>CM053028.1:4788738-5413738 GCA_028564925.1 Lithobates sylvaticus | reverse complement strand
GGGGGGGGGGTTTGGGTGGGGGGGGGGGGGGGGGGGGGGGGGGGGGGGGGGGGGGGGGGTGGGGGGGTTTGGGTGTTTGTTGGGGTGTGGTGGGGGGGGGGGGGGGGGGGGGGGGGGGTGTTTGTTTAGGGGGGGGGGGGGGGGGTGGGGTTTGGGTTTGGGTTGGTGTTTTTGTTGGGGGGGGGGTTTTGGGTTTGGTTTTGGTGGGGGGGGGTTGGAGTGGGGGGGTTGTTTTGGGGGGGGGGGGGGGTTGTGGGGGTGGGGGGGGGGGGGTTGTGGGGTGGTTGGGTTGTGTTGGGGGGGGTGTGGGTGGTGGGGGTTGTGGGTTTGGGGGGGGAGGGTGGGGGTGTGGTGGTGGGAAGGGTGGGGTTTTTGTTTGGGGGGGGGGGGGGGGGTTGTGGTGTTGGGGGGGGGATGGGGGGTGGGTTGGAGGAATGGGGGTTTGGGGAGGGGGGATTGGGGGGGTTGTGGTAGTAGGGATGATTGGGTGGATTTGTGTTAGGAGGGGGATTGGTGGGGGGGGGGGTTGTGCTAGTAGGGATGATTGGATAGATTTGTGTCAGGAGGGGGGATGGGGAGTGGGGTTGGAGGAATGATTGGATGGATTTGTGTTGGAGGGGGGTTGTTTGGGGGGGTTTGTGTTAGGAGGGGGGGGGGGGATTTGGGTGGATTTGGGTGAAGGTCTGTTTTAGTATGGTGTGTATTGGTCCTACAGAGGCGGCTCTCTAATTAGGCAAATTGGGCGGTCGCCTAAGGCCTCGTACTCACAGGGGCCTCGCAGCCTCCTAATTTGCCTGTGCTCAATCACTGATTCTCTCTTCCCCCCCCTCTTCATCTCACCCTCTTTTCTGTGTGCTTGTATTTTTTTTCCTATTATGGGAGTGATTGGGGCCTCATGTGTAAGTTTAGCCTAAGGCCTCACAAAGCCTAGAGCCGCCTCTGTTGGTCCATCCTCCGTTGGGGGTCCCTCTCCTGACCCTGCAGTGTAAATCATGAGACTGGCTGAACAGGGGGAATCATCTGGCAGATCACACATTTCGGAGAGATGTTTTTCAGCTTTGTATTTAGCTGTTTGGCCGCAGTTCAGCTTTAATACAGTTCCCTGGACGTGTTCTCATTAATAAGAGCTCTGCTGGCGCGCTGCGCCCGTGACGTGCCCACTTTGGTGTAGGCGCTGCCCGTTAATTAAAGTCACGGCGCGCGTCTGCATGTTTATAACGGCGCTCTGCGCTATTAATCAGACGCCGAGCTGCCAGGTGGACGGCTCTTCTCCTGACATCTTCCATTCTCTTTCCTCGGTCTCGTGTTACTTTGCTGCGAGAAGGAGAAACGCGTCGCCGAGTATTAATGGGGAGGACATGAAAGGGAGATCCTGGATGGAAAATTAATCTTTGAAATGCTCGGCAGCCGAACAGAGAAAGATTTCTGCTTTTTCATCCGAGTCTAGATGTCTTCCAACGAGATCAAACATCCTTCTGGGATCTCTCTGCATTTACCAAGACCGGCTCCTTCCTCGCAATTATTTTTGAACCCTGGTGAAGGGGAACCCTTTCGCTCCTGAATTGCGTAGGCTGTGAGCTGAAATACACTAGATTACCAAAAGTATTGGGACACCTGCCTACCCCCCCTCCACCAAATGGTTTGGACCAGTGCACAAGACATGGATGAGCGAGCTTGGGGTGGAGGAACTTGACTGGCCTGCACAGAGTCCTGACCTCCACCCGATAGAAAACCTTTGGGATGAATTTGAGTGTAGACTACGAGCCAGGCCTTCTCGTCCAACATCAGTGCCTGACCTCACAAATGCGCTTCTGGAAGAATGGCCAAACATTCCCATGGACACCCTCCTAAACCTTGTGGACGGCCTTCCCAGAAGAGTTGAAGCTGTTACTGACCTTTGGCTTGCTTCTCAGCTACGCTTCAGCTTCATCCCAACCTACAACCACTTGTTACCGACCTTTGGCTTGTTTACTGATTACACTTCTGTTTAAACCCTACCTGCTATATCTGTTACTGGACCTCCTGGTGGGGCGATCCTGAGGAACCTGACCTGGTATTAACACACAGCAAAATCCATCCCCACCGTCAGGAGCTCTGGTGAATACCAGTTAGTGCTAAGACCTTGCTCCTCGGGTGAGCATGCGTCATCCGACAGGATGACCTTCTTGTGTACTTATTCTGCTGGTTGGTGGGAGCCTCTCTACAGCTATGGTCTTGGACCCTGACCCCTGACTGTAACAGTCTGTATTACTTGCTGCCACGTCCAGACAGAAATGTAACACAAGTTTACACTACAGTA
Organism: Lithobates sylvaticus; assembly: GCA_028564925.1. Lineage (NCBI taxonomy): Eukaryota > Metazoa > Chordata > Amphibia > Anura > Ranidae > Lithobates > Lithobates sylvaticus. The sequence goes on along the minus strand of CM053028.1, from coordinate 5,411,439 downwards.
GTAAACATTCATTTGTGATCATTTTACATTCACCAGGACCAGCTTCTATTTTCTTCCTTCCAATTAAGTCCTGATGAAAGGGGTTTCTTTGAGCCCCCCCCCTCCAAACTGTGTAGGGTGTAAGAGGGTGGCACAGATAAACCCAAAATAGGTCTATCTGCTCAGTTAATGTGACATACGCAGCTAGCACCAGTAAAGTTTCGTTGCTTCCCCAACATGTTTGTATTACTTGATGCCACGCCCAGACAGAAATGTAACACAAGTTTACACTACAGTAGCTTCATCAAAGTTTCAAGTGTAAAGTGTAAAAAATACTAGCTGGCCAACAATTATTTTGAAGTCCTGATGAAGGGGGTTCCTTTGAGTCCCCCCTCAAACTGTGTAGGGTGTGAGAGGGTGGCACAGATAGACCATACTGCAGATAGACCTATCTATCTGCTCAGTTATTGTGACATACGCAGCTAGCAAACTAGTAAAATTTAGTTAATTCCCAAAAATGTCTGTATTACTTGCTGCCACGCCCAGACAGGAATGTAACACTAGTTTACATTACAGTAGCTTCTTCGAAGAGGCAAGTGTAAAATGTAAAAAATACTAGCTGGGCTACAAGAACAAACATTCATTTGGGATCATTTCACATTCACCAGGACCAGCTTCTATTTTCTTCCTTCCAATTATCTTGAAGTCCTGATGAAAGGGGTTTCTTTGAGCCCCCCCAAACTGTGTAGGGTGTAAGAGGGTGGCCCAGATAGACCCAAAATAGGTCTATCTGCTCAGTTAATGTGACATACGCAGCTAGCACCAGTGAAGTTTCGTTGCTTCCCCAACATGTTTGTATTACTTGATGCCACGCCCAGACAGAAATGTAACACAAGTTTACACTACAGTAGCTTCATCAAAGTTTCAAGTGTGAAGTGTAAAAAATACTAGCTGGCCAACAATTATTTTGAAGTCCTGATGAAGGGGGTTCCTTTGAGTCCACCCCTCAAACTGTGTAGGGTGTGAGAGGGTGGCACAGATAGACCATACTGCAGATAGACCTATCTATCTGCTCAGTTATTGTGACATACGCAGCTAGCACTAGTAACATTTAGTTAATTCCCCAAAATGTCTGTATTACTTGCTGCCACGCCCAGACAGGAATGTAACACTAGTTTACATTACAGTAGCTTCTTCAAAGAGGCAAGTGTAAAATGTAAAAAATACTAGCTGGCCTACAAGAACAAACATTCTTTTGGGATAACGCCACATTCACCAAGACCAGCTTCTGTTGCCTTCCTTCCAGTTATATTTAAGCCCTCATGAAGGGGGACCCTTTAACTACCCTTAATTGCGTAGGTGCCACAGATAGACCTGAAACAAGTCTGTCTGTTCTGTTAATGTGGATTGCTCCACTGGTGCTACTTATTAGTCATTATAATGGCACAGGAAGATAAATTCCCTAAAATGTCTTTATCACTCCCTGCCACACCCAGGCAGGAATGTAAAGCAAGTTTACACTACAGTAGCTTCTTCAAAGAGGCAAGTGTAAAGTTTAAAAAAATACTAACTGGCCTACAAGAACAAACATTCATTTGGGATCATTTCACATTCACCAGGACCAGCTTCTATTTTCTTCCTTCCAATTATCTTGAAGTCCTGATGAAAGGGGTTTCTTTGAGCCCCCCCCCCCCCCCCCAAACTGTGTAGGGTGTAAGAGGGTGGCACAGATAGACCCAAAATAGGTCTATCTGCTCAGTTAATGTGACATACGCAGCTAGCACCAGTGAAGTTTCATTGCTTCCCCAACATGTTTGTATTACTTGATGCCACGCCCCAGACAGAAATGTAACACAAGTTTACACTACAGTAGCTTCATCAAAGTTTCAAGTGTAAAGTGTAAAAAATACTAGCTGGCCAACAATTATTTTGAAATCCTGATGAAGGGGGTTCCTTTGACCACACGAAGCATATGAGTCCCCCTCAAAAGTGTTTGTCCCCAATCCACACACACAGGGTAAATGTGAGGATTGGGTGGCCATCAGATAGACCCTCTATTACTGCAGATAGACCTATCTATCTTCTCGCTCCAGTTCTATTGTGACATACGAGCAGCTAGCACTAGGTTTTAAATTTAGTTAATTCCTCAAAATGTCTGTATGGCCATACTTGCTTTGCCACTCAAAGCCCCTCACACAGAGCTGATATATTCTTTCTCAGGCACCCAAAGGAATGTAACACTAGTTTACATTACAGTAGCTTCTTCAAACGAGGCAAGTGTAAAATGTGTAATAAAAATACTAGAACCCACAGGACTTCTAGGGCTACAAGAGCTCCTATATTTTCTTTGAACAAACATTCTTTTGGGATTTAATCCACATCTTCACCAAGACCCAGTTCTGTTGCTTCCTCTATTCTTTGCAATTATATTTAGCCCACAGGACTGTGTGTTATGATTTCACACAGAAGGGGACCCTTTAACCACAACCTTAATTGCAGTAGGTGCCACAGATAGACCTGAAAAATCACACAGTCTGTATGTTCTGTTAATGTGTTAGATCACACAGGCTCCTCTATTTCTTGCTCACCCACAGGACTGGTGTTAGTGGCATACCACAGAGCTTATATCTTTGCAGTCATTATAATCACACAGAGCTTCCTTTGCGATAACTTCCTGTGTGTTAGTGGCATACACAGTCTTTATCACTCCTCTATGCCACACAGGACCAGGCAGGAATGTAACGCAAGTGCATCACACAGTTTACACACCACATAGGACCCCTCTTCCCACAGTAGCTTCCTTCAAAGCACCATAGAGTAGTTTGTTTACAACACGAGCTCCTATATTTCTTCTCAGTGTAATGTTTAAAAAAATACTAGTGGACGTGGCGTTCTACGTGGACGTGGCTCGTGCATCGAACAAACATTCTTTTAGGATCATGCTCCCAAGCATTCTCATCCTCTCTCAAGACTGTGACAGCTTCAGCACCCCTTCCCTGTTTTTTCTTTCCATTATCTTCGAAGGCTCGAAACCCAGTCCTGATGAGCTTACTGGGGGTGGTTGATTGAGGTCACTTTGAGCCCCCCCCAGGATGCCTGGAGGCTGGTTAGAGGCCAACTGGGTAGGGCGCTGGGTTTATCAGAAAAGTTCTTTGGTTTGGGCCTTTTTTGAACGAAGGTGGCACAGATAGACTGAAACGACAGCATGCCAGGTCTATATGCCCACACCAAAGAATCAGTTATTGTGACTCTGAGAGGACTACGCAAACCAAGTACTTCAGTACACCGACGTCCGAGCAGCAGGCAAATTTCCCAGCACCAGTGAAAGAAGTACACTTCCCAGCCATCCCATCTGTTTTGTTGATTCCCAAACTGCTGCCTTTTCAAAATGTCTGTATTACTTGCTGCCACGCCAGCCTCGCTGGACAGGGCAGGAATGTAACACGCGTGGACAGGGGACGGTTACATTGGGTCACTACAGCTTGTGCAGCTTCTCATGGTTGTGAACACCTCACTCCCCACCCCCTCCTCTTCTTCTTCCTCCAGAGGCAAGTAACACTACGGCAAGTAAAAAAAGGATGTAAAAAAGAGGTACTAGCAGGCCGAGAGGTGGTTGAACCACGTCAGCTTAAGCAAGGAATGGTGTTTCTGGACAATGGCACCAAACCTCCTCTCCGCCCTGCGAACAGGGGCAGTCACCCATGTGCCCTGCATGGTCACGTCCTCAACCTGGTGGTGCGCGGGTTCTTGGGCAGGATTCCCAGGCTTACAGGATGTCCTGAGGCAGGCAGGAAAGGTCTGTGTGCATTTCCGCCGATCTTATAATGCAAGTGCTCGGCTGACTGAGCTGCCAAAAGGAGCTGAACCTGCCCAAGAACGCCTCCTACATATCTGACTGGCCCACCAGGTGGAAAAATCAAGTTGGCCATGCTGCAGCGATGCACACGAAGAGTCTGAGGTGCCATCAATGAGTACCTTTGCGACTACGGCACCAGGGCAGGGATCCGGGAGCTAGTTTTTTTTCCCACGTCAGTTGGAGCATGATCCAGGGATGCATGCCTGTCATTCACCATATGCGGTGGCCACGAGGAGGTGAGCAGTGAAGTGCATTGCATCAGTGACACTCGTCCCTCTTGTCCATGATGGAGGCATCGCTGCGTGGGATAATGGACAGGGCACTTGTGGCAGAACAGAGGCAGGAAGAGGAGGACTTCCTTGCCTCTCAAGTCCCCCTTTATCGGACCGTGTTCTTCTGTCCCACCCATCACACAGGAGAGGGATGAGGAGGAGGAGGAGGAGGAGGAGGAAGGAGGATGTGTGAGCTTGGAGGTGGAGCTGGGCACTCAGCATCAGCAGCAGCAGTCTTTTAGGGATGATGTACATCCCAAAAAGCCAGTGGACCTTGTACGTGGCTGGAGGAGGGGCTGGCGATCATGTCATACTCAGTGACCCAGAAGACTCCGGACGAATGCACTCAGCTATCCTAGCTGACATGGCCTCACTGATCCTGCAAGCCTGCGGAAGGATCCTCGTGGTTCTTGGATCAAGGAGAGGGACCATTACTGGATGGCCACTCTCTTGATCGCGGTACAAGGGTAAGGCTTGCGGACCTTCTCTGCGTCGCAGGAGGGGAGCAGAGGATGAGACATCTCAGGGAGGCCTTGCAGAAAGGTTCTGTGCAACGCAGTTCCCAGAATGGGAGGCTACAAATACTCCTGGTCCTGGGCGACGCGTAGGACTGAGCTTCGGTTCAGTGGAAGAAGGGCGGTGGGGAAGGTGGCGTCTGGACCGATGCGTTCAGGACAATTTTTTAGTCCGCAGCCCCAAGGTATGATCGGTTCCAGCAACACGCCAGCGTTGGAATACATGGTGCAGAATACCTTGGGCAAGGTCAGACTTGGACACCTTTCCAACGAAAAATCCTCTGGCTTACTGGGTCCTGAGGCTGGATCACTGGCCAGAGCTTGCACAGTATGCAATTGAGCTAACGGCCTTGTCCATGCCTCCAGCGTTCTTTACGAGTCGCCACATTCAGTGCTGTGGAGGGATTTGTTGTGATCATAGGTTGCGCCTGTCCACCGCCTCGGTTGATCGGACTGCCATTCATCAAAATGAATCAGTCTTGGATCTGGGTACAGTTCTACAAGAACAACTTCTTTGGGGTGACTGATCACTCACATTGAGGCACCAAACCGACCAGCTTCTGTTTTCTTCCTTCCAATTACTTTTAACAGCCCTGATGAAGGGGGCCTTCGCAGTTTTGGGCACCAAGCACCCTGAATTGTGTTTAGGGTGTGAGCTTCGCAAACGTGGGTGCCACAGAGGGCGTAGACCTGTTCTGTTATTTATGGAGTTCTCCACCAAGAGTAATCTATGAGGGCCTTGTGTTTTTTCTCCACTTGTGCTAGTTATTAGTCATTTTAAGGTACAGGAAGATTAAAGTGATTGTAAAGCTTAGTTTTTTGTTTTTAATAATAAACATGCCTATACTTACCTCCTCTGTGCAGTGATTTTGCACAGAGCGGCCCCGATCCTCCACTTCTGGGGGTTCCCCCGCATCGCTCCTGACTCCTCCTCTTTTGGAGTGCCCCCCTGGAGAGCTGCTCTCCCTCTCCCTCGTGCTAGCGCGCTCCCTAGTCTTGATGCTGCATCCATTGACACAGACAGCAGGACTTGGCCCCAACCCCGGCTCCCATGTCACTGAATTTGATTGACAGCAGCGGGAGCCAATGACTCCTGCTGCTATCAATCTATCCAATAAGGACTCAAGACAGTGGCTGTAGCTGCTGTGCTCGTCGCTGGAGCGATCGGGTTCAGGTAAGTAAAAGGGGGGTCTGGGGGGGGTGCATCACAAATTGTTTTTCACCTTAATGCATAGCATGGTTTACAACCCCCTTAATTCCCTAAAATGTCTTTATCACTCCCTGCCACACCCAGGCAGGAATGTTTACACTATAGCAGCTTCTCCAAAGAGGAAAAAGTTCTTTAATTTCTTATTAGAGCATTCCGAGATTTAGCTTTGTAAACATTGTTTTAATAAAAAAAAATTGCAAGAAATTGAAACAGAAAAAATATTAAAAAACAGACATTATTAGTAAAATAAAAGGATTAAAAAGTGAAAAAAAATACTAGTCCGCCAGAAGGATAAAACATCTTTTTGGGATTGTTTCACATTTACCAAGGCCATCTTCTGTTTCCTTCCTTCCAACTATTTTTAAGCCCTGCCCCTTTGAGCCCCTTGAATTGTGTAGGGTCAGGGTGTGAGAGGAAGTTGCAGGTAGACCTGTAACAATTCTATCTGCTCTGTTATTGTGGTGCACACCTCTAGTGCTAGTTTCCTGTGACATAATAATGCTTGGTTATTTCCCTGAAATGTCTTTATCACTCACTGCCACGCCCAGACAGGAATGTAACACAAGTTTACACTACACTAGCTTCTTCAAAGAGCAAAGGTTCTTTATTTTCTTATTAGAGAACCATATGTACTCGATTAGCTCCTTTGGAGAGCTAGAGCCCTGATGTCTCCATAAAGAGTACCTGTCCCCTGCCCATGCTATATCACATAGGGTTTTTGTTAGCCCCTTTTGATAGCAATAAACATAAATGAAAAATACATTTTACCCACAGTTCCCAGGAAGGCGCCTTTTGGTGTGTTATAACAAATTTGAATTGACTTTTTCAAGCTGATTCTTTGTTGTCACCATGTCAGTAGCATCTACTCCTTAAAGAGTTAGTACACCTTTACAGAAACATCTGTAAGGTGAACTTACACAGGACCCCCACCTCGCCCCCCCCAGTCCTGCTGACCGCATGGCGGCGATCGCCCGTTCTGAGCGCCAGTAAAGCCGGCTCACGACTCCGGGGCTTACAAATCCCCAGAGCTTAATCTCCTAAACGTACCCCACCAGGAGGTACGTTTAAGAGCATTCTAATGGGTCTGCACCATCACATGGGCGGCACGGACCAATCAGAAGCCGTGTAGCCTGTCCTCTCAGCGGGGAAGAAGAAGCGAGAAAGCTGAGAGGATTTCTAAGCGCCGGAGCTGTGAGGCGGCTATACCGGGGGCTCAGAATGGGCGACTGCCACCATGCAAGTCAGCAGGACTGGGGTTGGGGGGGGGGGGGGGTGAGGTGGGGGTCCGGTGTGAGTTCACCTTACAGATTTTTCTGTAATAGGTGAACTTACACTTTAAGAAACGAATGAAAATTCATGAAATGTGTATTGATTTTATGCTCTTTATTCCTGTATCCAGTTGGTATTTTGTGTAATTTCAAGACAAGTGTTTATGGATAGGACATGAAACATGAATATAAATTGTCTACAGTAAATCAGTTAGACATGTGCAATTCGTTTCGTTTTTTTTCGTTTTTTGTTTTTTTTCGTTATTTTTGTTCGTTCGTTTTCGTACGAATGAACGAATCGTTCGAATCGTAACGAATACGAATAACGAATCGTTCGAATCGTACGAATCGATTAACGAATCATTCGAATCGAACGAATCTGAAAAACAACGAAAATCTGAAAAAAACAAATTATAAACAACGAATGTACTAATGAAGAAAATCCGAAAAACGAAAAAGAACGAAAAAATTCGTACATTCGTAACTTTTTTTTTTTTGTTGTTCAATTGGTAATTTTCCGTGTCCCTTACAATGGTGCTGCTTTAACGTGCTTCGAATGGATTGAACAAAAAAATTCGTACATTCGGAACTTTTTTTTTCGATTCGTAACTATTTTTTTTCGATTCGTAACTTTTTTTTTTCGATTCGTAATTTTCCGTGTCTCTATTGAACAAAAAAAATTGTACATTCGTAACTTTTTTTTCGATTTGTAACTTTTTTTTTCGATTCGTAAATTATTAAAAATGTAATAATAGCATACACATACATAAAATTATGAATTATGCTCCGATTACAAATGTTACGAATGTTACGAATGTACGAATAAATACGAATGCGTCCGAAAAATCAACGAAAAAAAAATAACTCTTACGAATGTACGAATCGTTACGAATGCGAACACCGACGACTTACGAATGTACGAATCGTTTCGAATCAACGGAAACTAAAAAAACAAAATGAAAAAAAACTATTTTTTTTCGGAAATGAAAAAAACGAAACGAAAATAAACAAATTTTTTTGTTGTGCACATGTCTAAAATCAGTTTGTTGTTTTAAATAAGCTTGTTCAATGTAAATAACTTTTATTATTTGATATTCATAACAAATGCTTAGTTTGTTCTGATGTACAGTACATGGAATGTATCAGTTGAATTATTTTTAACATCCCATTTATACGTTTTTACTCACGGTTGAACCTTCTTCACACCATTTATATTAAGATTGTAGCAAAAACACATTATGGCTTACAGCAGGCTCACCAGGCATACATGCTGTTTTTTTCATAGAGCATGAGAGCGGACAAACTTGCAAACTTTAACTATATTTGAAAGCCTGGTGCTATGAACTGGTGTCCCTGGACTGGGGGGGGGGGGGGTGCTTTTTTGGTTTATTTTCAACAATCAGGTGGAGGGTAACCCACTTATCCTTGATTTTGTGTTGCTTGAGCTCCCTGCAATGAATGAATGATTTGTATAGCGCTGCAACTGCGAACTGAATCGCCTCGAGGCGCTTGATCCGACCTGCGTTGATTCCTTCTTAAGCCCCATACACACGGTCGGACTTTTTCATGGATTCTGTCCGATCGGACAAGGTTGTTGAAAAATCAGACCGTGTGTATGCACCATCGGACAGTGTTCGTCGGTTTGACCGACGGACAAAGTCTTATCTCCTGCTGGAAATCTTTGCCGTCAACATGGTCCGAGCACACCAAATCCGATCGTGTGTACGGTTGTCCGACCGGACAAAGTGCTACGCATGCTCAGATCACATTACAAGACCAAAGCTATTGGCTACTAGCCTCTACGTAGTCCCGTCGTAGGCAACAAACGTCACCACGTTCAGAATGATCGGATTTTCCGACAACTTTGTCCGACCATGTGTACGCAAAACCAACATCGGACAAAGTATGACGGACATGGTCCGACGGACCTGGTCCGCAGATTGTCCGACCGTGTGTATGGGGCTTTAGAAGAGGTGGGTCTTGAGTTTTTTCCTGAAGGCCCGATGGTCTTTTTCCAAGCGGATGTTCGTAGGTAGAGCGTTCCATAGCCGTGGTCCTTGGACTGCAAATCTTCGTTCTCCCCTTGACTTGTACCGGGATTTGGGGACAAGGAGGAGGTTTTGGTCGTTAGATCGGAGGTTGCGATTGGGGGTGTAGTGTTGTATTTTTTCGCATAAGTATTGAGGAGCATCTCCTTGTGTGCATTTGTGGGTCAAGCAGAGGGTCTTGAATGTGATCCGATCCTTTACGGTTAGCCAATGGAGGGTCCTCAGGGAAGGGGAGATGGATTCCCATGGTTTTTTTCCTGTGACTAGTCTTGCTGCCGTGTTTTGAACGACTTGTAGTCGTGCAATCTGGAATTTAGGTAGTCCTATGTAGAGGGAGTTTGCGGAGTCGAGTCGAGAGTTGATGATTGTTCCTACCACTATGGCTTTGTCCTTTTCTGGAATGAAGGGGATGAGTCTACGTAGCAGGCGTAGAAGGTGGTAGGATCCGCTGACTACTGATCCTATTTGTGCATTCATTGACATTTCTGAATCGAAGATGACACCGAGACTTTTGGCTTTTATGCTTAGGGGGATGGTCTGTCCGAGGATGGTGGGCGGAGTCCATGGTGTCGTAGATTTAGTTTTCCGGTTTGCATTTAGGAGAAGGAGTTCTGTTTTGGTTCCGTTAAGTTTGAGTGAGCTTGTGGACATCCAGTCGGCAATATTCGCATTTGTTTAGTCTAGGAGATGTCTGCCACCAAGCTTCCACATGACACTCCTCAGTGACAGGGACAAAAGGTCCTTCTCCAGACTAGAACTCCAGGACAGTGCCCTAGAGCAAAATTCCTTTTTAGCAAATCTTCTTTAGGTCCTCAACCTACCAACTTCTGAGACCCCCAACTGCAAATCTTCTCTCACACTCCCCAGCCACCTTCTGGATGGATACTTCCTTCCAGGGATTGGCTGAGGCATGATAAAAATTCATTCTGGATGTTTCACTCTGCCTTCCTTATATTCTGGAAGCTTCTTCCGAAAACAGGTGAACGTAAGCCTACCAACTTCTGAGACCCCAACTGCAAATCTTCTCTCACTCTAGCTGCATCCCAGGGGCAGCAGCCACAGAAAGGCTGGGGCCCTCCTAGAAGAGGAAGGAACGCTCCCAAACGGCCTCCCCAAACATTTATCACCTCCCTAGCCACCTTCTGGATGCTTCATTCCAGGGACTGGCTGAGGCGTGATAAATATGTTTACTGGACGTTTCACTCTCCCTTCCCTATATTCTGGAAGCTTCTTTCAAAAACAGGTGAAATGAATCAAATGCCTAGCTAGCAAATCCCACAAAAACAATAGATTACTGCCCAACTGACTGCAGTGAAGCCAAATACTAAATTTAGCCCGGCAGCCTAACTAGAGGAGGGTGAAGGCAGGCTGTAGGCAGCTTACTACAAAGGGAATGTACTATGTTAGTAAACTAGATAGTTTTCCGAGGTTATGGAAGGGTTAATGCTAATTCTGCAGTTCCTGCTCTTTCTGGACTCTGCCTCTCTGATTTCTGCTGTTATAAAAAGGGGGAGGCCTCTGCTCACACAGGGTCTGCATGGGAAGAAGACAGAGAAAAAGCCATAAAGATGTAATCTCCATCTGCTTTACAGTGGGGGCTCTGCTCCACCTCTAGCCACATGGGAACATAAGCAAGAGGCTCACAAAAAAAGATGTAACCCTTTACAGCCAGCAGCCACCCAGGAGCTCATCGGGGCTCTCCTGCCACAGCATTGACTTGTACCAAGTAATGGACTCTCACCTTTGCAAGGTATGCCTGGGCAGTCACAATCTGAAGTAGCTAGTTAGGGATGGATGAATTGAACTGTGTTTGCACTTAACTTGTTATCCTGCAGAACTTTCAGTAAAGTTTGTTAACTGTGTTCCTGAGCCTGGTCTGAAGTCACTAAAGGGGTGCATGAGTGTCCTATGGAAGATACACTACACTACTTTGGGTCAGTTAAGCAAATACAGTGTATAAAGCAGGTCAATCGCAAGGGGATTGTCACATACCTGGTCCTGAAACTAAAATGCTGAGAGGACTCTCCTTGCGACTGAGTGCCCAGTGTCCTTGAAGATGGTACCAGGGATACTAAGCCCAAAGAAGCAGGGATTGCCAGCTGTGCCACAGGTGTCAGTTGCTGGTGTGTCAACCTCCCTGCAGGTGGACTCCGGGTGAGATAAGCAGCTGGTCCTAGGAAGGATGTAGGTTGTGCGGCAGCACACAGCAGGAACGTAGCAGCAGGCTGGTCACAGCAGGTTAGTTCAGCAAGCTGGTCACAGCTGGTGGGCACCTTGGGTGGATCACATCAGGCAGGGCAAGACAGGAGGCATAGTCAAGAGTCATGGTTAAGGTCAGAGAACCAATGCTCAGCAGACAGAGGATCAGAGACATGGTCAGGCAAGCTGAGGTCATACACAGGATAGGACACAGCAGCAGATCCATGGACAAGCCGAGGTCAGAGCCTGGAGAGAGACAAGAAGAATCCAAGAGCAAGCCGGGTCAGTAACGGGAAGTTCAGAAACACAAGCACATAGGGTCACGGGTATCAGGAAGCTGAAGACCAGTCAGTGCATCCATGTGCATCAATCATTCCTTTAAAGGTCAGTGGGCTTTATAATCTACCGCAGGTGTGCCCATTCTCTTACATTGCATGTGCGCGCATTATTGCGCAAACGGTTGCAGCCATGTTGGATATTGGCCATTATGCCAGGTCTCTGGGAAAATCTCCTCCGGCTTGTCCTCTGACAGGGATAATTCGGCAAGAACAAAGCGCAAGTTCAAGAAACAAAGCAACCAGTTGTTAGGCGTGGTACCCGGTAAGGTGACAGGTCCTTCGGTAGCGAGGGGATCGATGTTCTGGCTCCCTCCCTGGCGGGTGTTATCCAATAGCAACCAGATCCAAACCCACGTTATGGAGATCTATGGCCTGGTTATGAGGTCCGTGAAGCAGAAGAGTCAATAAGTGCACGGATGAGGTCTGCGCTATGTGCATGGCTGGACCCTATTTTGTTACTGGGAGTGAGGTAACAGAGGTACGCTGGACTGGTGGAGTGGGCACGGGCTCAGCCTGTCCCTTCTCAATCAACATACAAATTACAGTGTGTAGTGGCATGGGACAACACTTTTCATAGGAACTCTGTGTTTGACTTCACATAGTGAAGGCTCATCTCTGAGTTGGGGAACTGCCTTAATGTTTGATTTTTCACATGACCGCAGTCTCCACCTGGCCCCGGGCATTGATGAGCACTTTCCAAAAGGTTCCCCCAAGTGCAGGGAGTACCCTGCCCACACTGCCTGGCATGTTCTTTGCTGACTTGTCTTCTGCTGTTCCTGTGTCCTGCTTGTATCTGACCTCCGTTGCTGACTCGGCTTGCTACTGACCTGATCTTGGATCCTGATAGCTCTTCTGTCTACCTGTTCTTGACCTTTGATGCTACTCTTGACTACACTTATGCCTATGCCCCTGTGCTGCATTGCCTGACTGCTGCTGACCTCGGTTAGACCTGTGACTTTGCTTCTGTCTTTGCTTTGGCTCCATGTTACCTCCGAGTCCCCACTAAGGCTGTCATCGCAGGGTGTTCCTGTCTTCAGTCAGCTGGAAGCTCTGACCAGCCTCATGCTCTGAACCGGCAATGTATGCGGAGTGCTCCTTTAACCTTAGCTGGCAAATCCTGTATTATTACAGTTCCCTACCTGATGTCCTGTCAGACTGTTTCAGCCTACATCTCCTACTGCAAGTTCTACCAGCAACACCTGTCAGCACTCAGCACTCATGTTCCTCCTGTCCCTCGGCACCATCTGTTCCACCTACAGTGGGGCTTGTGCTGGAGGTACAAGAGAGGCCAACCTCATCATCTCAGTCTCCTTTTATGTGGGTGGCACGCCCACTCTGCACCAGCCACAAGGGTGCTACATACATGTTGATAGAGTGCAAGAGATCCGTGTATTTTACCACCTTCCTTCCAAGAGCTTTTTGGCTTGTTGTGTCTCACATGAAAACACTTAATCAGTAGTAGCTATATCTATGTGTTGCACCCTCCGAGATAGGTGCTAGGTTACTTAAATTTAGTTCTTGGCTCTCCTGTAATCAGTGGAGCTGCTTGTGATTTCTCTGGTCTGCTCTGAGTTTCACAAGCGGTGGGTTTGGCTGCTTCCCCCGGTTTTCTGGATGGTTCTGGAAAGTAGTGGGCTTGGAGAGTCAAACCTAAAGTGTAAATATTTATGTGGGCCTGGCCAATCCCTGGGAGAGGGTGCCCAGATGGTGGCTGGGAAAGAGCATAAATAGTCTGAAGCCTCAAGCAGAGGGGTTCTTGCCCAGGAAGAGGAGATCCCAAACCGGAAGGGCTACTGCCCTTCTGGACAGTCCACCTGTACTTTTACTGATCAGCTATGCTAGCTGGTGTACTATTCTGCTGAGCCTTGCTGGACCTGACTGAGGGACTTTGTTTTTCTGGTGGGGATCTGGTCTGAAGACCCCTCCTGGAGGGGCCTGGGGGCCAGCCTCCTTCCCACAGACTACGGAGCCAGGACTAAGGAGACCCTCCTCTTGGGGGGTCTTTCCCCAAGCGGGTTGTCACGGACGCTGGCTGCAGAGACCTTTGCTCTCCACATCCACCTGTTTTTTGTTATATTTCCCATTGCTTGAAGGACTCTTCCCTTTTGTTTGCCCCACACCATCTTACCAGGGTTTAGTAGCTATGGCTGTGGAACCCTCACCCGGCTACAGTAGGAACTCCTCCTGAGTACCTTTTATCAGCTGTCACTCCAGGCCCTGACCTCAGAGGATGATGCTTTTTGGAGTGTATCATCTTGGGACTTGGAGCTATCGAATGGTAACCCATAATTAGGGGAAGCTGCTCCCCTGAACCCCTAATGGACGGGTCGCCACTGTTTGGACCCTCAAAACAAGTTGGATATCCTTTGTCTTTTAGTTTTCAAAGAATTAAAAGCAGTAAAAATGTATGGAATCATAAGAATATTTGGAGTATTTTGATATATTTGCATGATTATTAAAATGTGTGGTGCATTATTGTGAATTTGTTTGGTGGTCATATAATGTGGAGGAGACAGTCACTAAGTACTGACAGTATATGTGTACTGTTGTCTGTTTACTGAGACTATAAAAAAAAAAAAAAAATATATATATATAATTATATATATATATATATATATATATATATCGGGCAACATCGTCGCTCCGCCGGCGCCCGGTTATCAGACGACATCGCTAATGACATCTGTAGCGCGCCATATGGGTGTCTCTGTAGCTTCGCACTTCTTTCGTTCCGTCTCGCCTAATGTACCCCGCGTGTCGCCGCGATCGGCGCCCGAAAATTATAGGGCACTGTAGTTAGTATGTGCTCTCGGCGTCGCCGTGCTCGTCGTCCGTTTAGCTCTTATTATATCGATATCTGACTTTGTGTGGTATAAAGTTCGTTCCGCCGCCGGCGCTCGCGTCCGTAGTGCTGTGTAAACTACGTTTCAGTCCGTCTTCGCTTCGAACGCGCGTAGTGGTTCCTGTTTGCACCTAAGTCGGGCTCGCTTCTAGTTCTAGTTCTTGGGTGTTGCAATTTCCAGCTATAATACCTTATTTCACTGTGTTCCAGCGGCCAAGGAAACGGCTCTCTCTGGTGGAGATACCCAGTCAGGGTTCTGTCAGGAGTCCGTTACACTGATAAAGGAGGGTTTCGGACAGACATCCAGTGGCGGGCTAAGTGCTCATTAATTTTGGGGGGGGCAGCAAACCAATGACATCCCCTCTCCCCGCGGGAGACGGATCGACAAGGTGGCGTCACCCCCCCCGCACACGGGATCCGGAGACTGATGGGGAGGCGGTGATCAGAGACTCTACTTACCTTTAGGGTTGTTCCGATACCACTTTTTTAAGACCGAGTACACATCGTCGCTTCCTGAGTACCGATATTTTTTTTCAAGTACTCGCCAATACAGCTTACTATACCATTTTTTTTTAATGTCATGTGACAGTTTTCAAGCAGCCACAATGCAGATTAGCAGGTGGCACTGATATGCAGCACTGATGGAACTGATAGGTGGCCACGATCTGCGAGTTAGGCAGCACTGATGAGCCTACTGATAGGATTAGGTGCACTGATGAGCACTGACTGATGGCTGGCACTGACAGATGGTGGGCACTGACAGATGGAAGCGGTGAATGACTGGCACTGACAGGTGGGCTGACCCTCATAAGTAGCAAGACAGGTTGCTGGCACTGATAGATGGCTGGCACTGATAGATGGCATCTGATAGGTGTGGGCTGACAAACTGAATAGATGGCACTTATGGGCATTGGGCACTGATAGGTGGCAAATTATGGAGACCACGCCTTCACTGAATGAGCAGGCATTGAAATGTCATGAGGAAAGGCTGCCTGCGACGGCCGGGCCATCTTGGTACTTCTTGCACTCGGCCGCATAAAAGCAGCAGCGGCCATCTTGTTACACCTAGCCCGAAACTATATAGCTCGACTGGGTGTTCGTAACAAGATGTGTACTGCTGGCTTACTGCGGCCGCCGAGTGCAGGGTTGTACCTTCGCCGCAGATGGCGTCGGGATGTCCAACCGCCGACGTCGACATGGAGCGTCACTTCCGCTTGCTCCACCCACTGACTTTCCGGTTTTGCGCTGGGTCGCTTTATTTATCTCTCACAGGTATCTGATCTTGCATCGTTCCAGCAATTTGTGCGAGTACAAGTACCCACGCCAAATGCTCGGTATCAGTCCTGATACCGATACTAGTATCGGTATCGGGACAACCCCACTTACCTTAGAAGGCAGATGATTGGGCTGCTGCTTCTCGTCGCTCTGATGCCATTGCTTCTCCTTCCGGCCCGAACAGGAAGTGGGTCCAGAGACCCGACTGGCCGTAAGTCCCGCTTCCTGATTGCCTGGGAGGAGAATCAGGAAGACAATAGCGAATATTAATTCGCTACTATTACACAAGTGGGTGGGGCGCAGAGCACTCGGGGCGCAGTGCTCTGCGCCCCGAGATCACCCTTTTTGCAAGCCAAATTAGAGCCTCAGACTCTGACCATGTGTTAAAAAAAAAAAAAAACTCAGACGTCTACGCGCCCGCGCTCTTAATGCATTGAAATCCATGCTCCTCCGAACCAACGGCTGGTGCCTGCATATAGATTAGGGGGTCGGGCGCATGCATTAGGGGGAGTGCTGCTCCCCTGCACCCCTAATGGACGGGTCGCCCACTGTTTGGACCCTCAAAAACAAGTGGGACCCTCATATCCTTTGTCTTTTAGTTTTCAAAGAATTAAAGCAGTAAAAAATGTATGGAATTCATAAGAATATTTGGAGAGTCTTTTGATATATTTGCATGATTATTAAAATGTGTGGTGCATTATTGTGAATTTGTTTGGGCGGTCATATGATGTGGAGGAGACAGTCACTATATACAGTATATATGTTGTCTGTTTATAATTAAAAAAAAAAACATAAAAAAAAAAAAAAATAAAATACTTGGTGATCTGTTATTCAGTTTTAGACAGATTTGTGTGTTGCCCCCACCCACTTGGGCGGATCTCCTCCTTGTTCTGGAGCTGCAGAGGTCACTCCATCAAGTCCCATTTCCACTTTTCAATCGATGGGTGAGAGATCGGAGTCCAGCATCTCACATTTACGTTTTCTTGGATGTTCTGAAGAAAAGCAAGCATAGTTTTAAGGGTAATGATACCAATAGAAATGGGTGTCTTATTAATCCTACGCCTGATACATGTTAATCCATGTGCCATCATACAGTATACTTTATACTTTACTTTAACAATGTTGCTGTTTAGATATTTTTTATGTTGTTTGATAAGAGCACGATATATAAGCTGCAATTCCCCTTTAACTATTATAAAGTTTACTAAAGACTGCCGAGCTAATGGGGTAAACTTGTGAAGCATTTTTACCCTTTCTTCTGGGAGAGAAAAAAAAAAACTTTTATTCAAATTAAAATTAGTTCCCTTGCCTGCAGCCAAAGCGAGTCAGTAATTATTATTTTATTGAATTTAATTCCTAAAATACAACAGGGAGTGTGCCCCTGCAATGTGTGCGTTCACAACCGAAAGCCCTGGAAACTTTTAAAACTAAGATCAATGATAAGTTCGTTAGTCGCCTCTGATTGGGCTAAAAGGAGTCTTTTCTACCACATGTAGCGCCGACACTTGACTAAGTGTGCGCTATACATATGTAAATTTCGTTTTTCAGAACTGTAACAGAGTTTTCCGGGGGGTTAATTGTACAGGTTTTTACTTTGGCATCAGTCTGGCTGGGCTGTACTGAAGTTCCGCCTGGTCATAGGTGCAGTGAGGCACCTGTGACAGGCTGAGAACCAGGCCTGGTTGGACGTGTTAAGTACCAGTCTTACCTGGAGCCAATCAGTGGGCGTGTCTGGCCCCACTGTGTAGTCTGGGAAGGGGTATTTCAACCCTACTGAACATCTTTAGGATGACTGCTAAATCTTCTGGTTAGAGGTTTATCCAGCAGTGAAGTGCCCAGCTGCGAACTCTCTGGGCTAACATAAGAGACATTCAGGGGATGTCAGCAGAAAGTGACCTTGAGGTTTTATCACCCGTGCCCTCTATTCCCCACCTGAGAGAGGACTGTGTTATAGTTGGATGTTATTTCTGAAGTCACCCCTGGGAACCCCTAGACAACGAACGACGAGCTACGAGGAGGTAATTGGTAAGCCCAGAAAAGTCAAGGTACACACAAATAATTATGACTGCCTTTACACTGTTTGTATGGCACATTGTATGGCCAAACATCTTGACTGAGTTCAGGTTGTCTCCAGTTAAGGGTACTGAAATCCTCCAGGATGACTTGGGACGTGACCTCAACCCCTATGAACACCTTTGGTGATGAATGGATTGTGAGTCAGGTCTTTTTTTTTGTGGAGCCAGGTCTTGTCGAGCCCTGACCTCAACAACATCAAATGGACGAAACGTGAGGCCCCAATTCCCACAGACACCTCACTCCAAAGAGTGGAACCATTTTTGAAAGTGTCCTGTTACCCAGAAGAACATCGGAGGATGATATTGTGACACAATGGGAGGATAACTCCAAAATTTGTTGATTTACCCAGAAGAGCGGGAGGATGATATAGCCCATGGTTTTAGGAATTGGTTTAGGAATTGGATGTCCAACAAGTCATATGGGTATGATGGGTGGAGAACTTCAGTGTCCTGCACAGAGCCCTGACCTCAACCTTACTGAGCACATTTTGGATGAATTGGAACATCAATGGTGAGCCAGGTCTTCTTATCTAACATCAGTCCTCGCCTTGGAGGTTCATGATTTAAGAACTTTATCAATAATGGTAATGAAATCATCAGACACACTTTATGGCCCAAAGGATGTGGACACTCCTCCAAACGATGGCACCCAGGTGTCTCCAGTGAAGGATGCTGTTAATTCTATATTATACAAAGACGTTGTAGACAATTGTACTCTTCCAACCTTGTGGTGACAGTTTGGTGAAGACCAGTTTCTGTTCCACCATGTCTGTCCCCTGTGTACAAAGCCAGCTCCATAAAGACATGGGCTGACCAGCTCCATAAAGACATGGGCTGACCAGCTCCATAAAGACATGGATTGACCAGCTCCATAAAGACATGGGCTGACCAGCTCCATAAAGACATGGATTGACCAGCTCAGTAAAGATATGGGTTGACCAGTTTGGACCAGATCCATAAAGACATGGTGTGATGAGCTCTAACAAGCTGCTGGACCCCCATCCACACAGCCAGCAGACAAATCGGTGTCTCTCTTCACTGACCTGGAACAAGTAAGAAGACTATAGCCATTCTAAAGGACAACAGAGGGCACCTACCAAGTGTAGCATATACATCAATTTATTATATAAACACAAGCAGCCACTCACTTGGTAAAAACGCATAAAAGCATATCTCTTCCCACAATCATACAGAGCCTTGAAAACGTATTCATACCCCTTGACATTTCCCAACATTTTCTCATGTTACAACCAAAAATGTAAATGTATTTTATTAAAAAATGTATGTGATAGACCAACACAAAGTGTCACATAATTTGTGAAGTGGAAGGAAAAATGATAAATGATACAAATAAATATGTGAAAAGTGGTGGGGGGGAGGGGGGCATTTGTATTCAGCCCCCTTTACTCTGATAACTAAATCTAGTGGAACCAATTGCCTTCAGAAGTCACCTAATTAGTAAATAGAGTCCCCCTGTGTGTCATTTATTCTCAGTATAAATACAGCTGTTTGTGAAGCCCTCAGAGGTTTGTTAGAGAACCTTAGTGAACAAAGAGCATCACGAAGGCCAAGGAACACCCCAGACAGGTCAGGGATAAAGTTGTGGAGAAGTATAAAGCAGGGTTAGGTTATAAAAATATCTCCCAAGCTTTGACCATCTCACGGAGCTCTGTTCAATCCATCATCGGAAAATGGAAAGAGTATGGCACAACTGCCAACCTACCAAGACATGGCCGTCCACCTAAACTGACCAGGCCGGGCAAGGAGAGCATTCATCAGAGAAGAGCCAAGAGGTCCATGGTAACTCTGGAGGAGCTGCAGAGATCCACAGCTCAGGGGGGAGAGTCTGTCCACAGGACAACTATTAGTCGTGTTCTCCACAAATCTGCCCTTTATGGAAGAGTGACAAGAAGAAAGACATTGGAGAAAGAAAGTCATAAGAAGTCCTGTTTGTAGTTTGTGAGAAGCCATGTGGGGGAGGGGAGCAAACATGTGGAAGAAGGTGATCTGCTCACATGAGACCAAAATTCAACTTTTTGGCCTAAAAGCAAAACGTTATGTGTGGGGGAAACTAACACTGCCCATCCCCCTGAACACACCATCCCCACCGTGAGACATGGTGGTGGCAGCATCATGTGGTAGGGATGCTTTTCTTCAGCAGGGACAGGGAAGCTGGTCAGAGTTGATGGGAAAATGGACGGAGACAAATACAGGACAATCTTAGAATAAAACCTGCTTGCTTCCTACTGTGGACTGGAACTACAGGACACTCCTTGTGTCTGCTGCACAATTACCTGCTTGCTTCCTGCTGCTGGGAACTTACAGGACACCTCCTTGTGTCTGCTGCACATTACCTGCTTGCTTCCTGCTGCTGGGACTACAGGACACCTCCTTGTGTCTGCTGCACATCTCCTGCTTGCTTCCTGCTGCTGGACTACAGGATACCTTTCTGGTTCCCGTCTGCACAGATCTCAGCCCTCTTACCCAGCTTACCAGCCAGGCACTTGTGCTCCACTGTGCTCTCGAGCTCCTGTCTTCCCTATCAGGGGTTCCCGAACCAGGGGTTTACGAGTGGCCGCTCCCTGCAATACGGGCTCTGCCTTAAGGTACGTGACAGTATCGGGCAGCCATGACTGAGCCCATGCAGGGAGCCACGGCTAGGGAGGACTTATGCCGTCACCTGGCCGGACTGACACAGGCCGTCAACTCCCTACAAGAGGGGTACTCCCGCCTAGAGGAACGCGTGCAGACCCTAGCCACCTCAGGCCCAACAGCGCTCAGCGCATCACCTGCACCCTCGGTGGTTATGCTGCCTCCTGAGCCCAAGGTCCCTACTCCGGATAGATTCTCCGGGGCCCGGAACAGATATAGGGCATTCCGCAACGCCTGTGAACTCTTTTTTGTACTCCAACCCCGAACCTTTTCCCTTGAGTCCACCAAGGTGGGGTTTGTGGTCTCCCTGCTACAAGGGGAGCCCCAGGCCTGGGCCCACCGCCTGGTGGAACAGAAGCACGAATGCCTCAGCAATCTGAACACCTTTTTCCAAGCCATGGGCATCCTCTACGAAGACCCACAACAGGCAGCGACTGCCGAAGCAGCTCTATTTTCCCTACAACAGGGCCGTAGGGCGGCAGAGGACTATGCATCCGAGTTTAGGCGCTGGAGCGCCGATACGAGCTGGAATGACGCAGCTCTGCGTCATCAATTTCGTATGGGCCTCTCCGAGTCTTTGAAGGACGAGTTGGCCAGAGTGGGCATCCCTGAGACTCTCGAAGACCTAATCAACCTGTCCACTCAGATAGACAGGCGTCTGAGGGAGCGTAGGACTGAGCGTACGACCGGTTCTTCCCGTCCGGTGTGGATGCTACCCCGGGGTACCTTACCCTTCTGGCCGCACCGCAACTGCACCCTCTGAGCCTATGCACTGGGCGTCCTTCGTCCTTCCCTGACCCCAGAGGAGCGACAACGCAGGCGAATCCAGAACCTTTGCCTCTACTGTGGGGAACCCGGACATTACGTGAGGGCCTGTCCCGTGAAGTCCTGTAAGCACTCCTCTCTGTTTTCCACTGTTTTGCCCGCAGTACTTAATAATGCGTCTCACCTGACTGTTTCTCTTTCCCTACAGCTCCCAGGAGGGAATACTCTGGTCCCCGCCATAATTGACTCTGGAGCCTGTAGTGGGTTCATGGACCAGACTTTTGCCCGCAAATTTCGAGTTCCTTTACGGTCCCCGAGCCTAGAGGACTGTCGGTACATCTAGCCGATGGGTCGGCTATCAGATCTGGACCTGTGACCCAAGAGACGGGCTCCTTACCACGTACCATTGCGGGTAACACAGTGAACTACTCCGCCTGGACATCATTGAGTCCCCTCTGTTCCATCTGTTATCCTGGGCATACCCTGGCTCAAGGCCCATAACCCTCAAATCGACTGGCCCCACGGGGAGTATCAGCTTCCTCTCTCCTTACTGCTGTCAGCACTGCCTGCAAGGGACCACCAACGTCGTCACCCTCTCTGCTCTGTCTAGAGGTTGACGTTGAGGCCCGTAGGGCTGTCCCGGAAGAATACCACCGGAGTTTGAACGTCCTTAAAGTATCCAGTTGACTTAGGCTTGGTCCATTCAGTAGATGGGATTAAGATGGATCCGCAAAAGTGTCCTGCATCTTGGATTGGCCTGCCCCCTGACGACCGGTAGGATTCGCGAATTTCGCGAATTTAAACATACAATGGGGTACCAAGCTTTTCATCGGCTCAGTCTTTTTCCTAAAGGTGGACCAGTTCAGTGTCGACTGTGTGTATACCTCTGAAGTGGCGGTAGGGGCAATCCTCTCCCATCGGTCTTTTTTCCCGTAAGCTGTCGGATTTCGACGGACTTTGGATTGAGAACATGTTCTTAATTTTTCCGAGGATCTTCTATCGGAAAAACCTTCCTTCATCGGATTTTCCGATCGTGTGTATGCAAAATTCGCGACGCATGCTCGGAAACAATTAGAACCCCTTCCAGTCCCGGAGAAGCCATGGAGGATGCTCAGAAGCCCCCTTCTGAAGACTTCAAACATTTTTGTGGTAGTAGACAGGTTCTCCAAGATGGCCCATTTCTTACCCATTTTTGGCACCCCCTCAGCTCCTGAGACCGCAAGAGTCTCCATCAAGGAGATTGTGATAGTGCAGTTGACCGAGGGGTGCAATTTACGTCCAGGTTCTGGAGGGCGTGTGTTTTATGGTCAGACGAACGTACTGTGTTATTGACCGTCAGAATTTGGTTTGTGACCGTCTCCATTTTTTTTCAAATTACGGGTGTAGGAGTGCAAGGAAACCATGACAGCTAACAAGTTACTTCAGGAATTCTGTCGGAGGAGGAGAGGGGACCTCAAAAGCTACGACGGGTGGCGTAAAAAACTGCCTGACCATTCAGAGCTTTTTTCCGACGAGAACACCGGCCCTCCTGAACCTGTCCGATGGCGAGGAGGAATTTGACCGTGTGTACGCGGCATTCTTGGGAAGAGGCTAACATCCTGCCCAGAGGCTAATTTCGGCCTTCAGACTGGGGGGGGAGGTTGGAGGGGGGCATTGTCAGGAAAGCCCCTCCAGCGGACGTCCCAACATCCCCAGGAGGAGAAGGATCCCCCGGCTCAGAACGGGCCTGCTGCGCCCACACATGCGCAATGGCGCGGCTGTCGGTGCGCGCGGGCGCGCGCGTGCACGCGCGGCTTCCCTGACGCTGTTTGGCGCCAAGAGCGCTATTTAAACCAAACCCAGTCCCTGCTGCCTTGCTGCCCGATCAACAGCGTTTCCTGTATGTGCTTGGTCTACCTGCAAAACCTGATTCATCTGTTCCCTGCTGAAACCCGGCATGTCTCTGACTCTTCTGACTTCTGCCTGCCCCGATCTCGGTTCCGGACTTTGACTACCCCTTTGGATGCTCCCTTGTACCTGATCTGCCCGTCTGTGTTTGACCCTGCCTGCTTGAGACCCGCCTGCACATTACCTGCTTGCTTCCTGCTGCTGGACTACAGGACTCCTCCTTGTGTCTGCTGCACATTACCTGTTTGCTTCCTGCTGCTGGACTACAGGACACCTCCTTGTGTCTGCTGCACATTACCTGTTTGCTTCCTGCTGCTGGACTACAGGACACCTCCTTGTGTCTGCTGCACATTACCTGCTTGCTTCCTGCTGCTGGACTACAGGACACCTCCTTGTGTCTGCTGCACATTACCTGTTTGCTTCCTGCTGCTGGACTACAGGACACCTCCTTGTGTCTGCTGCACATTACCTGCTTGCTTCCTGCTGCTGGACTACAGGACACCTCCTTGTGTCTGCTGCACATTACCTGCTTGCTTCCTGCTGCTGGACTACAGGACACCTCCTTGTGTCTGCTGCACATTACCTGCTTGCTTCCTGCTGCTGGACTACAGGACACCTCCTTGTGTCTGCTGCACATTACCTGCTTGCTTCCTGCTGCTGGACTACAGGACACCTCCTTGTGTCTGCTGCACATCTCCTGCTTGCTTCCTGCTGCTGGACTACAGGATACCTCCTGGTTCCCGTCTGCACAGATCTCCAGCCCTCTACCCAGCTTACCAGCCAGGCACTTGTGCTCCCCTGTGCTCCCGAGCTCCTGTCTTCCCTATCAGGGGTTCCCGAACCAGGGGTTTACGAGTGGCCGCTCCCTGCAATACGGGCTCTGCCTTAAGGTACGTGACAAGGGGAGCAAACATGTGGAAGAAGGTGATCTGCTCACATGAACACACCATCCCCATTGTGAGACATGGTGGTGGCAGCATCATGTGGTGGGGATGGTTTTCTTCAGCAGGGACCCGAAAAACATACAGCCAGAGCAAAAGACTTGAGACTGGGGGGGAGGGTCACCTTCCAGCAGGACAACGACCCGAAACATACAGCCAGAGCTACAATGGAATGGTTTAGATCAAAGCATATTCATGTGTTAGAATGGCCCAGTCACAGTCCAGACCTAAATCACATTGAGAATCTGTGGCAAGACTTGAAAATTGCTGATCACAGACGCTCTCCATCCAATCTGACAGAGCTTGAGATATTTTACAAAAGAAGAATGGGCAGAAATGTCCCTCTCTAGATGGGCAAAGCTGGTAGAGACATCCCCAAAAAGACTTGTAGAGAAAGGAGGTTCTACAAAGTATTGACTCCGGGGGGCGCCATACAAATGTCCCCCCCCCCCACACTTTTCACATATTTATTTGTATCATTTATCATTTTCCTTCCACTTCACAATTATGTGACACTTTGTGTTGGTCTATCACAAATACATTTACGTTTTTTTGGATGTAACATGACACAATGTGGGAAATGTCAAGGGGTGTGAATTTTTCAAGGCACTGTATAGGTTGGCGGTATTCCTTCTGGTGGACTGTCGGTGGTCTAAGTCCGCAAGAGCGGCTGCCAGCTGCATGGAAAGCTGATCACAGATAGGAGGGTGTGGCTACGCATTTTGGAGCATCAAAAAGGCACTTCCTGGATCCACTTTCTGTGCTTTTTAGACATGTGCACAATAGAAAAATTTGTTTAGTTTCGTTTCGTTTCTGTTTGTTTCCGTTGATTCGTAAACGATTCGTAATTTCGTAAGTCGTCGGTGTTCGTATTCGGACTCGTTCGTATTTTCGTTATATTTTGTATTCGGACGCATTCGTTTTTTCGTAGATTTAGTTACATTCGTACTTTCGTGAGATTGATTTATTCGTACTTTCGTTACATTGTTTTCGTAGATTCGTAATCGGAGCATAATTCATAATTTTATGTAATGTGTATGCTATTTACATGTTTAAGAAACAAAGAATTTCTCTCTCACAGGTCAGAACTTAACTCAATAATCCACCAAAACACAGAGCCTCCGACCCAACCACACCCAACCACACCCAACCACACCCAACCACACACCCTACCACACCCAACCACCACCACAACCACACCCTACCACACCCAACCACACCCACCCACCCTACCACAACCACACCCAACCACACCCAACCACACCCAACCACACCCAACCACACCCAACCACGTTTATCAACTAACAAAAAAAAAGTAACGAATTTACAAATCCATTCGAAGCACGTTAAGCAGCGCCATTGTAAGAGACACGGAAAATTACGAATCAAAACAAAAAACAAAAAGTTACGAATGTACGAATTTTTTCGTTCAATCTATTCGAAGCACGTTAAGCAGCGCCATTGTAAGAGACACGGAAAATTACGAATCAACAAACAAAACAAGTTACGAATGTACGAATTTTTTCGTTCATTTTGATTTTTGTTATTTTTGAATCTTTGTTCGGTATTTTCGTTGTTTCTGTTTCCGTTTTTCGGATTTTCATTCTTTCGTAGTTTCGTTGTTTTTAATTTAATTATTTTGTATTTTCGTTGTTTTTCATATTCGTTCGTTTCGATAGTTCGTTATTCGGTAGAATTTTTAGTAAACCGTTCGTTCATTCGTACGATAACGAATGAACGAATATAACGAATTTGAATGGGAAACGAATTCGTAACTAAACGAATTGCGCATGTCTAGTGCTTTCCATGCAGCTGGCGACTGCTACTGCAGACTTTGACCACAGCAGTCCACCGGGACTCATTGGCTTATTATAGGTAGTTTGTCTGATATCAGCAAAGGTGCTGACTGCACTATCTGACACCCAGACAGCCCCTCTCGCTTTAGGCCAATGTCATGAAAACACATAAAAAAAAATGTAAATGGGGCTTCAAACATGGCTTGCTGAAACTTCACAACAGCAGCTCAAAATGTGTTGCGGGTGACGACACGGTCCAGCTTCCCATTAAGATATAGTTATTCACCAGGGAAGTACCTAACCAGTTCACGGACCCGATGTCCGGAGTCGCGCTCCCCTTTCTGCGTGCTCTCCAGATGCTGCTTTTTAATTTAGAATTTCACTTGTCCTCCTCTGATCTACAATTACATTTCCAGACAGCCTCAGGTTATAGAATCAGCGCCGCGTTCCTGAGATTCTTCTTCTGCCGTATTTTCACAGAGGAGAGCGCGACCGCCGCCGGTCCCGGGAGCCGCTTTACCAAGTAACCGGATGACTCCTGTGCCTTCTCTTTACCAATCTATTTCCTGCCTTCCAAATCTTCCTGTTCATGGTGTACCAACTAGACATGTGCAATTTGTTTAGTTTTTTTTTCGTTTTTCGTTTTTTTTTCGTTATTTTCGTTCGTTCAGTTTCGTACGAATGAACGAATCGTTACGAATCCGAATAACGAATCAATCGAATCGTACGAATCTGAATAACGAATCGTTCGAATCTAACTAACTAACTAATTAAAAACAACGAATGTACTAATGAAGAAAATCCGAAAAACGAAAAGGAACGAAAAAATTCGTACATTTGTAACGTTTTTTTTTTTTGTTGAATTGGTAATTTTCTGTGTCCCTTACAATGGCGCTGCTAAACGTGCTTCGAATGGATTGAACAAAAAAATTCGTACATTCGTAACTTTTTTTTTTTTTCGATTCGTAACTTTTTTTTTTTTTTTTTCGATTTGTAATTTTCCGTGTCTCTATTGAACAAAAAAATTCGTACATTCGTAACTTTTTTTTCGATTCGTAACTTTTTTTTTTCGATTCGTAGCTTTTTTTTTTTTTCGATTCGTAAATTATTAAAATGTAATAATAGCATACACATTACATCAAATTATGAATTATGCTCCGATTACGAATCTACGAATGTTACGAATGTTACGAATGTACGAATAAATACAAATGCGTCCGGAAATTAAAATTAAACGAAAAAACGAATCAACGAAAAAATAACTCTTACGAATGTACGAATCGTTACGAATCAACGGAAACGAAAAAAACGAAACGAAAAAAAAAAACGATTTTTTTTGTTGTGCACATGTCTAGTACCAACCATTTCAGGAGCATATAGCCTTATGCATGGGCGTCCGCAGGAAGGGGCAAGGGGGGTCAAGTGCCCCCCCCCCCCTGGAATCAGGGATTGGATCTTAAATTTAGCACAGTTGCATCGCTATCGGGGTGCGGGCAGCCCACTCCTGGGTGCCACCCGCCAGTGGGGTGACACCATCAAGGAGCTGTCAAGCCCCCCCCCCCCCATCAGTGTAGTGTGACTTTGGGCTCTTTTCCCTGCTCAGTCCAGCAGAGAACTCGGCGGCGCTGTGACAGGAGAAAGGCGAGCTGGGGGCTCTCAGAGGTTTCCCCCGCTCGCCCCCCCCTTTCTCTTGTCAGGGAGAAGAGACAGGGACTCTCACCAGGTTCCCCACCCAGCTTCCTGCCCGCTCCTTTCCTTCCCTATTGGCCATAACTGAGGGCCAATCAAAAGGAGACTAGGAGAGGAGAGCATCATGGGACATGTAGTCCCAAAGATTGGCGGCCCCATTTTCCACAAGGAGGAGGCTACAGCTCAATCAAGAGAGAGATTGAGAGACTGCAGCCTGGAAAAAAGCTGAGGGAGAGAGCGCTACAGGACAAAGAACGAGGATTGTGCTGGGCGGAAGCCAGAGAGAGAGCCACGCTGCCCAGCGCCACCAGAGAGAGAGCCACGCTGCCCACAGCCACCAGAGGGAGCCACGCTACCCAGCGTCACCAGAGAGAGAGCCACGCTACCCAGCGTCACCAGAGAGAGAGCCACGCTGCCCAGCACCACCAGAGAGCCACGCTGCCCAGCCCCACCAGAGAGCCACAATGCCCAGCACCACCAGAGAGCCACGCTGCCCAGCGCCACCAGAGAGAGAGCCACGCTGCCCCAGCACCACCAGAGAGAGAGCGCCACCAGAGAGAGAGCCACGCTACCCAGCGCTACCAGAGAGAGAGCCACGCTGCCCAGCGCTACCAGAGAGAGAGCCGCGCTGCCCAGCACAACCAGAGAGAGAGCCGCGCTGCCCAGCGCTACCAGAGAGAGACCAACGCTGCCAAGAGCCACCAGAGAGAGCCACACTGCCCACCAGAGAGAGAAAGACTGAGCCACTACCAGGGTACAGACATGCTACACTACTGAATAGAGTGAGCGATCGTCCAGCCGGAGGGATCACTGCTGTCGTTTTGCTGGGTCTGGTAAGAGAGCCTGTTGGCCATTATCCATTACTTATCCTAGGGACTGTACTACGTCTGCAGTCTCTGACCATGATAATGTGATAATGACATTGTCGAAAAATGGGCGGTGCATGGGTGACCCTAAAATGATGCCCCCCCCCCCCCCCCCCTGAAAAAAGTTCTGCGGACGCCCATGGCCTTATGGAAGCAACATTTTTCCTATCTTGGAGATGTTCAACTTGCATCTCTGAGGTGGTTGGTCGGATTTTGTTGGACTAAAAAAATATAACATTATGAAACAATAACTTTTCCTGTGATTTTTATTTCCAACACTACCCTTAAGGAAGTATTTATAGAAAAGTTCACATAGTTATTAGTTCACCAAATCTGCTGGTACATTCATTCTGTGGCAGTGGTGCCAAATCCCTTTCTTTCCTCTACAGCGGCCATTATCCACCCGGGTTCCATGGACCCCTGGGGTTCCTCCAGAGGTTGCTAGGGGTTCCTCCAGAGGTTGCTCCAGAGGTTGCTAGGGTATCCTCCAGAGGTTGCTAGGGGTTCCTCCAGAGGTTGCTAGAGGTTCCTCCAGAGGTTGTAGGGGTTCCTCCAGAGGTTGCTAGGGGTTCCTTGAGCTGCGGCTGATGAACCACCTATTTGATGGTGTCTACAGAGTTCGAGGTTCAGCACCACTTAGCAAAGCCCAGCAGCCGGACACCAAATATCTTTTTAGCTGTCTTTAACCACTTCAGCCCCGGACCAATTGGCAGCCAAAGGACCAGGCCCCTTTTTTGCGATTCGGCACTGCGTTGCTTTAACTGACAATTGCGCGGTCGTGCGACGTTACACCCAAACAAAATTGGCGTCCTTTTTTTCCCACAAAGAGAGCTTTCTTTTGGTGGCATTTGATCGCCCCTGCGGTTTTTATTTTTTGCGCTATAAACAAAAATAGAGCGGCAATTTTGAAAAAAATGCAATTTTTTTTGCTTTCTGCTATAATAAATATCCCCAAAAAATATATAAAAAAAGTTTTTTTCCTCAGTTTAGGCCGACACGTATTCTTCTACATATTTTTGGTAAAAAAAAATCGCAATAAGCGATTATTGATTGGTTTGCGCAAAAGTTAGAGCGTTTACAAAATAGGGGATAGTTTTATAGCATTTTTATTAATATTTTTTTTTTTTACTAGTAATGGCGGCGATCAGCGATTTTTATTGTGACTGCGACATTATGGCGGACACATCGGACATTTTTGGCACCATTGTCATTTATACAGCAATCAATGCTATTTAAATGCATTGATTCCTGTATAAATGACAGTGGTAGTGAAAGAGTTAACCACTAGGGGGAGGGGAGGGGTTATGGGCTTTGGCCATTAGGGGGCGGGGCTGACGTCTGACGTCACTGATCGGCTTTCCCGATGACAGGGAACAGCCGATCAATGACAGGCAGAGTAGGAAGCATGGGGAGAGGTTTGTTTACACAGACCTCTCCCCGTTCTTCAGCTCTGTGACCCGATCGCGGGACACCAGCGGCGATCGGGTCCGCTGGTCCCGCGGCCGGGGGGAAGGAGCTCCCGACCGGGTCGCACGGGCGACCCACGGGCAGGCAATTCAAGGGCCCCGTACAGGTACGTGATTTTGCCTGCCCGTGCCATTCTGCCGCAGTATATCTGCGTGAGGCGGTCGGGAAGCGGTTAAGGGTGGTATTCTGAACCCCACTTTAAGGGGGACAGTCTTCCTATTGGCCACCAATGTAAGGAGCATTGTTCCTATTGAGCCCTGATGATTTGGTTTTAGGAAGGGTTCCTCAAGACCTGAAAATAATTGTTGGGGCTCCTCTAGGGTTAAAAGTCGAATGCTTAATTCTGCTGTTCAATTAATAAAAAAATCAAGCATTATGGCCACTAGATGGAGCTGAGGATCAGTGGCGGCCGGTGAGAATTTTTTTTTGGGGGGACGGCAAACAGTAAGAGACCCCCCCCCTCTGGGTCGTTTGGTCTGTCAGTAGCACTTACCCCATCAGCGGCGGCTTCCCCTGCTCGGCAGCGGTGGCCTCCCGTTCCCCTGGTCTCCATGGGTCATCACAGTGATGTCGGCTTCCGTCCCCCTCCCTCCTTCTCAGTGGCCAATCCGGAGTCTTCTCTTTTTTCGGCCAAACGTAAATCAGGTCTCACATCTGCTTCTGATTGGCCCGGATTGAGGATCAGTGTTTCAACAGCGAATTATCAGTCGCTCTTGTGACACACCTGGGTGGGCTCTGTTTGCATTCTCTGCGACCCGAGGCCCACCCTATTTTGAAGACTATTAGAGCCCTTGGCTCTAATTGAGTGCTTAAGCCCCCCCCCCCCCCCCCCCCGCTGTAATTCATGTGCCCGGTGCCCTGAAATGGACGCGTGAATAGGAGGTGGCCGCGGCATGAATCTATCCATTGCATATAGGGGGTGGCCTGGAGAGAGGGGGCCACCCCTGCTGAGGATCCCACATATGGTCATTACATCACCTGGAGACCCCGCCCCTTTATAAATAACAGCTGTCTTCCGCTGGCCCTGTGATTCGCTGGGAGGCAAGTGGACAGGTTAGGCATGTGCTATGCACACCTTACCCATTCACATGAGAGGGGCAGTATCTGAGTGCTCACTTGTTGGTAAAGGGGGGCGTCCAGATTTCAATAAGCCCCCAGCCTGCAAATCCCCACAATCGCTAAGCCAAGGGTATGGTGAAGGGACCATGTCCTGGTCAACATGGGGACATGATGCTTTTCCTGAGGGGTCCCCCCCAGCAATGTGCTCCCATATGGGCATGTGACCTGGTATGGTTCAGAAGAAAGTGGGTCAGGGAGCAATTCCCCCTTTCCTGGCCTGCCAGGCTATATGCTTGGATAAGGTTCTGGTGTGGATTCTTGGGGGGGGCTCCTTTTTTTTGTGTGTTGGGTTGCCTCCAAACCAGACCTAAAAAGGTCCACCCCACAGAACAATCAAGAAAAAAAAGCATGAGGTCTCCCCAAGATTCCATACCATACCCTTATCCGGGCATACAGCCTGGCAGACCAGGAAAGGAGGTGGGGATGAATCTGTGCCCCCCCCCCCAGTCAACATGACTTCAACATGGGGGGGGGGGCACCATGCTGGGGGGAAACCCCCCTGGAAGAGCACCTTGTCCCCATGTTGATGAGGACAAATGCCTCTTCCTCACAACCCTGGCCCAATGGTTGTGGGGGTCTGTTGGTGGAGGACTTATTGAAAAGTAAAAGCCCCCTTTAAATTAAGGGGGCATCCAGATACCGTCCCCTCTATGTGAATGAGTGTAGGTTACATAGTACCCCTACTCATTCACAAAAACATATTAAGTGGAAATAAAAACACAGAAATTGTTTTTTGAAAAGGCCTTTATTAAAAAAAAAAGAAAGTCCCGTGATGTACATCCATCATCCATTGCAATGCCCAAACCCCGGCAAAAGAATAAACCCGACGACACAAACCCGGCGATGCCACTCCTTCAATGACAGCTTCCTGAGAACAATATAAGGTAAGGGGCAAGGATAGCGGCAACATCATTACCCAAATTTGGGCTTGGCCGTGTTATTGACCAAATAAGAAGGTCGCAATGGTGCACAATGAAAACCCCATCCCCCACACCATTACACCCACCACCACCAGCCTGAACCGGTGATACCCCATCCCCCACACACCATTACACCCCCACCATCAGCCTGAACCGGTGATACCCCATCCCCCACACCATTACACCCCCACCATCAGCCTGAACCGGTGATATCCCATCCCCCACACCATTACACCCCCCACCACCAGCCTGAACCGGTGATACCCCATCCCCCACACCATTACACCCCCACCACCAGCCTGAACCGGTGATATCTCATCCCCCACACCATTACACCCCCCACCACCAGCCTGAACCGGTGATACCCCATCCCCCACACCATTACACCCCCACCACCAGCCTGAACCGGTGATATCTCATCCCCCACACCATTACACCCCCCACCACCAGCCTGAACCGGTGATACCCCATCCCCCACACCATTACACCCCCACCACAGCCTGAACCGGTGATATCTCATCCCCCACACCATTACACCCCCACCACCAGCCTGAACCGGTGATATCTCATCCCCCACACCATTACACCCCCACCACCAGCCTGAACCGGTGATACCCCATCCCCCACACCATTACACCCCCACCACCAGCCTGAACCTGTGATATCCCATCCCCCACACCATTACACCCCCACCACCAGCCTGAACCGGTGATAACCCATCCCCCACACCATTACACCCCCACCACCAGCCTGAACCTGTGATATCCCATCCCCCACACCATTACACCCCCACCACCAGCCTGAACCGGTGATATCCCATCCCCACACCATTACACCCCCACCACCAGCCTGAACCGGTGATATCCCCATCCCCCACACCATTACACCCCCACCACCAGCCTGAACCGGTGATATCCCATCCCCCACACCATTACACCCCCACCACCAGAATGAACCGGTGATACCCCACCCCCCACACCATTACACCCCCACCACCAGCCTGAACCGGTGATATCCCACCCCCCACACTATTACACCCCCACCACCAGCCTGAACCGGTGATATTCCATCCCCCACACCATTACACCCCCACCACCAGCCTGAACCGGTGATATCCCATCCCCCACACCATTACACCCCCACCACCAGCCTGAACCAGTGATATCCCATCCCCCACACCATTACACCCCCACCACCAGCCTGAACCGGTGATATCCCATCCCCCACACCATTACACCCCCACCACCAGCCTGAACCGGTGATACCCCATCCCCCACACCATTACACCCCCACCACCAGCCTGAACCAGTGATATCCCATCCCCCACACCATTACACCCCCACCACCAGCCTGAACCGGTGATACCCCATCCCCCACACCATTACACCCCCACCACCAGCCTGAACCGGTGATATCCCATCCCCCATACCATTACACCCCCACCACCAGCCTAAACCGGTGATACCCCACCCCCCACACCATTACTCCCCCCACCACCAGCCTGAACCTGTGATATCCCATCCCCCACACCATTACACCCCCACCACCAGCCTGAACCTGTGATATCCCATCCCCCACACCATTACACCCCCACCACCAGCCTGAACCGGTGATACCCCACCCCCCACACCATTACACCCCAACCACCAGCCTGAACCGGTGATATCCCATCCCCCACACCATTACACCCCCACCACCAGCCTGAACCGGTGATATCCCATCCCCCACACCATTACACCCCCACCACCAGCCTGAACCGGTGATATCCCATCCCCCACACCATTACACCCCCACCACCAGCCTGAACCGGTGATACCCATCCCCCACACCATTACACCCCCACCACCAGCCTGAACCGGTGATATTCCATCCCCCACACCATTACACCCTACACCACCAGCCTGAACCGGTGATATCCCATCCCCCACACCATTACACCCCCACCACCAGCCTGAACCGGTGATACCCCATCCCCCACACCATTACACCCCCACCACCAGCCTGAACCGGTGATATCCCATCCCCCACACCATTACACCCCCACCACCAGCCTGAACCGGTGATACAAGGCAGGATGGATCCATGCACCAAATTTTGAGCCCACCATCTGAATGTCGGAGCTGAAATCCAGACTCATCAGACCCGGCAAGAACAGAAGAGACCCCGGAAAGACCCCCGAAGGCGGATCGAGACCCCCAGACGATGGCGGGCGACGACGAAGAAGGTAGCTGGGCTCCTCTGCTCGGTAAAAGAGCTAGGTAAATGAGCGGAGGAGTCCGCAGAGAAGACCCCCCAAGATGGAAGAAGACCCCCGGAGCAGTGCAATAAAATATTTTAAAAAAATTGTGTTTTTTTTTCTTTACACTTTACACCTTAGGTGAATGGGTAGGGGTACATCGTACCCCATACTCATTCACATAGGGTGGGGGGCCGGGATCTGCCCCCGCCCGCAGACCCCGACAACCAACAGCCAGGGTTGTCGGGAAGAGGCCCTTGTCCTCATCAACATGGGGACAAGGTGCTTTGGGGTGGGGGGGCGCACGGCCCCCCTTTCCCCAGGGCACCCCCCATGTTGAGGGCACGTGGCCTGGTACGGCTCAGGAGGGGGGGGGGGCGCTCGTTCGTCCCCACCCCTTTCCTGGCCGGCCGGGCTGCGTGCTCGGATAAGGGTCTGAGATGGATTCGGGGGGGACCCCCACGCCGTTTTTTCGGGTGGGGATTCCCTTTAAATCCATGCCAGGTGATGGGGCTAGCGCGGCGGCATTCACTGCCTTCGCTAGCCCTGTCTACCTGAAGTCACGTGCTAAATGAACGGACTTTCCGATGCGGCAAGTCCGTTCATTTCCAAAAGTCCGGCGGACTAGCATACTAACGGCGGGATTGTCCCACGGACTGCCAAGTCCAGCGGATAATTTTAAAACAAAACTTAAATCCTAGTCCGCCGGACTTTTGGCACCAAAAAGTCCGCCGGCGCCCACACGGGGGGATTGTCCGGCGGACTTCAGTCCGGCGGACAATCCCGCGGGAAAGTCCGTTCGTGTGTACGCGGCATAACTCTTCTGTATTCTGTCCAAAAAAAAGGAAAGAAAATGTTTTTGGTTTGAGTTGGTTTTTAACATTCCGCAGACAGAAGTCAGACGTCGGAAGGGGGACATTTATAGGAAGAAGTCCCGGACTGAGGGACAAACAATGCTTGGAGCAAAGAGCAGCGAGCCACCGAGATCAATCCGAAATCCACTGATGTCAGACCAAACACAAGATGGGTTTTGATTGGCTGCCATAAATCCTGGACTTTGAACTCGGCGTTTGTTCCGCGTTTCTATTTCACCCGCCAGAAAATGTTTCTAAAATGCAAATCAGCCTCAAAAGTGCAACAAAAGTTCATCCTCTGAACTAACATTTCAGGATGGAGGGAGACCGTCCCCCGTAATCACCCAGCTTCTTTATAAAGGAATGATTTGGTTATTCGCCGGCCTTCACCCCACAGACAGCCCGCAAAATACTTCTTGTTGGCGTTTCCATCATTGGCGTTTATTAACCCCTTCAATACAGGGCACCTTCCTGCCCAGACCAATTTTCAGCTTTCGGCGCTGTCGCACTTTGAATGACAATTGCGCGGTCACGCTACACTGTACACAAATTACATTTTTATCATTTTTTCCCCACAAATACAGATTTCTTTTGGTGGTATTTGATAATCTCTACAGTTTTTATTTTTAAACAAATAAAAAAATACCACTTTTTTTAAAAAAAAAAATATGTTTTTTTTTGTTTCAGTTTAAAAACCTTGTAAATAAGTACGTTTTCTCCTTCACTGATGGGGCTGCACTGACGGGCACTGATAAGGCGGCACTGATGGGCACCAATGAGGTGGCACCAATGAAGTGGCACTGATGAGGTGGCATTGATGGGCACTGATAGGCAGCACTGATGGGCACTGATAGGTGGCACTGATGGGCGACACAGATGGGCACTGATAGGTGGCACATATTGGTACTGATAGCTGGCACAGATTGGCATGGATAGGCGGCATGGATGGACATGGATAGGCGTCACGGATGGGCATGGATAGGCGTCACGGATGGGCATGTATAGGTGGCACAGATGAACATGGATGGGCACTGATAGGCGGCTTGGATGGGCACTGATAGGTGGCATGGATGGGCACTGATAGGTGGCACAGATGGGCACTGAGAGGCGGCATTGTTTTGTACTGATGGATGCCAATCAGTGCCAAACAATAATGCATGCCAATCAGTGATGCCCATTGTGGGCACTGATTGGCATCCATTGTGGGCACTGACTGGCATCCCTGGTGGTCTAGGGTGGCATACCTGGTACTGGGTATTCCTGGTGGTCTGGTGGCATCCCTGGTGGTCCAGTGTGGGCATCTTTGGGGGGGGCTGCGCTGATAATCGATCAGCACAGACCTCCTCTGTCAGAGGAGCAGCCGATGGGTTTTCCTCTACGAAAGTGAGGAAAAGCCGATCAAAGGCTCTTCCTATTTACACTGTGATCAGCTGTGATTGGACACGGCTGATCACGTGGTAAAGAGTCTCCGTCGGAGACTCTTTACCGAGATCTTAGTTGCGGGGTGTCAGACTGACACCCCGCAACAACGATCGGCGCCATGCGCGCCCCCGTGAGGTCAGGATTTTGAAACCACTTTGCCGCCGTCATTCTCCTATATGGCGGGCGGCAAGGGGTTAAGCAAATTTCCTTCATTTAAGGTTATTCTTTAGCTCAACAAATCCATTGCGACAATCACAGAATCTCGCCAATGTACACGATCGGATTGAAGGACAACGAAGGAGAAAGATCCTCGGTGTAATAAATCTTTTTAGGATTATATATGGAGGGTGATAATGAAGAACATTGATATTTACTGAATTGTTACTATTATTATTATTATACATGATTTATATAGCGCCAACAGTTTACGCAGCGCTTTACAATGTATAGGGGGGACAACACCATTACAGTACAGTTCAATACAAAAGGTACAGGAGGGCCCGGCCCGTAGAGCTTACATTCTAAAGGGAAAAAAAGGGAAGACACTACAGGAGATGGCTCGGCTGCTGCTCACCCCTAAGGTATATCGAAAAGGAAAAATCCCCCCAGAGAAGGGCGGGTGGGGTTTTTAGGCAGCGGTGTTAGAAAAATTAATTGAATGATTGATACAAGGGTTATCTAAATATAAATGTTTATTAAAATAAGTCACAAAAGTGGCATGATGGGTATAAGACATGAACCCCAATGGAGAAAATAAAACAGAGCAAAAAATATATGTATTAATACACTAGCAGACAAGACTTTCACAACAACATGAATTAACAAGACCAATAATGGGGGTGGGAAAGTAAGCCTGGCGCGTTTCGACCCGTAGCTATGTGGGTCTTCTTCAAGAGGATTTGTCTGCTAAGAAAAGAAGGGATTATAAGACAAATATGTTGCAAGCGTACATGTATTTCATACAATTATCTCGATGTGAACTAACAGGGAGAGGGCATAAGCAGTAATACAGCATTGCAAAATATTTACCTAGACGTGTATATTTTTGATGAAGTGAAGTTCCCATATGGGGATCCCCTGAGAAGGTTCCTGCTTTCCTGGTGACACTGAGGGCACCCTCCAAGGTGCGCAGGCCAGGCCGAGAGAGGTAGTCCCGGCGCATGACTTACAGGAGGTCACATCCAAATATTGACCTCCTACATGCAGACACGTGGGCCGGCAATTCGGCAAGGGGGGGGGACAGAGAGCACACCTGCCAGGAGAGTCCAATGCCAATCAGTTACAAGTCCACCATATTGTATAATTTGAAACAGTTATTCAAAGAATAGGTAGAGTATTTTTAAGAGGCATATGATCCCAGGATCCAGTGTTTGTCTGGTGACCAATGGGTTTATATCCCATCTTTCCCCATCTCGGTAGGGTGGTAGCAACGTAGAGAGGAAGTAAAAAATGTGAACAGTGACTGGGAGGTGTGGGAAAAAAAGGGGGGGGGGGAGGGGAGGAATGAGAGAAAAAAAGCGAAAATGTGTGATGGGGGGGGGGGGGAGAAAAGTGTGGGAAAAAGGGGGGGGGGGGAGGGGGAAAGGGGGAAGGGAAATAATGGGATAGAAGGACGAAGAGGAAATGAGGAACTGGGGGAGGGAGGGGGGGGGAAACAAGGTGAGGATGGTGTGATGGAGAGAGATGGTAGTGAAGGGGGGAAGGGAAAAAGGGGGGGGGGGGGAAGAAAGGGGGATGATAGAACAATGGAACAGAAGGGAACAGGAAAAGGGTGGAATGAGAGTACATGGCGCGCACATGTAGAGAAAAGAAACGTAAGATGTTAGATCATAGGGAAATGTGATGAAGGGGGTGATGGGGTGAAAAAGGAAAAAGGTGAAAAGGAAATGGGGAAGAAAAAAGAAGGAAAAAAGAGAGAGAGAGGTGTGGGGAATGGGGAAAGGAGGGATGGGGGAAAGGGAGGAAGAGGGGACAGACAGAGAGTGGGATAGGGAGAGGGGGAAAGAGGAAAAATACAGCTGGGGGAAGAGAGGAAAAAAGGAGGGGAAAGGAGAGGGAAGAAACGATAGCGTAAATGGAATGGTGCACTAAAGTGATTGTGCTGAGAAAATGAATAACATGGGGAATATTGGATTGCACGAAAGGCATTAAGGTGGTGCCACATGGAAGTGGTTGAAAAAAAAAAAAAAGGGAAAAGTGAATGGCAAGTGGGGGTGCGTATACACGCATTTGACATGCGTGCGTGAGACTCTGTATTGATTGCAATTACTGTGACTATGTGTCGGCATGTGGGGTAGGATGTCTGTGGGGTGAAAGGACCGTGAAGAGGAAAGATGACTAAAAGTGGTATGGTGTGAAAGAGAGGGGAAAGCAGGGAAAGCACAGTTGCAGCCAGGTTTACCTGATATATTTTGATACAGCATCACTCAGTCGCCTGGTGGGATACACCGTGTAGCCTATGGTTTAGTTCCAAAGTGATGATGGGCTGCGGCAAACTTTGGGGAGTGTGCGATCCAGAGTGCGAATAGTCAATCTAGAGTTAGACAATATGGACACTATATACTTATGTCCTTAGAGCAGGGGGATGGGGGAGCATGTTTAAGGGATGTACTTACTGGTTAAGAGCCTCTGATGTTACGAACCCTCACATGGAGATGGAGTCACTGCTCCACTCCATGGGGTTCTTATAAATGCCAAAATTAGAGTATGTGCCAATTGACTAGGACTCCAATTAGTGCTGATTGGCTGGGACCTCCCGCAGGTGTGCAAAAACGCCTCCCCACACAAACCCAGAACTCACCACCTCCAACAGTCGGCTGCAGTGGTCATGACGGTCATTATTACTCTACTCATCCGACTCACAGAAGTAGCAGGAGTCACAGACTCAGAGCTACAATCAGTGCCGATCCTGACCTCCCTGGGGCCCTAAGCAAAATTCTGCTAAGGGGCCCTCTACCTGACCCGTGATGCCGTGAGCTATGTAAACCATTTGCCATTTCCACACAGTCACACCTGACACTTCAGTGCTCCCAAAACAATCCTCCCTCCTTTAAACAAAACAGTCAAAGAATAAGTACAACAATATAGAACAGAATGAGGTCCTCAGAGAGCCCTCCTTACATCAGGGTCCTCAGAGAACCCCCCTTACATCTGGGTCCCCAGAGAGCCCCCCTTAAATCAGTGTCCCCAGAGGGCCCCGTCCTTACATTAGTGTCCCCAGAGGGCCCCCTCCTTACATTAGTGTCCCCAGAGGGCCCCGTCCTTACATTAGTGTCCCCAGAGGGCCCCCCTCTTACATTAATGTCCCCAGAGGGCCCCCCTCTTACATTAGTGTCCCCAGAGGGCCCCCTCTTACATTAGTGTTCCCAGAGGGCCCCCCTCTTACATTAGTGTCCCCAGAGAGCCCCCCTCTTACATTAGTGTCCCCAGAGAGCCCCCCCTCTTACATTTGGGCCCCCAAACAGATAACTCCCCCCCTTGCAGAGGTTCCCCTGTACCTGGCTGGTGGAGGTGGGAGCCGGCGATCAGCAGCTATATGGTGTCCACAGGCAGGGGGATCTCCCTGGGGCTAGTAGTTCTATCTCCGAATGTATACAGAGGAGAGGGGAGGGGCCTCTGAACCGGGCATCAGCAACAGTGTTCAAGCAGAGTGAAAGTGAAACTGATACCTGCCTGGGTCAGAGGCCCCTCCCTTCTCCTCTCCACTGTATACACTGAGAGTACTACAAACCCCAGGGAGATCCCGCTGCCCACTCAGGCACCATAGAGCTGCCGATCGCCGCCTTCCACCTCCTCCCACCTCTCCTCACTGCACTCTAAACGGCCAGCCAGAGGTGCAGGGGGGATGCTGGGTCTTGGGGGGCCCCCCCACAGCGGCGGGGCCCTAAGCAGCTTGCATAGTGTGCCTATAGGGCCGATCGGCTCTGGCTACAATGGTTCGCATCATTCCTAGGAAATCGTTCTCAGACAGTGAAACTAGGAGGTTTCACCTCGGAAACCCGGGCAATCGCTTGTGGAGTCCCTCAAGGATCACCTTTGTCGCCAGTGCTCTTCAACATATACATCCGCCCACTCCTAAAAATAATCAGAAGATCAGACCTCTGCTTCCACTCATACGCTGACGACACGCAATTATATTTTCGTATCACCGGACAAAAAGACCATCATCAGCAATTAGAAAAATGCCTCACCTTGATCGACGACTGGATGACCACTAGCTCCCTGAAACTCAACGAATCAAAAACAGAGCTCCTTATCCTGCACGCAAATCAAAATTCCCGGACCAAGATCCCTTGGTCACTACCCACCATCTTTGGACAGACCATCCCCCCAAGCACCAAGGCCAAGAGTCTCGGAGTCATTTTTGACTCAGAAATGTCAATGGATGCCCAAATAGGAGCAGTAGTCAGCGGTTCTCACCATCTGCTCCGCCTGCTACGTAGACTCATCCCCTTCATTCCAAAGGAGGACAAAGCAGTGGTAGTTGGAACAGTCATTAATTCTCGACTGGACTACGCAAACTCCCTCTACATAGGATTACCCCAATATCAACTTGCGCGCTTACAACTCATCCAAAACACTGCAGCAAGACTGATAACAGGAAAAAAACCTGGGAATCCATCTCCCCTTCCCTGAGGAGCCTACATTGGCTAACCGTAAAGAATCGGATCACATTCAAGACCCTCTGCCTCACCCACAAATGTACCTATGGAGACGCTCCTCAATACCTAATTGAGAAAATAAAACACTACATACCCAATCGCAGTCTTCGATCGGCTAACCAAAACCTCCTCATCATTCCCAAATCCCGCTACGAATCAAAGGGGGAGCGGAGATTCGCTGTTCAAGGACCACGGCTATGGAATGCTCTTCCTACCAACATCCGCATGGAAGAAAACCATAAGGCCTTCAGGAAAAAACTCAAGACCTACCTCTTCTAGAAGCTCGACAACCAAATGCCAATACAGCGCCTTGAGGCGATTCAGTTCGCATTGTTAGCGCTATACAAATTATTCATTCATTCATTCATTCATTAGGACCGTCTTGGGTGACCTCCCCGGCGTCCGTGAAGCCCTAAAGGGAGGGGGAGGTGGTACAAAAGGTAATAGCTGCAGAGAATGATTTGATGGGGGCACTAGGGATGGGCCAACCGTTCGGAGCTCGGGCCAAACATTTGCCGTTCACCAAACACCCACATTTTTACATAGTAGGTGGGGTTGAAAAAAAAAACACAAGTCCAACCTCTGTGTGTGATTATATGTCAGTATTACATTGTATATCCCTGTATGTTGCGGTCGTTCAGGTGATTATCTAATAGTTTTTTGAAATGATCGATGCCCCCCGCTGAGAACACCGCCTGTGGAAGGGAATTCCACATCCTTGCCGCTCTAAAGCCCCATACACACGGTCTGACTTTTTCATGGATTCTGTCCGATCGGACAATGTTGTTGAAAAATCAGACCGTGTGTATGCACCATCGGACAGTGTACGTCGGATTGTCCGACGGACAAAGTCTTATCTCCTGCTGGAAAGATTTGCCGACAACACGGTCCGATCACACCAAATCCGATCGTGTGTACGGTTGTCCAACCGGACAAAGTGCTACGCATGCTCACATCACATTACAAGACCAAAGCTATTGGCTACTAGCCTCTACGTAGTCCCGTCGTAGGCAACAAACGTCACCACGTTCAGAATGATCGGATTTTCCGACAACTTTGTCCGACCGTGTGTACGCAAAACCAACATCAGACAAAGTATGACGGACAGGATCCGACCGACCTGGTCCGCGGATTGTCCGACCGTGTGTATGGGGCTTAACAGTAAAGAACCCTCTACGTAGTTTAAGGTTAAACCTCTTTTCTTCTAATTTTAGTGAATGGCCACAT
This sequence comes from Lithobates sylvaticus, assembly GCA_028564925.1. Lineage (NCBI taxonomy): Eukaryota > Metazoa > Chordata > Amphibia > Anura > Ranidae > Lithobates > Lithobates sylvaticus. The sequence goes on along the minus strand of CM053028.1, from coordinate 5,369,060 downwards.
GTCTTGTTAAACTCCCTTCCGCAAAAAAGTTTTATCCCATTTGTGGGGTCACCAGTCCGGTATTTATAAATTGAAATCATATCCCCTCTGAAGCGTCTCTTCTCCAGAGAGAATAAGTTCAGTGCTCACAACCTTTCCTCATCACTAATATCCTCCAGACCCTTTATTAGCTTTGTCGCCCTTCTTTGTACTCGCTCCATTTCCAGTACATCCTTCCTGAGGACTGGTGCCCAGAACTGGACAGCATACTCCAGGTGCGGCCGGACCAGAGTCTTGTAGAGCGGGAGAATTATTGTTTTATCTCTGGAGTTGATCCTCTTTTTAATGCCAATATTCTGTTTGCTTTGTTAGCAGCAGCTTGCTAGACCCCCCCAGAGGTTCTCCCCCCAGTCTATAGATTGCATTCCGATTTTTGCCACCCAAATGCATTATTAAATTATTATATTTTTTTACATTGAACCTCATTTGCCATGTAGTTGCCCCCCCCCCCCAATCATTTGTTCAGATCTTCTTGCAAGGTTTCCACATCCTGCGAAGAAGTTATTGCCCTGCTTAGCTTAGTATCGTCCACAAATACAGAGATTGCACTGTTTCCCCCATCCCCATCCTCCAGGTCATTTATGAACAAATTAAATAGGATTGGTACCAGTACAGAACCCTGGGGGACCCCACTACCCACCCCCGACCATTCCAAGTACTCCCCATTTATCACCACCTTCTAAACTAACCCTTGTAGCCAGTTTTCAATCCATGTACTCACCCTATGGTCCTACAATCCATGTACTCACCCTATGGTCCATCAATCCATGTACTCACCCTATGGTCCATGCCAACGCACCTTATTTTGTACAGTAATGGTTTATGCTTTTTGCAAAATCCAGATACGTGGCCTTCCTTTATCTGGATGGCAACTCACCTCCTCATAGAAGGTTGACATTTTAAGGGTGTTCGCCCCTACAAAAACCCTGCAATGCATTCTGTGGACTGATTTAGCAAAGCTTTGTCCAATCAGGGTGTGGCGTAAGCTGGTTGTTAGGTTGGGGAAGCCAGCTGTGGCATTCTTAACAACTGAAGTGTCATCAGCTGTCAATGGGTTTCCTTGCTGACAGCTGTACAATGAAAAAATGTGCTGGTTAAAAAATAAAGAAAAAAAAGGTGTGGGGACCCCCCCAGTCCATAAATGTAAAAAAAAAACTGCGTGCCCCCCCCCCCCAAATCCATACCAGACCCTTATACGGGCATGCAGCCTGGCAGATCGAGCGAGCACACCCTACCAGGCCACATGCCCTCAATATGGGGGGGTTGGTGCTTTGGGACTGGACTGGGGGTGACCCCACGCCATTCTTTTCTTAATTTTTGTCAATAGGCTGGTGCCGGCAATTTTAACCACGAGTAACTTTAAATGGGATTTGACTTGTTTTTTTATTTTATTTAGAAATGTCATTTTGCTGCAGCAGGTTCTATACATGGTACAGATGCCCCACTTTACAGGCAGACTAAGGGGACTCCCCAGGCACTATATTTAAAGGAATTATTATTATTTCACTTTAAGCATCATTAAAATCACTGCTCCTGAAAAAACAATAATAATAAAAAAAAAGTTTGCATTGGTACATGTCCCCCTGGGACCCATGGTAGGGCCGGCCCTGGTTAGGAGTTTTGGATGCAGTGCTCAACAATGCCCATCTAAATGCCCGAGTAGTATATAGTCCATCCAAATCTCTGCTGGTGACAACTGTCTAAGATGGGATTTGGAGACATTTCCTGTTGTAGCGAAAGAAACTGAAAATTCCACATATTTATAGGAGACAGAAATGGAAACCTTAAAAAATGGTTTTATGGCCGAAACTCCTCAATCTTCTGCAAATCACATTGTCTTCATTGACATTTGTTCAACGTGTCAAACAAAAAGTGCCGGCCAACGCGTTTTTTTTTCAGAAGTCCCTTCATTTCCTTCAGCAAAGTGGTGACCATCTCCGCGCCAAAGTCTTTCGTTATGCCTGAGAGGAATAAAATCGCCTCCTAAGGCCCCATTCACACTAGCGCGTTTTTTGATGCATTTTGCAGAAATGCATGGACATTTTTTAACATGGGTTCCTATGGAACCTGTTCACATCAATGCATTTTTGTGCCTCTGCGTTTTTGGAAAGGGTCGGGGACTTTTTTTCATGCAAAATGCAGCGTTTTGCATGTTAGGCTCGATTCACATCTATGCATTTAGCTTTTGAGCGTTTTTGCAGTGCTTTTTGCGGTGCTTGCCGCGTTTTTGGACATGCGTTTTTACCGCGATTTTGCCGCAATTTGCATTTTGCGTTTTTGTACTTTTTTTTTTACATTTTTTTTTTTTTTACACTGTGGTTGCTTAGCAACCAGCTATATACAGTGTAAATAAAAAGAAAAAAGAATAAAAAAAAAACGCAAAACGCAAATCGCGGCAAAATCGTGGTAAAAACACGGTACTTGCGTTTTGGATGCGGGTCCATTGACTTCTATTACATGCAAAACGCTGCATTTTGCATGAAAAAAAGTCCCCGGCCCTTTCCAAAAATGCAGAGGCACAAAAATCCATTGATGTGAACAGGTTCCATAGGAACCCATGTTAAAAAATTTCCCTGCATTTCTGCAAAATGCAAAATGCATCAAAAAACGCACTAGTGTGAATGGAGCCTAATAGAAGTCAATGGACCCGCATCCAAAATGCAAGTACTGCGTTTTTACCGCGATTTTGCCGCGATTTGCGTTTTGCGTTTTTTTTTGTATTTTTTTTTACACTGTATATAGCTGGTTGCTAAGCAACCACAGTGTAAAAAAAAAAGTAAAAAAAAAAAAAATGCAAAACGTGGCAAAATCGCACTGCAAAAATGCATAGATGCGAATCGAGCCTTGGGGGCTGCAGGCTGTTTGGTTGCTACAAATGGAAAAAAATAAAAGATCGTCCGGCTTCACAGATACACAAAGCTTCTGCCATTATTTATAACACGGAGGAGAACGTGGCAATTGTAATCCTCGGAGGCCAAAAAGCCTTTGGCTCAGACACCGCCACCGATTTGCTGAAGGAAATGATAAGACTTTAAAAAAAAAGTGTGATGACCGGCACTTTCTGTACGACATTTGGAAGAAATATAAGTGGAGATGATTTGATTGCAGAAGATTGAGGTGTTTCTGGCAGCATCTTCTTATCTGATTGTTGTTGACATCCCCAGTTCTTCCATCACCTTCGAAGAAGGGCGAATGTTGGCTTGTTGTGTGATGGAGATGTGATGACCTTCCAATGAGGAGGACACGTGTCCTGGTGAGAACTGAATAAGGTGAGGTTCACATCTGTACGTTTTTTAAGTGCCCCTCTCTCTCTCGTTTATCTTTTTACAGTGTCCTTATATGTCCCTTTCAGTCTCAAGCCAGTATATAATGTAACATGGGGGACTATTAGCTCTAGTGGTAGATGAAATTTCGAGTGATTCACGATGGTCAGAAACAGAGGCGGCTCTAGACTTCGTGAGGCCTTAGGCAAAACTTAGACATCAGGCCCCAATCACTCCCATAATGGGAAAAATAATTCAAGGGATGAAAAGGAACTGTATTAGGAGGGTACAGTATAGGGGAGTGGACAGTACAGGGGGTAGGTAAGTGGGCACAGTACAGGGGCAGTAAGGAATAAAGATATTTTCCTCAAGCAGAGCTGCACAGGGAAGCTGCTCTCACAGATCCTACCTATTCTGCCAGGCTGCCACAAGAAGAGAAATAAAGGGGGGTGGGTGGAGAAAGAAGATAGGAAAAGAAAGAAGTGAAAGAAGAAGCGAAAGAAGAAGCGAAAGAAGAAAAAGAAGAAAAGAAAGAAGAAAAAAAGAAGAAAAAGAAGAAGAGAAAGAAGAAGAGAAGAAGAGAAAGAAGAAAAGAAGGAGAAAGAAGAAGAGAAACAAGAAGAAGAAGAAGAGAAAGAAGAAAAGAAGAAGAGAGAGAAGAAAAGAAGAAGAGAGAGAAGAAAAGAAAGAAGGAAAAAAAAGGAGAGATGAAAAGAAAGAAAGATGAAAAGAAAAAAAGAAATAAAGAAAGATGAAAAGAAAGAAAGAAGGAGAGATGAAAAGAAAGAAAGAAAGAAGGAGAGATGAAAGGAAAGAAGAAAAGAAATAAGAAAAGAAAGAAGGAAAGAAAGAATAAGGAGAGATGAAAAGAAAGAAAGAAAGCGAGGGGGATGGAGGAAGAAGGGCATCTCCTGCATCAGTGTACTCACTGGGAGGCAGGAGGGACTGGATGGATGGATGGATCAGACTCCACTTTTCCTTTTCGGTTTGCTGGGCTTCAGCATGAATCTTCCCGCCCACATCCCCTTCCCTGAGACAGAGGAGAGTGGGCGGGGCAGACACTGGAGGCGAGGGCGGGAGAAGGAGGAGCAGAAGCAGCTCTCTCCTCTTCTGTCTGGCTGTGCGGGCAGCAGGGGGAGGGGGAGATCTGTCAGAGCAGGCTCTGCTGAGCGGCTCCCCCTGTCTGTGATCCAGAGCTGTACATGAGCTTCGATCACACGTCCCACTCACGGTCTGTATCTCCCCCTTAGCAGAGGGAGGGCACTGAGGACTGTGTGATGGCTGGTATCTCTGCTGCTGGAGGAGGCGGCTCTCTAATTCGGTAAACTAGCTGGCCGCACAAGGCCCCTGTGACTGCGAGGCCTGAGGCTACCGCCTAATTCGCCTTATTAGAGAGCCGCCTCTGGTCAGGGACTATACTTTAGGGCGTGGCAGCCCATTTTTATTGAAAAAGGCAAATAAAAGTCTCTAACATTTCCCACGCAGGGGTTCTTCTCCAGCAAATACACACAACCAAAAATACTAGCCCACCTGGCTCTCTCTTTTGAAGTACCTCTGCTCGTTATGCTGGTCCTCAGACCATAAGTTCTTCGGGGGCTGATGGGTACACTCTAATACACACAGCTCATCAGGCCTTAATCCTCAGACCACTTATTGTCATTTGCCGACGATCATGCTCTGGCGGCCTCCTGCCGCCCTTCTGACCCTTCTGACTCCTGGAGAGGCGTGGAGTCCTCCTGACTTCCCATGCACAGACCTCTTGTCTGTAGAGTGGAGCAGCCTCCAACTAGGAGCCATGAGGTCTTCCCGTACTGTCATCAACCAGATGTGACCAGAACTGTGTGACTGCGACCGAGTGAACCAGACATACATAGGTGAAAGCAAGTTTATTAAAGTAAATGCATATAAATGTGAACACACCACCAATACAACCAATACAAACTGAGTGAACAAACCAAACAGTGACAATAACCATCCAGTATATGTAGCAAAAGGGAGAGTGCCAGAATCGTAGTCAAGCCAGGCCAGGGTCATAAACAGGAGATCAGTAGGTGGGGGACCAGGAGTAACAGACAGGAAACCAGATGGAGGGATCAGGCTGCAGGGCAGGGATCCGGGGATACAGGGAACAGATATGACAGGAATCAGGGTTCAAGGACAATACCAGGAGGTGTGTGGGCACTTGCTGGGTATTTATACTACAGCTGCTAAGTCAGGTGATGCCTGTTTGCAGAAGGTAATACCTGCTCCACACTGCCAGGATCCCTCCGCTGGTGGACGTCAGTACTGCGGCCCAAAGATGACAAAATACCAGCAGGGAAAATCTCTTCTGACAGCTCCAAACTGCCAGGAGACACCTACTGGTGGACCTCAGTACTGCACGCAAAACGATCGATATTACCAGCGGAGGGAACCTTTCCTGACACAAACCTTCATTATAAGGAGTGTGCTCACCTGAGAACACACCCTGCTGGTCCTCTACAAAACCTGGACACAGGGTTGGAGATTCCGTCCCACCCAAGACACTATGAAATCTCCCAACTACAGAGCCCCATCCAGGTATACCAAAACCTGGAGAAAGCGGCAAAGGCAGTTTTCTCCACTCCACAACTACCCTCTGTAGTCCGGCACTGAGCCAATGTGCACACTCCGTGTCCTTTAAATCTCCAATTTCACAGTGACAGCGTCTCGTCCTGTCACAATATCTATACTTACTTCCTTTATTACATTTCAAGCTTTTTTCCGCCACCCTGCTGTAGTATATGTACGCGGGGCGGTCCGGTTAACCACTTGCCGACCACCATATAGCAATATGACGTCGGCAAAGTGGTTGCGATATCCTGACCGGACGTCATATGACGTGGCCAGGATATCAAGCCGCTGAGCACCCCTGGTGGCGCGCATCGCAACGATTGTAGTTGCGGTGTGTCAGTCTGACACACCGCAACACCGATCTAGGTAAAGAGACTCTTTACCACGTGATCAGCCGTGTCCAATCACAGCTGATCACGATGTAAACAGGAAGAGCCGCTGATTGACTTTTCCTCACTCGCATCTGTCAGGCGTGAGTAGAGGAGAGCCGATCGGCTGCTCTTCTGACAGGGGGGTCTGCGCTGATTGATTATCCGCGCAGCCCCCCTGAGGATGCCCACACTGGACCACAAGGGATGCCACCAGGACCACCAGGGATGCCCACCACTAGTCACCACCAGGTATGCCACACATGGCCACCGGAGATATCAATCAGTGCCCACAATGGATGCCAATCAGTTTCTACAATGGGCATCACTGATTGGCAGGCATTATTGTTTGGCACTGATTGGCATCCATCAGTACCATCCATTAATGTACATCAGTGCCACCTATCAGTGCCCACCATGCCCATCTGTGCCAGCTATCAGTGCCTATCCATGCGGCCTATCAGTGCCCATCAGTGCCGCCTTTCAGTGCCCATCAGTGCTGTCTATGTGTACCCATCAGTGCTGCATATCAGTGCCACCAATCAGTGCCCATCAGTGCCGCCTATCAGTGTCCCATCAATGCCGTATATTAGTGCCCATCATCAGTTCCCATCAGTGCCACCTCATTGGTGCAACCTCATCGGTGCCCATTAGTGCCACCTATCAGTGCCCACCATGCCCATCTGTGCCAGCTATCAGTGCCTATCCATGCTGCCTATCAGTGCCCATCAGTGCTGCCTTTCAGTGCCCATCAGTGCCGCCTATGTGTACCCATCAGTGCTGCATATCAGTGCCACCAATCAGTGCCCATCAGTGCCGCCTATCAGTGCCCCATCAATGCCGTATATGAGTGCCCATTATCAGTTCCCATCAGTGCCACCTCATTGGTGCCACCTCATCGGTGCCCATCAGTGTCGCCTTATCAGTGCCCATCAGCGAAGGAGAAAAATTACTTATTTACAACGTTTTGTAACATAAACAAAAAAAATTATTTTTTCAAACTTTTAGGTCTTTTTTTTATTTGTTTAGCAGAAAATAAAAATCGCAGAGGTGATCAAATACCACCAAAATAAAGCTCTATTTGTGGGAACAAAATGATAAACATTTTGTTTGGGTACAGTGTAGCATGACCGCGCAATTGTCATTAAAAGTGCGACAGCGCTGAAAGCTGGTCTGGGCAGGAAAGGGGTATAAGTGCCCAGTATTGAAGTGGTTAATCCAGTCAGGCTGACATTCTTTATTTATTCGTTGTTTATTATGACTTCAAATGGGATTTGAAAATAAAATTGTTTCTTTTTTTTTTAAGAAGGAAATGCCTTTTAGTAAAAAGAAGATCAGAAGCAAAGTGTGTGACACGCCGAGCCGAATGAATTCTTCGTATTTGAACATCACCTTTTTAAAATGCATAAATTCCGTATTCCAAGTCAATGTTTTTGTTGAATATTTAAGGATCTCACAAATACATTGTCAGTTTTTTTCCTCACTTGATTGTCTGAAAAAATTTCCACCAACAGAATTAGATTTTTCATTTTTTTTCCTCCTGACCCAGAAATGACCTCGCGAGGATATAAAGCGTCGCCACGTAAAACGATCATATTTGCAAATGAACCAAAACGACTGGCGGTATTTAAATTGTTGTCTGCCGAATTAGTTTCCATACGGCAACTGATTACTTTCCTTATTAAGCCGCCGGATAATTGACTGAATCAAAGTTTAATAAGAGTGAACACAACAGTTTAAAGATTATATAAACATTGGCGGTGAAGGGGATGTCCCCCGGCGGCGGTTTTCGCTCCCGGCTCCTTCGAAAAAAGAAAAAGTTTGCTAAGTAAAGAGTTTGTGGCCCGGCGTAGCATAAAAAACAGATATTAATAGACTGCGGCAATAAAAGGAGCGCTCCCCGTGTTAGGACAATAAGCAGTCTTGTTCTCTGATAATGCCGGCACTGCTAAACTGCAGCCAGGAAATATTCTCAGTGGAAATCTAAGAGGAGCCATAAATCCCAATAATTCTGCCCAAGTCTTGACATATATATTGTGAAGGTGTATATCCCGGAACAGTGGGGTATATAGGAAATGGACCATCGCCACGGCCAGCCAATATACAGGAGAGAAGGTTAATTGGAGGTTAAAAAAAAAAAACAGTTAGGCAACTTTTTGTTTAATAGCATACAAATGTATCATTTTTATTGGCACAAAAGGTTAAAGTGATAATAAAGGATGTTTTTTTCTTTTTTTGAATAACAAACATGTCATACTTACCTCTAGACATGTGCACAATAGAAAAATTTGTTTAGTTTTGTTTCGTTTCCGTTGATTCGTAACGATTCGTAATTTCGTAAGTCGTCGGTGTTCGTATTCGGACTCGTTCGTATTTTCGTAAGAGTTATTTTTTCCGTTGATTCGTTTTTCCGTTAGTCTAATTTTCGTTTAATCGTATTTTCGTTATATTTTGTATTCGGACGCATTCGTATTTTCGTAGATTTAGTTACATTCGTAAGATTTATTTATTCGTACTTTCGTAACATTGTTTTCGTAGATTCGTAATCGGAGCAGAATTCATAATTTTATGTAATGTTTATGCTATTTACATGTTTAAGAAACAAAGAATTTCTCTCTCACAAGTCAGAACTTAACTCAAAAATCCACCAAAACACAGAGCCTCCGACCCAACCACACCCAACCACACCCAACCACACCCAACCGCACCCAACCACACCCAACCACGTTTATCAACTAACAAAAAAAAGTAACGAATTTACGAATCCATTCGAAGCGCGTTAAGCAGCGCCATTGTAAGAGATACGGAAAATTACGAATCAACAAACAAAAAAAAAAGTTACGAATGTACAAATTTTTTCGTTCATTTTGATTTTCGTTATTTTTGAATCTTTGTTCGGTATTTTCGTTGTTTCTGTTTTCGTTTTTCGGATTTTCATTCTTTCATAGTTTCGTTGTTTCTAATTTAATTATTTCGTATTTTCGTTGCTTTTCATATTCGTTCGTTTCGATAGTTCGTTATTCGTTAGAATTTTTAGTAAACCATTCGTTCATTCGTAAGATAACGAATGAACGAATATAACGAATTTGAACAGAAAACGAATTCGTAACTAAACGAATTGCACATGTCTACTCACCTCCACTGTGTAGCTCGTTTTGCACAGTGTGGCCCCGAACATCTATTTCCGGGGTCCCTCGGCAGTTCTTGCAGCCCCTCCCCACATCCGATTACCCCCTTGGAGAAGCGCTCTCCCCCCGAGGGGGTTACCTTGCGGGCGCGCTCCCGAGTGTGGCATTCGGCGTCCATAGAGGCCGAATGCCGGACTCGGCCCCGCCCCCCCGGGCGCCCGCGTCTTTGGATTTGATTGACAACAGTGGGAGCCAATGGCTGCGCTGCTATCAATTTATCCAATCAAGATCTGGGAACCCGTGGAGAGAGGGACGGCGGAGACGCGTCAACGGAAATTCGGGGCTCAGGTAAGTAAAACGGGGGGGGGGGGTGGGTTCTAGGGGTCTGGTGACTGCCAGGTGTTGTTCCACCTTAAAGGGGGTGTAAACTATTGTGCATCCTATGCATTAAGGTGAAAAAAACACCTGTCAGTGACCACCCCCAGCCCCCCGCCCCCGTTTTACTTACCTGAACCATTGAACTTGTCCCACGGGGATGCGCTGTCTCTCTGCCTGGGGTTCCCGGCTCTCGATTGGATAGATTGATAGCAGCGCAGCCATTGGCTCCCACTGCTATAAATCAAATCTAATGACGCGAGCACCAGGTGGCGGAGCCGAGTCCTGCATTCGGCGTTTATGGACGCTGAATGCTGGACTCGGGAGCACGCCCTCAAGGTAACCCCCCGGGAGAGCGCTTCTCCCAGGGGGTTATCTGATGGGGGGAGGAGCCGAGAGAGCAGCCGAGGGACCCCAGAAGAGGACGAACGGGGCCACTATGTCCAAAATGAGCTGCACAGTGGAGGTAAGTATGATATGTTACATATGTTATGTTATTTTTATTTTTTTAAACCCAAACCTTTAGTGTCACTTTAATGCATAGGATGCATTAAGGTGAAAAAACACGAGCCTTTACAACCCCTTTAACCGCTTCCCGACCGGCGCACGACGATATACGTCGACAGAATGGCACGGACAGGCATAAGGGAGTATAAATACGTCCCCTTTAAGATGCCGCCGTGCCATCGGCGTCACTAGTTGCTAAGCAGAACTGGGAGATGCTGTTTATTTCCGCATCTCCCCATTCAGCCTTCTCGTGAGACGATCGCGGGTGTCCCGTGCCAGTCGCTGAACGGGGAGATGCAGAAATAAACAGCATCTCCCCGTTCTGCCTAGCAACTAGTGACGCCGATCTCTGCTCCCTGTGATTGGAGCAGAGATCAGCATTCACTAGCTGACAGCCACGCCCCCCCCACAGTAAGAAACACACCTCTAGGCATACTTAACCCCTACACTGCCACCTAGTGGTTAACCCCTTCATTGCCAGTGTCATTTACACAGGAATCAGTGCATTTAAATAGCACTGATTGCTGTATAAATGACAATGGTCCCAAAAATGTGTCAAAAATGTCCGATGTGTCCGCCATAATGTCGCAGTCACAATAAAAACCGCAGATCTCCGCCATTACTAATAAAAAAAAAAATAATAAAAATGCTATAAACTATCCCCTATCTTGTAAACGCTATAACTTCTGCGCAAACCAATCAATAATCGCTTATTGCGATTTTTTTTACCAAAAATATGTAGAAGAATACGTATCGGCCTAAACTGAGGAAAAATATGTTTTTTTTATATATTTTTGGGGGGATATTTATTATAGCAAAAAATAAAAAAGAATGCTTTTTTTTCAAAATTGTCGCACTTTTTTGATTATAGCGCAAAAAATAAAAACCGCAGGGGCGATCAAATACCACCAAAAGAAAGCTCTTTTTGTGGGAAAAAAAGGACGTCAATTTTGTTTGGGAGCCACGCCGCACGACCGCGCAATTGTCAGTTAAAGCGACGCAGTGCCGAATCGCAAAACGGGGCCTGGTCCTTTGGCTGCAAATTGGTCCGGGGCTGAAAGTGGTTAAAGTGGTTGTAAGGAATATATTTTTTATTAGGATAACAAACATGTTATATTTACTTGCTCTGTGCAATGGCATTGCACAGAGCAGCCCCAAACCTCCCTTTCTGTGGTCCCCCGCTGCTGCACAATGGCTCCCACTGCTATCGCTGCAGCCTTTGAGGAGACAAGCGATGCTGCAGACAGGCACAACACTGGATCGAGATAGGACTCAGGTAAGTATAAAAGGGGGGTGAGGGGGCGATACAGCTAGTGGGATATTTTTTTTTTACCTTAACCACATACGGACCGCCCTCCGTCATTTTACGTCTGTATTTTGAAGAGGAATATCGTTGTTATAGCAGCAGCTAGCTGTCATGACCCCCAGTATCCTCTTCTTTAGCGGGCGGTCTGCTTTCAGATAAAAGTGGTCTCTGCGGCAGATTCACGGCGAGATCACTTTTAACAACGGCGGGAGAGGGCCCCCCCCCCCACGCCGCACTCCGGTGCCCTCCACCGCGCCCTGGTGCTGTTGGCAGCGGCGGAGGCGATCGGGTCCTTCTCCTGGCTAGACATGGAGATGAGTGAGAGGAAGATGGCCCCCACCCATCTCCATATCATTGCAGGGCGGAAGCGATGTCAAAAAGTCACTTCCGCCCATAGCTCATAAAGGGACTATTTTTTATTTTTTATTGCATTTTAGTGTAAATATGAGATGTGATGTCTTTTTGACCCCCCAGATCTCATATTTAAAAGGTCCTGTCATGCTTAAAGAACAGTGTAAAAATAAAAAATAAATGGTAAAATAAATAATAATAAAAAAAAGAAAATGTAAACGCTCTCCGTCCCGACAAGCTCGTGTGCAGAAGCGAACGCATACATGAGCAGCGCCCGTATATGAAAGCGGTGTTCAAATCACACATGTGATGTATCGCCGCGATCGGTAGAGCGAGAGCAATAATTCTAGCCCTAGACCTCCTCTGTAACTCAAAACATGCAACCTGTAGAATTTTATCGCCCATGGAGATTTTTAAGGGTAAAAAGTTGTCGCCATTCCAACGCCATATCAGTTTACTCGGCGTAATCTTTTACAATACAATTTTTTTTTTTTTATAAAATACGGTCTGATGGAAAGTTTTGCAATGACCGCCATTTTATTCTCTAGGGTGTTAGCATTTTTTTATATATATATAATGTTTGGGGTTTCTAAGTAATTTTCTAGCAAAAAAAAATGTTTTTAACTTGTAAACAACAAATCTCAGAAAGAGGCCCAGTCCTTAAGTGGTTAATATAGGGAATGAGAGGGAGAGAGAGGGGGTGAGATGGGGGTGAGAGAGAAAGGGAGAGAGAGAGGGAGGGAGAGAGGGGATGAGTGAGAGGGAGAGAGAGAGAGGCAGAGAGAGGGAGAGAGAGGGGGGAGTGACAGAGATTGAGAGCGAGAGAGAGGGGGGGTGAGAAGGGGGACTGAGAGCAGGGGGGTGAGAGGGGGAGGGAGAGAGAGCGAGAGAAAGGGAGACAGGGGATGAGAGAGAGAGAGGGGTGTGAGAGGGGGGCGTGAGAGAGAGCGAAAGAAAGATAGAGAGAGCGGGGTGACAGAAAGGGGGAGAGAGAGAGGGGGGAGTGAGAGAGAGCGAGAGGGGGGGTGACAGAGAGGGGAGAGAGAGGGGGAGAGAGGGGATGAGCGAGAGGGAGAGAGAGGGGGGAATTGACAGAGATTGAGAGCGAGAGAGGGGGGTGAGAGCGTGGACAGAGAGAGAGCGAAAGAAAGGGAGAGAGAGAGGGGGTGACAGAGAGAAAGAGGAGGGGTGAGAGGGGGGAGTGAGAGAGAGCGAGAGAGAAGGGGAGACAGAAAGAGAGAGAGGGGGTGATGAGAGAGAGAGAGAGGGGGTGAGAGGGGGGAGTGAGAGAGAGCGAGAGAGAAGGGGAGACAGAAAGGGGATGAGAGAGAGAGAGGGGGTGAGAGGGGGGAGTGAGAGAGAGCGAGAGAGAAGGGGAGACAGAAAGGGGATGAGAGAGAGAGAGGGGGTGAGAGGGGGGAGTGAGAGAGCGAGAGAGAAGGGGAGACAGAAAGGGGATGAGAGAGAGGGGGTGAGAGGGGGGAGTGAGAGAGGGGAGAGAGAGAAAGGGGGAGGGAGAGAGAGGAGGATGACAGAGAGGGAGAGAGAGGGGGTGAGAGGGGAAAGTGAGAGAGGGAAAGAAAGGGTGAGAGAGGGGGATGACAGAGAGGGGAGAGATAGAGAGAGGGGGAGAGCGGATGAGCGAGAGGGAGAGAGAGAGGGAGAGAGGGGGAAAGAGAGGGGGAGTGACAGAGATTGAGAGTGAGAGAGAGGGGGTGAGAGGGGGGACTGAGAGAGCGAAAGAAAGGGAGAGAGAGAGGGGGGTGACAGAGAGAGAGAGGGGGTGAGAGGGGGGGTGAGAGAGAGCGACAGAAAGGGAGGCAGAGAGGGAATGAGAGAGAGAGAGGGGGTGAGAAGGGGGAAGTGAGAGAGAGCGAAAGAAAGGGTGAGAGAAGGGGGTGACAGAGAGGGGGAGAGAGCGAGGGGGAAGTGAGAGAGCCAGAGAAAGGGAGTGAGAGGAGGATGATAGAGAGTGAGAGCAAGAGAGAGAGGGGGGTGAGAGGGGGGAGCGAGCGAGAGAAAGGGAGAGCGAGAGAGGGAGAGGGAGAAAGAAAGAGGCTAAGGCAGCAGATGTGGTTGGAATCATCAGGGCTATCTCTTAAATCTCTTAACTCTGAAAACTGATTTGAATACCTATATTCTTATTTTACTGGTTTTAATTAGGAGAGAGAAAAAAAGAAAACAATAGAAAGAATAAATCTCTCTAATTCCATTCAATAAAGCTTTTATGTTTTTGGCATAGCCTCAGATTATTGACTGCAAATTGTAACCTATAAAGACTTCTGATTACAAAGACACGATAGGAGAAATGTGTGTTTACCGAACATAAAGGAGAGATACATTTCAGAATCTCCTTTCATATAAGCTGAGATTTATTTTCTTTTTCAATATTTCACAACAATGTACACAAAAAAAATAAATATATTATTTGATTAAAGCTCTAGATGAGAACAAATGGTCAGAAATGAGGGGAAGGGTTTGCATTTTTTAATTTGTGTGTATTGGAAACTCCCCTTTTTTGGGGGGGGTGGGGGACGTTAGCCACATGTGTTTGAATGACCTCTGACAACCCACCTGAAACTCTAAAATATTCATAATAATTTTCATAAATACCAATGATGAATTTAGATTTAAATAAGCAATTATTTTTCACATATAAAAAAAAATAATAATAATAAAAAAAAAAAACTTCAATGTGTAAATCTTGGGTTTAACCATATAAATAACCTAAAAAAGGAATAAAAACAAAAAAACAAAATGCTTGTTCTCTTACAATCAAGCTAATGCTCTTGTATCCACTGTAATAACCTATTTAATGAAAAACATTTTGATACTCTTTCAATTTCTGTCTATAATAACGGCAAACATCATATGGCTACATTTTGTACATTTTTGTATCCTTTGCACTGTTATGCCCTGTACAAACAGTCGGACATTCCGACAACAAAATCCATAGGATTTTTTCCGACGGATGTTGGCTTAAACTTGTCTTGCATACAAACGGTCGCCAGGGGCGGACTGACCATTCAGCCACTCATGCACTTCCTGAGGGCCCCGGGCCACTAGGGGGCCCCATCAGGGTTGCCAGCCTCAGTAAAACCAGGGACAGTATGTAAAAATATGTGTTTTTTTTTAACATCTGTTTCTGAAATGTCCCTTACCGACATCCTTTTGGTCTAAAAATCCCGAAATTATAGCTGCCCCACCTTTTCAGTACCTTCTCAGCCAATAGAAACATGTCTGTGTATACTGTGTGTACATGTCTGTGTATACTGTGTGATTGTATACTGTGTGTGTGTATACTGTGTGGCCCCATAATCTCTGATTGCCTGGGGGCCCCATAATCTCCTATTGCCCGGGGGCCCCATGAGTTGTCAGTCCGCCCATGACGATCGCACAAAGTTGTCGGAAATTCCGATCGTCAAGAACGCAGTGATGTACAACACGTACGACGTGACTATAAAGAGGAGGTTCAATAGCCAATAGCTTCCGTCTCGTAATTTTTTCTGTGGGAAAGTCCGACCGTGTGTACGGGGCATAATAGTGCACACAGGGGTCTCAAACTGGTGGCCCTCCAGCTATTGTGAAACTACAAGTCCCATCATGCTTCTGCCTCTGGGAGTCATCCTTTTAACTGTCAGCCTT
The DNA here is from genome assembly GCA_028564925.1 of Lithobates sylvaticus. Lineage (NCBI taxonomy): Eukaryota > Metazoa > Chordata > Amphibia > Anura > Ranidae > Lithobates > Lithobates sylvaticus. The sequence goes on along the minus strand of CM053028.1, from coordinate 5,353,486 downwards.
GCAATGCCTCATGGGACTGGTAGTTTTGCAAGAGCTGGAGGGCTGCCAGTTTGAGACCACCTGATCTAAATAGACATGTGCGGTTTGTTTCGTTCCAAATTAATATTCAGACAAATTTGTCATTATTCTGAGATTCGGATACATCCGAATTACAATATAAACAAATTTTACTGAATGCTCCGAAAAAGCGTAACGAAATTTGTCCGAATTTCGGAAATTCGGACTGAAATTAGAATCAAATTCTACATTGAACTCCAGTCGAATTCTCACGACACATTTTGATTAAATCAAAGTCTGTGTGTTATTAGAGGATCATTTGGAAATAATTGCTGTTTTTGTTAAGCCAAAAGGTGATTTAAAGAGTCTTTGTAATCATTGGATGAAGATTTTTCTGCTGTTTGTTCACTTTGCTGCATTCAAATCGAAAACTATATAACATTTTCGTTTCGACCGATTTGAAAATGTATCGATTTGATCGTTTCGAAACGAAAACAATCGGTAAATTAGAAGAAAATTCATACGAATTCTGAAAATGAATTGAATGAATCAACTGAATTTAACTAAAAGAAATAACTAGATTAACGAATAAAAACTAAACAAAATTTTTGGTCATGCACATGTCTAGATCTAAACACTGGATGCATACATAAAACCATGAGTGCAATTATTGTCCTAACCAGGCCTTTTTTTTTAGCGGGAACACGGGGGAATGCAGTTCCAGTGATCTGTCGGATAGTGTCCACCATCGGATACTGTCCGCTGTGTACTGCACATGCACAGTACGCATGACAAGCAGGTTCTGAAAATATCCGAAGATGAACGGCGCCTGCGCCGTGAGTCCAGGTTCAAGCCCCACCATCCAAGTGGACATAGAGTTAGAATAAAAAAGAGCCGAGAGCAGCGAGGCCGTGCCCGAAGCGTGGCGAGCGAAGCGAGCCCGCGAGGGGCCCTCTAACTTTGTGCAGCCCTATGTCCACTTGGATGGTGGGGCTTGTACCTGGACTCACGGCGCAGGCGCCGTTCATCTTCTGAGATTTACAGAATCTCCTTGTCCTCCGTACTGCGCAAGCACTGCGCCTGCGCATTATGGCCCGGACACTATTCGATAGGCGGACATATTTTGACAGAACACCAGCACCTTCAGCACTGAATGTATTCTATGGCAAAGTGTGCTGGAGAGTAAATTGATGCTGACTGCTGGGGGATCTATTGTCACTGGGGATCTATTTTTTTGTGGGGGTCTGTTGTTGCTGGGGTGGTATTTTGTTGTGTGTGATCCATTGTTGCTGGGGGGAGGTCTGTCATTGTGTGTGGGGGGATCAATTGTTACTGTGGTGACAAAAAGAATGATGTAGGCCTAGTGTGCATAAACACGGCCAATATCCCTAAGGGATGTTTGTGGAATTGGATAGACACAAGGAAAATGTGTATGCATTCAAAAGGGTATTTTTATTACAATTTATACACTGAAATGCAAATAATGACAGTTTAGACAAGCTGTCAAGGAAGGCATACATAAAGCATACTCAAATTGACAATGTCAGAGGTAGGTACAAAATATAAAGATATCTTGGTCATAAAGGAGTTAAAACTTGCAATATATGTGGAATCTAGGAAAACGCCAACATGTTTCGGACTTTTGTCCTTTTTCAAAGGCGGATTTATTATCCCGTTCTTTCACATCTAGTAATGTGAGCAGATAAATATTAGTACAATAGGTATCTTGAAATACTAAGAGTCAGGAATATTGCATATTAAATGCCATAATATTGATCAACAAGGTAGTGTAGTATGGGTGATGTACTCACATGCAGAGAGAATAACCCCTTTGGGTTATGGTAAAGTTGAGGACCAAATATGTATCCCAGGTATCCAATGTATGCAGTAGTGTATTGCCAATACGATTAAAAGCATATAACAATGCCGTAGATGGCGAGCTGGTGGGTGCTCCGAAAGCTGCAAGGCCTCAAAAAAGAAACAGGCATAAAGCCTGTGACTTAAGAGCTTGTGGTCAATGGGAAATGGAGGCTGTAAAAAGTATGAAAAGTGGAGTATTAATCAAAAGTATGCCGGCTGGTTGGAGGCCCATGAAGTGACCAATGAGTAGCAGTAAAGATGGTATTACCTGTATATGAAGCAGCGTAAAGTGTTGTGTCCCCATGAAACGCCAGGTGATGAGTGGCATGTCTAAGGCCGCTACTTCTGGTTAGTTATACTAACCAGATACTTATACTATAACTAACCAGAAGTAGCGGAATTAGAAATGCCGCTCATCACCTGGCGTTTCGTGGGCTTTATGCCTGTTTCTTTTTTGAGGCCTTGCAGCTTTCGGAGCACCCACCAGCTCGCCATCTACGGCATTGTTATATGCTTTTAATCGTATTGGCAATACACTACTGCATACATTGGATACCTGGGATACATATTTGGTCCTCAACTTTACCATAACCCAAAGGGGTTATTCTCTCTGCATGTGAGTACATCACCCATACTACACTACCTTGTTGATCAATATTATGGCATTTAATATGCAATATTCCTGACTCTTTGTATTTCAAGATACCTATTGTACTAATATTTATCTGCTCACATTACTAGATGTGAAAGAACGGGATAATAAATCCGCCTTTGAAAAAGGACAAAAGTCCGAAACATGTTGGCGTTTTCCTAGATTCCACATATATTGCAAGTTATAACTCCTTTATGACCAAGATATCTTTATATTTTGTACCTACCTCTGACATTGTCAATTTGAGTATGCTTTATGTATGCCTTCCTTGACAGCTTGTCTAAACTGTCATTATTTGCATTTCAGTGTATAAATTGTCATAAAAATACCTTTTTGAATGCATACACATTTTCCTTGTGTCTATCCAATTCCACAAACATCCCTTAGGGGTATTGGCCGTGTTTATGCACACTAGGCCTACATCATTCTTTGTGTTCAAATATTTGGGATGTGATAGACCCTATCCACACACACTGTCACTACCTGCCTAGTTTTCTTCTTTTCTTTGTTACTGTGGTGGGGTCTTTTGCTGCTTGGGTGGGGTCTATCAAATTCCATACAATTTAGTAGCACAAAATGATACTTGGTTCTGTATTCTTCAAAAAGGGGTGGTACGGGGAGGTGGGTAGGGGATGGAGCCAAGAGACAATGCTCGGAGGTGGGTGGGGGGGGGGGGGCAGAGACGAAGGGTGACTCATAAAGGGTTAGTTCCTGCGCCTATTCCCTGAGAAAAAAAAGCCCTGGTCCTAACACTGAACAAGAAATCAACATTCATGGACTCGTAGGCACTAAGATTTGGGAGGTGTGACAGTGCTGTGCCCTGCCATGGTGTGGAAAGGTTCAATATCATCCAGGGTTTTCATCCTGACAGGCTGAGCGACTCCAGGGTGCATATCTCACATAAAGAAAACTGGATTTTCATTAGCTCAGAGGCTAGTAAATCCATGTTTGGGTTCTGGAGCCTGGAGACTTCCTAGAGACTTGGGAGGGATGAAGTCTCCAACACTTGGTCCTGTTTTTTTTCCACCAATTGGGTGGGTATTTGCAGGACTTTTAGAGGCATGACTATGGTTCAGGGCTCTACCCTTGTGGACAGAAAGGGTCTCTGCTCAGGAGTCAGGAGGGGTCCACCTAGGAGACAGTCTGGAGCCAGGGGAATAAAAGAGCTGTTAGGTATATGCACAACGATTGTGTCTGAAGACTGTCTGGAGGATACAAAGTGTCTGAAGAGTTAGGCCAGAGGAGCAGCCCCATTGTGGGGCAATCCTGAGGTCCATAACCGGGTACCAGCCAACAGCAAGGAGCTCCAGGGCTCACTAGGGCTCCTGGCCCATCTTCACCATCAGGAAGACCACCTGGTGCTTAGACTCCATGCCTTGGGTAAGCACACATCACCCACCAGGAGGTCTTGTGATAACACAGCCTTGTACTAGTCTGCAGCAAAGAGCTCCAGGCACCACTTGGGCTTCCAGCCCATCTCCACCATCAGGAGCTCTGGTGAAATCTCTATGATTTATACTTAAACTACATGCCTTGGGTAAGCCTGCATCACCTCCAAGTGGGTGTTGCTTTAACATGCCCTGGTACCAGCCTGCAGCAAGGAGCTTAGGGGGCCACTTGGGCTCTCAACCCATCTCTATCATTAGGGGCTGTGATGAAGACCAGTTGATGCTTTGACCCGCATCAACTTCCAGGGGATGTTGCCATAAAATGACCTGGCACCAGCCCGCAGAAAAGAGCTCCAAAGACCACTAGGGCTCACGGCCCATCTCCACCATCAGGGGCTCCAGGGAATACCAGCCGTCGGGGCTTTGTCTCTGCACCTCAGGTGAGCTTTTCACCCATCGTGGGCTGTTGCAATTGTACTACCTGTACACAATAGATAAAGGGTCAGAGCTGACCCAACCAAGGACCTCATAGAAGAGGAATTGTCAATATGGCTTTGGGAGCACATGGGTATTGTTACAGTGTGAGGCCCTTCCACTGTGAAAATGTAGGAGAAAATGACACAGGATTTGCATAAAGGCTTAATGTGAGGTTCCAGACTATCGTTTCTGAGCAGAGAAAGCTGTGTTTTTGTCTCTTCCTGGATTCTCTAAACTTGGATTGGGGCATGGTGCTTGAAAGTTCCAAAGTGTCTTGGGTGGGAGGACCCTTGAATCCCGTGTCCGGATTTTACTGGATGCTTGCAGCCTGTGTGAGTACATGTAGGCGTGCAGGGTCATTATATACCTAAGCCTGAAGAAAGGTCAGGAGTGGACTACCAGTTTGAAGACAACTTCCATGTTGGAGACAGAAGTTCTCCCTCAGTGTTCAAAGGCCCCCCAGGCAGGAGTCAAGAGACAAGAGATCTCAATCAGAAAGCAGAGGTGCCCCAGGCAGGAGTCAAGAGACAAGAGGTCTCAACCAGGAGTCAGAGGTGCCCTGGGCAGGAGTCAAGAGACAAGAGATCTCAATCAGAAAACAGAGGTGCCCCAGGCAGGAGTCAAGAGACAGGAGGTCTCACCCAGTGGTCAGAGTCGCTCCAGGCAGGAGTCAAGTGACAGGAGGTCTCACCCAGTGGTCAGAGGCACCCCAGGCAGGAATCAAGAGATAAGAGGTCTCAACCAGGGGTCAGAGGTGCCCCAGGCAAGAGTGACGAGACAAGAGGTCTCAACCGGGTGTCAAGAGACAGGAGGTCTCAATCAGAAAACAGGAGTGCGCCAGGCAAGAGTCAAGAGACAGGAGGTCTCACCCAGTGGTCAGAGGCACCCCAGGCAGTAGTCAAGAGACAGGAGGTCTCACCCAGTTGTCAGAGGCACCCCAGGCAGGAGTCAAGAGACAGGAGGGCTCACCCAATGGTCAGAGGCGCCCCAGGCAGGAGTCAAGAGACAGGAGGTCTCACCTAGGGGTCAGAGGCACCCCAGGCAGGAATCAAGAGACAGGAGGTCTCATCCAGTGGTCAGAGGCACCCCAGGCAGGAATCAAGAGATAAGAGGTCTCAACCAGGGGTCAGAGGTGCCTCAGGCAAGAGTGACGAGACAAGAGGTCTCAACCAGGGGTCAGAGGTGCCCCAGTTAGTAGCCAGGAGACAGGAGGTCTCATTCCAGGAGTCAGGTCGGCTCCTATTGGGGTGTCAGGGGAACCCCTATCCAGAGGCCAGGATTGGACTGTGCAGCAGGGCGCTGCAACTAGAGGTTCAGTGAGCCGAGAGAACCAGAAAAACTGGAAAATGCAGTCAGAGGGACTGGTAAGAAGAACAGCAGTGCTACTGACAAGGGAGCCAGGTGGCTCGGCATTTTCATTGACTACTCATGTTGATGTGGAAGAACCATTGCATGGGTAATTGATGTTTATGTGAACTTTTCGGTTTTGTTTAATAAAAGTGGGCTGCCATGCCCTAAAATTGAGTTTGGACTGGTGCAACTCAATGGGAAAGCATCTACCACATAATCACCCCAACACCACAGTAGGTTTTTACGTATCTTTTAATATAAAATAAAAGGATGTTTTATATTTTTGAAGGCCCGGCGGATCCGGATCCAGTAGTAAACATAAGAAAAGTGTTGAGTAGAAATTGTAGCATTCTGTGATTTAGCGGCGCTATAATAAGGTGCATCACATTGTAATTATTTATCGGTAAACTCATTGTATCCATCTGCAGCAGAACATTGAGATCTTACATGTGACATTTCCTTCAAAATAAAAACCAGGACAAATCTTAAGTGCGTCTTAAATAGGATTTTTTTTTATTTTATTTTTTTTAATAACTGGCTGTTAATCTGGAAACTCGAGTGCCACAAGCAAAGCAAACACATTTAACTTTGCTTAACAGACGCTGTAGATTACACGGGGTATATATATCAAAGAAAGATTCCTGAAGTTATTCTCTCAGCACAAGAGCGAGATATTCAGCATGATTAGATGTCACGGGAGATGGGAAATGAGTATTACCATGTGTTTGATGTCTTGGGAGCTAAAGATTTTCGAGGGGCTGAGGAGCTCCCGGAGTGATGTACAACCCCCTTAGTCAGTGATATTACTTCAGCAAGATTACATCGCCGGCGATAACCTTCATGTGTTCATATTTAACCAGGGCCCGCAATGTATTAAATCGAGCTGTGTATGAAATATCATCGCCATTCAACTGATAAGTCTATCTCCACAACTAGAAATGCAACAAGAAAGGAAACCTGTCATTGGAGAAGTATGGGAGGTGTCACCACCGACCTCTCCGACCTAAAACAAAGTAAACACAATGAGGAGCTCGTGTCCTTGTCCCCCTGCCCTCTCCTCCTATCAGAACGTTTCTTGTTCGCACATGTAGCACAACTGATTGGCTCCTTCTGCTTCCTCTCCCTGTGTGGTGTCACCTCCGAAGGAGCCGCTGTAATTTAACTGGACCTTCCCCAGAGTTAGTGCATGGGCCACCAGGCACACAGCAGCATTTCACTCATTCTGGTTCAATAATCAGGCTAGGGCACATATGTCAAACACAAGGCCCATGGGCCGAATCCAGCCCACCAGGCCTTGTCATGTGGCACTCACACCCAGTTTTGCAGCTGGAACTTGGTGGAACACTATTGGGGTTGCACACTGTTGCAACCCTAAACGCTGCATTTTGTACACAGCACACACCTGAACCCTGCACTGTGTACACAGTACACCCCTGAAGTCTACACTCTGTACACAGTACACCCCTGAAGTCTACACTCTGTACACAGTACACCCCTGAACCCTACACACTGTACACAGTACACCCCTGAACCTTGCCCTCTGTACACAATACACCCCTGAACTCTGCACTCTGTACACAGTACACCCCTGAATCCTGTACTCTGTACACAACACACCCCTGAACCCTACACACTGTACACAGTACACCCCTGAACACTACATTCTGTACACAGTACACCCCTGAACACTACATTCTGTACACAGTACACCCCTGAACCCTACACATTGTACACAGTACACCCCTGAACACTGCATTCTGTACACAGTACACCCCTGAACTCTGCACTCTGTACACAGTACACCCCTGAACACTGCATTCTGTACACAGTACACCCCTGAACTCTGCACTCTGTATACAGCACACCCCTTAACCCTGCACTCTGTACACAGCACACCTCTGAACCCTGCACTCTGTACACAGCACACCCCTGAACCCTGCACTCTGTACACAGCACACCCCTGAACCCTGCACTCTGTACACAGCACACCCCTGAACTTTGCACTCTGCACCTAACGCACTCCTGAACCCTGCACTCTGTACGTAATGCACTCCTGAACCCTGCACTCTGTACATAACTCACCTCTGAACTCTGCACTCTGTATAAAGCACACCCCTGAACTCTGCACTCTGTACACAGCACACCCCTGAACTTTGCACTCTGCACCTAACGCACTCCTGAACCCTGCACTCTGTACGTAATGCACTCCTGAACCCTGCACTCTGTACATAACTCACCCCTGAACTCTGCACTCTGTATAAAGCACACCCCTGAACTCTGCACTCTGTACGCAGCACACCCCTAAACCCTGTACTCTGTACCTAATGCACTCCTGAACCGTGCACTCTGTATGTAATGCACTCCTGAAAAAAATAAATTGAGTTTGACATCCCTGGTCTAGGGGATGCCTTTTTTATCATTTTTATTGCTGAAGAATTTGGAGAGCGTATAGGCTGATATGGGGTACTCCAGATTCTCTGATTATTTGCAGGAGGACACTTCACCTTGCTAAGTCTCTCTGAGCAGACTCTATGAAGGAGCAAGTATGGATGGCAGAGACTGCGCCCCCTACTTAGAAACTATCCCAGGCAGGAATACCACTGGCCTGTCCACCCAGGGGATGCAGCACACCGACAGTAGAACCCTGAGCTCAGGTCAGTACTCACAATGTCACAGGATCACCGGTTGCCTCCTTCCAATATCCACCAGACGCTCTTCAGTGAGCCCTCCAGACCAGGTTCACAGGTGAGGAATCCCTTGATTAGCACCAAAAGGGATCCTAAGAAATAGGCCCCCGGCTCTGCCACACCTGGGACCTCAATGAATAACTGCTGGAATCAGGATAGCTGCTGAAGTTGGGGGCATCCAGATGGGGGGATTCCTTTCAACAGGGAGAAGCAGAAGACCCTGCTGCTCCAAATCCCAGACTATTTATATGCCTCTCTAACCACCTTCTGGGCACACCTCCCCAGGGATTGGCTAGAGCACAAAACATATTCAGGCTGAAAATGTCTTTGCTCAACCCTCTATGAAGCTTCTGGAAGGCAGGGGAGAGCAATCAAATCTGCAGTCTGTGAGATCCAGAGCAGACAGAAGCAGTCAACAACTGCTCCAATTATTACAGAGGAGCCAAATAAATGAACTACATTTGCTACCATTCTAGCAACCTAACTAGGAGGGTGCTACACCAGTCTGAGTTCTGCTGTACAGGAAATTGCAAGAGGGTGATACCAAATTAAATTCAGCTAATTACAATGCTTTTTTAAATAAAAACACAGTCCGTCGAAAAGTGAGCCTTTTAATATGGCTTAAAGGGTAACATAAAAAATACACAATTCCTTTAACTACTTGCCTACCAGCCACGAACACCTCCTTCCTGACCAGGCCATTTTTCAGCTTTCAGCGCTGTCACATTTTGAATGACAATTGCGCGGTCATGCAACGATGTACCCAAATAAACTTTTTATCATTTTTTCCCCACAGATAGAGCTTTATTTTGGTGGTATTTGATCACCTCTGCGGTTTTTATTTCTTGCGCTATAAACAAAAGAAGAGCAACAAGTTTGAAAAAACATAATATTTTTTACTTTTTATTATAATAAATATCCAATTTATTTTTTTTTTTAAACCAATTTTTTCCTCAGTTTAGGGCGATATGTATTCTTCTACATAATTTTGGTAAAAAAAAATGGCAATAAGCGTATATTGATTGGTTTGCGCAAAAGTTATAGCGTCTACAAAATAGGGGATAGATTTATAGCATTTTTATTATTATTTTTTTTTTTACTAGTAATGGCGGCGATCTGCGATTTTTATCATGAATGCGACATTGCGGCGGACATATCGGACACTTTTGACACATTTTTGGGACCATTCACATTTATACAGCGATCTGTGCTATAAAAATGCATTGATTACTGTATACATGTGACTGGCAGGGAAGGGGTTAACACTAGGGGGCGCTGCAGGGGTTAATGTGTTCCCTATGTTAGTGATTCTAACTGTGGGGGGAGGGGACTGACTGGGGGAGGGGACCGATCGGTGTCCCCATGTACAAGGGACACACCATCGGTCTCCTCTCCAGTGACAGGACGTGGATCTGTGTGTTTACATACACAGATCCACGTCCTGCTCTGTTACTGGGCAATCGCGGGTGCCTGGCGGACATCGCGGCCACCGGGCACGCGCATTGGCTCCCCAGCTAAGCGCCGGGCACGCGCGCGCACCTCCTGCGGCGCGCGCGCCCCCTAGTGGCCAAAATGTAGACGCCATCATATGACGGCGTCCCGCCACAAGAGCCGCACCGCTCTGCCGTCAATAGACAGTGGGCGGTCGGCTAGAGGTTAAATAACATGCTTGGAGGATAAACCTGCACATCAAGTGTCATACCTATAGGATACCTGTAGGACGTACAACAGAAAAAGTTACATATAGGAAGAAAAAATAATCTTTTACAACTAAATGTTTTTTTTCCATCTGCTTTTATATGTTTGTAAACAAAATGGCCGGGGCTTCCCCTCAACATCTATACAAAAGCCTTATCCCCGAGGGGTGTCCAGTAGGGGTTTAGGGCAGGAAACCCACGCAAAAAGAAACAGAAAAACAAAAAAAAAGTCTACAGTTCTCCCCAAAATGCACATCAGACCTTTATCCAGGGCTTAATCATGGAGGTCCTGTGTGTGTGGCGAAACGCGTTGGGTGCATCGCCTGGATGGAGCCGGGCTGAAGCTGCTTTCATTGACACTTGGGTTCTCTTTGGAGCGAGGCGTTTGGTTTTTCTTCCTTTCTATGTGTACATATTGAGCCGGGATGGGCTCTTTCCATGTAGGCACCCTTTCATTGTAAGTCAATTGGGATAGGAACCTGGAGCGGCACCTCAAGCTTTCTCATTTTATCACCTTAGACACTTATCAATAAATACAAACAAAAACTGCAGGGGACTTTGCCCCAGAAAAAGCCCCTTTTGGTTCCCGCCTCTTGAATAGACATGTGCACAACAAAAAAAATTTGTTTATTTTCGTTTCAATTTTTTCATTTCCGAAAAAAAATCGTTTTTTTTCGTTTTGTTTTTTTCGTTTCCGTTGATTCGTAACGATTCGTACATTCGTAAGTCGTCGTTTTTCGTAACGATTCATACATTCGTAAGTCGTCGTTGTTCGTATTCGTAACGATTCGTACATTCGTAAGTCGTCGTTGTTCGTATTCGTAACGATTCGTACATTCGTAAGTCGTCGTTGTTCGTATTCGTAGCGATTCGTACATTTGGAAGTCGTCGTTGTTCGTATTCGTAGCGATTCGTACATTCGTAAGCCGTCGTTGTTCGTATTCGTAACGATTCGTACATTCGTAAGCCGTTGTTCGTATTCGTAACGATTTGTACATTTGTAAGAGTTATTTTTCGTTGATTCATTTTTTCCTTAGTTTAATTTTCGTTCATTCGTTTATTCGAAATTCGGACGCATTCGTAGTTATTCGTACATTCGTAACATTCGTAGATTCGTAATCGGAGCATAATTCATAATTTTATGTAATGTGTATGCTATTATTACATTTTAATAATTTACGAATCGAAAAAAAAAAGTTACGAATCGAAAAATAAAAAGTTACGAATCGAAAAAAAAGTTACGAATGTACGAATTTTTTTGTTCAATCCATTCATTACGAATCAAAAAAAAAAAAGTTACGAATCGAAAAAAAAAGTTACGAATCGAAAAAAAAGTTACGAATGTACGAATTTTTTTTGTTCAATCCATTCGAAGGGACATGGAAAATTACCAATTCAACAAAAAAAAAAGTTACGAATGTACGAATTTTTTCGTTCATTTTCGTTGTTCCTTTTTTCGTTTTTCGGATTTTCGTTGTTTGTTTGGTTTTTCGGATTTTCGTTGCTTTTCGGATTCGTTCGATTCGAACGATTCGTTAATCGGATTCGTTCGATTCGAACGATTCGTTCATTCGTACGAAAACGAACGAACGAAAAAAAAAAACGAAAAACAAAAAAAAACGAAACGAATTGCACATGTCTACTCTTGAACCACACTTGGCCAAGGCCCACACAATGGGGGAGGATATCTTGCCAGAGAGAACCCCCTGACAAGCACCTTGTCCTCATGTTCATAGGATAGACTAATCAGAATCTAGAAGCCCAATTGTGAAGAGCCCCCTTCCTCCCACCCTTCATATGAGAATAATAAGGGGTACATAGTACCCCTGGTTATTTATTCACAAAAAAACAAAACTGTAAATAAAGTGAAAAATCGCAAAATCCCAATTTCAATCATCCAGTGATAAAGACCCATCATGAATGACCAAACATGACAATCACCACCACAATGGTGCTCCCCCTCTAAGACCCCATCGCAAATTAGTGGCACCTGAATGTCAAGAAACCAGCTGGGGATCCCGGGTGATGTCATTGACCAAATTTGGTCAACTTGTGACAGAGTATCAGTGGGAGGGGATTGTTGTGGAACATTTATTTAGTGGGACATTACTGCTTGGTTATTGTGAAATATTATTGATTTATGTTTTAATAAAGAACTTTATATATGGTGTATGTGTATTTATATAGCATGTACACTTTTTTTTTTGTAAATGTGTAAACAGAAAAGAGGGTCGGGTGCATGGTCTCTGCCTCCTCTGTATTGGTCACAAGGCTGCATGCCTGTGTAAAGGCCTGGTTGTCAGAAACCATGAAATCAGGCCGAGACAGAAGTACAGTTAAATCACACTTGTTTAATAATAAAAGTGAAAAGGACAAACGTAGTCAAAACATAGCCAAAGTTCAGTAACCGGAACGGATAGTCAGCCAAGCCAGAAGTCAGGGATCAATGTAGTGGAACAGCAAGCAGGATCTAGACATGTGCACAACAAAAAAATGTGTTTATTTTCGTTTCCTTTTTTTCGTTTTCCGAAAAAAATTTGTTTATTTTCGTTTTGTTTTTTTCGTTTCCGTTGATTCGTAACGATTCGTACATTCGTAAGTCGTCGGTGTTTGTATTCGTAGCGATTCGTACAGTCGTAAGAGTTATTTTTTCGTTGATTTGTTTTTTCGTTAGTTTAATTTTCGGACGCATTCGTATTTATTCGTAACATTCGTAGATTCGTAATCGGAGCATAATTCATAATTTTATGTAATGTGTATGCTATTATTACATTTTAATAATTTACGAATCGAAAAAAAAAGTTACGAATCGAAAAAAAAAAAGTTGTAAGAATTTTTTTGTTCAATCCATTCGAAGCACGTTAAGCAACGCCATTGTAAGAGACACGGAAAATTACGAATCAAAAAAAAAGTTACGAATCGAAAAAAAAAGGTTTTCGGATTTTCTTCATTAGTACATTCGTTGTTTCTAATTAGTTTTTTTCGGATTTTCGTTGTTTTTCGGATTCGTTTGATTCGAATGATTCGTTAATCGGATTCGTACGATTCGAACGATTCGTTATTCGGATTCGTACGATTCGAACGATTCGTTCATTCGTACGAAAACGAACAAACGAAAATAACGAAAAAAACCTAAACGAATTGCACATGTCTAGCAGGATCTGGAGCCAGAAGGGATGTCAGCAAAGCCAGTCTTGAACAGGATCGCGGGAGATCGTTTCTGTGATGCTGACCAAGGTGAAGGCAGAGCTCCTCTGGACTGGAGGGCTTAAGTAGACAGGACTGATGAGCAGGATATCATCAACAGCTGAGTAACTGTGGAGAGAGATGGGAGCTGGCAATTAGCCGACAGGGGAGCGGCCACCTCAGAGAAGGGAGGGCTGAGCCCAGCCCTGACACTGGTGTCATGTACCTGGAGATGGAGCCTGACGTGGAGAGGAAGGCAATCTCCTACACCTCTGGCCTGGTACCCCTGATAAAGTAAACAGGAGGCATGGAAGCCTGGAGTGGTACAAGTGCATCGAAGTTCAGATGGTGAAGGCTGAAGATGAGAGGTCTGTGCGTACTTGGATGCAGGCTGGATCGTGATGCAGGGCAGCAGGTACTTGGCAAGCTGGCAGGTGGCAGACAGCAGGTACTCGGAAGGTTGGCAGGTAGTAGACAGCAGGTATAAGGATAGTTGGATGCAGAGCAGAGTCAGGCAAGCCAGGTCGGTCACTAGCAGGTAGGGATGAGCCGAACACGCCCCCCCCCCCCCCCCCCACCAGAACATGCGAACAGGCAAAAAATTTGTGCAAACACCGTAAAAGTCTATGGGACACGAACATGAATAATCAAAAGTGCTAATTTTAAAAGCTTATATGCATGGTATTGCTAAAAAAAGTGCTTGGGGACCCGGGTCCTGCCCCAGGGGACATGTATCAATGCCGTTTTTTCGGGAGCAGTGATTTTAATAATCAGGGCCGCTGATAGGCCAGTACAACTGGCCCCGCTGTACCGGGCCCTGCCAGCAGGGGGGCCCGGCAACCTGAACAGATAGGGAATTAATGTAAAAAAAAAATTCTCATCCATGCTGCTAATGCCGTAATGTGCTGCAGACAGTGCCACCCATGCCGCCAATGCCATATTGTGCTGCAGACAGTGCCACCCATGACACTAATGCCATAACTCATGCGCTACCTGCTGACAGTGCCACCCATGCCGCCAATGCTATATTGTGCGGCAGACAGTGCCACCCATGACACTAATGCCAAAACTCATGCGCTACCTGCTGACAGTGCAACCCATGCCGCCAATGCCATATTGTGCTGCAGACAGTGCCCACCATGCCACCAATGGAATAATGCCATTGGCAGCATGGGTGGCACTGTCTCTGCAGGCAGCACATGCGTTTTGGCATTAGCGTCATGGGTGGCACTGTCTGCAGCACATTACGGCATTAGCAGCATGGATGAGAAAAATTGTAGACAAACCTGCACTTTGTTTCAGGGCGGGGTCTGGGAGGGGCCAGGGATGGGGCTGAAGGTGGGACCAGGGGCGGGACCAGGGGGGAGCCGTAGGGGGCCCCGTCAGGTAGGCTGTACGGGGCCCCATGATTTCTATCAGCAGCCCTGCTAATAATGCTAAAAGTGAAACAATAAAAGTGTAATTTTCCATTAAATTTCGTACCTGGGGGGTGTGTATAGTCTGCCTGTAAAGGGGCGCATGTTTCCCGTGCTTAGAACTGTCTGAGAGCAAAATGACATTTCTAAAGGAAAAAAACTCATTTAAAACTACTCGCTGCTACAATGAATTGTCGGGTCCGACAATACACATAACAGTTCATTGATAAAAACGGCATGGGGATTTCCCCACAGGGGAACCCCGAACCAAAATTAAAAAAAAAAAATGCGTGGGGGCCCCCCTAAATTCCATACCAGGCCCCACAGGTCTGGTATGGATATTAAGGGGGAACCCCGCGCCAAAATGTAAAAAAAAAAAAAAAAATGACGGGGGTCCCCCAAAAAGTGGATTGTAAGGCATAGTGGGTGTAGTGCAAGGTAGATACATGGGCGCCAGACACTTCTTGAATGCAAAGAGATTGTATTTCTCTTAAACAGAACTGTGGGAGAGAGGGTTTAAGGCCAGGACACCCTTAAAGTAGTTGCAATGTTAATTGGCGGACTCCGAGACTTCTACAGGTAGACATCCGTGCAGGGAAAGGCATCCAGCAAGACATCACATCACAACACAGTCACTTCTTGTAGGTTCTCAACCCACTGCTCCCAGTCTCTCTCACTAGACTTGCTGATTCACTGCCACCGAATCCCTTGAGCTCTTCCAATCTTCATGGTGGTATCTTCCTCAAGCATCCCCCCGCTTCTCTGCTGGGTTCTTAGTTTGGCACTCAGATACTTCTCAAGCTTCACTCCCGCTGGTCTTCTCGGTCCCTGGCTTGACACACAAGGCTGCTCTGCAAGCGGCACCTCCACTGGTTGGGTCCCTGGCTTGACACACAAGGCTGCTCTGCAAGCGGCACCTCCACTGGTTGGGTCCCTGGCTTGACACACAAGGCTGCTCTGCAAGCGGCACCTCCACTGGTTGGGTCCCTGGCTTGACACACAAGGCTGCTCTGCAAGCGGCACCTCCACTGGTTGGGTCCCTGGCTTGACACACAAGGCTGCTCTGCAAGCGGCACCTCCACTGGTTGGGTCCCTGGCTTGACACACAAGGCTGCTCTGCAAGCGGCACCTCCACTGGTTGGGTCCCTGGC
The DNA here is from genome assembly GCA_028564925.1 of Lithobates sylvaticus. Lineage (NCBI taxonomy): Eukaryota > Metazoa > Chordata > Amphibia > Anura > Ranidae > Lithobates > Lithobates sylvaticus. The sequence continues at coordinate 5,337,626 of CM053028.1, read as the reverse complement.
TTGACACACAAGGCTGCTCTGCAAGCGGCACCTCCACTGGTTGGGTCCCTGGCTTGACACACAAGGCTGCTCTGCAAGCGGCACCTCCACTGGTTGGGTCCCTGGCTTGACACACAAGGCTGCTCTGCAAGCGGCACCTCCACTGGTTGGGTCCCTGGCTTGACACCTGCTGAAGTTTCCCAATTCTTAACCGTCCCCGGTTGGTGAGAATACTGCTCTGTACTTGCTTCAGCTACTCACTGTGGTCCCTGGTAGCAAGGTGGTTGGGGTCCTTAGTAGCGACAGCTTCCCTTCTAGACATGTGCACAACAAAAAAATTTGTTTATTTTCGTTTAGTTTTTTTCGTTTCCGTTGACTCGTAACGATTCGTAAATTTGTAAGTCGTCGGTGTTCGTATTCGTAACGATTCGTATTTTCGTAAGAGTTATTTTTTCGTTGATTCGTTTATCCGTTAGATTAATTTTCGTTTATTCGAAATTCGGACGCATTCGTATTTATTCGTACATTCGTAACATTCGTAACATTCGTAGATTCGTAATCGGAGCATAATTCATAATGTTATGTAATGTGTATGCTATTATTACATTGTAAGAGACACGGAAAATTACGAATTGAAAAAAAAAGTTACAAATGTACGATTTTTTCGTTCAATCCATTCGAAGCACGTTAAGCAGCGCCATTGTAAGAGACACGGAAAATTACGAATCGAAAAAAAAAAAAAAAAAAGTTACGAATGTACGAATTTTTTCGTTCAATCCATTCGAAGCACGTTAAGCAGCGCCATTGTAAGAGACACGGAAAATTACGAATCGAAAAAAAAAGTTACGAATGTACGAATTTTTCCGTTCAATCCATTCGAAGCACGTTAAGCAGCGCCATTGTAAGGGACACGGAAAATTACGAATCGAAAAAATAAAAAAAAAGTTACGAATGTACAAATTTTTTCGTTCAATCCATTCGAAGCACGTTAAGCAGCGCCATTGTAAGAGACACGGAAAATTACGAATCGAAAAAAAAAAGTTACGAATGTACGAATTTTTTCGTTCAATCCATTCGAAGCACGTTAAGCAGCGCCATTGTAAGAGACACGGAAAATTAAGAATCGAAAAAAAAAAAAAAAGTTACGAATGTACGAATTTTTTCGTTCATTTTCATTTTCGTTGTTCCTGTTTTCGTTTTTCGGATTTTCTTCATTCGTACATTTGTTGTTTCTAATTCGTTTTTTTCGGATTTTCGTTATTTTCGGATTCGTTCGATTCGTTAAAATTTTTAGCGAATCGTTCGTTCATTCGTATGATAACGAATGAACGAAAATAACGAAAAAAAAACGAAAAACGTAAAAAAACGAAACGAATTGCACATGTCTATTCCCCTCTACCTCCGACCACGACAGGTTCTCTGGCCTGCAGAACCGTCACTTCTGGTTGGACTGCAAGCCGAAGTCCCAACCCTGCGCTGCTCTATAGCTTCTGGATAGGACCTCAGACAGCCTAGCAGCCAGGTGTGCCTGGGATAGGCCCAATCTCCGGCCTAGCAGCCCGAGCAATACAACACACGTCCACCCAGACAGCCGTCCAGGTGGCACAGAACGCAGATCACCTGACTCCACCCAAATATATATGGTTCTCCCAGCAGGCCAAGGGGTTTAAGTAAAACCCCTGCCCAGAGGCGGCTCTCTAATTAGACAAATTAGGCGGTCGCCTAAGGCCTCACACTCACTGGGGCCTCGCAGCTGCCTAATTTGCCTAGGAGCCACCTCTGAGGCTGTCCCACAGGGCACCCATGGATGAGAGAAAGCCGCTCCTGTCACTCTCTGGCTCCTGTCACATTTGTAAAGACACAGACGCACGTGGGCATGGATTATCCTCCCTCTCTCTCAGCTCTAATCTTTGTGCTGAGATGGGAGTGAATGCTCATGGAGTGAGGCTGAGTGCTCATTACCCTAAATCGGAGATCCCCCGTGCCCCCCTCCTGCACATACCACCCACCCCTATTCACTCCGTGCCACCCTCCTGCACATACCACCCACCCTTATTCACTCCGTGCCCCCCCTCCTGCGCATACCCCCCCACCCTTATTCACTCCTTGCCCCCCTCCTGCACATACCACCCACCCCTATTCACTCCGTGCCCCCCTCCTGCACATACCACCCAACCCTATTCACTCCGTGCCCCCCTCTTGCATATACCACCCACCCCTATTCACCCCATGCCCCCCTCTTGCATATACCACCCACCCCTATTCACCTTGAGGCAGAGCATCTCACTACTGCTGCTGCTTGTTTGGGTGGGATGTGTACTGTTGACCCCCCCTCTCCTATTCATCCCATGTGATTGGAGCAGTACACATCCCACCCACACAAGCAGCAGCAGTAATAAGATTCTCGGTCTCTGGGTTCTTCCTTAACCCCGGCAAAGGTGTAAGTGGGGCCTCGTGTCTAAATTTTGCCTATGGCCTCACAAAGCCTAGAGCCGCCTCTGCCCCTGCCCCATATACTGCTAATCTGTCCTTGCTTTGCCCTTGTCTTAGCTAATGCCACCAGATACCCGGCCGCCTAGCGGCAGAAGAGAGAAGTGCAGATATTCTAGACTTAGAGTGAAGTCAATTGATCCCTACTGATGAGCCAAGGAACCTACACCTAGCAGGTAAATTTAGGAGCAACCCTGCCCAAACATCAGGGTGCAACATCTATATATTTTTTGGGATATGCCATATGGACACTTTTCATTATTTATGGGTGTTTTATGTTGATCATTTCACAGTGCTAATATTTAGGAGATTTGTAGATTCATTTAGTGCTCTACTGTGGAATTATTTGTCTCTCTCTCTCTTTTTTACATTGACATTTGTTTCACTCTCCTGGTACTGGTGACCACTGTGAAAATCTCAGTGGTCATGTGATCAGGCTGACCTTCCCGCCCCCTGAGAGTAAAGGCCCAGTTAAAGGGACACCAGGGATGGGTGCAGTGGCGGCTGGTGCTCAAAATCTTGGGGGGCGGGGGCGCAAAAAAAATGTGAAAAAAATCATCAATTGCAGCCACTGTGCAATCAAACTCTGCCCTTGTGGCCTTAAATGCAGCCACTGTGCCCTCAATTGCAGCCACTGTGCCCATTAAATGCTGCCACTGTGCCCATCAAATGCTGCCACTGTGCCCATCAAATGCTGCCACTGTGCCATTAAAACGCTGCCAGTGTGCCCATCATATGCAGCCACTGTGCCCATCTGCCAGTGTGCCCATCATATGCTGCCAGTGTGCCCATCATATGCTGCCACTGTGACTATTAAAACGCTGCCAGTCTGTCCATCATATGCTTCCAGTGTGCCCATCATATGCTGCCACTGTGCCCTCAAATGCTGCCACTGTGCCTATTAAACGCTGCCACTGTGTCTATTAAACGCTGCCAGTGTGCCCATCATATGCTGCCAGTGTGCCCATCAACACACAGCTGACACCCCGACCCCCCCCCCCCCGTGAGTGGATCGTGGGACACACCGCTGACACCCCCCACGCGAGGGGATCGTGGGACACAATGCTGACACAACCCCCCCCCCCCACGCGGATGGATTGGCGCTTACCTTGTCCTCTTCTTTGGCGTCTCCTCTCGCTTTCTCTGTCCCACTTCCGCCAAAGCACTTAGCATCCAATAGGAACGCCTGGCGCTTTGGCCAATCAGGAAACAGGTCTCACTGACCTGCCTCCTGATTGGTGGGGAGGAAATGCAGTGTGAAAATAGCGAATATTCATTCGCTATGGTCACACAATTGGGTGGGATCAGGGTGCCCCGAGCCCACCCAATTTTTGAAGCCTATTAGAGCCTCTGGCACTAATCAGGTGCTTCAAAACAATACACCCCCGTCCTGCCCCCCGCCATAGGAATCCATGTGTCCGGCGTCCTGAAAGGGGCCGGGCGCATGGCTAGGGAGGCAGCAGCAGGTATGGGGGGGGTGGTGCCCGTGCGCCCACAATGCAGGGGCCGCCACTGCTAGGAGAACACAGGGGTAGTGGGGCCCCATTGTTATGGCCCTGGATGCCCCCATATTCATGAATGTTTACCAACAAATTAGGAAAACAAAGTCACACAAGTACGGTTGTCTACCTCGGGATGATGACATTCACAGCTGTAGATAAAATACGATGAAAAGACTCGGCTTCCCGGCAGCGGTGAGATAAATATTCGGCGCGGTGCCTCCTCTCTGCCTTGAAGTCATCTATATATCGAGTGCCAAGACCCGTCCAAGATTTACCATCCAAATTACAACAGTAAAATATTATTTGATTCTCAACAGGAACATAATTAGCAAAATCATTTTTTTTTCCTCCAACAACAAAAACTGATGTTTCTTTCCTCTTGTGTGCACAGGACGAGCTTGTCTAATATTTGTCCCGTAGCCATGACAATGACTGAATCTCACAACGCTTGTCCCCAGAAACAGCTTATTAAAAACCAAAAGTGGTCCAGCTGCGTTAATCTCCGGCGACAGGAAAACAAACGTGATACTAATATGGCACGCCGACTCCTGCCTATGGAACAATCATAATATAGCGATCGTAAAGGAAAAACTTTACACAGTGGCTTAGTGGTTAGAACTTCTGTCTTCTTGCAGCACTGGGGTCCTTGGATTGAATCCTGTTTGGCCCGCAACTCACCTCCCATAAGAGCCCGCAACTCACCACCCCTAGGAGCCCGCAACCCGCCCCCCATAGGAGCCCGCAACCCGCCTCCCATAGGAGCCTGCAACCCGCCTCCCATAGGAGCCCGCAACCCGCCTCCCATAGGAGCCCGCAACCCACCTCCCATAGGAGCCTGCAACCCACCTCCCATAGGAGCCTGCAACCCACCTCCCATAGGAGCCCGCAACTCGCCTCCCATAGATGCCCGCAACTCACCGCCCCTAGGAGCCCACAACATGTCTCCCATAGGAGCCCACAACCCGTCGCCCGTAGGAACCCGCAACCCACCTCCCATAGGAGCCTGCAACCCGCCTCCCATAGGAGCCTGCAACCCGCCTCCCATAGCAGCCCGCAACCCCCCTCCCATAGGAGCCCGCAACCCACCACCCCTAGGAGCCCACAACCCCCCTCCCATAGGAGCCCACAACCCCCCTCCCATAGGAGCCCGCAACCCACCTCCCATAGGAGCCCGCAACCCGCCTCCCATAGGAGCCCGCAACCCGCCTCCCATAGGAGCCCGCAACTCACCTCCCATAGGAGCCTGCAACCCGCCTCCCATAGGAGCCCGCAACTCACCTCCCATAGGAGCCCGCAACCCACCTCCCATAGGAGCCTGCAACCCGCCTCCCATAGGAGCCTGCAACCCGCCTCCCATAGAAGCCCGCAACCCCCCTCCCATAGGAGCCCGCAACCCCCCACCCCTAGGAGCCCCCAACCCCCCTCCCATAGGAGCCCACAACCCCCCTCCCATAGGAGCCCGCAACCCACCTCCCATAGGAGCCCGCAACCCGCCTCCCATAGGAGCCCGCAACCCGCCTCCCATAGGAGCCCGCAACTCACCTCCCATAGGAGCCTGCAACCCCCCTCCCATAGGAGCCCGCAACCCACCACCCCTAGGAGCCCACAACCCCCCTCCCATAGGAGCCCACAACCCCCCTCCCATAGGAGCCCGCAACCCACCTCCCATAGGAGCCTGCAACCCGCCTCCCATAGGAGCCCGCAACCCACCTCCCATAGGAGCCTGCAACCCGCCTCCCATAGGAGCCTGCAACCCGCCTCCCATAGGAGCCCGCAACCCGCCTCCCATAGGAGCCCGCAACCCACCTCCCATAGGAGCCTGCAACCCGCCTCCCATAGGAGCCCGCAACTCGCCTCCCATAGATGCCCGCAACTCACCGCCCCTAGGAGCCCACAACATGTCTCCCATAGGAGCCCACAACCCGTCGCCCGTAGGAACCCGCAACCCACCTCCCATAGGAGCCTGCAACCCGCCTCCCATAGGAGCCTGCAACCCGCCTCCCATAGAAGCCCGCAACCCCCCTCCCATAGGAGCCCGCAACCCACCACCCCTAGGAGCCCACAACCCCCCTCCCATAGGAGCCCACAACCCCCCTCCCATAGGAGCCCGCAACCCACCTCCCATAGGAGCCCGCAACCCGCCTCCCATAGGAGCCCGCAACCCGCCTCCCATAGGAGCCCGCAACTCACCTCCCATAGGAGCCTGCAACCCGCCTCCCATAGGAGCCCGCAACTCACCTCCCATAGGAGCCCGCAACCCACCTCCCATAGGAGCCCGCTACCCGCCTCCCATAGGAGCCCGCAACCCCCCTCCCATAGGAGCCTGCAACCCCCCTCCCATAGGAGCCCGCAACCCACCACCCCTAGGAGCCCACAACCCCCCTCCCATAGGAGCCCACAACCCCCCTCCCATAGGAGCCCGCAACCCACCTCCCATAGGAGCCTGCAACCCGCCTCCCATAGGAGCCCGCAACCCACCTCCCATAGGAGCCTGCAACCCGCCTCCCATAGGAGCCCGCAACCCGCCTCCCATAGGAGCCCGCAACTCACCTCCCATAGGAGCCTGCAACCCGCCTCCCATAGGAGCCCGCAACTCACCTCCCATAGGAGCCCGCAACCCACCTCCCATAGGAGCCCGCAACCCGCCTCCCATAGGAGCCCGCAACTCACCTCCCATAGGAGCCCGCAACCCCCCTCCCATAGGAGTCCACAACCCCCCTCCCATAGGAGCCCACAACCCCCCCCCCATAGGAGCCCACAACCCCCCTCCCATAGGAGCCCGCAACCCACCTCCCATAGGAGCCTGCAACCCGCCTCCCATAGGAGCCCGCAACCCACCTCCCATAGGAGCCTGCAACCCGCCTCCCATAGGAGCCTGCAACCCGCCTCCCATAGTAGCCCGCAACCCCCCTCCCATAGGAGCCCGCAACCCACCACCCCTAGGAGCCCACAACCCCCCTCCCATAGGAGCCCACAACCCCCCTCCCATAGGAGCCCGCAACCCACCTCCCATAGGAGCCTGCAACCCGCCTCCCATAGGAGCCCGCAACCCGCCTCCCATAGGAGCCCGCAACTCACCTCCCATAGGAGCCTGCAACCCGCCTCCCATAGGAGCCCGCAACTCACCTCCCATAGGAGCCCGCAACCCACCTCCCATAGGAGCCCGCAACCCGCCTCCCATAGGAGCCCGCAACTCACCTCCCATAGGAGCCCGCAACCCCCCTCCCATAGGAGTCCACAACCCCCCTCCCATAGGAGCCCGCAACCCGCCTCCCATAGGAGCCCGCAACTCACCACCCCTAGGAGCCCGCAACCCCCCTCCCATAGGAGCCCGCAACCCGCCTCCCATAGGAGCCCACAACCCCCCTCCCATAGGAGCCCGCAACCCGCCTCCCATAGGAGCCCGCAACTCACCACCCCTAGGAGCCCGCAACTCACCTCCCATAGGAGCCCGCAACTCACCTCCCATAGGAGCCCGCAACTCACCTCCCATAGGAGCCCGCAACTCACCACCCCTAGGAGCCCACAACCCCCCTCCCATAGGAGCCCGCAACCCGCCTCCCATAAGAGCCTGCAACCCGCCTCCCATAGGAGCCTGCAACTCGCCTCCCATAGGAGCCTGCAACTTACCGCCCCTAGGAGCCCACAACATGTCTGCCATAGGAGCCCACAACCCGCCGCCGGTAGGAACCCGCAACCCGCCTCCCATAGGAGCCTGCAAACCGCCTCCCATAGGAGCCCGCAACCCCCCTCCCATAGGAGCCCACAACCCACCTCCCATAGGAGCCTGCAACCCGCCTCCCATAGAAGCCCGCAACCCCCCTCCCATAGGAGTTCGCAACCCCCCTCCCATAGGAGCCCACAACCCCCCTCCCATAGGAGCCCGCAACCCACCTCCCATAGGAGCCTGCAACCCGCCTCCCATAGGAGCCCGCAACCCGCCTCCCATAGGAGCCCGCAACTCACCTCCCATAGGAGCCCGCAACCCGCCTCCCATAGGAGCCCGCAACTCACCTCCCATAGGAGCCCGCAACCCACCTCCCATAGGAGCCAGCAACCCGCCTCCCATAGGAGCCCGCAACTCACCTCCCATAGGAGCCCGCAACCCCCCTCCCATAGGAGTCCACAACCCCCCTCCCATAGGAGCCCGCAACCCGCCTCCCATAGGAGCCCGCAACTCACCACCCCTAGGAGCCCACAACCCCCCTCCCATAGGAGCCCGCAACCCGCCTCCCATAGGAGCCCACAACCCCCCTCCCATAGGAGCCCGCAACCCGCCTCCCATAGGAGCCCGCAACTCACCACCCCTAGGAGCCCGCAACTCACCTCCCATAGGAGCCCGCAACTCACCTCCCATAGGAGCCCGCAACTCACCACCCCTAGGAGCCCACAACCCCCCTCCCATAGGAGCCCGCAACCCGCCTCCCATAGGAGCCCGCAACTCACCACCCCTAGGAGCCCACAACCCCCCTCCCATAGGAGCCCGCAACCCGCCTCCCATAGGAGCCCACAACCCCCCTCCCATAGGAGCCCGCAACCCGCCTCCCATAGGAGCCCGCAACTCACCACCCCTAGGAGCCCGCAACTCACCTCCCATAGGAGCCCGCAACTCACCTCCCATAGGAGCCCGCAACTCCCCACCCCTAGGAGCCCACAACCCGCCTCCCATAGGAGCCTGCAACTCGCCTCCCATAGGAGCCCGCAACTTACTGCCCCTAGGAGCCCACAACATGTCTGCCATAGGAGCCCACAACCCGCCGCCGGTAGGAACCCGCAACCCGCCTCCCATAGGAGCCTGCAAACCGCCTCCCATAGGAGCCCGCAACCCCCCTCCCATAGGAGCCCGCAACGCTCCTCCCATAGGAGCCCACAACCCCCCTCCCATAGGAGCCCACAACTCGCCTCCCATAGGAGCCCGCAACTCACCGCCTCTAGGAGCCTGCAACCCGCCTCCCATAGGAGCCCGCAACCCGCCTCCCCTAGGAGCCTGCAACCCGCCTCCCATAGGAGCCCACAACTCGCCTCCCATAGGAGCCCGCAACTCACCGCCCCTAGGAGCCCGCAACCCGCCTCCCATAGGAGCCCGCAACCCGCCTCCCATAGGAGCCTGCAACTCACCTACCATAAGAGCCCGCAACTCACCACCCCTAGGAGCCCACAACCCCCCTCCCATAGGAGCCCGCAACCCACCTCCCATAGGAGCCTGCAACCCGCCTCCCATAGATCCCGCAACTCACCGCCCCTAGGAGCCCGCAACCCGCCTCCCATAGGAGCCCGCAACCCGCCTCCCATAGGAGCCTGCAACTCACCTACCATAAGAGCCCGCAACTCACCACCCCTAGGAGCCCACAACCCCCCTCCCATAGGAGCCCGCAACCCACCTCCCATAGGAGCCTGCAACCCGCCTCCCATAGATCCCGCAACTCACCGCCCCTAGGAGCCCGCAACCCGCCTCCCATAGGAGCCCGCAACCCGCCTCCCATAGGAGCCTGCAACTCACCTACCATAAGAGCCCGCAACTCACCACCCCTAGGAGCCCACAACCCCCCTCCCATAGGAGCCCGCAACCCACCTCCCATAGAAGCCTGCAACCCGCCTCCCATAGGAGCCTGCAACTCACCGCCCTTAGGAGCCCACAACATGTCTCCCATAGGAGCCCACAACCCGCCGCCCGTAGGAGCCCACAACCCACCGCCCGTAGGAGCCCACAACCCACCGCCCGTAGGAGCCCGCAACCCGCCGCCCTTAGGAGCCAAAGGCAACCTACCTCCCATAGGAGCCCACAACCCGCCGCCCGTAGGAGCCCACAACCCGCCGCCCATAGTAGCCTGCAACTCGCATCTCAAAGGGGCCTGCAACCAACCGCCCATAGGAGCCCGCAACCTACCGCCTGTAGGAGCCTGCAACCCACCTCCCATAGGAGCCCACAACCCACCTCCCGTAGGAGCCCACAACCCTGCCGCCCGTAGGAGCCTGCAACCCACCTCCTGTAGGAGCCCGCAACCCACCACCCGTAGGAGCCCGCAACCCACCGCCCGTAGGAGCCCGCAACCCGCCGCCCTTAGGAGCCCGCAACCCACCTCCCATAGGAGCCCACAACCCGCCGCCCATAGGAGCCCGCAACCCGCCGCCCGTAGTAGCCTGCAACTCGCATTCCCATTGGAGCCTGCAACCAACCGCCCGTAGGAGCCCGCAACCCACCGCCTGTACGAGCCTGCAACCCACCTCCCATAGGAGCCCACAACCCACTTCCCGTAGGAGCCCACAACCCTGCCGCCCGTAGGAGCCTGCAACCCGCCTCCCGTAGGAGCCCACAACCCACCACCCGTAGGAGCCTGCAACCCCCCTTCCGTAGGAGCCCACAACCCACCGCTCGTAGGAGCCCGCAACCCACCGCCCTTAGGAGCCCGCAACCCACCTCCCATAGGAGCCCACAACCCGCCGCCCGTAGGAGCCCGCAACCCGCCGCCCGTTGTAGCCTGCAACTCGCATTCCCATAGGAGCCTGCAACCAACCGCCCGTAGGAGCCCGCAACCCACCGCCTGTAGGAGCCTGCAACCCACCTCCCGTAGGAGCCCACAACCCACCTCCCGTAGGAGCCCACAACCCTGCCGCCCGTAGGAGCCTGCAACCCGCCTCCCGTAGGAGCCCACAACCCACCACCCGTAGGAGCCCGCAACCCGCCTCCCATAGGAGCCCACAACCCACCGCCCGTAGGATCCCGCAACCAGCCTCCCATAGGAGCCCGCAACCCGCCTCCCATAGGAGCCCGCAACTCACCTCCCATAGGAGCCCACAACCTGCCTCCCATAGAAGCCCGCAACTCGCAGCCCATAGGAGCCCGCAACTCGCCACCTGTAGGAGCTCGCTACCAGGCCACTGCCCGCCACCTGTAGGCGCTCTTCAGCCTGCGACCGATGGGTGTAAGTGCTGGGGTGGGGGGGTGTCGCCGACCGACCGGCCAACCACCTGCCACCTCCCTCAAAAAAAAAAACACCAGCCACCACTGCCTATGGCACACGTTCAAATTTATGCGCTTTTTAAGCCAGTGTAAAGGAAAAGGTCAGGGACTTTTTTCCTACAGCAGAATGCGTTTTGTGTGTAAGAGAATTCAATGAAGTTGCGCCAGAAAAGCAAGTGTTGTATTTTTTTATTGTTTTTTTTTTTTATTCATTTTACATTTTTATGTTTTATGTGTTTTTGCTAAGGAGCGGGCCGGAAAGCCGGCCACCACGTCCTTAACAACCGATGAGTCGTCAGCGGGATTCCCTTCTGACAGCTGAATGTAAAAAAAAGAATTAGTAGCAAAAAAAATTGTGAAAAAAACAAGGATCCTTCCTACACATCTGGTGGACATGCCCGGTAGCTCAAAACTTCTGTCTTGGCCTGTTTAGCATGCTCTCTACCTTGGATGGGGGGGCCCCATGTCGTTTTGTTCACATTTTTTTGCCGGACATTTTTTTTTTTTTCACATTCAGCTGTCAACGGGAAACTCCGCTGACAGCTGATGACTCTTCAGTTGTTAAAGTGGTTGTAAAATCAGCAGCCCCCCCTAATACTTACCTGATGTCCCTCTAGATCCAGCAATGTTGCAGGAATGTCTCGGGACTCCCCTCTTCATTGGCTGAGACAGCAGCGCGGCACCATTGGTTCCCACTGCTGTCAATCAAAGTCAGTCAGCCAATGAGGAGAGAAAGGGGGTGGGGCCGGTTTGTGGCTCCATGTTTGAATGGACACAGGGAGCTGTGACGCGGCTCGTGTGCCCCCATAGCTAGCTGCTTGTTGTGGGGCAGGGGGAGGGCCCAGGAGAGCTAGAGAGGGACCTGAGAAGAGGAGGATTGGGGCTGTTCTGTGCAAATCCCTTACAGAGCCGGTAAGTATAACATGCTTGTTATTTTTAACAAAAAAAAGACGAGACTTTACAATCACTTTAAGGACACGGCGGCCGGCTTCCCGGCCTGCTCCTTAGCCACCACCTATATAATGTGTTTTTAAAGGAAAAAAAGAACACAAAAATGCAAAACGCATGCAAAAAAGCATCAAACCGCAGGTTTAAAAACACAAAATGCACAGCAAAGCGTGCCTAAAAAACGCATCAACCGCATAGATGTGAACCTAGACTTAAAGAGGAGTGCCCCTTAAAAAAATTTCTTTGAAAGTCAGCAGCTACAAATACTGCAGCTGCTGACTGTTAAGAATCGGACACTTACCTGTCTCAGGGTCCAGTGATGCGGGGGGAACAAAGCCCCCCCCGCTCCACTCACGGCGCCGGCATCCTTATGCCCCCGTACACACGGTCGGAAAATCCGACCACAAAATCCATCGGATTTTTTCTGACGGATTTTATCCCACACTGGTGTTGCATACACACGGTCGGACAAAGTTGTCGGAAAATCCGATCATTCTGAACGTGGTGACGTTCGTTGCGTACGACGGGACTACAAAGAGGCTAGTAGCCAATAGCTTTGGTCTTGTAATGTGATCTGAGCATGCGTGGCACTTTGTCCGTCGGAATTCGCTACACACGATCGGAAAAAGTCCGATAGGACTTTGTTGTCGGAAAATTTGAGAGCAGGAGATAAAACTTTGTCCGTCGGAAAATCCGACGGAAAAAGTCCGATGGAGCCTACACACGGTCGGAATTTCCAACAACATTGTCCGATAGGACATTTTCCGTCGGAAATTTCGACCGTGTGTACGGGGCATTACTGTGGGCACCCGGCTGTGGCTTCACAGCCGGCACCCACTGCGCATGCGCGATCGCAGCCGCGCGCCGTGATACGCCGCACAGTCATCTGGGACCTGTCACGTGTCCCCAGATGACTGACTGCGCCGAGGGGAAGTGACGTGTTTAGCCTAGGCTATGGAAGAGGCAGATTTCGTGGGACCACCTAGCAACAGGGAGAAATAGGTAAGTGACATTTTTTTTTTTATCCAATTAATTTTTATTAGCTCATTTGCTGCACATAGATTAAAACTTGTAATTTTGGGGGAAACACCACTTTAACAAAGAAAGCTTTCATTAAAAATGTTATTACCGTGTTTATGGGGGTGGGGCAGGGAAAGAATCAGGAATCTTAAATATAAGCAGATTAAGGTTTCAGCTTTAAATATACCATTAAAAGTGTATACAGTATATATATATATAAGCAGGCAGCAGGTGCACTCCCAGCGGGACTTACAACACGAGAAATATTCCAAAGTACTTTTAAAAATGTAATTTATTAAACTACGTTGGAAACGTTCTCCTGTTGTCCCGCTGAGAGCACCTGTTGCTTTATATATTTCTATCTTACATGCAAGGATTGCACCCGGGCCAATATCCCTACAAATGTGTGCTGTGGCCCATCTCTACCGTAACTAATATACTACAGTATCTTACAAAAGTAAGTACACCCCTTACATTTGTGTAAATCTTTTCTTCTCTCTTGTCATGTGACAACACTGAAGAAATGACACTTCAGTTCAGTGCTGGGACCCTTACTTTTTAATATCTTTATAAATGATATTGGGCCGGGGATCAAAAGTAACATTTCTGTCTTTGCAGATGACACCAAGCTATGCAGTGGAATAACGTCCTTACAGGAGGTCTCCACTTTACAAGCCAACATCAATGCTCTGTCTAATTGGGCGACTATGTGGCAGATGAGGTTTAATGTTGATAAATGTAAAGTTATGCACTTGGGGGCTAAGAATATGCATCATACATACTAGGGGAGTACAACTGGGGGGATCCGTAGTGGAGAAGGATCTGGGGGGATCCATAGTGGAGAAGGATCTGGGTGGATCCATGGTGGAGAAGGATCTGGGGGGATCCATAGTGGAGAAGGATCTGGGTGGATCCATAGTGGAGAAGGATCTGGGGGGGATCCATAGTGGAGAAGGATCTGGGGGGGATCCGTAGTGGAGAAGGATCTGGGGGGGATCCGTAGTGGAGAAGGATCTGGGGGGGATCCGTAGTGGAGAAGGATCTGGGGGGATCCGTAGTGGAGAAGGATCTGGGGGGATCCGTAGTGGAGAAGGATGTGGGGGGATCCGTAGTGGAGAAGGATCTGGGGGGGATCTGTAGTGGAGAAGGATCTGGGGGGATCCGTAGTGGAGAAGGATCTGGGGGGATCCGTAGTGGAGAAGGATCTGGGGGGATCCGTAGTGGAGAAGGATCTGGGGGGATCCGTAGTGGAGAAGGATCTGGGGGATCCGTAGTGGAGAAGGATCTGGGGGGATCCGTAGTGGTGGGGGATCCGTAGTGGAGAAGGATCTGGGGGGATCCGTAGTGGAGAAGGATCTGGGGGGATCCATAGTGGAGAAGGATCTGGGGGGATCCATAGTGGAGAAGGATCTGGGGGGGATCCGTAGTGGAGAAGGATCTGGGGGGATCCGTAGTGGAGAAGGATCTGGGGGGATCCGTAGTGGAGAAGGATCTGAGGGGATCCATAGTGGAGAAGGATCTGGGGGGGATCCATAGTGGAGAAGGATGTGGGGGGATCCATAGTGGAGAAGGATCTGGGGGGGATCCGTAGTGGAGACGGATCTGGGGGGATCCGTATTGGAGAAGGATCTGGGGGGATCCGTAGTGGAGAAGGATCTGGGGGGATCCGTAGTGGAGAAGGATCTGGGAGGATCCGTAGTGGAGAAGGATCTGGGGGGATCCGTAGTGGAGAAGGATCTGGGGGATCCGTAGTGGAGAAGGATCTGGGGGATCCATAGTGGAGAAGGATCTGGGGGGATCCGTAGTGGAGAAGGATCTGGGGGGATCCGTAGTGGAGAAGGATCTGGGGGGATCCATAGTGGAGAAGGATGTGGGGGGATCCATAGTGGAGAAGGATGTGGGGGGATCCATAGTGGAGAAGGATCTGGGGGGATCCATAGTGGAGAAGGATCTGGGGGGATCCGTAGTGGAGAAGGATCTGAGGGGATCCATAGTGGAGAAGGATCTGGGTGGATCCATGGTGGAGAAGGATCTGGGGGGATCCATAGTGGAGAAGGATCTGGGGGGATTCATAGTGGAGAAGGATCTGGGGGGATCCGTAGTGGAGAAGGATCTGGGGGGATCCGTAGTGGAGAAGGATCTGGGGGGATCCGTAGTGGAGAAGGATCTGGGGGGATTCGTAGTGGAGAAGGATCTGGGGGGATCCGTAGTGGAGAAGGATCTGGGGGGATCCGTAGTGGAGAAGGATCTGGGGGCATCCGTAGTGGAGAAGGATCTGGGGGGATCCATAGTGGAGAAGGATCTGGGGGATCCGTAGTGGAGAAGGATCTGGGGGGATCCATAGTGGAGAAGGATCTGGGGGATCCATAGTGGAGAAGGATCTGGGGGATCCATAGTGGAGAAGGATCTGGGGGGATCCATAGTGGAGAAGGATCTGGGGGGATCCGTAGTGATAAAGGATCTGGGGGGATCCGTAGTGAAGAAGGATCTGGGGGGATCCGTAGTGGAGAAGGATCTGGGGGGATCCGTAGTGGAGAAGGATCTGGGGGGATCCGTAGTGGAGAAGGATCTGAGGGGATCCGTAGTGGAGAAGGATCTGAGGGGATCCGTAGTGGAGAAGGATCTGGGGGGATCCGTAGTGGAGAAGGATCTGGGGGATCCGTAGTGGAGAAGGATCTGGGGGGATCCGTAGTGGAGGAGGATCTGGGGGGATCCATAGTGAAGAAGGATCTGGGGGGATCCATAGTGAAGAAGGATGTGGGGGGATCCGTAGCGGAGAAGGATCTGGGGGGATCCGTAGCGGAGAAGGATCTGGGGGGATCCGTAGTGGAGAAGGATCTGGGGGATCCATAGTGGAGAAGGATCTGGGGGTTTTGGTAGTTCATAAGCTCAATAATACCATGCAATGTCAAGCTGCGGTTTCTAAAGCCAGCAATGGATCTGGGGGGATCCATAGTGGAGAAGGATCTGGGGGGATCCATAGTGGAGAAGGATCTGGGGGGATTCATAGTGGAGAAGGATTTGGGGGGATCCATAGTGGAGAAGGATCTGGGGGGGATCCGTAGTGGAGAAGGATCTGGGGGGATCCGTAGTGGAGAAGGATCTGGGGGGATCCGTAGTGGAGAAGGATCTGAGGGGATCCATAGTGGAGAAGGATCTGGGGGGATCCATAGTGGAGAAGGATCTGGGGGGATCCATAGTGGAGAAGGATCTGGGGGGGATCCGTAGTGGAGAAGGATCTGGGGGGATCCGTATTGGAGAAGGATCTGGGGGGATCCGTAGTGGAGAAGGATCTGGGGGGATCCGTAGTGGAGAAGGATCTGGGAGGATCCGTAGTGGAGAAGGATCTGGGGGGATCCGTAGTGGAGAAGGATCTGGGGGATCCGTAGTGGAGAAGGATCTGGGGGGATCCATAGTGGAGAAGAATCTGGGGGGGATCCGTAGTGGAGAAGGATCTGGGGGGAACCGTAGTGGAGAAGGATCTGGGGGGATCCATAGTGGAGAAGGATGTGGGGGGATCCATAGTGGAGAAGGATGTGGGGGGATCCATAGTGGAGAAGGATCTGGGGGGATCCATAGTGGAGAAGGATCTGGGGGGATCCGTAGTGGAGAAGGATCTGAGGGGATCCATAGTGGAGAAGGATCTGGGTGGATCCATGGTGGAGAAGGATCTGGGGGGATCCATAGTGGAGAAGGATCTGGGGGGATTCGTAGTGGAGAAGGATCTGGGGGGATCCGTAGTGGAGAAGGATCTGGGGGGATCCGTAGTGGAGAAGGATCTGGGGGGATCCGTAGTGGAGAAGGATCTGGGGGGATTCGTAGTGGAGAAGGATCTGGGGGGATCCGTAGTGGAGAAGGATCTGGGGGATCCGTAGTGGAGAAGGATCTGGGGGGATCCGTAGTGGAGAAGGATCTGGGGGATCCGAAGTGGAGAAGGATCTGGGGGGATCCGTAGTGGAGAAGGATCTGGGGGGATCCGTAGTGGAGAAGGATCTGGGGGGATCCGTAGTGGAGAAGGATCTGGGGGGATCCGTAGTGGAGAAGGATCTGGGGGGATCCGTAGTGGAGAAGGATCTGGGGGGATCCGTAGTGAAGAAGGATCTGGGGGGATCCGTAGTGGAGAAGGATCTGGGGGGATCCGTAGTGGAGAAGGATCTGGGGGGATCCGTAGTGAAGAAGGATCTGGGGGGATCCGTAGTGGAGAAGGATCTGGGGGGATCCGTAGTGGAGAAGGATCTGAGGGTTTTGGTAGATCATAAGCTCAATAAAAACATGCAATGCCAAGCTGAGCAAAGTCCTTTCTTGTATAAGAGAGGGATGGACTCCAGAGAGAGAGATATCATCTGTACAAATCATTAGTAAGGCCTCATCTGGAATATGCAGTTCAGTTTTGGGCTCCAGTTCTCAAAAAGGATATCGGGGAACTGGAGAAAGTGCAGAGAAGGGCAACCAAACTGATAAGAGGCATGGAGGAGCTCAGCTATGAGGAAAGATTAGAGGAACTGAATTTATTCTCTCTTGATAAGAGGAGAATAAGGGGGGATATGATCACCATGTATAAATATATAAGGGGTCCATATAGTGAACTTGGTGTTGAGTTATTCACTTTACGGTCAACACAGAGGACAAGGGGGCGCTCTTTACGTCTAGAGGAAAAGAGATTTAATCTCCAAATACGGAAAGGTTTCTTCACAGTAAGAGCTGTGAAAATGTGGAATAGACTCCCTCCAGAGGTGGTTCTGGCTAACTCAGTAGATTGCTTTAAAGCGGAAGTAAACCCATCGATTTAACAGTCTAAAAAAAAAGGCATGCCGTGAATGCTAACTGCACATTGGCTGTGCTCTCAACCAAACAGTCAAACCATCCAATGGCTGGTGTCATAACGGATCACATGTGCAGCACTGTGGCAGTTGAAGATTAAACAGAGGCAAAGATGGCAGCTTCCTTGGCTGAAAACGATAGGGGGGTTTACTTCCACTTTAAGAAAGGCCTGGATACTTTCCTAAATGTACATAATATAACTGGGTACTGACATTTATAGGTAAAGTTGATCCGGGGAAAATCCGATTGCCTCTCGGGGGATCAGGAAGGGATTTCTTTTCCCCTGCTGTAGCAGATTGGAGCATGGCTCTTTTGGGGTTTTTTTTTGCCTTCCTCTGGATCAACTGTGGGTATAGAATGGGGTTTATTGGATTGTACGATATATTTTATTTTTATTTATTATCTCTTTTTTTTTATGGTTGAACTGGATGGACTTGTGTCTTTTTTCGGCCTAGCTAACTATGTAACTATGTAACACTTGTCTACAATGTAAAGTAGTGAGTGTACAGCTTGTATAACAGTGTAAATTTGCCGTCCCCCTCAAAATAACTCAACACACAGCCATTAATGTCTAAACCGCTGGCAACAAAAGTCAGTACACCCCTAAGTGAAAATGTCCAAATTGGGCCCAATTAGCCATTTTCCCTCCCCGGTGTCATGTGACTCGTTAGTGTTACAAGGTCTCAGGTGTGAATGGGGAGCAGGTGTGTTACATTTGGTGTTATCGCTCTCACTCTCTCATACTGGTCACTGGAAGTTCAACATGGCACCTCATGGCAAAGAACTCTCTGAGGATCTGAAAAAAAGAATTATTGCTCTACATAAAGATGGCCCCTAATGGGGACATGTATCTCCTGTCAAGAACCCATCCCTGGAATCCTGTCTTCTTCAGGATACTACTTAGATTCGAGGTGCACATGGACCAAATATGCAGGTTGGGAAGTTCTGCCATTAACGTGTGTTATTGTGCCCGGTGGTAATGTGCGTACATGTGTTGCATACACATTTAATTGCAGAACTGGCCCCAAATGCCCTATTTTATGAAAAGGAGTAGTGACTGCATGATCCACGGTTTGTTTTAGTGTGCCACTCAGGCTCGATCACTACGGGGAGTAGTGTGGGCAGTGCCGGGACAAGGCCATACGGTGCCCAGGGCGAAGATGGCAAACTGTGCCCACACGGATGGAGAGCGGTATCCGTGGGGGCACTTGAGAAGAGGAGGAGCCAGGAACGCCGCTGAGGGACCCCAGAAGAGGAGGATCGGGGGGGCCACTCTGTGCAAAACCAACTGCACAGAGGAGGTAAGTATGACATGTTACCTTTGGTATCACTTTAATTAACTGCCACTGGTCAGCCACCAATGCATCAGTGACCAGGTGCAGTACATTAACCACCCCCCCCCCCCATGCTGCATATTACAGAAATTAAAAATAGCATTGGTAATTAAACCAACTCCAGAGATAAAACGATAATTCTCCCGCTCTACAAGACTCTGGTCCGGCCGCACCTGGAGTATGCTGTCCAGTTCTGGGCACCAGTCCTCAGGAAGGATGTACTGGAAATGGAGTACAAAGAAGGGCAACAAAGCTAATAAAGGGTCTGGAGGATATTAGTTATGAGGAAAGGTTGTGAGCACTGAACTTATTCTCTCTGGAGAAGAGACGCTTGAGAGGGGATATGATTTCAATTTATAAATACCGGACTGGTGACCCCACAATATATAAATACCGGACTGGTGACCCCACAATAGGGAGAAAACTTTTTTGCAGAAGAGAGTTTAACAAGACACGTGGCCACTCATTAAAATTAGAAGAGAAGAGGTTTAACCTTAAACTACTTTATTGTAAGAGCGGAAAGGATGTGGAGTTCCCTTTCACAGGCGGTGGTCTCAGCGGGGGGGCATTGATAGTTTCAAGAAACAATTACCGTAT
The DNA here is from genome assembly GCA_028564925.1 of Lithobates sylvaticus. NCBI lineage: Eukaryota > Metazoa > Chordata > Amphibia > Anura > Ranidae > Lithobates > Lithobates sylvaticus. Next base: position 5,317,974 of record CM053028.1, on the reverse strand, counting down.
ATACTCGAGTATAAGCCGAGTTTTTGAGCACTTTTTTTGTGCTGAAAGTGTCCCCCTCGGCTTATACTCGAGGCAAGCCCTTTTCTGCAGCAGAGAATCACATTTTTCGACCCGACATTGGGGCCCCGTATCTCGGGGTCACTTGGTGCTAGGGTCTTTGGATATGTTGTAGTGCTAGGTCCACTGGGTTTGCATACCACATTTGGGGTTCCTAGCACCAAGTGGCCCCGAGATACGGGGGCCCCAAAGTCGGGGCGGAAAATGTAATTCCCTGCTGCAGAAAAGTGCTTGACATTTTCCGAACCGACTTTAGGGCCCAGTATCTCGGGGGCCACTTGGTGATAGGAACCCCAAATTTGGTGTGCAAACTCAGTGGAACTAGCACTATAGCATATCCAAGATGGTTCCTAGCACCAAGTGACCCCGAGATATGGGGCCCCAAAGTCGGTCAACTGTGTCCATCTGCAGCAATGTCATTTCGGGACCCTTTGGGTCCACTGACCCCAAATTGTCAGCTAGGGGGCATTTCGGAACCCTTAACTACCAAGTTTGATGTTCGGGGGATCTATGGCTGCAAATGAGCACAGTGAGGCTGCAAATGGGCATTGTTGACCCTCTTTTCAACTTACAGTAGCTGCGCATTTCTCACCCTAGGCTTATACTCGAGTCAATAAGTCTTCCCAGTTTTTTGTGGTAAAATTAGGTGCCTCGGCTTATATTCGGGTCGGCTTATACTCGAGTATATACGGTAGATAAGCACCTGACTGACCGCGGCATACAGGGATATACAATGTAATACTGACATATAATCACACATATAGGTTGGACTTGATGGACTTGTGTCTTTTTTCCACCTGAATGGCACGGGCAGGCAGGAGGGCGTATATATACTTCCCTTTTAAATGCCTGGCGTGCCATCTGGAGCGCGCCGGGAGCGGCGTGCCATCTGGAGCGCGCCGGGAGCGGCGCGCTCCCGCGCCGGTCGGGACCCCCGTGAGGCCGGTCGCTGGTCCCGCGGACTCGATCGCCGCGGGGACACCTGCGATCGTCTCACGGGAAGGCTGAACGGGGAGATGCGGAAATAAACAGCATCTCCCTGTTCTGCCTAGCAACTAGTGACGCCGATCTCTGCTCCCTGTGATTGGAGCAGAGATCAGCATTCACTAGCTGACAGCCACGCCCCCCCACAGTAAGAAACACACCCCTAGGCATACCTGCCACCTAGTGGTTAACCCCTCACTGCCAGTGTCATTTATACAGGAACCAATGCATTTAAATAGCACTGATTGCTGTATAAATGACAATGGTCCCAAAAATGTGTCAAAAATGTCCGATGTGTCCGGCATAATGAACCTCATGTCCCGGTCCCCTGCACCTCATTGGCCAGGACTCAACATCCAGTCACGCGCCTGCAATTTCTCACCCCATTCTAGATGCTGTGACCCCCAGGCCTGTCTGTAAATCAGTTCTCATAATTGCCCCTCGCCGCATGTTATCTACCGCCAAAATTGAAATGACCGGCGAGTTCGTTTTTCAAGGATTACGGCCGACACAGGCTGTTGTGAATTTAATTTACAGCAAATAATTTCATTGACGGTGGTTAAGCAAAGATTAGTGGCACGCGGTTAATGCCGACTGGAAATATTAATAATTTTAATGCGGGATCGCCGCTATTTACAGCAAAATATGTCCGCGAAAGTGAAAGGTTAATTGACAGATTTCATATCGGCGGCGGTTTAATCCACAAGTAGCCGGCGCCGGCTTTTCCACATAATAAATGAAAAGAAATTAAGGTCAGTGCCCGTGCGGCTGTTGGGAATCGGTAAACACCGGTGACATGACTGACAAATGAAAAGGAAGTCATGTAGGGAGTCAAAGAAAGAACGTTTTTAAAAAAAATGCAAGTTACGGGAAAAAGGTGCGAAGGCGGGAAGCTGAGGGAAGAAGTGTTTACCGCCGGAGACGGCCGATCCATTCATTTCATTTGGATTTAAAAGTAAAAAATGTTTTGGTTTTGTTTTGTGTAGTTTAGGAAATTTTGAACCCTTTTTAACATTTAATTTTTGTTTGTTTCCAGGCAGGAAATCTCTCTTGAATTGCCTGTCCCAAAACCACAAGAACTGCTGCTGGTCAACCGCCCAATTTTACACAATTCTAACATAGTTACTAGACATGTGCGCAATAGAAAAATTTGTTTATTTTCGTTTTGTTTCTGTTCGTTTCCGTTGATTCGTAACGATTCGTATTTTCGTAAGAGTTATTTTATGGTTGATTCGTTTTTCCGTTAGTTTAATTTTTGTTTATTCGAAATTCGGACGCATTCGTATTTTCGTAGATTTAGTTACATTCGTACTTTCGTTAGATTGATTTATTCGTCCTTTCGTAACATTGTTTTCGTAGATTCGTAATCGGAGCATAATTCATAATTTTATGTAATGTGTATGCTATTATTACATTGTAAGAGACACGGAAAATTTCGAATCGAAAAAAAAAGTACGAATTTTTTCGTTCAATCCATTCGAAGCACGTTAAGCAGCGCCATTGTAAGAGACACGGAAAATTACGAATCGAAAAAAAGAAAAAAAAAGTTACGAATGTACGATTTTTTTCGTTCATTTTGATTTTCGTTGTTCCTGTTTTCATTTTTCGGATTTTCTTCTTTCGTAGTTTCTAATTTGGTTATTTCGGATTTCCGTTGTTTTTCATATTCGTTACGAATGTACGAATTTTTTCGTTCATTTTGATATTCGTTTTTCCGTTAGTTTAATTTTTGTTTATTCGAAATTCGGACGCATTCGTATTTTCGTAGATTTAGTTACATTCGTACTTTCGTAACATTGTTTTCGTAGATTCGTAATCGGAGCATAATTCATAATTTTATGTAATGTGTATGCTATTATTACATTTTAAGAGACACGGAAAATTACGAATCAAAAAAAAAAGTACGAATTTTTTCGTTCAATCCATTCGAGGCACGTTAAGCAGCGCCATTGTAAGAGACACGGAAAATTACGAATCGAAAAAAAAGAAAAAAAAAGTTACGAATGTACGATTTTTTTCGTTCAATCCATTCGAAGCACGTTAAGCAGCGCCATTGTAAGAGACACGGAAAATTACGAATCGCAAAAAAAAATAAAAAAGTTACGAATGTACGATTTTTTTCGTTCAATCCATTCGAAGCACGTTAAGCAGCGCCATTGTAAGAGACACGGAAAATTACGAATCGAAAAAAAAAGTTACGAATATACAAATTTTTTCGTTCAATCCATTCGAGTCACGTTATGCAGCGCCATTGTAAGAGACACGGAAAATTACGAATCGACAAAAAAAAAAAGTTACGAATGTACGAATTTTTTCGTTCAATCCATTCGAAGCACGTTAAGCAGCGCCATTGTAAGAGACACGGAAAATTACCAATTCAAAAAAAAAAAAAAAAAAGTTACGAATGTACGAATTTTTTCGTTCATTTTGATTTTCGTTGTTCCTGTTTTCGTTTTTCGGATTTTCTTCTTTCGTAGTTTCGTTGTTTCTAATTTGGTTATTTCGGATTTTCGTTGTTTTTCATATTCGTTCAATTCGATAATTCGTTATTCGTTAAAATTGTTAGCGAATCATTCGTACGATAACGAATGAACGAATATAACGAATTTTAACGGAAAACGAAAAAAAAACGAAACGAATTGCACATGTCTAGCAGGAAATCTCTCTTGAATTGCCTGTTCCAAAACCAAAAGAACTGCTGCTGGTCAACCGCCCAATTTTACACAATTCTAACATAGTTACATAGTAGGTGGAGGTCGAAAAAAGACACAAGTCCATCAAGTCCAACCTATGTGTGATGTTGAGTCCTGGCCAATGAGGTGCAGGGGACCAGGACATGATGTTCATCAACATATCTGGTCTTCTGAATGTTTGGAAAATACTGGTTTTAGTGGAGCTACACGGTTACATACAGTTGTGCTCATAAGTTTACATACCCTGGCAGAATTTATGATTTCATGGCCATTTTTCAGAGAATATGAATGATAACACAAATTATTTTCTCTCACTCATGGTTGGTGTTTGGCTGAAGCCATTTATTATCAATCAACTGTGTTTACCCTTTTTATATCTACCCAAAACTACCCAAATGACCCTGATCAAAAGTTTACATACCCCAGTTCTTATTACCGTGTATTGCCCCCTTTACCATCAATGACAGCTTGAAGTCTTTTGTGGTATTTGTGGAGGAGGCTCTTTATCTTCTCAGAGGGTAAAGCTGCCCATTCCTCTTGGCAGGAAGCCTCCAGTTCCTGTAAATTCTTGGGCTGTCTTCCATGAACGGAACGTTGGAGCTCTCCCCAGAGTGTCTCAATGATATTGAGGTCAGGAGACTGAGATGGCCACTCCGGAATTGTATTGTGTTTTGGATCATTGTCCTGTTGGAATGTCCAAGTCCGTCCCATGCGCAGCTTCCTGGCTGATGAATGCAAATGTTCCTCCAGTATTTTTTGATAACATTCTGCATTCATCTTGCCATCGATTTTCACCAAATTTCCTGTGTCTTTGTAGCTCACACATCCCCAAAACATCATCGATCCACCGTCGTGTTTCACAGTTGGGATGGTGGACCTTTCATCATAGGCCTTGCATGGGCGTCCGCAGGTAGGGGCAAGGGGGTTTAAGTGCCCCCCCCTGGAATCAGGGATCGGATCGGCACATTCAGCACATTGGCGTCGCTATAGGGGTGCACGCAGCCAGCGGGGTGACACCATCAAGGTGCTGTGAAGCCCCCCCCCATCAGTGTAGTGTGACTGTGGGCTCTTTTCCCTGCTCAGTCCAGGAGAGAGCTCCGTTCCTTCCCCATTGGCCATAACTGAGGGCCAATCAAAGGAGACTAGGAGAGGAGAGCATCAAGTAGTCCTGAAGATTGGCAGCCCCATTTTCCATCGGAAGGAGGCTACAGCTCGATCAAGAGAGAGATTGAGAGACTGCAGCCTGGAAAAAAGCTGAGGGAGTGAGTGCTACAGGACAAAGAAAGAGGCATGTGCTGGACGGAAGCCAAAGAGAGAGCCACGCTACCCAGCGCCACCAGAGAGGGCCACGCTACCCAGTGCCACCAGAGAGTGCCACGCTACCCAGCGCCAGCAGAGAGAGAGCCACGCTACCCAGCGCCACCAGAGAGAGAGCCACGCTACCCAGTGCCACCAGAGAGTGCCACACTACCTAGCGCCACCAGAGAGAGAGCCACACTACCCAGCGCCACCAGAGAGAGAGCCACGCTACCCAGTGCCACCAGAGAGTGCCACACTACCCAGCGCCACCAGAGAGAGAGCCACACTACCCAGTGCCACCAGAGAGTGCCACGCTACCCAGCGCCACCAGAGAGAGAGCCACGCTACCCAGCACCAGAGAGAGAGCCACACTACCCAGCACCAGAGAGAGAGCCACACTACCCAGCACCAGAGAGAGAGCCACGCTTCCCAGCGCCACCAGAGAGAGAAAGACTGAGCCATTGCCAGGGTACAGAAATGCTACACTACTGACCAGAATAGCCCCCGGGAACCCAGAGTGAGCGATCGTCCAGCCGGAGGGATCACTGCTGTAGTTTCGCTGGGTCTGGTAATAAGGCCTGTTGGTCATTATTCATTACTTTTCCTAGGGACTGTACTACGCCTGCTGTCTCTGACCATGACAATGTGATAATTACATTAATGGGTGACCCTAAAATGATGCCCCCCCCCTGAAAAAAGTTCTGCGGACGCCCATGGCAGTATATGATACACCACTGCCCTGAGTATTCTGTATTAGTGAAGGATGGAATTTTAAAGGTGCCACAAACAAAATATAATTTAAAAAGTCAAGTTTTTATTGTAATCATTAGATTTATTTTTGCATAACAGTTCGTTACAAAAGAATAATATATTAGTATACAAATAAATCAAAACAAACAATACTTTTTTTTTCATTCGATATAATATAAAATACTAATATATTATTCTTTTTTAGTGAACTGTTATGCAATACTCTAAAAAAAAAAGTCTCCTGAAGAAGCCAAAGTCTGGTGAAACACGTAGAGCTAAATAAATTGCACCAGTGCCGTATGAATACTTTTTTATCTGAAAAAAATATTCTAATGAGTTCAATAAAAATTGGATTTTTTTTAATTATATTTTGTGTGTGACACCTTTAAAATACCATCTTCTACCTCTTCATTAATCTGGATTAATCATTCATTTATTAATTAATCCAGATTAATGAAGAGGTAGAAAATGGGATTATAAAGGTGCCACACAGAAAATATAATATAAAAAAAAAATCAATTTTTTTCAGATAAAAAAGTATTACTAGAGTACTGCTGCAATGTATTTAGCTCTACGTGTTTCACCAGACTTTGGCTTCTTCAGGAGACTTTTTTTTTTACCTAGGGTAATTTCAGAGTACCAGATTTCTTTCTATCTGAGTATATTGTACATTATATACTCCTGGCTTCTGATTTCTGTAAATTATGCACCGATTAGCCCTGCTTTATACTTCTCCACAACTTTATCCCTGACCTGTCTGGTGTGTTCCTTGGCCTTCATGATGCTGTTTGTTCACTAAAGTTCTCTAACAAACCTCTGAAGGCTTCACAGAACAGCTGTATTTATACTGAGATTAAATTACACACCGGTGGACTCTATTTACCAATTAGGTGACTTCTGAAGGCAATTGGTTCCACTAGATTTTAGTTATGCCGCGTACACACGATCGGAATTCTCGTCGGAAAAAAAACTCTGACGGAATTCCGACGGAATTCCGCTCAAGCTGTGTTGCCTACACACGATCACACCAAATTCCGACGGTCAATAACACAGCGGCATAAAACACGTTTGACAGCACTATAAAAGGGAAGTTTAATGCTTCCGAGCATGCGTCGGAATTTTGCGTGTCGGAATTGCATACACACGATCGGAAAATCCGATAGAAAGGTTTTCAATTCGAAGTCCGTCGGAAATTCTGACAGAAAAAGACCGATGGGCATACACACGGTCGGAAAATCCAATGAAAAGCTCCCATCGGACTGTTTCCATCGGAAATTCCGACCCTGTGTACGCCGCATTAGGGGTATCGGAGTAAAGGGGGCTGAATACAAATCCCCCCCCCCCCCCACACTTTTCACATATTTGATTGTATCATTTTCCTTCCACTTCACAATTATGTGACACTTTGTGTTGGTCCATCACATAAAATCCCAATAAAATACATTTACGTTTTTGGTTGTAACATGAGAAAATGTGCAAAATTTCAAGGGGTATTAATACTTTTTTCAAGGCACTGTAGCTCTATTGAATGGGACTAAACAGTCCAGCCTTCCCTCCCCACCTCCATCAATGAGCCTTTTCCCACCACCTCCATCAATGATCATTCCCTCCCCACCTCCACCAATGAGCCTCCTCCCCACCTCCATCAATGAGCCTTCCCTCCCCCCACCTCCATCAGTGAGCCTTCCCTCCCCTCCTCCATCAATGAGCCTTCCCTCCCAACCTCCATCAATGAGCCTCCCCCACCTCCATCAATGAGCCTTCCCTCCCCACCTCCATCAATGAGCCTTCCCTCCCCCCACCTCCATCAATGAGCCTTTCCCTCCCCACCCCACCTCCATCAATGAGCCTTTCCCCCCCACCTCCATCAATGAGCCTTCCCTCCCCACCTCCATCAATGAGCCTTCCCTCCCCACCTCCATCAATGAGCCTTCCCTCCCCCCACCTCCATCAATGAGCCTTTCCCTCCCCACCTCCATCAATGAGCCTTCCCTCCCCACCTCTATCAATGAGCCTTCCCTCCCCCCACCTCCATCAATGAGCCTTCCCTCCCCACCTCCATCAATGAGCCTTCCCTCCCCCCACCTCCATCAATGAGCCTTCCCTCCGCACCTCCATCAATGAGCCTTCCCTCCCCACCTCCATCAATGAGTCTTTCCTCCCCCCACCTCCATCAATGAGCCTTCCCTCCCCACCTCCATCAATGAGCCTTCCCTCCCCCCCCTCCATCAATGAGCCTTCCCTCCCCACCTCCATCAATGAACCTTCCCTCCCCCCACCTCCACCAATGAGCCTTTCCTCCCCACCTCCATCAATGAGCCTTCCCTCCCCACCTCCATCAATGAGTCTTTCCTCCCCCCACCTCCATCAATGAGCCTTGGCTGCCTATGACCTTGTCACCAGTTTGCCAGTTTTCCTTGCTTGGACAATTTTTGGTCGGTCCTGACCACTGCAGGCTGGGAACATCCCACAAGAGCTGCAGTTGTAAAGTCACTTTGACCCAGTCATCTAGACAGTACAATTTGTCCCTGGGCATTGTTACACTTCCCTAGTTTTTATGTTTTTAGCACACCAGCTTCAGGGATAACATGTTCACTTTATGTGTAATAAACCCCACCCACTTTTAAAAACCACTGTCACGAGATAATCAATGTTACTCACTTTATCTGTCAGTGGTCATAATAAGCTGATCTGTTATACAGTGCCTTGAAAAAGTATTCATATCCCTGGACATTTTCCTCATTTTGTCATGTTACAGCCAAATCCAGACCTAAATCCCATTGAGAATCTGTGGCAAGACTTGAAAATTGCTGATCACAGACGCTCTCCATTGTAGACTCACCTATAGGTACACATAATCGATGGAAGTTTACTTCCACTTTAAAGCGGAGCTCCGCCGAAAATAAATAAATAATTTAAGTCAACAGCTACAAATACTGCAGCTGCTGACTTTTAATAATCGGACACTTACCTCTCCCAGGGTCCAGCGATGCGAGGGAACGAAGCCCCGCTCGTCTCCCCCTCCTCTCTGCAGTGCCGCCATTGTCACTGTGGGCGCCCAGCTGTGGCTTCACAGCCGGGCATGCCCTGCGCGTGCGCGCGCTGCGCTGCGTGCTGTGACTGGCCGGGCAATCATCTGGGACCTGTAACATGTCGTAGATGATTGCTGAGAGGGAGGGAGGGAGGAAAGGTGAACTTACTTCCGGCCCCACGGAGCCTCGGGAGGAAGTGGGAGCTGGAACCCTCTAAAAAGAGGGTTTCTGCCCCCCCCCCAAATGTGTCATGTCCGGGGGTCACCTTCCCTTAAAGCGGTAGTTCCATTTTTGGGTGGAACTCCGCTTTAAATAGGCCACCTGGCGCCAACATGCACTGTGTGGGCACCCGTGTGCACACGCACATTCCCGCTCACATTCCTGGGTGCGTTCACGTGCCTGGACACCATTTTACAGGAAATGGCACGCACATGCGCATTCCTGCATGCCAGATGTCTCACAGGAATTCCCTGACAGGTTCCACCAGACGGGTGTGTGCAGGGCTTTTTTTTCAGGTGGAACTCGATGGAACTCAGTTCCACCACCTCTGGCTCGGACCCTTTGGTGCCGGCTCACCACAATCACTTGTAAACACAGAAGTCCGGTTTCTGTGTTTACAAGTGACAGCTCTGCACTCTGTGTGTAATAGACATGTGCACAATAGAAACATTAGTTTAGTTTCGTTTAGTTTCTGTTCGTTTCCGTTAATTCGTAACGATTCGTATTTTCGTAAGTTATTTTTTCGTTGATTCGTTTTTCCGTTAGTTTAATTTTCGTTTATTTGAAAATTCGGACGCATTCGTATTTTCGTAGATTTAGTTACATTCGTACTTTCGTTAGATTGATTTATTCGTACTTTCGTAACATTGTTTTTCGTAGATTCGTAATCGGAGCATAATTCATAATGTTATGTAATGTGTATGCTATTATTACATTTTAAGAGACACGGAAAATTACGAATCGAAAAAAAAAAGTTACGAATGTACGAATTTTTTCGTTCAATCCATTCGAAGCACGTTAAGCAGCGCCATTGTAAGGGACACAGAAAATTACGAATCGCAAAAAAAAAAAAGTTACGAATGTACGAATTTTTTCGTTCAATCCATTCGAAGCACGTTAAGCAGCGCCATTGTAAGGGACACGGAAAATTACCAATTCAACAAAAAAAAAAAGTTACGAATGTACAAATTTTTTTCGTTCATTTTGATTTTCGTTGTTTCTGTTTTCGTTTTTTTCGGATTTTCTTCTTTCGTAGTTTCGTTGTTTCTAATTTGGTTATTTCGGATTTTCGTTGTTTTTCATATTCGTTCGATCCGATAATTCGTTATTCGTTAAAATTTTTAGCGAATCGTTCGTTCATTCGTACGATAACGAATATAACGAATTTTAACGGAAAACGAAAAAAAAAACTAAACAAATTGCACATGTCTAGTGTGTAATGCAATTTAATGCCCCTTTAACCACTTTCAGCCCCGGACCAATTTGCAGCCAAAGGACCAGGCCCCTTTTTGCAATTCGGCACTGCGTCGCTTTAACTGACAATTGCGCGGTCGTGCAACGTTACACCCAAACAAAATTGACGTCCTTTTTTTCCCACAAATAGAGCTTTCTTTTGGTGGTATTTGATCGCCCCTGCGGTTTTTATTTTTTGCGCTATAAACAAGAATAGACCGACAATTTTGAAAAAAATGCAATATTTTTTACTTTTTGCTATAATAAATATGCCCAAAAAATATATAAAAAAACATTTTTTTTCCTCAGTTTAGGCCGATACGTATTCTTCTACATATTTTTGGTAAAAAAAATCGCAATTAGCGATTATTGATTAGTTTGCGCAAAAGTTATAGCGTTTACAAAATAGGGGATAGTTTTATAGCATTTTTATTAATATTTTTTTTTTTTACTAGTAATGGCGGCGATCAGCGATTTTTATTGTGACTGCGACATTATGGCGGACACATCGGACATTTTTGACACATTTTTGGGGCCATTGTCATTTATACAGCAATCAGTGCTATTTAAATAGCACTGATTCCTATGTAAATGACAGTTGTAGTGAAAGAGTTAACCACTAGGGGTCGGGGAGGAGTCAGTGTGACGTGTTGTGTTTTTTTTTACAGTAGGGGGCGTGGCTGTACGTCTGACGTCATTGATCGGCATTCCCGATGACAGGGAACAGCCGATCAGTGACAGGCAGTGTAGGAAGCGCGGGGAGAGGTTTGTTTACACAGACCTCTCCCCGTTCTTCAGCTCCGTGACCCGATCGCGGGACACCGCTGGTCCCTCGGCCGGGGTCACGGAGCTCCCGACCGGGTCGCGAGCGCGCCGCTGTCGGCGCACGCGCGACCCACGGGCAGGCAAGTTAAAGGGGACGTACCCGTACGTGCTTTTGCCTGCCCGTGCCATTCTGTAGACGTATATCTACATGAGGCGGTCGGGAAGTGGTTAAGACCCTCCTACTGTTTGTGAAATCTGATCACACCCACTATTTGATGCGATTTTGGGGGTGTGTATGGGGGGGGAGGGATTTTGGGGGGTCGTGGTTGAGTTCCAGCACCTATCGTTTGAGAAAAAAAGCCCTGGGTGTATGTAATAAACCGATGAGTGGATGTACGGCAGATCACGAACTTGCGCCTTCAGTGATAACACCGTTCCTCTTCCAATTCTCCGCCGGCAGACAAAGAGTTACCATTTGCCGCTGTAAACAGCGACTTTAAGTCATTCGAATTTATCTGTTTAATAAAAGTTTTCATGTCTAATTCCCAAAACGAATTCCGTCTGCCTCGGTATTTTTATTTTTGCTTACTTCAATGCGCCGCGTTCTTTTTTTTTTTTTTTTTTTTAGGACTGCAGAGATGTGTAGCCAGGTAGGGCAGATTGATGGCCCTTTATAAACATAATTACACTATAAGCAGAATACTGATGGAGGATAAAATGGATTGATCAAAGAATAGGCTTCTCATTCGCTCGTGGCGGAGGGCCAAGCCGAGAGAAACACAACGAAATATTCCAACAGCCTTCTGAGAGGAAACGCACAGCGATGTCAAAAGAGAACACATATTGGTTTCCAGGTCGTTTCAGGAATACGACCAAAAATATTACTAACTTTAACCTCCTCAATATCGGTCACTATTACCCCCCTTCCTTCCCCAGGCCAATTTTCAGCTTTCAGCTCTCTCGCATTTTCAATGACAATTGCGCGGTCAGGCTATGCTGTACCCAAAGGACATTTTTATCATTTTGTTCGCACAAATAGAGCTTTCTTTTGGTGGAATTTATTCAAGACTCACGGCTTTATTTTTTGCGATATAAGCGAAAAAAGAGCGGAAATTTGGAAAAAAAAAAAAACAATATTTTCTTTATTCTATTTTAAAAGAAATCCAATAAAATGAAATTTTGTCATAAATTTAAGCCAAAATGTATTCTGCTACATGTCTTTGGTAAAAAAAAAAATCCTGTTAAGTGTATACTAATTGGTTCGCGTGATCACGGACAGATGTACGCAAATGATCATGTACAGATGTGCGCAGGTGATCACAGACATATGTGTGCAGATAATCATTGGGACATGTGATTTCACTGGGACATATGTGGGGGACATGTGTTTTTACTATGCGGAGACATGTTTTGGGGACATGTATTTTTGGGACATGTGTTTTAGGACATGTATTTTGGGGACATGTGTTTTGGTGACATTGTGTTTTAGGACATGTGTTTTAGGACATGTGTTTTAGGACATGTGTTTTGGGGACACTGTGTTTTAGGACATGTGTTTTAGGGACATGTGTTTTGGGGACATTGTGTTTTAGGACATGTGTTTTAGGGACATGTGTTTTGGGGACATTGTGTTTTAGGACATGTGTTTTGGGGACATTGTGTTTTAGGACATGTGTTTTAGGACATGTGTTTTGGGGACATTGTGTTGTGTGTTTTAGGACATGTGTTTTGGGGACATTGTGTTTTAGGACATGTGTTTTGGGGACAGGTGTTTTGGGGACATTGTGTTTTAGGACATGTGTTTTGGGGACATTGTGTTTTAGGACATGTGTTTTAGGACATGTGTTTTGGGGACATTGTGTTGTGTGTTTTAGGACATGTGTTTTGGGGACATTGTGTTTTAGGACATGTGTTTTGGGGACATGTGTTTTGGGGACATTGTGTTTTAGGACATGTGTTTTGGGGACATTGTGTTTTAGGACATGTGTTTTGGGGACATGTGTTTTGGGGACATTGTGTTTTAGGACATGTGTTTTAGGACATGTGTTTTGGGGACATTGTGTTTTAGGACATGTGTTTTAGGACATGTGTTTTGGGGACATGTGTTTTTGGGGACAGGTGTTTTGGGGACATTGTGTTTTAGGACATGTGTTTTAGGACATGTGTTTTGGGGACATTGTGTTTTAGGACATGTGTTTTAGGACATGTGTTTTGGGGACATTGTGTTTTAGGACATGTGTTTTAGGACATGTGTTTTGGGGACATTGTGTTTTAGGACATTGTGTTTTAGGACATGTGTTTTGGGGACATGTGTTTTGGGGACATTGTGTTTTAGGACATGTGTTTTGGGGACATGTGTTTTGGGGACATTGTGTTTTAGGACATGTGTTTTGGGGACATTGTGTTTTAGGACATGTGTTTTGGGGACATTGTGTTTTAGGACATGTGTTTTGGGGACATTGTGTTTTAGGACATGTGTTTTGGGGACATTGTGTTTTAGGACATGTGTTTTAGGACATGTGTTTTGGGGACATGTGTTTTGGGGACATTGTGTTTTAGGACATGTGTTTTGGGGACATGTGTTTTGGGGACATTGTGTTTTAGGACATGTGTTTTGGGGACATTGTGTTTTAGGACGTGTTTTAGGACATGTGTTTTGGGGACATGTGTTTTGGGGACATTGTGTTTTAGGACATGTGTTTTGGGGACATGTGTTTTGGGGACAAGTGTTTTGGGGACATTGTGTTTTACACTGTGTGTTACTATGCTGGTGATCAGTGTGTAAGAATCTGTAAAAAACAGCTCCTACTCACTGATCACCAGCCGGCTGCAGCGATCCGCTCTCCTCCCCTCACCGTCAACTAATGTGACACGAGCGCATCGGGATTGCGCCGCTGCGTGGGCCCCATGCGCACGATCCCCCTCCTTCTGAGGAACGTTCCTGAACGTCCACTCAGAAGGAGAGATCGCCCACCCGGGCGTACATATGCAGCGGGTGGGAAGTGGTTAAAGATACTGTATCGAAATTAGATGGCACACCATTGGTTCAACATGCCTTGTTCCAGGCCCCCCCCCCCCAAGTATCTACATGACCAGTCCAATGAACACAAATCTCTCTACAGTATATTCCATAAATCGTGCTAAACTAAAATTACAGCCATAACAAGCATCAGTCTGAATGTATCGGAAGCTAATGATTAGTCGGATACAAAAACACCCCTATACAGGGCTGCTGTTAAAAAATCAAGGGGGGGGGGGGGCAAATTAATGAATAGGAAACGTTCAGAGGCTTCCTGCTCATTCACAAACTGAAGCATAGTAAAGGGATGTCAGCCAAGCAAGTCTTTAACAGGAATGCAGGAGATAGTCTCTGTGATGTTGACCAAGACGAAGGCAGAGATCATCTGGGCTGGACGGCTTAAGTAGGCAGGACTGACTGTGTTACTTTTGTACATGGGAGGAGCCTGTGATACTTATGTACATGGGAGGAGCCTGTGATACTTATGTACATGGGAGGAGCCTGTGATACTTATGTACATGAGAGGAGCCTGTCATACTTATGTACGTAGGAGGAGCCTGTGATACTTATGTACATGGGAGGAGCCTGTGATACTTATGTACATAGGAGGAGCCTGTGATACTTATGTACATGAGAGGAGCCTGTGATACTTATGTACATGGGAGGAGCCTGTGATACTTATGTACATGGGAGGAGCCTGAGATACTTATGTACATGGGAGGAGCCTGTGATACTTATGTACATGAGAGGAGCCTGTGATACTTATGTACATGGGAGGAGCCTGTGATACTTATGTACATGGGAGGAGCCTGTGATACTTATGTACATGGGAGGAGCCTGTGATATTTATGTACATGAGAGGAGCCTGTGATACTTATGTACATGGGAGGAGCCTGTGATACTTATGTACATGGGAGGAGCCTGTGATACTTATGTACATGGGAGGAGCCTGTGATACTTATGTACATGGGAGGAGCCTGTGATATTTATGTACATGAGAGGAGCCTGTGATACTTATGTACATGGGAGGAGCCTGTGATACTTATGTACATGGGAGGAGCCTGGGATACTTATGTACATGGGAGGAGCCTGTGATACTTATGTACATAGGAGGAGCCTGTGATACTTATGTAGAAGAATACGTATCGGCCTAAACTGAGGAAAAAATTATTTTTTTTTTATATATTTTTTTGGATATTTATTATAGCAAAAAGTAAAAAATATTGCATTTTTTTCAAAATTGTCGCTGTTTTTTTGTTTATAGTGCAAAAAATGAAAAAAGCAGAGATGATTTAATAGCACCAAAAGAAAGCTCTATTTGTGGGGAAAAAAGAACGTTAATTTTGTTTGGGTGTTACGTCGCATTACCATGCAAATTGTCAGTTAAAGCGACGCAGTGCCGAATCGCAAACAGTGCAAAAAGTGCCATAAGTGCCGCCTTATTAGTGCCCACCAGTGCCACCTATCAGTGCAACCCAGTGACGCCTATCCAGTGCCCATCGATGAAGGAGAACAATTACCTTTTTGCTAACTTTTATGGCAAACAATGAAAACTGTTTGTTTTTTTCAAAATTTGCTGTCTTTTTTTATTTGTTTAGCAAAAAAAATAAAACCCCAGTGGGGTTAAATACCACCAAAAGAAATCTCTATTTGTGTTTACAAAATGATAAAAATGTCATTTGGGTACAGTGTTTCATGACTGAGTAATTGTCATTCAAAGTGTGAGAGCTCTGAAAGCTGAAAACTGGCCTGGGCAGGAGGGGGGGGGGGTATATGTGCCCGGTAAGCAAGTGGTTAATCCATTTTGGAATAAGGCTGTAACATAACAAAATGTAGAAAAAGCGAAGCGCTGTGAATACTTTCCAGGTGCGCAGCATCCAAGGGGCTTCGCTACGTGAAAAAAATCTTGTATCTGGAATTTATTTTTTAGCCGAATAAAAAAAATAAAAAACTAGAAAAATAAATCTTTTAAATAAAACAACTTACCTTTCCAAGAAAGCAGCGTGCTTCTGCCACAAAGTAGCGATGAAAGAGAGAGACTTGAAGGTGAGATGACACAACAGGTTGATAGATCACCTTTACTGACAGATCCGAAACGCGTTATCTTTCACATTTGTAAATAACGTCTTTCTCCTCGCTGAGCTGAGAAGGTGTCACATCGCCGCGCGGTGCAGGTTAATGGAGAAATAAGTGACAACACGCGGAACAGATGTCACCGGTAATGCCGCGACACACACACAGGAGTATCATATGAAGGCGGGAATTAATGTGCGCTTATTTCTTGAGGTTTTTTTTTTTTTTTTTCCAGATGAGAATATTAATACCAGGAATGTAAATATTCATCTCTACACTTCACACATTTCCTAAGATTTAATAATACAAAAAACATTTACATTGTATTCATTTGGTCTCAATTGGCAACACTTTGCAGATTGTGGAAAAGTGCAAAATATATATATTATTTTCACAAGCAATAAAACAATGAGGACAAGACCAGAGCTTTGTATGAGGCTACAGTCACACGCGTGCGACTCCGCGGTCCTGCGATTTCCAACGTGACTTTAGATTGTGGCTTTCATGCATCTTTGGATGGTTACGACTTTAGCCAATGGTGGATGATGCTTTTTTGTTTTTTGGGGGGGCGGGCCGGAAACGAGCCACAAACCCCCCCCACCCCACCCCCGGTCAGTGGGGTCATGGACGGCACACATGCTCTGCGCCCCGAGCCCACCCATTTTTTAAGCCTATTAGAGCCTCAGGCTCTAATCACATGCTTAACCACTTAAAGCGGTGTTTCACCTTAAAAAAAAAATTTTTTTAAAGTCAGCAGCTAAAAAAAAAGTAGCTGCTGACTTTTAATAAGTACACTTACCCTCCCAGGGCGCCTGCCAAGTCGGTCGTGGAGGCCGAGATGTCCCTCGGCGATCCGTGTCCAGCGCCGCCATCCTCAGTAAGGGAATCGGCTTCCCGTTTCCTACTGCGCATGCGCGAGCGGCGTGCGGCCTACTGCGCATGCGCGAGTCTAATTTGTAAATTGGGAACGCGATGTGTTGTGGGACACAGTTTCCATAACACACCGCGCCCCATTCACTAGAAGACGGAAGGAGAGAAGATCACCGCGGCGCTGGAAGAGGCAGATTAGGACGATCTGCCTAGCAACAGCCATTTCTGGTAAGTAAAAAAAAAAATTTTTGTTTTTGCTAGAAAATTACTTAGACCCCCAAACATTATACATTTTTTTTAACACCCTAGAGAATAAAATGGCGATCGTTGCAATACTTTCTGTCACATCGTATTTGCGCGGCGGTCTCACAAGTGCTCTTTTTTGGGGAAAAAATACACTTTTTTGAATTAAAAAATAAGACACCAGTAAAGTTAGCCCAATTTTATTTTTATATTGTGAAAGATGATGTTACGCCGAGTAAATTGATACCCGACATGTCACGCGTCAAAATTGCGCCAGCTCGTGGAATGGCGACAAACCTTTACCCTTAAAAATCTCCATAGACGACGTTTAAAAAAATTTTACAGGTTGCATGTTTGGAATTACAGAGGAGGTCTAGGGTTAGAATTATTGCTCTCACTCTACCGATCTTAGCAATACCTCACATCTTAAATATGACCGGTCAGTTTAGGTGGACGGCCATGTCTTGGTAGGTTTGCAGTTGTGCCATACTCTTTCCAATTTTGCATGATCTTTTCTCAATCTGTACCTTTAAAGTCCCACCCTGAGGGGAAAACTGTATTCTCAATTTTCCGATGATGGATTGAACAGAGCTCCGTAAGATGTTTAAAGCTTGGGAGATTTTTTATAACCTAACCCTGCTTTATACTTTTCCACAACTTTATCCCTGACCTGTCTGGTGTGTTCCTCTGCCTTCATGATGCCGTTTGTTCACTAAGAATCTCTAACACACCTCTGAGGGTTTCACAGAACAGCTGTATTTATACTGAGATTAAATTACACACAGGTGGACTCTATGTACTAATTAGGGTGACTTCTGAAGGTAATTGTGCTGTCATCCCAACATAGGACGACAGCACAATAAGTTTCAATATAAGCTAATTTTTAAACAGTATGTATATATACGTATATATTTATACCTTGGAGCTCCCCCTACTTTAAAGGCTATGCGTGAGATCTCCCTTGAAGTACTTAGTCCGTGATCTTCTTTCTTCGCTAGATAAAGTAACTCCTTTGTGATTTGTAATCCACAGTCTATGAAAAGTTAAGTTGAGGTGAAGGTGCTCCTGGTGTAACTTCTTTAACTAATTTACAATGTTTGAGGTGCCAGAGTAGATAGGCCTCAAGCCTGCTCAGTGTCAGTTGCTCTGCTCCTCCTCCGTGGAACTAAAAATTTAAGTGAGCCCTGTATGTGAGTCTAACTGCGTGTGAAAGTTAACAAACGGTGGGCCGTGACCCGCTCACCAACTGGATCGGTGCTCCGTGTAGAAATGTTGGTCCGGTGACTGCAGCTTGCTTCTCCGTCAGCTAGGCCGGTCGCTCCGCTCCGTTCCGCTGGGTGAGCCCGATCCTCCAATGCTCGGATGAGTGTCTCTGGATCTTCAATCCAGTCACTGTCTCTCAGGAACCGTCAGATCACGTATGCAACAAACGTGGTTGCGCTCCGCAATGGCTGTGAGCCGCTGTCTCCGAGAAACCTCTGCACAGTTCCTCACAAGGCCGGCCACGAGATCCCAAGAGGCCTAAAATGGCCACTCGGGTTCCTTTTATGCTCTACCCAGCATGCACTGTTAAGAGAGTGTTCATGGGTAGGTCACCAATAGACATGTGCAATTCGTTTCGTTTTTTTTCGTTTTTCGTTAAAATTCGTTATATTCGTTCATTTGTTATCGTACGAATGAACGAACGATTCGCTAAAAATTTTAATGAATAACGAATGTTCGAATCGAACGAATCTGAAAAACAACGAAAATCCGAATTGACCAAATTAGAAACAACGAAACTACGAAAGAATAAAATCCGAAAAACGAAAACAGGAACAACGAAAATCAATATGAACGAAAAAATTTGTACATTCGTAACTTTTTTTTTGTTGAATTGGTAATTTCCCGTGTCCCTTACAATAGCGCTGCTTAACGTACTTCGAATGGATTGAACGAAAAATTCGTACATTCGTAACTTTTTTTTTTATTTTCGATTCGTAATTTTACGTGTCTCTTACAATGGCGCTGCTTAACGTGCTTCGCATGGATTGAACGAAAAAATTCGTACATTCGTAACTTTTTTTTCGATTCATAATTTTCCGTGTCTCTTACAATGGCGCTGCTTAACGTGCTTCGAATGGATTGAACGAAAAAATTCGTACATTCGTAACTTTTTTTTTATTTTCGATTCGTAATTTTACGTGTCTCTTACAATGGCGCTGCTTAACATGCTTCGCATGGATTGAACGAAAAAATTCGTACATTCGTAACTTTTTTTTCGATTCATAATTTTCCGTGTCTCTTACAATGGCGCTGCTTAACGTGCTTCGAATGGATTGAACGAAAAAATTCGTACATTTGTAACTTTTTTTTTTTTTTTCGATTCGTAATTTTCCGTGTCTCTTACAATGGCGCTGCTTAACGTGCTTCGAATGGATTGAACGAAATAATTCGTACATTCGTAACTTTTTTTTTCGATTCGTAATTTTCCGTGTCTCTTACAATGGCGCTGCTTAACGTGCTTCGAATGGATTGAACAAAAAAATTCGTACATTCGTAACTTTTTTTTTCGATTCATAATTTTCCGTGTCTCTTAAAATGTAATAATAGCATACACATTACATAAAATTATTGAATTATGCTCCGATTACGAATCTACGAAAACAATGTTACAAAAGTACGAATAAATCAATCTTACGAAAGTACGAATGTAACTAAATCTACGAAAATACGAATGCGTCCGAATTTCGAATAAACAAAATTAAACTAACGGAAAAACGAATCAACGAAACAATAACTCTTACGAAAATACGAATCGTTACGAATACGAACACCGACGACTTACGAATTTACGAATCGCTACGAATCAATGGAAAATGAAAAAGTTGTTAAACTTTTAACTTTTAGAGTAATATGTAATAGAGAAATAGTATTAATTACTACGAAATTCAGTTGTTTATAATAGGACATTAGAGCTTACTAACTATTATTGTATTATAATTTTCTCTTGGATACTTAATAGAAAAAAAAAAAGAAACTTAGAGATTAAATGATGGAAATCACTCCACTCTTCCCTATTTCTGCCAGTTACATTTGTTTTATTTTTTTGGAAATCCCATATGCTATATTCATTTTTATTTCTAGTATTTTTTTTATTTCTTTTTTTTTTTTTTACGCTTTAATATTCTGGCTCAGCCCTGTGAATGGACCATGCAACACGTTGAGCTTGCTCGTTGCTTTCTTTGGGAATATTGAATAGTAGAAGCACACCATTAGGCTACAAATGGCTATTTTTTTTTCACTCTGAACTTCAGTGTAATGTTTTTTCTCTTGGATTCTTAATAGAAAAAAATAAAAATAAAAACAGCGGGTTTATGAAGCACAATACAGCAGAGAGAAAGACTAAAGATGGAGAGGAAGGATAAGCCGAGATTTAGTGAAAGTAAACAGGTATAAAAAATGAAATGATTTTGCGGTGGCTTTTCTCCGGGGATAGAAGTGAACACCGAGCCGGTGATGAGGCTCTCCTTCACTGTAAATGGCATCAAGAGTTCCCCATTCCCCAATAAACAATACGGCGTAATATTGTGAGCTTAAACTCTCCCCAGGTCTAACAGAGCGCCCGCTGTTATGAAATATAAACATGCCAGCTGAGTCCACGATTTAGTTCACTTCGCCTTCCTAGAAACAGATGCCAAGTCTGCACTTGGGTTCTAACTTACATCCTGATATTAAAATAGCAATGCGGCACATCAGTCTCTCTACAGACCTGGGCGCTTCATTCTGTGTTTTACTGAAATATATAATTTGGTTGTTGCTTCTCATTTTCCCCTATATAAGATGTATTATATGGGGCTCTCATAGTGTGGGGTGACCAATGGGGGAGCCAGTTATAGCTGGGAAAGGGTGACAGTTAGCTTCATTCCATTGAGGTCTTCTCAATGTTTTGGAGCCTCTTCCATCCACCCAGGTCTTGGTGTTATAGAGCCTCTTCCTTGTACCTAGGTCTTCTCAGTGTTATGGAATCTCTTCCTTGTACCTAGGTCTTCTCAGTGTTATGGAGTCTCTTCCTTGTACCTAGGTCTTCTCAGTGTTATGGAGTCTCTTCCTTGTACCCAGGTCTTCTCAGTGTTATGGAGTCTCTTCCTTGTACCCAGGTCTTCTCAGTGTTATGGAGTCTCTTCCTTCGACCTAGGTGATCTCAGTGTTATGGAGTCTCTTCCTTCTACCCAGGTCTTCTTGGTGTTATAGAGCCTATTCCTTCCACCCAAGTCTTCTCGGTGTTATGTAGTCTCTTCCATCCACCCAGGTTTTCTCATGTTATTTAGCCTCTTCTTTCTACCCAGGTCTTCTCAGTGTTATGGAGTCTCTTCCTTCTACCTAGGTGATCTCAGTGTTATGTAGTCTCTTCCATCCACCCAGGTCTTCTCAGTGTTAGGGAGCCTCTTCCTTCCACCCAGGTCTTCTCGTGTTATGGAGCCTCTTCTTTCTACCCAGGTCTTCTCGGTGTTAGGGAGCCTCTTCCTTCCACCCAGGTCTTCTCTGTGTTATGGAGCCTCTTCCTTGTACCTAGGTCTTCTCAGTGTTATGGAGTCTCTTCCTTGTACCCAGGTCTTCTCAGTGTTATGGAGTCTCTTCCATTCACCCAGGTCTTCTTGGTGTTAGGGATCCTCTTCCTTTCACCCAGGTTTTCTCGTGTTATGGAGCCTCTTCCTTCTACCCAGGTCTTCTCTCTGTTATAAAAGGAAAGCAAAAGTAGGAGAGAGAACTCTGCACATAGCGTACCCCTGAACTCTGCACTCTGTGTGTAGTGCACCCCCGAACACTGCACCCTGAACTCTGGACTATGTACATCACGCACCCCTGAACTCTGCACATCACACAACCCTGAACTCTGCACATAGCGTACCCCTGAACTCTGTGTTATAAAAGGAAAGCAAAAGTAGGAGACCCCTGAACTCTGCACATAGCGTACCCCTGAACTCTGCACATAGCGTACCCCTGAACTCTGCACATAGCGTACCCCTGAACTCTGCACATAGCGTACCCCTGAACTCTGCACATAGCGTACCCCTGAACTCTGCACATAGTGTACCCCTGAACTCTGCACATAGCGTACCCCTGAACTCTGCACATAGCGTACCCCTGAACTATGCACATAGCGTACCCCTGAACTATGCACATAGCGCACCCCTGAACTCTGCACATCACGCACCCCTGAACTCTGCAAATCACGCACCCCTGAACTCTGCAAATCACGCACCCCTGAACTCTGCAAATCACGCACCCCTGAACTCTGCACTCTGTGTGTAGTGCACCCCTGAACTCTGGACTATGTACATCACGCACCCCTGAACTCTGCACATCACACAACCCTGAACTCTGCACATAGCGTACCCCTGAACTCTGCACATAGCGTACCCCTAAACTCTGCACATAGCGTACCCCTAAACTCTGCACATAGCGTACCCCTAAACTCTGCACATAGCGTACCCCTAAACTCTGCACATAGCGTACCCCTAAACTCTGCACATAGCGTACCCCTGAACTCTGCACATAGCGTACCCCTGAACTCTGCACATAGCGTACCCCTGAACTCTGCAAATCACACACCCCTGAACTCTGCACATAGCGTACCCCTGAACTCTGCACATAGCGTACCCCTGAACTCTGCACATAGCGTACCCCTGAACTCTGCAAATCACACACCCCTGAACTCTGCACATAGCGTACCCCTGAACTCTGCACATAGCGTACCCCTGAACTCTGCACATAGCGTACCCCTGAACTCTGCACATAGCGTACCCCTGAACTATGCACATAGCGTACCCCTGAACTATGCACATAGCGCACCCCTGAACTCTGCAAATCACACACCCCTGAACTCTGCACATAGCGTACCCCTGAACTCTGCACATAGCGTACCCCTGAACTCTGCACATAGCGTACCCCTGAACTCTGCACATAGCGTACCCCTGAACTCTGCAAATCACACACCCCTGAACTCTGCACATAGCGTACCCCTGAACTCTGCACATAGCGTACCCCTGAACTCTGCACATAGCGTACCCCTGAACTATGCACATAGCGTACCCCTGAACTATGCACATAGCGCACCCCTGAACTCTGCACATAGCGCACCCCTGAACTCTGCACATAGCGCACCCCTGAACTCTGCACATCACGCACCCCTGAACTCTGCACTCTGTGTGTAGTGCACTCCTGAACTCTGCACTCTGCACTCTGTACATAGCGCACCCCTGAACTCTGCACCCTGTGTCTAACAACCCCCCGTCCCACCCCCTCCAAACTCACTCTGTCTGTAATGCACTCCTGGTATTTAATGCCCCTTTAAGACCCTTCAACAGTGAAATTTGACCACACCAATTATTTTATGAGGTGTGGAGGGTGTGTGTGTGTGTGTGTGTGTGTGGGGGGGGGGGGGGGTTATGATGGGTCGTGATTGAGTTCCTGCACCTATTTTTTGAGAAAAAAGTCCTAATTAAAATATAAAAAAAATTACCCCATGATGTTCCTTGTTTTAAGTCCATCATCAATCCCGATGCCCGTCTCCTGCTGACTCCTGACTGAAAAAAAGGAGCAACAGATGTCCCAGCACACACAACCTATCCCCGCGGTACATAAGACGAATGATAGCTCCCCAATCCGTCATCAGTTATATAAGAGAAGGGGGTGGGATACTGGTGACATCATTGTCCAAATATAGCTATGACCATGACTCAGCAGTACTGCGGCCGAATGACAGCTCTCCAAGCTGTCATCGGCTGTATAAATAAAGGGGAGGGGGAGGGTAAACTGGTGACATCATTGACCAAATATGGCCTTCAACATATTTGGTCAATATGATTGCCATGGGCCATACTGCCTGCAACACTGGCACTCAAGCCATTCTGTGTCCTCACATTCCCTGTCGTCATGTCCAAGGGTGTTGGACAGGAGGCACAATCATCAACTCGTCTCCACCATATACCTGATAGAGACGAAGCAGACATGTAGGATGGTATTTGAAAATCTCTCAGCAAGATATCCTCTTCATAGCTCCACAAGAGGTCCTCATTATCAACCACATGGACAACAGAAATGACGTGCAAACTGTCGCTCGATGATCTCAGTGGTTCTGCGGCCAAATGACAGCTCCCAAGGGAAAGGAGAGAAATCCTGGTAGCATTCTCTTGACCAGATATGGCCATGGCTACATTTGCTCAATATGAATGCCACTGGTGGTCATACTGCCAACAATATTGGCACTCAAGCTATTCCGTGTCCACATCCAAGACAGGAGGAGCAAGTAAAGCTTCTTAATCAACTCATCTCCACCAGGTACGTAATACAGATGGAACACACACATGGGTTTGTGTTTGGAAATCTCTCTGCAGGACATCCTCCTCATAGCTCCACAAGAGGTCCTCATTATCAACCACATGGACAACAGAAATGACATGAAGTTGTGAGCTTAGTGTAAGAGAAGTCCGGCTAACAGACGCACCAGTGTGAAGAAGGACTTGTAATGGCGCGGACACGCACAGGCGCGCGCCAAAGTGCGCGCTAATGTGCGCACTAATATGCGTGCTAATATGCGTGCTAATGTGCACGCTAATATGCGCACACAGGTGCACGCTAGTGCATGCACGTGCACACGTGCGCGCACACGTGCACGTATGGGCGCCAAGTAGCTTATTTAAAATGAGCATTGACACATGAACTTTGCTGAGTGGGCTTTCAGCTAGTGCTTGTTAACCTGATCTAATCCAGTTTCCAGTATTTTGACCCGGCTTCATCTGAACCTTCTCCTTGACCTCCGCCTGCCTACCTGATCCCGGCTTGTGTTTGACTCTGCTACTGCCTGATGCTTTTGTACCTTGCTGTCCATCTGTGTACCGAACCCGGCCTGTGTCCCGTCTCTGCCTCTGCCTTCCGTCTCGGTACCTGCTCTGTCCGGCTGTTGATGACCTCCTGGCTTACATCCTGGCTACGCCTCCAGCCCTCTCTCCAGCTCGATCTCCACCAGGTACGTGACACTTGGCTACCTATTATCGAACTGTCACTCGATGATCTCAGCGGTTCTGCGGCCAAAATGACAGCTCCCAAGGGATAGGAGAGAAATCCTGGTAGCATTCTCTTGTCCAGATATGGCCATGGCTACATTTCCTCAATATCAATGCCACCGGTGGTCCTACCGCCAACAATATTGGCACTCAAGCTATTCCGAGTCCTCACATTCCCTGTCATCACATCCAAGACAGGAGGACCAAGTAAAGCTTCTTAATCAACTCATCTCCACCAGGTACGTAATACAGACGGAACACACACATGGGTTTGTGTTTGGAAATCTCTCTGCAGGGCATCCTCCTCCAAGCTCCATGAGAGGAGCTCATCATCGATCCACATGGACAACAGAAATGACATGAAATGGTCAGAGTTGCTATTATCAAACTGTTTTATGACATCAGAGAAATTGATCCAAGCAGCGGGAACATTCTCTTTTATCTGTCGTCATATGAATCATTTTCATTTCTATTTCTCCGATTGTAAGATAAATTCAACGTTTGCTTAAAAATACTTTTCTCTGTAACGGTTGAATCAGACCCGGCACCAGATGTATATATTTTTTTTGTGCTAAATGCAGCATGTTGAGTAATGTGTCGGTGAAATCCTTCCAGGTATTTATTACCTCTCACAGAGATCACAGCGCTCCCCCCAGGCAATGCTTCCATTTGCTTTTTTTCTCACCTGCTCTCATATTATATAACGTTAATTTCAAGGAACAGACCCAACAAGCTTCAAAGTGGACCCAACATCTGATATTTTTTCCCACTGAATACTAAATAAGCTAAATGTAACCCTTCCGGGTATTTATTATCCCCTACAGAGCTCAAAATACTCTCCCTGACAATGCCTTCATCTGCCTTTTTCTACAAAAGGACACCATCTACTTCCTGGCTCAGAGATGATACAATCTTGTAACTCTTGGTGCCTGTGCAGTTCTTGTTTTTGTTCACAAGCCTTTATCAAGTTACATTGTTGCAGTCTGATCACTGGGGGAGGGGAGACTGAGGAAATGCTTCCTCCTGCCTTCTATAAAGTTACAATGTTGCTCTCTGATCACTGGGAGGAGGGGAGACTGTCGTAGGCAGGAAACGGAAAATTTAATTCAAATACTTACCGTAATTTTCCTTCCCTGACAAGCTCCATGGCAGCACAGCGGGGTATAGGCTCCACCCCCCATGCCTCCAGGACTTAAAGCAGAGTCCCACACAAAAATGGAACTTCCGCTTTTCGTAACCCTCTGTCAGGTCACCCTGAGGCTAGGTGACAGATGCACACCGTCGGGATCAGGAGTGCACCGCAAGGTAGTGGACCCTATGGCTGACTGCAGCGGACGGGAGTCCAGGTGATTCGGAACACGGGGCCGCTGGACACCAAGACGGATCCCACCGGGGTTAGAGCGTAAGACTCCCTGGGGCGCGGAGTCTAAGAGCCAGCTGGTGTTCACCAGAGCCTCTAGTGGTGAGGATGGACTGGGCTGCAACTGGCTCCAGGTCGCGACCCCCAGGGTCCCCCAGCTCACACCCACAGTAGGCAACAGGAGGACAGGGATAGTGAGGGATAAGCCAAGGTCAGGGCCACAAGCAGAAACGGACAACAAGGTACACGCCAAGGTTCAGGGTCACAAGCAACCAGGGATAGTCAGGGACACGCCAGAGGGTCAGGGTCACAGGCAACCAGGGATAGTCAGGGACACGCCAGAGGCTCAGGGTCACAGGCAAACAGGGATAGTCAGGGACACGCCAAAGTCGGTAACAGAACACTGAATAGCACACGGCTGGTAACAGAAAGCCAAACACACAAAGGTTGATCAGCAGGGTTGGCCTGCAGTGCACAGGTTAATATAGAGTCCTGTGATAGGAGCTAGGGTGGAGCCCTGCCAGAGGAGGGATATAAAAGCAGTCAGGTGATGGTTGGCTGGTCTCTAGAGATGAACACATGGAAACAGGTAAGCAGACAACTCTATTGCTTAACCATGACACCCTCCCTCCCTCTGGTGTCATGTTTGGCACCTTTCAGGGGGGAAGGGATGCAGATACCTGTATAATACAGGTATTTGTACCCCCTTTTCGGGCATAGACCCCCAAGGGGGGGTCTATGCCACTCCCCCCCGCTGTCTGCTGGGAGACACACGGGTCCCAGAGACAGCAGGGACCATTCGGATTGCGCAGCGCGACTCGCGTATGCACAGTTGGGAACCAGGAGGTGAAGCCGAAAGGCTTCACTTCCTGATTCCCTTACCGAAGATGGCAGCGGCAACATCCAAGGACCCAGGGACTGTTCGGCTCCAGGTGCCGACATCGCGGGCGCCCTGGACAGGTAAGTGTCCTTATTTTAAAAGTCAGCAGCTGCAGTATTTGTAGCTGCTGACTTTTAAAAAAAATAATAATTTGGCGGACCTCCGCTTTCACTCATATACATTTGAGCCCACCTCCAGCCTCGGTGTTCTGTAACTAGTCCTACCAAGCTGGGTGGGATCTGTGCTGCCATGGAGCTTTATCAAGTTACATTGTTGCAGTCTGATCACTGGGGGAGGGGAGACTGAGGAAATGTTTCCTCCTTCTTTCTATAAAGTTACAATGTTGCTCTCTGATCACTGGGGGGAGGGGAGACTGTAGTGGGCAGGAAACGGAAAATTTAATTCAAATACTTACCGTAATTTTCCTTCCCTGACAAGCTCCGTGGCAGCACAGCGGGGTATAGGCTCCGCCCCCATGTCTCCAGGACTTAAAGCGGAGTTCCACACAAAAATTGAACTTCCGCTTTTCGTAACCCTCCCTCCCTCTGGTGTCACGTTTGGCACCTTTCAGGGGGGAGGGGATGCAGATACCTGTATAATACTGGGATCTGTGCTGCCATGGAGCTCGTCAGCAAAGGAAAATTACGGTAAGTATTTCAATTCAATTTTCCATTTTCCTGACGGCTCCATGTCAGCACAGCTGGGAACTAACCAGCCAAAACAGGGGAGGGATGATGCTACACACTCCTCAATTCTGACGATGGACCGACGGATCGATGACCAAATGACTGGGGGGGAGTGGTGACGGATGTCTTGTTTGCCACCCCCCCAAAATATACAGCACCAACTGCCACTGCTAATGCCATCATCTAAACATGATATAACTAGCCCTACTTGAGTTCTTTCCTGCTGGGCTACAGAACTCTGCCTATTCCAGTCTCCCCATCTATTTCTCTCCATAGGCTTACATTGAATTATTTACCAGCCAAACAACGCTGCTTCCTTGACTTCCATAAACCCGCCCTATCTGCAAAAAATAAAAAGGGGGGCGGAGTGTGTACACATCTACTTGCCTTTCCAACTGCAGTCCAGGATGGTTTTCCTCTATCCAATAAGCATCACCTCATAAACCCTGATGAAGGGAAAGTGTTACGCCCTGAGATGCCTTGGATTTTTTTTTCATGATTTAGCAGGGCCAGGGCAAGGATTGGGCATGAGCGGCAGCCACCCTGGGCACAGTGGTAGGATGGAGACACTCCAGATCAGTGGCTGGCAACCAGCGAGCTGCGGCTTTATGTATTCTCTGACAGCTACTGCTCCCACGCTGTGCTCCAACAAGCCCACCCTTTACCCCATGCACCCGCAGCTGGCATGAAAAAAACACACCATGCATGTGCAACTACCTGTTAATTCCTAGAAGGCAAGAGATTGGCCACGTAAGTTATTATTATTATTATACAGGATTTATATAGCGCCAACAGTTTTTGCAGTGCTTTAAAACATCGGGGAAGACAGTACAATTACAATACAATACAGGAAGGATTAGAGGGCCCGGCTCGTTAGAGCTTCCAATCTAGAAGGGAGGGTCAAGTGGAACAAAGGGTATTAGCTGTGGGGGATAATCAGATGGACAAAATGAAAATACAGTTGTTAGATGTGGGTGGGATAGGCTTCTCTGAAGAGGAGGGTTTTCAGGGATCGTCTAAAAGCCAATAGAGTGGAAGATAGACGGACAGATTGGGATAAGGAGTTCCATAGGCTTGGAGAGGCTTTGGAGAGGCTCTGGAAAAGTCCTGGAGACGAGCATGGAAGGGGGTGATGAGTGAGTTAGAGGAGGTCTTGCAGGGCTCAAGTCCTGCGGGAACGCATGGGAACGGAGTTCCTGTACTTTTTCCACAACAGGAACTCAGTTCCCGTTAGCAGCCGTGTCCTGCAAGACTTTGAAGTATGCGAGCTGTGTGGCAGGCGCTACATCAGCAGCCGCCGACACAGCTCACAATAGTAAGTGACGCACACCAGGGGTGGACTGACCATTCAGGCATTGCCAGTAGGGGGCCCCATGACAGCTTCCACTTCGATCTACCTGTCAATCACAGCTAGCTGACGGGCAGATCAGGTCCCTGCTGCTAAGTGAATTTGTTTAGTCAGACCTCTCGTGATGCGCTCCTCCCCGCCGGCCGCTCCTGATTTTCGGTCTCCTCACACCCCCCCCCCCCCCCAGTCTCCTGCATACTTGCTCTGTGTGTCCCGCTGAATCCCCCCCCTCCTCTATCTTCAGTGCCATATGATGAGAGACCCCAGAGGAGGAGCACAGCTATTCTGCTCACAGGACATGCAGGGAGAGAGGTGAGCTGAGGGAGGAACATCAGTTTGGGGTGGTAAGCTGAGCACAATACCTGGCAAAGTTTAATGCCAGGAGGGAAGTTTATGTGGAAATATGTGAAGGGTTGCAATAGCAGCGAGTGTGTGTTGGAGCCCTGCAGAGTTTGCAGCCCCCCCCAAGCTAACATACATCTCCTAAGCAGGAACACATCACTATCTCCCCAAGCATTCTGTCCAGATAATGTGCATGAAAAGTGTAAACTCACCACATAAACACTCTATATACAAAATAACATTCCCCAATAAAGATCAGAACATGATGTTCACATTACATGGAAGCACAATTGTATGAATGCTGATTATTCAGAGAATTACCGTATTTATGTTTATTGAGGATTGTTTTTTTTTTTATGTACTAACAGTTAAGCTTCATACACACAATACGAAAATTGGATGAAAAATACCACTTTTGAAGCGTTCGTGCATATGAGCGTATCATTTTTTTTTTTTTTTTGGTGGGCGAGTGGATATTGGGTGGGAGTTCCCACACTTTTTTCCCCAGGACTTGACCCCTGAGGTCTTGAGAAGAACGAAGAGAACACACTGCGCGCCAACGATCTGCAGCCAGAGCAAAGGGGCAGAAAATGGGTGCAGGAATGGGAATTTTTTTTATTTTGAAGTTCTTGCAAACAGGAAACCCATCTCAATTTATTTATTTTTTCGTTTTTTTTACAAAAAGTAAATAGAATTTTTTTTTTTTAGTATACATATCAGATTGTATACATGATCCAACAGAATAGCCTTTTATGCCAAATAGCACATTATCAAACTGTATTAACATTCAGACCAAGAAATGTAGATTATCATACAGAGGTGGCTCTAGGCTTTGTGAGGCCTTAGGCGAAATTTACACGAGGCCCCACTCATGCCCGTAATAGGAAAAAAAATACAAGCACACAAAAAACAGGGTGAGATAAAGAGGGGGGAGAGAGAGATTCAGTGATTGAGCACTGGCAAATTAGGAGGCCACGAGGCCCCTGTGAGTGTGAGGCCTTAGGCGACCGCCTAATTTGCCTAATTAGAGAGCCGCCTCTGTTATCATATGTACGTCGCCTTTCTTCAAAAAGATGTTCATCCTTCAAAATGTACGCGAGTGCCCCCGAGAGAAAACAGGGGAAGAACCCAACGCCCAGAGATCAAAAAACAGCAGCCAAGAGGCCTGATATTCCTCCACGCCTTTATCCAGACCCTTTGCCGCATCTGTCTTTCTCGAGACCCCAAATTGTCCCTCCCCAAGAATCTCACACACCACCACCGGAACAGGAAGGACTTTCCGCCAAAGGGATACCTGACACCATGCATTCCAGGTGTAATATCGGACTACTAAGCTGACTAGAGTGTCCAAATCAAATCCTATGTGATTCTGGAATGCTCCATTCACCCACTCAGCATAAGACATGCTAGGCAAGAAAGGAATATTCAGAGCCCTCCCCAACTTTTTATAGACTTCTACATTGAAAGGGCACTGAAGCAAGAAGTGGTCCATGGTTTCCACTTCACCCTGACACTCCGCTCTCGGAGAACCAGGGTTGTCCAAAGAGCGGCACTTCTCGTTCCCCCTAGCATAGAGGAAAGCGACCCAGCCATGGTCCCTAAACTTCAAGGGAATCCACTCAGAATTTAACAAACGTAAACGTTCCCTCATAATATGACTTGGGCAATCCCCCAAAAAG
The DNA here is from genome assembly GCA_028564925.1 of Lithobates sylvaticus. Classification (NCBI taxonomy): domain Eukaryota; kingdom Metazoa; phylum Chordata; class Amphibia; order Anura; family Ranidae; genus Lithobates; species Lithobates sylvaticus. The sequence continues at coordinate 5,286,394 of CM053028.1, read as the reverse complement.
ACAGTACCCACTAGACATGTGCACAACAAAAAAATTTGTTTATTTTTGTTTCGTTTTTTTCGTTTCCGAAAAAAATTTGTTTTTTTTTCGTTTCGTTTTTTTTCGTTTCCGTCGATTCGTAACGATTCGTACATTCGTAAGTCGTCGGTGTTCGTATTTGTAACGATTCGTACATTTGTAAGAGTTATTTTTTCGTTGATTCGTTTTTTCGTTAGTTTAATTTTCGGACACATTCGTATTTATTCGTACATTCGTAACATTCGTAGATTCGTAATCGGAGCATAATGCATAATTTGATGTAATGTGTATGCTATTATTACATTTTAATAATTTACGAATCGAAAAAAAAATTTACGAATCAAAAAAAAAAAGTTACGAATCGAAAAAAAAGTTACGAATGTACGATTTTTTTTGTTCAATAGAGACACGGAAAATTACAAATCGAAAAAAAAAAAAAAAAAAAAAAAAGTTACGAATTGAAAAAAAAGTTACCAATCGAAAAAAAAAGTTACCAATCGAAAAAAAAGTTACGAATGTACCAATTTTTTGGTTCAATAGAGACACGGAAAATTACAAATCGAAAAAAAAAAAAAAAAAAAGTTACGAATTGAAAAAAAAGTTACGAATCCAAAAAAAAAAAGTTACGAATCAAAAAAAAAAAGTTACGAATCCAAAAAAAAAGTTACGAATCCAAAAAAAAAGTTACGAATGTACGAATTTTTTGCTTCAATAGAGACACGGAAAATTACAAATCGAAAAAAAAAAAAAAAGTTACGAATCGAAAAAAAAAAGTTACGAATGTACGAACTTTTTTGTTCAATCCATTTGAAACACGTTTAGCAGCACCATTGTAAGGGAAACGGAAAATTACCAATTCAACAAAAAAAAAAGTTACGAATGTACGATTTTTTTTGTTCAATAGAGACACGGAAAATTACAAATCGAAAAAAAAAAAAAAAAAAAAGTTACGAATTGAAAAAAAAGTTACCAATCGAAAAAAAAAGTTACCAATCGAAAAAAAAGTTACGAATGTACCAATTTTTTGGTTCAATAGAGACACGGAAAATTACAAATCGAAAAAAAAAAAAAAAAAAAGTTACGAATTGAAAAAAAAGTTACGAATCGAAAATAAAAAGTTACGAATCAAAAAAAAAGTTACGAATCCAAAAAAAGTTACGAATGTACGAATTTTTTGCTTCAATAGAGACACGGAAAATTACAAATCGAAAAAAAAAAAAAAAAGTTACGAATCGAAAAAAAAGTTACAAAAGTACGAATTTTTTTGTTCAATCCATTTGAAACACGTTTAGCAGCACCATTGTAAGGGAAACTGAAAATTACCAATTCAACAAAAAAAAAGTTACGAATGTACACATTTTTTCGCTCGTTTTCGTTTTTCGGATTTTCTTCATTAGTACATTCGTTGTTTCTAATTTTGTTTTTTTCGGATTTTCGTTGTTTTTCAGATTCGAATGATTCGTTAATCGGATTCGTACGATTCGAACGATTCGTTACGATTCGTTATTCGGATTCGTACGATTCGAATGATTCGTTCATTCGTACGAAAACGAACGAACGAAAATAACGAAAAAAATACGAAAAACGAAACGAATTGCACATGTCTAGTACCCACAATCTTCTCACCCAGGAGTTTCCTAGGGAGGGACCTGATATCCTCCGCTGCCACCGTCTAAGAATTTTCAGGCACAGGACAACATAATCCGGGAGCTTACTATGCTTGTCCCTAAGGCCCCTTTCACACTGGGGCGGTGATCCGCGGTGACGGTAAAGCAGCGCTATATTTAGCGCTGCTTTACCGTCGTTTTCACCGCGGTTTTCGGCCGCTCGCGGTGCGGTTTTACCCCCCGCGAGCGGCCGAAAAAGGGTTAAACACCCCCCGCAGAGCGCCGCCGTAGCCACGGTATTGCCGCGGTAACCGCGGTATTGCCGCGGTTTTACCGCGGTCTCCCATTGTAATCAATGGGAAGGAGCGGTATAGGAGCGGTGAATACACCACTCCTATCCCGCTCCAAAGATGCTGCTAGCAGGACTTTTTTTGCCGTCCTGCTAGCGCACCGCAAAATAGCGCCTGTTCACCGCATGAAAAAATCCGGCAGGCTTTCACACTGGAGTTAATGGGGCCGGATTTTTTCATGCGGTGAACAGGCGCTATTTTTAGCGCTGCACCGCATGAAAAATGCCCCAGTGTGAAAGGGGCCTTAGGGTTTTCACCGGCCCGTCACTCTCACCACAGCCCAGAAAAGGTCTAAACCAGATCGGGAAAATATCCACCTATCCAGGCGGTCTCTCTGCTAGCATGTTACCAAAATGATGTTTCAAAAACATCAAAGAGAAGAAAACATCCGGATTGACCACCCCTAGGCCACCCTTCCACCTAGATAGATAAGTCACATTCCGCTTCACAAGATTCAGCCTGTCCCCCCCCCATAACCATAACCAAGAAACAACTATAAATCCTGGTATAGAAGGACTCTGGCAAGATGCATGGGTGCAGGGATGGAACACCCATTCGACATCTTGCATTAGCAGTGGGGGAGGGCATCTCAATTCCAAATCTATGCCCTGGGCGTTGGTTGAACCCTGGTACTAATCTTTAAAGAGGAGCTCCACCCTATTTTATATGTTTAGCTCAATCACATGCCGTTAATGTATTTAGTTAAAAACGTATATATATATATTTTTTTTTTCTTCGGTACCTGTGTTTTTTCAACGTCCTTCTCTGCTTCCTGTCTCTGTTATCTGCGAATATGGGCGGGTCAAGTGCGGCTATTTCGCAATTTTCCTTTCTAGCTGCAATGTCTCCTGGGAGCTCCTGTCATCATTCCCAGGAGTCATTTCGGAGGCCTGCCGCGAGTTCTCGCGAGATTTCGAGGAAGTGACGCGAATTTCTCCATTGCAAACGAGGGCAAGGCAGACAGACAGGTTCTATTTCTTTACCTGTCCTCTGCCGCACTCTCCTCCTAATATCCACTATATCTTTATTTGCATCACAAGGGGGCGGGAATTTCCTGTGCCGCCGCCCGTTGTGATGGCAACTACGAAGCTCATCAAATGTACTAGTGAGCATGTGCGGGAACGAGGCATGCTGGAAGCTGGAATCTAAGAAAAAAGGAAGTAAATCCTTGTGGGCTTCACATGCCCACAAGCAAGATGAATACCACTATTTTATAAGTTATTCTTTATATGAAAACGGACATCGGGCAATCTAAATCTACAAAAAAGTGAGTTTGCAATTGTTTATGTGTCATTGTTTTTACTATGTACCAAAAAAAAAAAAAAAATATCCAGTGGAGCTCCGCTTTAATGATCTCCCCTGAGGATCTGGCAGGATACCCCAGGTGTTGGAGAAGCAGCTTCCATGACCCAATAGAGCTCCACAACAACTCATGGGGGTTCTTGGGAGATGTAGTTCTGGGGGCCTGTCTACATCAAAAGGAACTGACTTAAGGCACCATGCGTATCCCTGCTCCCAGCAGCTGCCCCCCTAATGCTGCGTACACACGATCAGAATTCTCGTCGGAAAAAGGTTTTCCCGATGGAATTCCGACAGAATTCCGCTCAAACTGTCTTGCCTACACACGGTCACACCAAATTCCTACCGTCAAGAACGCGGTGACGTACAACACTACAACGAGCCGAGTTCAATGCTTCCGAGCATGCGTCGAATTGTTTCCGAGCATGCGTAGGAATTTTGCGCGTCAGAATTGCTACAGACGATCGGAATTTCCGATAGAAACCTTTTCCGTCAGAAAAATTGAGAACATGCTCTCAATTCTTTGCTGTCGGAAATTCGGCCAGCAAAATTCCGATGGTCGCATTTTCCGACGAAAAGCTCTCATCTGTCTTTTTCTGTCCGGAATTCCGATCGTGTGTACGCGGCATAAGAGTTTTACAAGCTGCCCCCCCAAGAGTTTTATGGAGTAAAAATGTGTCCTGCTACAGGGACATTGTAAAATAAAGCAATAAGGCCTGGGCATGATCTATAGGGGTAGAGAGAGGTTTGGGGTCAATTTAAGTAATGCCGAGATCTATACTTGAACAAAAATGAAATTAAAAAAAGAAATACAATTGCCAACAATTATTTTAATCTGTTACTGAAAAAAAGAAGCACCAATACAAGCCTTGCAGCTGCAACGCACACTATAAACGAGGGCATGCCGGGACTTTACTTCTACAAGCGCAAAAGCTAAAATCGCCCGCAGAGACCCGATGTTTCCTCCGATTGTAGCTCTGCCCGTCTCGACCTAGATAATGTGCTCAGGAAATTCTCTATCAATTACAAAATTGGACAGAACACTCCAACATTTTCTCCTGGTATATTTCAACCGCCGTGTCACCTTCCATTTGTTTCATTTTATTATCACGGTGACAATGTGCTCTGACAAGGCGCTGTGCGATTATTATGTGTTAGATCGGCGTAGATTGACTGAGAGTGAATATGGGCGCTCTGAAGTTTGGTGTTTGTGTCTCAAGGGAATTTATTAGGATATATATATAATATATATATATATATATATATACAGTGGTGTGAAAAAGTGTTTGCCCCCTTCCTCATTTCCTGTTCCTTTGCATGTTTGTCACACTTAAGTGTTTCGGAACATCAAACCAATTCAAACAATAGTCAAGGACAACACAAGTAAACACAAAATGCAATTTGTAAATGAAGGTGTTTATTATTAAAGGTGAAAAAAAATCCAAACCATCATGGCCCTGTGTGAAAAAGTGATTGCCCCCTAAACCTAATAACTGGTTGGGCCACCCTTAGCAGCAACAACTGCAACCAAGCGTTTGCGATAACGTGCAATGAGGCTTTTACAGCGTCCTGGAGGAATTTTGGCCCACTCATCTTTGCAGAATTGTCCTAATTCAGTTACATTAGAGGGTTTTCGAGCATGAACGGCCTTTTTAAGGTCATACCACAACATCTCAATAGGATTCAGGTCAGGACTTTGGCTAGGCCACTCCAAAGTCTTCATTTTGTTTTTCTTCAGCCATTCGGTGGTGGACTTGCTGGTGTGTTTAGGATCATTGTCCTGCTGCAGAATCCAAGTTCGTTTCAGCTTGAGTACACGAACAGATGGTCGGACATTCTCCTTCAGGATCTCTTGGTAGACAGCAGAATTCATAGTTCCTTTTATCACGGCAAGTCTTCCAGGTCCTGAAGCAGCAAAACAGCCCCAGACCATCACACTACCACCACCATATTTTACTGTTGGTATAATGTTCTTTTTCTGAAATGCAGTGTTCCTTCTACGCCAGATATACTTGGACACACACCTTCCAAAGAGTTCCACTTTTGTCTCATCGGTCCACAGAATGTTGTCCCAAAAGTCTTGGGGATCATCAAGATGTGTTGTGGAGAAATTGAGACGAGCTTTGATGTTCTTTTTGCTCAGCAGTGGTTTTCTCCTTGGAACTCTGCCATGCAGGCCATTTTTGCCCAGTCTTTTCCTGATGGTGGAGGCATGAACGCTGACCTTAACTGAGGCAAGTGAGGCCTGCAGTTCCTTGGACGTGGTTGTGGGGTCTTTTGTGACCTCTTGGATGAGTCGTCGCTGCGCTCTTGGGGTAATTTTGGGCGGCCGGCCACTCCTGGGAAGGTTCACCACTGTTCCATGTCTTCGCCATTTGTGGATAATGGCTCTCACTGTGGTTCGCTGGATTCCCAAAGCTTTGGAAATGGCTTTATAACCCTTTCCAGACTGATAGATCTCAATTACTTTCTTTCTCAATTGTTCCTGAATTTCTTTGGGTCTCGGCATGATGTGTAGCTTTTAAGGATCTTCTGGTGGACCTTACTGTGTCAAGCAGCTCCTATTTAAGTGATGCCTTGATTGTGAACAGGTGTGGCAATAATCAGGCCTGGGTGTGGCTAGAGAAATTGAACTCAGGTGTGGACAACCACAGTTATAGTATGTTTTAACAAGGGGGGCAATCACTTTTTCACACAGGGCCATGATGGTTTGGATTTTTTTTCACCTTTAATAATAAACACCTTCATTTACAAATTGCATTTTGTGTTTACTTGTGTTGTCCTTGACTATTGTTTAAATTGGTTTGATGTTCCGAAACACTTAAGTGTGACAAACATGCAAAGGAACAGGAAATGAGGAAGGGGGCAAACACTTTTTCACACCACTGTAAATATATATATATACACAGTGTATATATATAATATTTTTTACTTTCTGCTATAAAAAATATCCAATAAAAATGTATTAATTTTTAAATTATTTATAAATATCCTGATCCGACGATCTGCTGTAATTGAAAGAAGCAAGGAGCATAGAGAACAATTGTTTTCTATGTGCCCCGGGTCACACCACAGTGCAGCATTTTCCCCTTACCTTTTTTGTAATGTTGTAATTCTCTGTAAAATGCAATATGGCCACCTGGGGGCGCTCTGTACACAGATGGTATACAGAACACCCCCTGTGTGATTGGCTCACTGATTTTCCCAGAAGTCTGCACTAAGTTCTTTGTTTCCACGAAAATCCCCACTTCATCGGAAAAGCAAGCGTCGCTGGAAGCGTACATAGCAGAGTTACTCACACTTCACGCTATTGTACCAATGCCACAGGAAGAGCATGGTCAGGGGGTATACTCCCCTCTCTTTCTCGTCCAAAAGATGTCAGGAAAGTGGCCCCCTGTCTTTCAGATGAAATCCTTCAAGACCGTTTCAGCAGTACAGTACCTGCCGCCGACATTGTGTTTCCATCGCGATGGGATCGCAATGGAAATCACCGATGCGAGGCTGTGCTTCTTGCGCTCGCTGCCACCCAACGAGATGCAGCGTATCCATAGGAATGTATTGGGGCACGCGAGCGGGAGGAGCGACATAGCTCGGCGCTGGCTCCCGCGACGGGGCTCGCGGGTGTCAATCTCGCCGCTAACAGCGACAAGATTGACACAATATCGGCTGCATGTACTGTAATTCGCCGGGGTGACTGGATGGTCTCTCTGGACCTCGAGAATGCTTATTCCCCATTAGACATGTGCAATTCGTTTTTATTTTTTTTGTTATTTTCGTTCGTTCGTTTTCGTACGAATGAACGAATCATTCGAATCGTACGAATCCGATTAACGAATCATTCGAATCGAACGAATCCGAAAAACAACGAAAATCTGAAAAAACGAATTAGAAACAACGAATGTACTAATGAAGAAAATCCAAAAAACGAAAACGAACGAAAAAATTTGTACATTCGTAACTTTTTTTTTTTTTGTTGAATTGGTAATTTTCCGTGTCCCTTACAATGGTGCTGCTAAACGTGCTTCGAATGGATTGAACAAAAAAATTCGTACATTCGTAACTTTTTTTTTCGATTCGTAACTTTATTTTTTCGATTCGTAACTTTTTTTTTTTTTCGATTTGTAATTTTCCGTGTCTCTATTGAACCCAAAAATTCGTAACTTTTTTTTCGATTAGTAACTTTTTTTTTTTTTTTTTTCGATTTGTAATTTTCCGTGTCTCTATTGAACCAAAAAATTTGTAACTTTTTTTTCGATTCGTAACTTTTTTTTTTCGATTCGTAACTTTTTTTTTTTCGATTTGTAATTTTCCGTGTCTCTATTGAACCAAAAAATGTGTAACTTTTTTTTCGATTCGTAACTCTTTTTTTTCGATTCTTAACTTTTTTTTTCGATTCGTAAATTATTAAAATGTAATAATAGCATACACATTACATCAAATTATGAATTATGCTCCGATTACGAATCTACGAATGTTACGAATGTACAAATAAATACGAATGCGTCCGAAAATTAAACGAAAAAACGAATCAACGAAAAAAAAACTCTTACGAATGTACGAATCGTTACGAATACGAACACCGACGACTTACGAATGTACGAATCGTTACAAATCGACTGGAAATGAAAAAAACGAAACGAAAAAAATCAAATTTTTTTCGGAAACGAAAATAAACAATTTTTTTTTATTGTGCACATGTCTAATTTCCATATCCCGTTGGCCTGAGTTCATCAGCATTTTCTGAGGTTTTTCTACACAAATTTTTTTCAGTTCAGGTTCCTTCCCTTTGGCCTCAGCTCGGCTCCAAGGACTTTTACAAAAGTTCTAGTAATGCCGCGTACACACGAAGGGACTATCCCGCGGGATTATCCGCTGGACCGAAGTCCAGCGGATAATCCCCTCGTGTGTGGGCGCCGGCGGACTTTTTTTGGCCAAAGTACGGCGGACTAAAGTTTCAGGTTTTGTTCTCAAATTATCCGCTGGACTTGGCAGTCCAGCGGATAATCCGGTCGTGTGTAGTATGGTCCGGCGTACCAAAAAGGACGCATGCTCAGTAGCTATTATGTCACGGACTCGCTCGGTCTGGTAAAACTAGCCTTCGTTTTGAAGCTCGCACAATCGTCACGCTGTTGAAATTTTTTTTTTTTTTTTTTCTGACAGCGGGATTTGTATGGTATCGTACTTGAAGAATGATTTTGCCTTGCTGCTTGTATATTCACGCAGAGTACTCCCGAACGTTTTTTCTTCAGCATTCTTTAGTGAAGTTATATATATATATATATATATATATATATATATATATATATATATATATATATATATATATATATATATATATATATATATATATATATATATATATATATATAGATATAGATATAGATATAGATATAGATATAGATATCCAAATCACCAAATGAAAAATATATCTATATTTCTCAATAAGCGCCAAAAAATATATATCGATATCTACATATATATATATATATATATATATAAATATATATAGATATATAGATCTATACGTGTATAAAAAAAATTAAATTATATATATATATATATATATATATATATATCTATATATTATATATGTACATATATCTCTATATAGATATTTTTTATTATTTGTTGGTTATCAAAAGGATTAGTTATTACACATGATACAATTGTGGAGTCAGCAGAGCTTGCCCTTAATTCCGATGTTAAACCTCACCTTTCCAGCGACTGCACTTGCAGTTCCATTGAAGTTGCACTTTACACTTGTATTGTCAAATGAATGTTTAGACATGTACCTGCCTACTCCTAAAGAAACTATGTTTTTGAATAACAAGCACGTATATCATTATTTGATGAAAATTAAATGACCATTTATTCTGGTTAAAACAAACAAGGCAAAACAAAATAGGAAGGCAACACTGGAGCCACTTGTAGATTTTGTCAAGACTTTTTGCCCCAACGGCAGACACCAAGTTTGTGAAGCCAAAAATTAAGCTTGGGCACATTTCATCCAATATAGGGAGCACAAGAAGATTGACCAGGAATCAGACAGACCAGGAACAGCAGCAGATGACATCTATGTCCCCAAGCTGTGGCACTACAACAGCCTGTGTCTTCTGTGAGACCAGACTGAAGCCAGGCAATCACTTCCGACTCTTCGCACCACGCTTCCCTGCACTCTTCCCTGCAGTCTTCCCTGCACGCTTCCTTGGAGGCTGACTTGTGGTAGGAGGAGGAGTAGGAGGAGGAGGAGGAGGAGGAGGAGGAGGAGAAGGAAGACGAGGAGGAGGAGGAGGAGGAGAAGTTGGTGTCGGGCCTTCATGGGTCAGGCGGGTGGATTCTCGTAATTCACCCCTCAAACCCCCCCTAATTGCCTCAGAAATTAGGCCCTCACACAGGTGCCGTTGGCCCCTCTCCATTTCCAGCAACCTGCTGGACACGTAGCTGGCATAGCCCTCTTCTGGAAGGGGGGGTTTGTCGAGAATCGCACTCGCCTTCCGAATCAGTTCCAGTGATTCCTCCTCCACAATGGTCATCCTCCTGGGCCTTCTTGGGGGTAAGGGCAGGGGTCGAGGTAGACTTCTTAATTGGGTCTGGCTGTCACTCTGGCTCGTGCTGGGCCCAGCCACCTCCTGGCTCTCGCTGGGCATGTCCTCCTCCTCCTCCATACCACTTGTCCCGGCATCATCCTGGGTCAGCTCATCCTGTGTGCAAATAAAAACAAAAATCAAACACCTGTTTTGTGGTTTCTGGCCTACTCAATCATCCAATTGTAAACTTAGGAACGAGCATCTAAATTTTCCAAAAGATCCAAAAGGCTATCATTTGGACCCCTGCATTTTCCAAGCAGATCACCAATGTTGTCTAACGCTTTTTTTGCCACTACTGGATGTATGTATACACTATATATGTATCGATATGTTGCACCAACACTTTTTAGAAGTGTGCATAATTTTTGTCAGTTTTTTTCACAATTCTGAGTTCAGGGTGTTAATTGTTTCACATTTTAACGTTGACAGCATTAATATTCACACAATCACAATTTAGGCTACTAAATATATACCTGGCTCCAGCTGGGCGCATCAGCCTGCTCCAAGGTGGAGGGGTCTTCTCCTTCCGTGGAAGCCTCAGCTGGGGTGGAGGGAAGAGTGGAGGGAAGAGTGGAGGGAAGGGTGGAGGGAAGAGTCGACAGTGATTCCCTGGGTTCCATCTGGTCACCTATAAAAGTCAGTTGGTTGTAGTACCACAGCTTGGGTACATAAACATTCTCTGCTGCTGCTCCTGATCTGACTGATTCCTCAATCTTCTTGCGCTCCCGCTTGTACATGTGCCTTAAACTTGCAATTCTGGCTTCCACAAACTTGGTGTTTGCGTTGGGGACTTTAGTCTTCACAAAAGCCACAAGTGGCCCCAGTGTTGCCTTCCGGACATCCCTATTGCCATACAAAGGGTTCTTGAGCTGCCACAGGTTGGTATTTTTTCTGTACAGGGCAATGAATTCGGACATGAACTGCTGGTCCTTGAATGGATTCAACTGGGGTGATGACATGTTTGTTTCTGTTTTGTTAGTAATGGCAATACAAAAGACCAAAAACACAAATGTTACTTAAAACGCACAACCAGTTTTTCTTAACAAACATTACACAACACACCCACACACAGGCAGCAACACATCCACACAGGCAGCAACCCCTACACACAGGCAGCAACCCCTACACACAGGCAGCAACCCCTACACACAGGCAGCAACCCCTACACACAGGCAGCAACCCCTACACACAGGCAGCAACCCCTACACACAGGCAGCAACCCCTACACACAGGCAGCAACCCCTACACACAGGCAGCAACCCCTACACACAGGCAGCAACCCCTACACACAGGCAGCAACCCCTACACACAGGCAGCAACCCCTACACACAGGCAGCAACACATCCACACAGGCAGCAACCCCTACACACAGGCAGCAACCCCTACACACAGGCAGCAACCCCTACACACAGGCAGCAACACATCCACACAGGCAGCAACCCCTACACACAGGCAGCAACCCCTACACACAGGCAGCAACCCCTACACACAGGCAGCAACACATCCACACAGGCAGCAACCCCTACACACAGGCAGCAACCCCTACACACAGGCAGCAACCCCTACACACAGGCAGCAACCCCTACACACAGGCAGCAACACATCCACACAGGCAGCAACCCCTACACACAGGCAGCAACACACACATATCCTTAAAAAATGCTGGCCCAAAACCCAAAAAAAAAACACAGTAATGCATCCTAGAAAACACTTACCTTCGTACAGAGCGCTCGCTACTTCCGTTCGGCAACACGTGGGCCCCTCAAACAGCCTTATATACACTGCGCACGCGTCGAAGTCCGCCTGCGTCCTCCGCGTCGCCCGCCCATGACGTTCCTCATGACGAGTATTCCCCGCCCCGCTTCCCCTCGTTGCATTGTTGGTGAATTAATTCATGAATATGGCGGACACATTCTCAGCCAGTAGCGCGGAGGAAAGCCAAGAAGCCAACACATCTGCATCCAGCAGCAGATATAAGGCCACCAATATGGCCTTTGAAGAGATGGTGGAGATGGTGGACATCCTCCAAAGGGAAGATTACGACGGGGAAAATGGCCCGTACCCTCGACCCAACTTGCGCAAGGACAAGATTCTCACTACAATCGTCAGCACCCTGGAGCAGAAATTCGGCGTACGAAGGGGCAAGGATCAACTGCGCAAACGATGGTCCGACATCAAATCCAGGGAGCACGATCAATACAGGAGAATTCGAAAAGCCATCAAAAAAAGTAAGTCAAGCACGTGCGCTACTATGGTTATACTTGATATGTCTAATCTTGCGCAGATGTAATTACCATTCGTCCGTGAAACTTGCGCAGATGTTATTACCATTCGTTCGTGAAACTTGCGCAGATGTTATTACCATTCGTACCTGAAACTTGCGCAGATGTTATTACCATTCGTACCTGAAACTTGCGCAGATGTAATTACCATTCGTCCGTGAAACTTGCGCAGATGTTATTACCATTCGTTCGTGAAACTTGCGCAGATGTTATTACCATTCGTTCGTGAAACTTGCGCAGATGTTATTACCATTCGTACCTGAAACTTGCGCAGATGTAATTACCATTCGTCCGTGAAACTTGCGCAGATGTTATTACCATTCGTTCGTGAAACTTGCGCAGATGTTATTACCATTCGTACCTGAAACTTGCGCATATTTGATGAAAGTTCCGTTTGTCTTCATAACGTTTATTGATTTTACCTGGCTTTGGGTTGTTGGAGTTGTAAGGTTGTTTATTATTGTCACTATCTATACAATTACTGCTGTAGTAAGGGTTTTAGGGGTAACTTACACAGGGACTCCAGAGGCTGTTTTGGGGGGGGGGGGATAAATATGTTAAGCAGGGTCTCATGCTCACAATTCCCAAAAAATGCTCATCATCTCTAAATACTGTAGGTGGTGACTTTTCAAAGAAGTACACTCACCTGTCCCTTGGATGGTGCAGCTACAATCTCTGATCTTGCAATCATGAAATTAATGTTTGCGGCTTCACTTCCCGGGTCACTATTGGGCATGCGCCAGTTGCGCAATGCAATAGGACTGGTCCGCGCAAGCTCGGGGACCCCTGTGTGTCCCAGCAGACAGCACGGTGGGACGGGATGTGGCGTATACTTCTGTGGGAGTCTAGGGCCGGATGTGTGTGCAAATACCTGCCTTACACAGGTATCTGCAACCCATCCCCCCTAAAACGTTCAAAATAAGACACCACAGGGGTGCAGGGATCCAATGAGCGGAAGTTCAAATTTAGGGTTGAAGGGCGCTTTAAGTATTGGAGTTTCATTAGATAGACATTTCAATTCTGTCTTCAAGTAGGATCTTCTAACAAACTGCTAATAATTGGCAAGACTTTTAAACAATGTTTACTAATCCTATTTTGGCACTCAAATATCAGTGTGATTCAAAAGTGTACCTTTTTGTGTTCCATTACCATAGGGGGCAAAAGACTCAGACGTCAGTCCGAACCTACGAGGACCTCCCGGCATCACCAGACTAATTGGGCAGTTAGCCCAAGCCCACGCGTGGATGTGGCGGAACAGGTCGTTGAAGTCGATCAAATCTGCACCCCACCAAGTGAGTGTCTCAGAACACAGATTGAGCTAATAAATTAAGGTCTGCATGTTTTTGACACTTTTTTTTCTTGTGTTTTCTCTACCCAACTTTTAGGTGATGCTGATCTGTTTGTGGAACGACAAGCTGCGGAGCCATTTACCACTGACAGTGCCCACAGGCTTATTGGGCAGATCATGGCCTGGAATCTGCAGCTGGAAAACATGCAGAAGGAGATGGCCACCATGCAGCAGGGAATGAAGGACATGATTGATGTTTTGGGGAGAATCTAAAGACCCCTTTTACATTTCTTAACATCAATCATGTCCTTCATTCCCCTTTTGAAGCGCTGTTTAACTAATTTTAGAGGCCAAATTTTAAATATGCACACGGTATGTCAACATGTGCTATGTGCCATCAGGGGATCTCAATGGACGCATTTTGTGTTTGCAACCCCTAATGCTAGTAGGTGAGAGGGAAGGGGTTTCACACACAAAACACGTCCATTGATTCCCCATGATGGAACATAGCACATGTTGACATTACCCATTTTCCAGTTAAATTAGTGTGCATATTCAAAATTTGGCTTCTTCTGTTCATGGGTTACCTGTTGAACTTTGTAAGTTCTGGACTTTTACATTGTGTAAATAATTTCAAATGCTAAGCCAAAATTTTTTAAAAATTTTAAACATGTTTTTATGTTTGTTTTAAAAAATCAATCCCAAAAAAAAAAAAAATATGTTGTGAGAAAAACACCAAAAAAATGTCAAAAAGATAACATAAAAAAAAAAAAAAAAAAAAATAATTTTACAAAAAAAAAAAAAAAAAAAAAAAAAAACCAAAAAAACCAAAACAACCAAAAAAACAAAAAAATAAAAAAAAAAAAAAAAAAAAAGTTTTGGATGTGCACTATAATAAAAAAAATAATGTTTGCACAAACTCAAAAATGTGTGGCTTCTTCTTTTTAAATACTACCAGTTTGACAAAAACATGTTGTGGTTCATTGACAAAGGGGCTTATTTACTAAACGCTAAACAAGTTTGCCACTATTAAGATGTGCACTAGGACAACATATAAAACAGGCCAAATTAAAAGCCAAACAATACGAAACGACCAATATTTCAAACATAAATAACTGTATTTATTCATTGTAAATGAAAAAGATGGTTTAAGGGTCTGCTGCCATTTCAATGGCCCCCCTACCATTAAAATACTGTAAATAAAGGTCCCGCACTTGCTGGGCTGATTGTGGTGCGGAACCAAGAGGGCGATTATCCAGCCCTGTCATGTTGCCTTCCACTCCGGCCTCAGGGCCAATTGGTAAGGAGTATGTTCCTGAATGTTTCCGTAAATAATTGTGCATGACACAGCATGCAAGAATAATAGTATTGAGTTTGTACTCTGCCAGATGTAGCGATGTAAGGAGCAATCTGAAACGGTTGGCCATAATACCAAAGGCATTTTCCACCACCCTTCTTGCTCTGGCCAACCGATAATTAAAAATCCTCCTCTCAGGGGTGAGGGATCGTTGGGGAAATGGCCTCATCAGATGGTCACCCAGACCGAACGCCTCGTCGGCAATGAAGACGAACGGGAGTCCCTCCACATTATCTTCATCTGGTGGCAGCTCCAGCCCACCAGTTTGGAGACGATGACCGAACTCCGTGTGGTTGAAGACTCCTCCGTCCGACATCCGGCCGTTTTTCCCCACATCCACATACAGAAATTCATAGTGTGCCGACACCACCGCCATCAACACGATACTATGGAACCCCTTATAATTCCAATAGTATGACCCCGAATGGGGTGGGGGCACAATTCGCACGTGTTTGCCGTCAATCGCCCCTCCGCAGTTGGGAAAGTCCCAACGGGCAGCAAACTGGGAAGCCACAGTCTGCCATTCCTGTGGCGTGGAGGGACACTGTGAAGTCAAACAGAAAGATACAATTGAAATTATAAACCAGCCAAAACACCAAACTAAATGCAACAAATTAAAAAACAATTTGGAAGAACATATGTATTTATTTTGTAAATCCTTGAAATAAAGCCAAAAGATTAAGGATAAAAGGGACAAATCTCTGATTGATGACCCCTCTGATGGACCAGAGAAGATAATAATGGGGATGTGGGTGGGGAGTAAATAATGGTAAGGTCACACAATACACATGCAATTAATTAAAGGTGTGTGTGGGGGGGTGGGGATAATTACAAGCTGACTAAAAACACATGATATTAATTATCAGGGGGTGTGTGGGGGGGTGGGGATAATTACAAGCTGACCAAAAACACATGATATTAATTATAAGGGGGTGTGGGGGGGGGGGGGGATAATTACAAGCTGACCAAAAACACATGATATTAATTATCAGGGGGTGTGGGGGGGGTGGGGATAATTACAAGCTGACTAAAAACACATGATATTAATTATCAGGGGGTGTGTGGGGGGGTGGGGATAATTACAAGCTGACCAAAAACACATGATATTAATTATAAGGGGGTGTGGGGGGGGTGGGGATAATTAAAAGCTGACCAAAAACACATGATATTAATTATCAGGGGGTGTGGGGGGGGTGGGGATAATTACAAGCTGACTAAAAACACATGATATTAATTATCAGGGGGTGTGTGGGGGGGTGGGGATAATTACAAGCTGACCAAAAACACATGATATTAATTATAAGGGGGTGTGGGGGGGGTGGGGATAATTACAAGCTGACCAAAAACACATGATATTAATTATCAGGGGGTGTGGGGGGGGTGGGGATAATTACAAGCTGACTAAAAACACATGATATTAATTATCAGGGGGTGTGTGGGGGGGTGGGGATAATTACAAGCTGACCAAAAACACATGATATTAATTATAAGGGGGTGTGGGGGGGGGTGGGGATAATTACAAGCTGACCAAAAACACATGATATTAATTATCAGGGGGTGTGGGGGGGGTGGGGATAATTACAAGCTGACTAAAAACACATGATATTAATTATCAGGGGGTGTGTGTGTGGGGGGGTGGGGATAATTACAAGCTGACCAAAAACACATGATATTAATTATAAGGGGGTGTGGGGGGGGGGGGGATAATTACAAGCTGACCAAAAACACATGATATTAATTATCAGGGGGTGTGGGGGGGGTGGGGATAATTACAAGCTGACTAAAAACACATGATATTAATTATCAGGGGGTGTGTGGGGGGGTGGGGGGATAATTACAAGCTGACCAAAAACACATGATATTAATTATAAGGGGGTGTGGGGGGGGTGGGGATAATTACAAGCTGACCAAAAACACATGATATTAATTATCAGGGGGTGTGGGGGGGGTGGGGATAATTACAAGCTGACTAAAAACACATGATATTAATTATCAGGGGGTGTGTGGGGGGGTGGGGATAATTACAAGCTGACCAAAAACACATGATATTAATTATAAGGGGGTGTGGGGGGGGGTGGGGATAATTACAAGCTGACCAAAAACACATGATATTAATTATCAGGGGGTGTGGGGGGGGTGGGGATAATTACAAGCTGACCAAAAACACATGATATTAATTATAAGGGGGTGTGGGGGGGGTGGGGATAATTACAAGCTGACCAAAAACACATGATATTAATTATCAGGGGGTGTGTGGGGGGGGGGGGATAATTACAAGCTGACCAAAAACACATGCAATCAATTTAAAAATGAGGGTCAAGGGGGGTGAAAGGGGGGGTGAGTAAAGCTGTACAATGGAGCTGGTAATATACATTTTTAACCAAAGAAAGTGACTAGGCTAGGGGTGTTTAGGGGGCCAAGCTTCCATGCTGGGGAGGTTGGTGCAAGCAAATATGCATGTGACCCACTAAATAATACATTCTTAAAACTATTTCGATAAGTCAAACATAAAATACTAGACAAAAAAACAAAATCCAAAAAAAAAAGGAATAGGCGACATTCATAGAATAGTCCTATCATGGTAATTAGCTAATGATGACATTGATGCACTACATTAACAAACATACAAGACATAGGTAATTTTAAAAGAGAAGACTTACCTTAATGTATTCCTCCTGCAGGACGTGGATAATGGCAGAACAGGTCTCTGGAATAATGAGCCCCAGAGCCTGGGGGGAGATGCCTGTCGTGAACTTGAGGTCCTGCAAGCTTCTCCCCGTCGCCAAGTAACGCAACGTGGCGACTAGCCTCTGCTCCGCACTGATGGCTTGCCGCATGCAGGTATTCTGCCTGCTAATATAAGGGGACAGCGAAGCCAACAGACGGTGAAAAATGGGGTCCGTCATCCGGAGATAATTCCTGAAATCATCAGGATTATTCTCACGGATCTCACGGAGCAAAGGCATATGCGAGAATTGGTCACGCTGGCGCAACCAATTCTTGGTCCATGAACTCCTCCTCACCCTGTTCATGGACCGGGCTCGTGCCAAGGTGTTAACCGCAACACCGAGCCCCTGCACAGCACGAACTCGTTCCCGAGTACGTCCACACTCCATGGCTTCAAAACGGTCGGCTGATCAAACAAACAACTTAACAGAACGCACTGAAGAACAGCAAGGCCTATGAAGAACGACCTGAAAAACAGGAACGAGCGGACCAGAACGGCCTGAGAACAGGTAGGAACTGATCCACACGCACTGAAAGCCAGATACAAACCTCACAAGCACAAACTGAACGGCAGAAGCGAACGAATTAAGCAGAAGTCTGAGAAGCGCGAATCGTCTCTAACCAAACGTCAACTAACACGCGATACACACGAGATTAGCTGACGGGGCCCAAAGGGTGTCGTTTGGGATCTCGAGCTTCCTTTTTCTAGTCCCGTCGTACGTGCGTACGTCATCGCGTGAACCGCCGGACTTTTTGCGTGATCGTGTGTGGTCAAGTCCGTTCGCTTTTTAGTCCGGCGTACCTAGCGGGAAAGTCCAGCGGATTGTTCGCTGGACTTAGGTCCGCCGGCAAAAGTCCGTACGTGTGTACGAGGCATAACAGTGATCTCCTATCTTCGGCAAAAAGGAATAAGGATATTGCATTACTTGGACGATGTCCTTATTCTCGCTCAATCCGAAAATCTTTTACTACAGCACCAAGATCACGTTCTGGCCACCTTAACGCAGGAAGATGAACACACAGAAGAGCCATCTTGCTCCGTGCCAAACCTTAGTTTATTTGGGCATGTCTTCCGACAGTTTTTCTTCCAGAGGACAAAGTAGTTCGCATTTCAGCGGAAGCTTTGGCGATAGCAGCCCCATCTATAATCACAGTACACAGGGGAATACGGTTTTTAAGGGAGCCTGATGGCAGGGCCATCTTAAGAGCATTACAGGCCCCCGGGCAATACAGTGCACTGGGGCCCTGTCTACACAATCACGCACGAGAATAAAAATGCAAATTATCAATAAGGATATATTTATTGGTACTTCCAACAAAATCAGTGTTTAAACATTAACACAACGTTTGGACAATTTAACACGAGTTTGATGGGCACAGTGGCAGTGTTTGATGGGCACAGTGGCAGTGTTTGATGGGCAGTGGCAGCTTTTGATGGGCACAGTGGCAGCTTTGATGTGCACAGTGGCTGTGTTTGATGGGCACAGTGGCAGCTTTGATGGGCACAGTGGCAGCTTTGATGGGCACAGTGGCAGTGTTTGATGGGCAGTGGCAGCTTTTGATGGGCACAGTGGCAGCTTTGATGTGCACAGTGGCTGTGTTTGATGGGCACAGTGGCAGCTTTGATGGGCACAGTGGCAGCTTTGATGGGCACAGTGGCAGCTTTTGATGGGCACAGTGGCAGTGTTTGATGGGCAGTGGCAGCTTTTGATGGGCACAGTGGCAGCTTTGATGTGCACAGTGGCTGTGTTTGATGGGCACAGTGGCAGCTTTGATGGGCACAGCGGCAGCTTTGATGGGCACAGTGGCAGCTTTGATGGGCACAGTGGCTGTGTTTGATGGGCACAGTGGCAGATTTGATGGGCACAGTGGCAGCTTTGATGGGCACAGTGGCTGTGTTTGATGGGCACAGTGGCAGCTTTGATGGGCACATATGCTGTGTTTGATGGGCACAGTGGCAGCTTTGATGGGCACAGTGGCAGTGTTTGATGGGCACAGTGGCAGCTTTTGAGAGACACAGACAGTGGCTGTGTTGGATGGGCACAGTGGCAGCTTTTGAAGGGCACAGACAGTGGCTGTGTTTGATGGGCACAGTGGCAGCTTTTAAGTGGCACAGAAAGTGGCTGTGTTTGATGCACAACTTGAACAAACTTAAGTAGACTTGAGGCCGTCGGCCTGGTGCAGTACAGTGTGCCACTCACAGCAGAGCAAGGCAGTGCCAGCTATCAAGGGCCATCTTTACGCTCCGTTCCCTCTCCGCGCTGTCTGAAGAACATGGCAGAGCTTGTTCACTAGCCGCTGGGGCGGTCGCAGTGCGATATGGAAGCTGGGGCGGTCGCAGTGCGCTATGGAAGCTGGGGCGGTCGCGGTGCGCTATGGAAGCTGGGGCGGTCGCGGTGCGCTATGGAAGCTGGGGTGGCCGCGGCCTCTGACTGACATCACTGGTTGCTAGCTAGACACCGGGCGGCCGGCGATTCTAGCAAGTGAGCAACCAGTGCAGTCAGTCAACTTAAGCAACAGATTGCAGCGCTGAGGATTGGCCCTGGATGGGGCCCCGCAGACAAGTGAGGCCCCCGGGCAACTGCCCAGCGTGCCCAGTGGAAATAAACGGCCCTGCCTGATGGCCTGTATTCCGACAGTCCCATGGGTGCAATGGCCCACAAGAAGATTTAAATTCGGTCTTCTCAGCCAATGGAGTCCTGGTTCGCTGCAACAGAAGATACACAATTTTCCAGATTCAGCCATGTCAATATATTTTCTTACTTTGAAGATTGTACTCCTGGCGGCTGTGGTCTCGGCTAGGCGAGTTTCAGATATGTCCGCATTTTCCTGCAAGGAGCCGTATTACACATTTCTGCCAGATGGAGTCGTATTACGTCCTTCTCCAAGTCTCTTCAGAGTTCCACTTTAGTTGGCAGTCAGTACTTCCAGCTTTTTCACCTTCACCTCTGGACCCGGAAGGGTCAGAATTGCACAGGTTGGATCTAAAAAACATGCTACAGACATATTTAGGGAGGGCAGAGCCATTCCGAAAGTCTGAAGCTCTCTTTATTTATCCAAGTGGTCCCGAGGATGGGCATGCCGGATTCCCCAAGGATCATTTCTTCATGGGTGGTGAACAGTGTTGGTCATCTTACTTTAAAAAAGTAATTAGTTAAGTTACAAATTACTTCTCCCAAAAAGTAATTGAGTTAGTAACTCAGTTACTACATTGGAAAAGTAATTAGTTACTCAGCAAAATAACTGACTTTTTTTTAAATATTCTATACGTGTAACTAAGGGGCGGGTCTAGTATTACTGTAACCAAGGGGCGCATTTATTATTATTGTTATATCGTGTAACCAAGGGGCTGCCCTATTATTACTCTAACCAAGGGGCAGATCTGTTATAGCGTGAAAGCAAGGGGCGGGTCTACTATTATTATATCGTGTAAGGGGCGGGTCTATTATTATTATATTGTGTAAGATGCAGGTCTATTATTATTATATTGTGTAAGGGGCGGGTCTATTATTATTATATCGTGTAAGGGGCGGGTCTATTATTATTATATTGTGTAAGATGCGGGTCTATTATTATTATATCGTGTAAGGGGCGGGTCTATTATTATTATATCGTGTAAGGGGCGGGTCTATTATTATTATATCGTGTAAGGGGCGGATGGCTACAGAAGAGGGCGAATGTTAAATTAATGGGCAGAGCTCGATATATAACAATAATAATAAATGCGCCCCTTGGTTACAGTAATACTAGACCCGCCCCTTAGTTACACGATAGACGCCCCTTGCAGAGTAGCACGAGCATCAGGAGCGTGCGGCATCGCCTCGTACAATTACATGTTAACTGCGCCTGCGCGGTGTAGAGTTCACTCAGAGCTGTTTAGGTTCGGCAATTTTCGGAAGCTCCGTAGTCCTTCGTACTGCGCAAGCGCTGCGCCTGCACAGTACAGGGGGTCCTTATCCGGCGGGGGAACTTTTTCGGCAGGACACCGGAATTACACTACTGCCATCTAGTGGAGGTAGATGTAATTGGGGTAACTAAGCCAAAGTAATGGGAACTGAGTTACCATGAGGGGAAAAGTAATCAGTTAGATACTCGTTACCCTCTAAAGTAACTGCGTTACGTAACTCAGTTTATTTTAACTCAGTTACTTACATTACTGGTGTCTTGATGTTAATAAATTTACCTTTTGGCAGCACCTGGTGTCTGTTTTTTCCCCTTACAAAAACATATTTGGGAAGCACTCACCAATGCGTTTAAATTCAAGATGGTGCTGCCATAAGACCAACAAACAATAGCGAACATATTACAGCGCACACATTCAAGAATGACGTTTCCTGCAGGGCTAGTTAAAAACACCTGAACATATTCAAAAAATACGGGGGGTTTGGTCACACTATATACAGGGGGTCCCCGACTTACGAACGCCCGACCTACGAACATCCCCTACTTACGAACCAGGCGCTGCGGGGACCCTCCGCCATTTTCCGCCATCCTCCGGCCGTTCTGCGCATGCGCGGCCAGACGGAGCCTTGGAAAATGGCGGCAAACTTCGGAAATGTCCGTAATTTGCCGCACATGCGCAGAACGGCATTAGACGGAACATCGAAAATGTCCGTAATTGTCGGTCTGCGCATGCGCGGCCAACTTACGAACAATTCCAAGATAAGAACAGGCGGCCAGTCCCTAACGAGTTCGTAACTCGGGGACCCCCTGTAGTTATATAGTGCTAAGCCTACTTACTGCGACAAAGTACCCCGAATTAGTGGGTCCTACCCTAGTAATAGAATGGAAGATCCTGCGTCTCAACCATGGGAGCCAAACTCCTCTATGTGGGAGAACTGAAGGGATTCCTCCTATACACTGGTGGCCACTAAATAAGAGGTAATGAAGAGGGGGAGGGGTGCTCTAACCCAAAAAAAAAAACCTGGTCAGGGTTTATTTATTGTTGTATAATTGTTATATATTGTTTTTTTCCCCTCTCTTTGTGTGTGCTAGTTAGGTCCCGAGGTGGTGCTGGCATGAGGCTGAGCCAAGAAAATGGAAAATTGTTATCAATACTTACCGTAATTTTCCTTTCCTGGCCATTGGTAGCTGGTGCTCAAAATCTTTGGGGGGGCGCAAACAAACTGAAAAGTTCTGAGAAAAAAACCCCATCAATCGCAGCCACTATGCCCATCAAACACAGCCACTGTGCCCATCAAACGCAGCCGCTGTGCCCATCAAACGCAGCCGCTGTGCCATATCAAATGCTGCCACTGTGCCATCAAATGCTGCCACTGTCCTATCAAATGCTGTCACTGTGCCATTAAATGCTGCCACTGTCCTATCAAATGCTGCCACTGTCCTATCAAATGCTGTCACTGTGCCATCAAATGCAGCCACTGTCCTATCAAATGCTGCCACTGTCCTATCAAATGCTGCCACTGTCCTATCAAATGCTGCCACTGTCCTATCAAATGCTGCCACTGTGCCATCAAATGCTGCCACTGTCCTATCAAATGCTGCCACTGTCCTATCAAATGCTGTCACTGTGCCATCAAATGCAGCCTCACTGTGCCCATCAAATGCAGCCTCACTGTGTCCCATAAAATGCAGCCTGTGTCCCATCAAATGCAGCAGCCTGTGTCCCATAAAATGCAGCCTGTGTCCCATAAAATGCAGCCTGTGTCCCATCAAATGCAGCAGCCTTAGTCCCATAAAATGCAGCCTGTGTCCCATCAAATGTAGCCTGTGCCCCATCAAATGTAGCCTGTGTCCCATCAAATGTAGCCTGTGTCCCATCAAATGCAGCCTGTGTCCCATCAAATGTAGCATGTGCCCCATCAAATGCAGCCTGTGTCCCATCAAATGTAGCCTGTGCCCCATCAAATGTAGCCTGCGCCCCATCAAATGTAGCCTGTGTCCCATCAAATGTAGCCTGTGCCCCATCAAATGTAGCATGTGTCCCATCAAATGTAGCCTGTGCCCCATCAAATGTAGCATGTGTCCCATCAAATGTAGCCTGTGTCCCATCAAATGTAGCCTGTGTCCCATCAAATGCAGCAGCCTGTGTCCCATAAAATGCAGCCTGTGTCCCATCAAATGTAGCCTGTGTCCCATCAAATGCAGCAGCCTGTGTCCCATAAAATGCAGCCTGTGTCCCATCAAATGTAGCCTGTGTCCCATCAAATGTAGCCTGTGCCCCATCAAATTCAGTCTGTGTCCCATCAAATCCCCCCCCCCATTCTCCACGGGAGGTCCAGACCGGCACTTACCTTACCTTGCTATGGTGTCCTCTCCTCCTGCTGTGTCTCCTTCAGTGGGCACTGGCAGCGGCGGTGGAGGAGTCCATTCCTCATACTTCCTCCTCTCAAGTGCAATGTGACTCGGAGCAAGAAAAATGGAAGTGACATCTAACTCAGATGTCAATCAAACCACCTGGCCGTAGTAATACATATGGGCGCTGGGCGGATGCTGCTCGGAGCATTGGAATGCGCCGCAAGGCGGGACAAAAGTCCGCAAATGAAGCGCCTCGTCTGAAATCTCGTGATTGCATAGACGTGGTGCTTCCCATAGTGCACTGTGTCCAGCGCCCAAACACAGTGCACTTAAGGACCTTTTTTTCTATTTTTTTTCTTAAGGGGCCATTTTAATTTTTTTTTTGACTGCCTGGAGGGGGGGGGGAGGGCGCCACTGATCCTGGCTCTGCCTCATGACAGCACATACCCTCCCTGGGCCGCCGCAAGCTATTTACAAGAACCTCAGCACCGGGTACTGCCTGTCATTTATCTGTCTATTCAGGGATGTCCTACACAGGGTCAAGAGGCGGAGTTGACCCAAGGTGGTGCTGTCATGAGGCAGGAAAGGAAAATTACGGTAAGTATTGATAACAATGTTCCATTATTTTTTACTTTCTGCTATAAAACATCCAATAAAAAAAAAAAAAAAAGAGAATTTCTTCATCAAATTTGGTCGATATGTATTCTGCTACATATTTTTGGCAAAAAAAAAAAAAAAATTGCAATAAGCGTATATTGATTGGTTTGCACAAAATTTATAGCGTCTACAAAAAAGGGATAGATTTATAGCATTTTTATTATAATTTTTTTTTTATTAGTAATAGCAGTGATCTGCGATTTTTATGGGGACTGCAACATTATGGTGGACAGATCGGACCCTTTTGACACTATTTTGGGACCATTGAAATTTATACAGCGATCAGAGCTATATAAATGCACTGATTACTGTGTAAATGGCACTGGCAGGGAAGGGGTTAACCACTAGGGGGCGATGAAGGGGTTAAGTGTTTCCTAGGGAGTGATTCTAAAGCCCTATACACACGGTCGGATTTTCCGATGGATTCTGTCCTATCGGACAATGTTGTCGGAAATTCCGACCGTGTGTAGGCACCATCGGACATTTTCCATCGGATTGTCCGACGGACAAAGTTGTATCTCCTGCTCTACAAAGTCCGATCACACCAATTCCGATCGTGTGTAGCGAATTCCGACGGACAAAGTGCCACGCATGCTCAGATCACATTACAAGACCAAAGCTATTGGCTACTAGCCTCTACGTAGTCCCGTCGTAGGCAACAAACGTCACCACGTTCAGAATGATCGGATTTTCCGACAACTTTGTCCGACCGTGTGTATGCAACACCAGTGTCGGACTAAATCCGATTTTTCGACCGTGTGTACGGGGCATAACTGTGAGAGGGAGGGGCTACAACACACATGACAGCGATCACTGCTCTCGATGACAGGGAGCAGTGATCTCTGTCCTGTCACAAGGCAGAATGCCTTCTTTACGTAGGCATCTCCCCATACCACCTCTCCGTGACACGATCGCGGGCACCCGGTGGACATCGAGTACGCAGGACCCGTGGTCACGGTCACGGAGAATGCGGCGGACGCGCGCCCGCAGCACCATTTCTTAAAGGGCACGTACCTGTATGCCCTTTTGCCCACCAGTGCCCTTCTGCCGATGTAAATCGGCGTGCGCTGGTCGGGAAGCGGTTAAACCTATGCATTGGGTTTACTGTACGTAGTCGACTCAGATCTGCGAACTATCTGATGAAGTCTCCCGCGACAAAGCCACCGAGGAAGGAGACAAGCCATCAATTCCCTTGAATGATACCGGCTTCCCAGCGACTGGCGGAACACAGGAAATATTTCATCCCAGATTAGAGAATTACGCCATCAACATCCTAACAGACCATGAAGGGAAGTGATTTGAGGATGACACGACCGTATCAGCACATCAGTGATCGGGGGGTTAGACATCTTGAATAGACGTGGCCTTCACATGATGACGGGTCCTCTGCAATTTCTGGAGAGCGGAAGCTTCATGCCTATTACTTCAACTCCGCAGAATGTGGTGCGATACGTTCCGCAGCTGGGACGGGGGATGCAAAATCAGCGCCATGTAACCGCAAAGGATTCCGAGAGGTAAGGAAAATGTAGAAGCAGATGGCGGAGAAAGTTTTCTTTTAAATCTAAACTGCTGGCAGATCAAAACCGCTACAAATAGATACAAAGTGACAGCGGCGGAGCGGAGAGCGGATACAATTCTGATACATGGAACTTCACATTTATCTTTATTCAAATATTCTCTTTATTGATGAAAATCACAACCACGGCTCTGCAGAGTCCTTCAGACTGGGATCTTTGTAGTAGTCATTTTACATAGTTACATAGTAGGTGAGGTCGAAAAAAGACACAAGTCCATCAAGTCCAACCTATGTGTGTGATTATATGTCAGTATTACATTGTATATCCCTGTATGTTGCAGCCGTTCAGGTACTTATCTAATAGTATTTTAAAACGATTGATGCTCCCCGCTGAGACCACCACCTGTGGAAGGGAATTCCACATCCTTGCCGCTCTTACAGTAAAGAACCCTCTACATAGTTTAAGGTTAAACCTCTTTTCTTCTAATTTTAATGAGTGGCCACGAGTCTTGTTAAACTCCCTTCCGTAAAACAGTTTAATCACTATTGTGGGGTCACCAGTCCGGTATTTGTATATTGAAATCATATCCCCTCTCAAGCGTCTCTTCTCCAGAGAGAATAAGTTCAGTGCTCACAACCTTTCCTCATAACTAATATCCTCCAGACCCTTTATTAGCTTTGTTGCCCTTCTTTGTACTCGCTCCATTTCCAGTACATCCTTCCTGAGGACTGGTGCCCAGAACTGGACGGCATATTCCAGGTGCGGCCGGACCAGAGTCTTGTAGAGCGGGAGAATTATCCTTTTATCTCTGGAGTTGATCCCCTTTTTAATGCCAATATTCTGTTTTCTTTGTTAGCAGCAGCTTGTCATTGCTGAGCCTATCATCTACTAGGACCCCCAGGTCCTTCTCCATCCTAGATCCCCCCAGAGGTTCTCCCCCCAGTCTATAGATTGTATTCAGATTTTTGCCACCCAAATGCATTATTTTACATTTTTCTACATTGAACCTCATTTGCCATGTAGTTGCCCCTCCCCATTAATTTGTTCAGATCTTCTTGCAAGGTTTCCACATCCTGCGGAGAAGTCATTGCCCTGCTTAGCTTAGTATCATCCGCAAATACAGAGATTGAACTGTTTCCCCCATGCCCATCCTCCAGGTCGTTTATGAACAAATTAAATATGATTGGTACCAGCACAGAACCCTGGGGGACCCCACTACCCACCCGACCATTCCGAGTACTCCCCATTTATCACCACCCTCTGAACTCGCCCTTGTAGCCAGTTTTCAATCCATGTACTCACCCTATGGTCCATCAATCCATGTACTCACCCTATGGTCCATCAATCCATGTACTCACCCTATGGTCCATCAATCCATGTACTCACCCTATGGTCCATCAATCCATGTACTCACCCTATGGTCCATCATTCCATGTACTCACCCTATGGTCCATCAATCCATGTACTCACCCTATGGTCCATCAATCCATGTACTCACCCTATGGTCCATCAATCCATGTACTCACCCTATGGTCCATCAATCCATGTACTCACCCTATGGTCCATCAATCCATGTACTCACCCTATGGTCCATCAATCCATGTACTCACCCTATGGTCCTTCAATCCATGTACTCACCCTATGGTCCATCATTCCATGTACTCACCCTATGGTCCATGCCAATCCATGTACTCACCCTATGGTCCATCAATCCATGTACTCACCCGATGGTCCATCAATCCATGTACTCACCCTATGGTCCATCAATCCATGTACTCACCCTATGATCCATCAATCCATGTACTCACCCTATGATCCATCAATCCATGTACTCACCCGATGGTCCATGCCAACGCACCTTATTTTGTACAGTAAACGTTTATGGGGAACCGTGTGATCAGGGATGAGCCACCAATTCAGTCGTTCTGTAATTGGACACATCAGGAGTTTTTCAGCCATTGATTTTGGCTAAAACTTGATGATCGGCTGTGGCCAATCACAGTACAGAGTTCTGTGTTGACAAACACACACAGAGAACTCTGCACACACACACAGTGATCTGGCTGTTTCTTCTCCCTGAAATCAACTCTGTTAGCAAAAACAGGCCACGTTACCCACATTACACTTGGTTGGGGGTAGTAGGCTGACCTACAAGGGCATAGAGACGAGTGGCGGCCATCTTGCCCTCACTCGACTTCCTGCTCAGCAAACAGGCTTTACCGATGGGTCCGGTAAGCCTGGGAATGTCCGGGACCGCCGTTTCTAAAAGCGATCCCGTGGAGAATCTGCCCACTGAACCAGTTTTATCTGATGCAGACAGGGCCGCTGCTAGACTATTTTTTGAGGCGAGATCAGCTACTTGCACCCCCCCCCCCCACCCCCAATAAAAAAACTTCTACATTTTTAAAAACAGTAGAAAATATGAATTTATCTAAACATGAAACTGCTAAATTTCTTTTAATTTGCAAAAATAAGTGTCATAAAATGTCAAAGAGACAGCCGAATCCAGCAATAAAACTAAAAAAACAGCCCAATCCAGCAAAGAAACATTCACATATAGCAAAGATACAGCCAAATCCAGCAAAGAGACATTCTAATCCAGCAAATAGACATCTCAATACAGCAAAGAGAGCCAAATCCAGCAAAGAGACATCCCAATACAGCAAAGAGACAGCCAAGTCCAGCAAAGAGACATTCTAATACAGCAAATAGACAGCCAAATACAGCAAAGAGACATCCCAATACAGCAGAGACATCCCAATACAGCAAAGAGACAGCCAAGTCCAGCAAAGAGGCATTCCAATCCAGCAAAGAGACATTCTAATACAGCAAATAGACAGCTAGATACAGCAAAGAGACATCCCAATACAGGGGGTCCCTGGGTTGCAAACAAGATAGGGACTGTAGGTTTGTTCTTAAGTTGAATCTGTTTGTAAGTGGGAACAGGTAAATTTTTTAAGTGTAGCTCCAGCCAAAAAATCTATTTTTAAGTTTTTTAGATAGCATAGGGAAGGGTTATCACCCCTGTAACATTTGTTTTGCTGTCTGTGCCCCTGTTCAGAAGATTTCACCTCACCTTCTGTCCCAATGACAATTGGATTTTGAAAATTTTGGGTTGTTAGGCAACATTGGACTGGTGATAAAGCTTCAGTAGAGGCACCTTTTTCCCAAATGAATTCTTACAGGAGTGAATTTCTCTTCCTGGGGTAGATTTCCTCTCACTTCCTGTTGTCTCCCTCCGTTTGTAAGTAGGAGTCATTTGTAAGTCGGATGTTTGTAAGTAGGGGACCCCCTGTACAGCAAAGAGAAATCCCAATACAGCAAAAAGACAGCCAAATCCAGCAAAGAGACAGCCCAATCCAGCAAAGAGACATCCCAATACAGCAAAGAGACAGCCAAGCCCAGCAAAGAGGCATTCCAATCCAGCAAAAAGACATTCTAATACAGAAAATAGATGGCCAAATACAGCAAAGATACATCCCAATACAGCAAAGATACATCCCAATACAGCAAAGAGACAGACAAATCCAGCAAAGAGACAGCCCAATCCAGCAAAGAGACAGCCCAATCCAGCAAAGAGACATTCTAATACAGCAAATAGACAGCCAAATATAGCAAAGAGACATCCCAATACAGCAAAGAGAGATCCCAATACAGTAAAGAGACCGCCAAATACAGTAAAGAGACATCCCAATCCAGCAAAGATACGGCAAAATCCAGCAAAAAGACATCCCCATCTAGCAGCCATGCGCCGCCTCTACAGAGCGGGACTGTTTGACTGTGACACTTGATCAGTGTAGGGTTCAGTGCACTCACCTTCCTCCCAGTGGGTGACGGATGTTTTTAAGGTAATTTTCTATATTTTCAAAATCTGTACTCAATAGACATGGGAGCCGTCAAAAATTTTGTTTCGTTCCGTTTCGTATAAAAAAAAAATCGTAATTTGTGTACGAAATTTAATTCGGATTCGTACGAAATACGAATTTCGTATGACTCGTTACAAATCGTTACGAATATCGACACTCTACGAATAATAACGAATTATCTGAAAACATATTAACGTTACATAAGTAACACAAGTCTATTGTCTATTGTTCACCAATCACTCAGAGGAAGTACGACATCCGAAATTTAATACGATACGAGAGAATTAATTCCATGTCCATATAATATATGCAAGCAAAAAAAAAAAAAAGGGAAACAAAATATATATATATATATATATATATATATATGTATCCATCTTTGAACAATATACTTTGAACAGAACACGACTCTTACTTTCACAGTCATTTATTCCTTATGACACACATATTTATTTTCACTTATCTTTATTAGTTTTGTCACATTCACATCTATATCAATTGTATTATAACTGTATTGTCTCCCTTTTTATATTGTAAAGTGCTGCGTAAACTGTTGGCGCTATATAAATCCTGTAATAAATACAATAAATAAATAAATATCAATATATTTTTTCACACCTATGGACGTTTTAACATATATAGATGGATACATATATATATTTTGTTTCCCTTTCTTTCTTTTTTTTTTTGCTTGCATATATTATATGGACATGGAATTAATAATAGGCTATGAGTTTTTCTCAGTGACACAGGTTGAAGGTTCTTCATTGAATGTTTGATGGGCCAGGTCTGGTTTCTGATCAGAGTCAGCTGGCCAGTTCACCCACCAATTGAACTATCAATTAACCAATTAACCAATCAACTCAAAGTGTGTAACATCATGAAATATATTTATTTGCTATATTTCTCCATGTGCAGTCAGCTATGAGTAAGCACTCTTGGTAGTGTGAAACGCGTTAGCCATTTTCCTGCTTTGCTGTGTCCAATTTTTGTGTGATTCAACTTTTTACCAATAAAGGCTTTTGAATTTTTGGAGTGCGGCTGTCCAGCGTCTTTAATTAATCATCAGTGTGTGCCGTGCTTGTGCCCTGCCTGCACCTGGGTTCTCTCACTACAGGAACAGCTGTGAGTTTGGGTGGATCATCCTGGAGCGGTGGATCTCTCTTTATTATCATCTTCCAAGTTTGACAGCTGGGGTTGATGTTGTGGGCTTGATCAGGGGTACTTTCCCTACCATCGCTGAGTGGACGGGCAGTGCCGTCTATCATTGCCACCTCATAGGTGCTTATCAGTGCCGCCTATCAGTGCTCATCAGTGCCACCTGGCAGTGACCATCAGTGCCACTATCAGTGCCTGTCAGTGTCCACCAGTGCCGCCTATCAGTGCCACCTCATCAGTGCTCATCAGTGCTACCTATCAGTGCCACCTCTCAGTGCCCATCAGAGCCACCTCATCAGTACAGCCTATCAGTGCCACCTATCAGTGCCCATCAGAGCCACCTCATCAGTACAGCCTATCAGTGCCACCTATCAGTGCCCATCAGAGCCACCTCATCAGTGCCGCCTATCAGTGCCCATCAGTGCTGCCTATTAGTTCCCATCAGTGCCGTCCATCAGTGCCACCTCCTCAATGCCTATTGTTGCTGAACATGTCCATCCCTTTATGACTACAGTGTCCCCATCTTCTGATGGCTCCTCCCAGCAGGATAATGCACCATGTCACAAAGCTCCAATCATCTCACCACTGGACAATGAGGTCACTGTACTCCAATGGCCTCCACACTCACCACATCTCATCCAATAGAGCACCTTTTGGGATGTGGTGGAACAAAAGATTGGCATCATGGATGTGCAGTCGATAAAAAATCTGCAACAACTGTGTGATATTATTATGTCACTAATGAGCAAAATCTCTGAGGAACGTTCCCAACGCCTTGTTGTATCTTTGCCACCAAGAATGAAGGCAAAAGGGGGTCCAACCCGCTACTAGCAAGGGGGACCTAATAAAGGAAACAAGGCAGGACACAAGGCAGGGCACGGGGCAGGACATGGGGCAGCACACAAGGCAAGATACGGGGCAGGACATGGGGCAGGATTCGGGGCAGGACATGGGGCAGGACACGGGGCAGGACACGGGGCAGGACACGGGGCAGGACACGGGGCAGGATACGGGGCAGGACACAAGGCAGGACACGGGGCAGGATACAGGGCAGGACACGGGAAGAGCACAGGGCAGGACACGGGGCAGGACACGGGAAGGGCACAGGGCAGGACACGGGCAGGACATGGGGCAGGACACGGGGCAGGACACAGGGCAGCCTCGATGGAGCACTTGGTCTTTTTTCCACCATGACTTTTCCATGTTTTCTCTCCTCGGTATCACAAAATAATCTACAAAGGAGTTTTCATTTTCGCTTGAAAAGAACAAACCAGCAGAACTCCTTCCCATAAATAAATTCCTGAGCTCTCAGCTTTCCCTTTTGTGTTGCTCATCGTCTATAATTTCTGAAATTTTTACTAAAACAATTAAAACGGAATCGGGCGAGGTCAGCAAATTCGCGTTTACTGCGCTGAAATGCCAGAGCCGTAAATGTTTTTGTTCCAATTTATGGCAGCAAAATAAAATAAAATAGAAAAATATTATCTATTATTCATCGGCGGCGTGACCTTAGAAAAATTTGTGTTCGTTTTTTTTTTTACAGCAGCAATAAAATGGATTCCAGTCTCACCAGACGGGATTTTAGAGACAGCCGGTGCGGGACAATAAAAGCGTTGTGATTAATTGTTGGGACTATCGCTTTTTTTTTTTTCTCAATGGTTTTCATGCCGTACTACGAGGTTGTGTTGTTCGCTTCAAACAAGCATTTTTTCCTTTGGTGGCAAAAATCCTTAACGCCTTTAATACCGGAAACTCTCACCCCCTTCCGGCCCAGGCCAATTTCCAGCTTCCAGCGCTGTTGCGTTTTGAATGACAATTGCGCGGTCATACAACACTGTACCCAAACTACATTTTGTATTATTTTTTCAAGACAGATAGAGCTTTCTTTTGGTGGTATTTAACTGCTTCCCATCCCGCCCATAGTCATATGACGCCCACAAGGTGGATCTCCCATCCTGGGTGGGCGTCATATGACGTCCTCCCATTCCCGGCCGCCGGTGTCGCTCGGGACCCGGTGCGAGTGCCGGGCGGCCGCGATGTCCGCCGGGCACCCGCGATTGCCCGTGAAAACAACGGGACCGAGCGGAACCGTGGAGCTGTGTGTGTATCACACATGTCCTGTCAGTGGAGAGGAGACCGATCATGTGATCCCAGTACGGAGGAACACCGATCGGTCGCCTCCCCTTGTGAGTCCCCTCCCCCCACAGTTAGAATCACTACCTTAGGGAACACATTAACCCCAGCAGCTCCCCCTAGTGTTAACCCCTTCCCTGCCAGTCACATTTACACAGTAATAACTGCAATTTTATAGCAACGATCGCTGCGTAAATGTGAATGGTTCCAAAAATGTGTCAAAAGTGTCCGAAGTGTCCGCCGCAATGTCGCAGTCACGAAAAAAAAATCGCAGATCGCCGCCATTACTCGTAAAAAAAAAAAAAAAATGCAATAAATCTATCCCCTATTTTGTAGACGGTATAACTTTTGCTCAAACCGATCTATATACGCTTATTGCGATTGTTTTTTCCAAAAATATGTAGAAGAATACGTATCGGCCTAAACTGAGGAAAAAAATTGTTTTTTTTTTTTAAATGAGATTTTTACTATAGCAAAAAGTAAAAAATATTGTGTTTTTTTTCAAAATTGTCGCTCTTCTTTTGTTTATAGCGCAAAAAACGCAGAGGTGATCAAATACCACCAAAAGAAAGCTCTATTTGTGGGAAAAAAAAGGACGTCAATTTTGTTTGGGTGTAACGTCGCACGACCGCGCAATTGTTAGTTAAAGCGACGCAGTGCCGAATCGCAAAAAGTGCTCTGGTAAGGAAGGGGGTAAAATGGCCCGGTGCTGAAGCGGTTAATCACCACTGGGTTTTTTTTTTTTTTGCTTAACAAATGAAAAAAGAACAACAATTTTGAAAAAAGAAAAAAAAAGTACACCTACATGAAACGTCTGACCTCTGTGCTTGCAGACGAGGGTTTCTCCACCAACTACTAAGTCATGTTTTGCTTGGGGATCAAATAGTTATTTTACTCACTGAACTCCATTTATAACATTTGTATTGTGTTTTTTTTTCTGGATTTTTGGTTGATATTTTGTCTCATATAAAATACACCTATGATAAAAATTATAGACCCTTCATTTCTATGTAAGTGGGCAAAACTTACACAATCTGCAGGGGAGACAATCAGTATTTTTCCCCCCCACTGTATAATCAGCCCCTTGAGGGCAACCATAATGCTGATGCAGCCCACGATGAAATTGAGTTGACACCTCTGCTTTAGAGCAACAAAAGGTAGAAATCCGATTCAAAGTTTGTTGAAATCCCTGCAATGTACACTATATCACCAAAAGTATTGGGACACCTGCCTTTACACACACATGAACTCTAATGGCATCCCAGTCTTATGCCCCGTACACACGGTCGGATTTTCCGATGGAAAATGTCCTATCGGACCATGTTGTCGGAAATTCCGACCGTGTGTAGGCTCCATCTGACTTTTTCTGTCGGAATTTCCGACGGACAAAGTTTTATCTCCTGCTCTCAAATTTTCCGACAACAAAGTCAAATCGGACTTTTTCCGATCGTGTGTAGCGAATTCCGACGGACAAAGTGCCACGCATGCTCAGATCACATTACGAGACCAAAGCTATTGGCTACTAGCCTCTACGTAGTCCCGTCGTACGCAAGGAACGTCACCACGTTCAGAATGATCGGATTTTCCGACAACTTTGTCCGACCGTGTGTATGCAACACCAGTGTCGGACAAAATCCATCGGAAAAAATCCGACAGATTTTGTGGTCGAAATTTCCGACCGTGTGTACGGGGCATTAGTCCGTAGGGTTCAGCATTGAGTTGGCCCTTTCCAGCTATAACAGCT
Organism: Lithobates sylvaticus; assembly: GCA_028564925.1. Classification (NCBI taxonomy): domain Eukaryota; kingdom Metazoa; phylum Chordata; class Amphibia; order Anura; family Ranidae; genus Lithobates; species Lithobates sylvaticus. The sequence continues at coordinate 5,251,546 of CM053028.1, read as the reverse complement.
TCGACTCTTCTGGGAAGGCCGTCCACAAGGTTTAGGAGGGTGTCTATGGGAATGTTTGACCATTCTTCCAGAAGAGCATTTGTGAGGTCAGGCACTGATGTTGGATGAGAAGGCCTTGCTTGCAGTCTCCGCTCTAATTCATCCCAAAGGTGTTCTTTCAGTTTGAGGACAGGACTTTGTGCAGACCAGTCAAGTTCCTCCACGGCAAACTCGCTCATCCATGTCTTTATGGACCTTGCTTTGTGCACTGGTCCAAATCATTTGGTGGAGGGGGGGTTATGGTGTGGGGGAGGGGGGATTATGGTGGGGGGTTGTTTTTCAGGGGTTGGGTTTGGCCCCTTTTCCAGTTCCAGTAAAGGGAACTCTTAAGGCGTCAGCATGCCAAGACATACCAAAAACAAGTCTTTGTTGGGATCTGTGGAATTATTTCTCACAACGGCAACAGCAGCAAAGGGGAATGCTCTGCTGGGCGGCTTAAAGGGGCCATCGGTGTGGGGTTGTTGTTTAAGGGTTTGGCCCCTTTCAGTGAAGGGAACTCTTACGGTAACAGCATACAAAGACATTTTGAGACAATTTTATGGTCCCAACTTTGTGGGAACAGTTTGGGGACGGCCCCTTCCTGTTCCAACATGACTGCCCACCAGTGTACAAAGCAAGGTCCATAAAGACATGGCTGAGCAAGTCTGGGATGGAGGAACTTGACTGACCTGCACAGATTCCTGACCTCAACCTGATAGAACACCTTTGAGTGTGTCTATGGGAATGTTTGACCATTCTTCCAGAAGTGCATTTGTAGGGTCAGGCACTGATGTTGAATGAGAAGGCCTGGCTCACAGTCTCCACTCCAATTCTTCCAAAAGGGGTTCTATCGGGTTGAGGTCAGGACTCTGTGCAGGCCAGTCAATTTCCTCCTCCCCAAACTCACTCATCCATGTCTTTATGGACCTTTCTTTGTACACTGGTGGGCAGTCATGTTGGAACAGGAAGGGGCCGTCCCCAAACTCTTCCCACAAAGTTCTGAGCATGAATTGTCCAAAATGTCTCGGAATGCCGTTGCCGTAAGAATTCCTTTCACTGGAAGGGACCAAACCCTTAAAAAAAAAACCCACACCGGTGGCCCCTTTAAGCCGCCCAGCAGAGCATTCCCCTTTGCTGCTGTTGCCAAGTGAGAAATACAGTGGTGTGAAAAAGTGTTTGCCCCCTTCCTCATTTCCTGTTCCTTTGCATGTTTGTCACACTTAAGTGTTTTGGAACATCAAACCAATTTAAACAATAGTCAAGGACAGCACAAGTAAACACAAAATGCAATTTGTAAATGAAGGTGTTTATTATTAAAGGTGAAAAAAAATCCAAACCATCATGGCCCTGTGTGAAAAAGTGATTGCCCCCCTTGTTAAAACATACTATAACTGTGGTTGTCCACACCTGAGTTCAATTTCTCTAGCCACACCCAGGCCTGATTATTGCCACACCTGTTCACAATCAAGGCATCACTTAAATAGGAGCTGCTTGACACAGTAAGGTCCACCAGAAGATCCTTAAAAGCTACACATCATGCCGAGACCCAAAGAAATTCAGGAACAATTGAGAAAGAAAGTAATTGAGATCTATCAGTCTGGAAAGGGTTATAAAGCCATTTCCAAAGCTTTGGGAATCCAGCGAACCACAGTGAGAGCCATTATCCACAAATGGCGAAGACATGGAACAGTGGTGAACCTTCCCAGGAGTGGCCGGCCGCCCAAAATTACCCCAAGAGCGCAGCGACGACTCATCCAAGAGGTCACAAAAGACCCCACAACAACGTCCAAGGAACTGCAGGCCTCACTTGCCTCAGTTAAGGTCAGCGTTCATGCCTCCACCATCAGGAAAAGACTGGGCAAAAATGGCCTGCATGGCAGAGTTCCAAGGAGAAAACCACTGCTGAGCAAAAAGAACATCAAAGCTCGTCTCAATTTCTCCACAACACATCTTGATGATCCCCAAGACTTTTGGGACAACATTCTGTGGACCGATGAGACAAAAGTGGAACTCTTTGGAAGGTGTGTGTCCAAGTATATCTGGCGTAGAAGGAACACTGCATTTCAGAAAAAGAACATTATACCAACAGTAAAATATGGTGGTGGTAGTGTGATGGTCTGGGGCTGTTTTGCTGCTTCAGGACCTGGAAGACTTGCCGTGATAAAAGGAACTATGAATTCTGCTGTCTACCAAGAGATCCTGAAGGAGAATGTCCGACCATCTGTTCGTGTACTCAAGCTGAAACGAACTTGGGTTCTGCAGCAGGACAATGATCCTAAACACACCAGCAAGTCCACCACCGAATGGCTGAAGAAAAACAAAATGAAGACTTTGGAGTGGCCTAGCCAAAGTCCTGACCTGAATCCTATTGAGATGTTGTGGTATGACCTTAAAAAGGCCGTTCATGCTCGAAAACCCTCTAATGTAACTGAATTAGGACAATTCTGCAAAGATGAGTGGGCCAAAATTCCTCCAGGACGCTGTAAAAGCCTCATTGCACGTTATCGCAAACGCTTGGTTGCAGTTGTTGCTGCTAAGGGTGGCCCAACCAGTTATTAGGTTTAGGGGGCAATCACTTTTTCACACAGGGCCATGATGGTTTGGATTTTTTTTCACCTTTAATAATAAACACCTTCATTTACAAATTGCATTTTGTGTTTACTTGTGTTGTCCTTGACTATTGTTTAAATTGGTTTGATGTTCCGAAACACTTAAGTGTGACAAACATGCAAAGCAACAGGAAATGAGGAAGGGGGCAAACACTTTTTCACACCACTGTAGTTCCACAGATACCAACAAAGATTTGTTTTTGGTATATCTTGGTATGCTGACGCCTTAAGAGTTCCCTTCACTGGAACTAAGGGGCCAAACCCAACCCCTGAAAAACAACCCCCCACACCATAATCCCCCCTCCACCCAATGATTTGGACCAGTGCACAAAGCAAGGTCCATAAAGACACGAATGAGCGAGTTTGGGGTGGAGGAACTTGACTGGCCTGCACAAAGTCCTGACCTCAACCCCATAGAACACCTTTGGGATGAATTAGAGCGGAGACTGCGAGCCAGGCCTTCTCATCCGACATCAGTGCCTGACCTCACAAATGGAAGAATGGTCAAACATTCCATAGACACCCTCCTAAACCTTGTGGACGGCCTTCCCAGAAGAGTTGAAGCTGTTATAGCTGCGATGGGCCAACTCAATATTGAACCCTCCGGACTAATGCCCCGTACACACGGTCGGAAAATCCGACCACAAAATCCAATTGGATTTTTTCCGACAGATTTTGTCCGACACTGGTGTTGCATACACACGGACGGACAAAGTTGTCGGAAAATCCAATGATTCTAAACGTGGTGACGTTCGTTGCATACAACGGAACTACGTAGAGGCTAGTAGCCAATAGCTTTGGTCTTGTAATGTGATCTGAGCATGCGTGGCACTTTGTCCGTCGGAATTCGCTACACACAATCGGAAAAAGTCCGATCGGACTTTGTTGTTGGAAAATTTGAGAGCAGGATCTCAAATTTTTTCCGTCGGCATTTCAGACGGAAAAAATCCGATGGAGCCCACACACGGTCGGATTTTCCGACAACATTGTCCGATAGGACATTTTCCGTCGGAAATTCCCACCGTGTGTACGGGGCATAAGACTGGGATGCCATTAAAGTTTATGTGCGTGTAAAAGCAGGCGTCCCAATACTTTTGGCAATATAGTGTACATAGTTCACCCAGGGGGCATATTTTTTATTTTTTTTTACAAAAGTTGCCTTTTAAACCTTTGCTATTTTTCAGCCTGTCTCCTCCTGTGGCCGATACTTTGTATCCAGTAAATGAAATAAAAGTTTCAAAACAATAATTGTGAAATCAAATTAGGGAGGGAAAGAACAGAGAACGGTATTCCATTTAGACTCGGAGCTAAGTGTTCGGACACGCCGCTCCACTACACCTAATATTATTGTCCTTGGGTTTTATGTGTTTCCAGAGCGTCAACAATTCCCAGTGAAAGCGGCAAAATAAAACCCTCTTCCAGCAGGTATTTATCTAAGAAGTGCCCATTATTTCATATCATTTGTTTTAGCTGAGTGAAAATCTAATTACGCCCGGCATCTCCGGCATTCGGAATAATTTCATTTTCCGCTTTGAGAGCGGCGTCTGAACTTTCTCCTCTTCGGAGTTACATCGGAAACCGCAGACATTTCAATTTACGAAGGTCGCGGCGTGAAGCCGAAAAAAAAAAAGAGAGAATCATCTAAATTGTGTTTCTTATTTATTGTTTAAAAATCCATTTGTGCCCTCGATATGTATTAAGCAGGTGTCCTGGTAACACCAGATGAATTCCGACTGCCTTTGTCTTCCAATCTGTTACTGAGAATCACTTCGCTCGCTCAACATTTGAAATGGATACATTAAAAAGAAGAAGAGAAAAAAAAAAAAATTAAAATTAATGTGCTGTGTAATTAGCTTCGCAAGGTGAATGTGCAAAGCGTTGTTAATTGTAATTAATAATTTTCAGATCAAACATTAAATTTCCTTACACAAAGTTTAACCCAAGTCACTGCCAACTGGAATGGAAAAAAAGACGTCGGAGACTGAAAAGGAAAAAATAAACTGTTTATTTTAAGTTCCCTATTTATTTTGTATTTATTTTTTTAGTTTTCATCTTGTTATTTGTTTAGATCCCCAATCTTTGTTTTTACAAGTATACATTTTGTACATAACACAGGAATCCTAAAGCACTATGGGTAAGCCAAAGAGACAGCAAGACAAAAGCAGCCTGCCTCACGGTTGTCTTTCTCTGATTGAAATATTGACCAGAGCCATCTATTAAGCCCCCCCCCCCCCCAGGTATCCCTTTAGGTGGGTTTTAAGAGCTGTCACCATTGTGATTGATCACATGATTGGGAGCAGGGGGGAGTACATACAGGGGTTGCAGAGATCACCATTGCGACCCGGCCCCATGCTCCAGGGGGCCCGTGCGGCCCCCTGTATGTCTAGATAGGAGGGCGGTGGGGAGCTGTGGGGGGCGGCAGCATGCAAAGGAACCAATCCCTTTATGTAGCCGCTTCTCCTCTCCCACCCACAGACATTCAGGGGTTGCAGGAAGGAAATGGAGGGCATTGGCTTCTCCACATGCCGCTCCCACCGCTTCCCTATCCCTTTACTGCTACCTCAGGCCCCTATGTACTTCCCTGCCCCCCCCCCCTCACCCCTCGCATCGCTGCCGGGTTTCCCCCTCCCACACCTCTCGCTGGCTGCTGCAGGGATCTGTCAGGCTGGGGAGCGGGAAGGGGCTGGTAAATGTGTCATTCGCCGGCCCCTTCCTTGTCTTAATGAATAGAGTCAGTGACTAGACATGTGCAATTAGTTTCGTACCAAATCATTTTTTTTTTTAACGAATTCGCGACAAATTCATTAAGTCGGAAATTTTCTAATTAAAGCGGGATTCCACCCTAAAGTGGAACTCCCGCTTTTCGGAACCCTCCCCCCCTCCGGTGTCACATTTGGCACCTTTCAGGGGGGAGGGGGGTGCAGATACCTGTCTAAGACAGGTATCTGCACCCACTTCCGGCATAAACACACACGTGTCCCGGCAGACAGCGCTGAAGATTCTCATTGCGCCGCGCGACTCGCGCATGCGCAGTAGGGAATCGGGAAGTGAAGCCACTTCCTGATTCCCTTACCGAGAATGGCGCCGGCTACAGCAGAGAGCCGAGCGATCGATCGGCCTCTGCTGCCGACACCGCTGGACCCTGGAACAGGTAAGTGTCCGTTTTTTAAAAGTCAGCAGCTGCAGTATTTGTAGCTGCTGGCTTTTCATTTTTTTTTTTTTCAGTACAATCCCGCTTTAACAAACAACCCAATTAACTAATTTTCGGAAGTTCGAAAGTCCGAAAACCTGAAAATTCGAAAATCTGAAGTAATAACTAACTAATAATAACTAACTATTAAATTATAAGTATTGGAATTTCCTTTCAAATTTGGCTGTTAGTGAACGTAACAAATTAAAATTTATTCGAAGTTACCAATTATCCGAAATAACGATTGCCGTATCTGAACGAATGGAACGTAACAAATTATTAATAAATAATAAAAATAATAAAACGTTTTTATTATTATTTTGTTTTTTATTATTATTATTATTGTTATTCATTATTATTAATTTGTTACGTTCCATTTGTTATTTTGGATAATTGGTAACTTGGAACGTACAGTAACAAATTAATAATAATGAATAACAATAATAATAATAATAAAAAAGCAATAAAAAAACATTTTATTATTATTATTATTTATTAATAATTTGTTACGTTCCATTCGCATAGATTCGTTATTTCAGTTAATTCGTAACTTCGGATAAATTTGTATTCGTTACGTTCACTAACAGCCAAATTTAAAAGTAAATTCCAATACCTATAATTAATAGTTAGTAATTATTAGTTAGTTATTTTTTCGAATTTTCAGATTTTCTTTCATATTTTCGGATTTTTTAATTTTTTAATTTACAAATTTTCAAATTTACAAATTTCCGAATGATTAGAAAAATGAAAAAAAAAAACATAAAACAAATGAAACGAAAACAAACAAATTTTTCGGCAGTGCACAGTCTATCAAGAATCATTTTCTTTGTTTTTAATTCATAACGAAGGCATAGTAAACTGTGTTTCCTATGCTTTAGTTTATGACTGAACGGGAAGCCTCTGTACAGAGATATCCCTGTTCATTCATTCTGTGCTGAAGCTGCAGAGAAAGGGACTGATGAATCTGTCCTTAGTCCTTTTCTAAGTCTCAAAAGAGAGACATCAGTTTAGACCCCTGATATTTCACCAACACCTACTAATGGGGGTCCTAAAAAATATGTAAACAATAATAAAAAAAAAAACTGTAAAAGAAAAAAAAAAAGAAAAGAAAATGGTAAAAAATAATAAATGAAAACAATTAAAAGAAAAAACTATTGACACTAGTGGCGGAACACCAGGGTCGCAAAGGTTGCACTTGCAACTGGGCTCTGGCATTCCTCTACCGTAGGGGGACTCCAAGACAGTAGGAAGGTGGCCCACTACGGGACTGGAATAAAGGGTCCCACGATGGGAGTAAAGGGCCCCAGATCAGTGGGAAGGGCCCCGGTCGGGGTCCAGGGGGCCCTTCATGGTTTCTGGAACCGGGGCATATGCCTCTGATTGGAAGCCTGCCCCACCAACTCCTGATTACGATTAGAGATTGTCAGTTGTCTATGACAGCTTAGTCACTGTGTTGGAGCATGTAGATAATGATCGAACACACAGAAAAAAAAGGTAAAAATAACAAAAATTTTTAATAACTACTCTAAATACACAAAAAAGAGGAACCAGGTTGCCCTCAAGACTTAATACATAACATACCATTATGTACTCTGACTGTAGAATGGCAGACTCAAGGTGGAAGGCAGTAGATGGACCATACAGCAATGGGAGAAACAAGGTGGAAGCCACTTTGGAGAAGTCAAGACCGATAGCAGGCATAATCTGTGGATGTAGCATAAGTAAGGGCAGGCAGCAGACAGGAGACATGTCCATTTAACCTAAGCAAAGGTCAGGGCAGGCAGCAGAAGTATCCACGAAGACTAGCAAAGGTCAGGGCAGGCAGCAGACAGGAGAAGTATCCACGAAGACTAGCAAAGGTCAGGGCAGGCAGCAGACAGGAGAAGTATCCACGAAGACTAGCAAAGGTCAGGGCAGGCAGGAGAAGTATCCACGAAGACTAGCAAAGGTCAGTGCAAGCAGCAGACAGGGGAAGTATCCATGAAGACTAGCAAAGGTCAGGGCAGGCAGCAAGCAGGAGAAGTATCCATTAAGACCAGCAAGTGTCAAAGCAGGGAGCAGGCAGGAGAAGTATCCATGAAGATGAGCAAAGGTCAGGGTAGGCAGCAGAAGCATTCATTAAGACTAGCAAAGGTCAGGGCAGGCAGCAGGCAGGAGAAGTATCCATTAAGAGTAGCAAAGGTCAGGGCAGGCAGCAGACAGAAGAAGAATCCATTAGGACAAGCAAAGATCGGGGCAGGCAGAAGAAGTATCCATGAAGGTGAGCAAAGGTCAGGGCAAGCAGTATGCAGGAAAAGTATCCATGAAGATGAGCAAAAGTCAGGGCAGGCAGCAAGCAGTAGAAGCATTCATTAAGACTACTAAAGGTCAGGGCAGGCAGGAGAAGTATCCATTAAGATTAGCAAAGGTCCAAGTAGGCAACAGATAGACAGAAGATGTATCCATTAAACCTAGCAAAGGTCAGGGCAGATAGCAGGCTGGGGAGATATCCCTTAAGACTAGTAAAGGTCAGGCAGGCAATAGGCAGAAGGAGTGTGGAAGCCACTTTGTAGAAGCCATGAATGACAGCTGGCATAATCTGTGGATGTGGCATAGGTAAGGACAGGCAGCAGACAGGAGAATTATCCATTAAAAGCACTAGCAATGGTCAGGGCAGGCAGCAGACAGGAGCACTAGCAATGGTCAGGGCAGGCAACAGACAGTAGGAAAGTCAGCAGGAAAATTGTATCACTGAGGCACTGGTTGATGATGTTTAAATAAAGGGACTCTTGCACCAGGAACCAATCCTGGAGCAGACGAGGTGTGTGCCCAGCAGAACATGAAAGGTACGAGGCATGTGCAGGCGGTCACAGGTGGCTGTAAAGCTGCACCCTTTGCCCAGAAACTAGTGTGCTAGCTGAGGATAGGGATGGGGCTGTGTCCTCTTACTCTGAAACCGGGGAGCTAGCTGAATCCAGGAGCAGCTCTGTGCACCATTGCTTGGCTGCTGCTGGGAGGAGCGAGCGCTGGAACCAGGCAATGGTGACCACCACCAGCAGGCAGGTGAATATGTGGACATCCTAACAGGTGGTTGATGGAGGTCTTTGGAATTCCATGTATCAGAGGACTCAATAGTCGTATTTTAGCCACATCCCGGGAACAGCAGATATGAGGGGAACTGAGCACTAACACATGAAAAAAGGTATATACAATGTATATCAAAGTCAGCCATAGTAGTACTCGTGTATGAAGGAAGCAACTCCAACCCTAACAAGACACCTATTGCCAAAAGATGGGGGAAGTGGTGGGCTCACATTACTGCATAGAGTGAAATACACTGCTAGGGTTATATGGTGACCCTAAGGAGCAGCAGAGAAATAATGGCTGAATGTGCTAGGGGAACAATCTATGGGTTATCAATGTCATGGGGGGGGGGGGGGGGGGGTTGGGTGTGGTGATTGGTGAACTGATTGCCCCCAACATTTCTCAAATTTAAGGTATCAGCCTCTTAGAAGTCTCTCCATTTATAATCTCTCCGTAGGACGTCTGGTTTCCGAACTTTCATTGGTTTACTAGAAAGGGCAGCACAGTGGTGTAGTGGTTAGCACTTTCACCTAGCAGTAATAGGGTCGCTGGTTCAAATCCCGACCACAACACCTTCTGCCTGGAGTTTGCATGTTCTCCCTGTGCCTGCATGGGTTTCCTCTGGGTACTCCGGTTTCCTCCCACACTCCAAAGACATGCTGGTAGGTTAATTAGATCCTGTCGATAAAATTGGCCAAATATGTGTATGTGTTTGTAAGCATGTCAGGACCACGCTATACCACAGATGGACACCAGTGGCAAAAAAGCGCCCTGAGGCGATTCAGTTCGCATAGGTGGCGCTATACAAGTCATTCATTCATTCAGAAAGGCGTCATTCTCTTGGATCCCCAACAGGCACATCATTACACCTCGGGCTTCAGCGACTATAATGCCGCGTACACATGATCGGAATTTCATCCAGCAAAAGACCGATGAGAGCTTTTCATCGGAAAATGCGACCGTGTGTAGGCTCCATCGGAATTTTGCTGCCCGAATTCCCGCCAGCAAAAAATTGAGAGCATGTTCCCAATTTTTCTGACGGAAAAGGTTTCTATCGGAAATTCCGATCGTCTGTAGCAATTCCAACGCGCAAAATTCCTACACATGTTAGGAAACAATTTGACGCATGCTCGGAAGCTTTGAACTTAATTTTTTCTCGGCTCGTCGTAGTGTTGTAAGTCACCGCGTTCTTGACGGTCGGAATTTGGTGTGACCGTGTGTAGGCAAGACAGTTTGAGCGGAATTCCTTTGGGAAAATCATCAGAGCTTTTTCCGACGAGAATTCCGATTGTGTGTACGCGGCATTAGACTCTCAGAGGATAAAAATAAAACTTTGAAAGGGTATTAATGTGTTTTAACAAAGGTGATAATTAGAAGAGATTTGTCGGCTGATAAGACATGATAGTGAGAACTCATATGTTCTCCTCCTTCTGCTACAAAAAGAAATGTAACAAGTGCCAGCAATTATTTCTTCCATCTACTTTATGGTATTTGTTTTTATTTTCCATAATTTTTTCTTTCTTTTTTTTTATATTTTTTTAGTTAATTTCATTTAATGATGTTTTTTTTTATTTCTTTTTTTTTTTTTGTTTTTTTTTTTGTTTTTATGTAATTCATCCTTATTTGAGTAATGTCACGTCAACTTTTTTACTTCCTATGGAAAAGTTAAAATAAAAATAATAAGACTAAATGTGCATTTTTTAGGCACAAGAACAGATTGTGGGGGGGTAAGTTTAGGGTAGTCTGTTTGTTTTTTTGTTTTTTTATAAATATGTCATCCTTGTTTAAATAATGTGGAGAGGTGGTCTGGTGGAGTGGTGGAGTGGTGGTCTGGTGGGGTGGTGGGGTGGTGGTCTGGTGGGGGGGTGGTGGGGTGGTGGTCTGGTGGGGTGGTGGTCTGGTGGGGTTGTGGGGTGGTGGGGTGGTGGAGTGGTGGGTTGGTCAGGTGATGGCCAACAGAGTCATGCCGCGTACACACGACCGGACTTCCCAGCAGACTAGGTCCGCTGGTCTTCCCGACAGACTTTCAACGGAGTTATAACGGACTTCAAAAATTAACGGACTTGCCCACACACGGACTAAAGTCCATTCATTTTGAACGTGATGAGTTACGACGGGACTAGAAAAGGAAGTCAATCTTGCCGCTTTAATCAGAAAGATTGACACGTTGCGAGCCCCGTCACGGGAGCTGACGGCTGGTATGGATTTTAAGGGGAGCCCCCTATGCCGAAAGAACAGCGTGGGGGTCCCCCCAAAGTCCATACCAGACCCTTATCCGAGCACGCAGCCCGGCCGGTCAGGAAAGGGGGTGGGGAGGAGCGAGCGCCCCCCCTCCTGAACCGTACCAGGCCGCATGCCCTCAACATGGGGGGTTGGTGCTTTGGGGAAGGGGGGCACCCTGCGGCCCCCCCACCCCAAAGCACCTTGTCTCCATGTTGATGAGGACAAGGGCCTCTTCCCGACAACCCTGGCTGTTGGTTGTCGGGGACTGCGGGTGGGGGGCTTATCTGAATCTGGGAGCCCCCTTTAATAAGGGGGCCCCCAGATCATAGCCCCCCACCCTATGTGAATAAGTATAGGGTACATCGTACCCCTACCCATTCACCTGGGGAAAAAAGTGTCAATAAAAAAACACACTAGACAGGTTTTTAAATTAATTTATTAGGCATCTCTGGGGGTCTTCTTCCGACTTCTTCACAATTTCTGGTTCTTCTCCCACCTCCAGCCTCTTCTCCCGGTCTCCAGTTTTTCTCCGCGCTCTCCGGGTTCTTCTGCCAGGCTCCTCCGCTATCTTCTTCCAGCTCTTTTACTAGCGTTGGCCCGGTCTTCTCCTTCGTCGTCTTCTTCCTTCTTCTCTTCTTCCGATGTTGACACAACGCTCTCTCCCGCTGTAATGCTGTGTACACAGTGTGCAACGACTTAAATAGGCATGGGGCAGGGTCACTGAGTGATGTCACCAGGTGACCCCGCCCCTTATGACGGCACAGTCCCAGCATGCCCTGGGACCCCGCCCCTTGTGACGTCACCGCCCGGGGCATGCTGGGACTGTGCCATCATAAGGGACGGGGTCACCGGGTGACATCACCCGGTGACCTCGCCACATGCCTATATAAGTCGTTGCGCACCGTGTACACAGCATTACCGCGAGAGAGAGCGTCGTGTCAACATCAGAAGAACAGAAGAAGGATCGCGCTGGAAACATTCTCGCGGGCAGGTGCTGTAGCTGCCCTTGCGTCGTATTTGGTCCGTCAGACCAGCATACAGACGAACGGGTTTCCCCCTAGGAACTGGATCCAGCGGAGTGTTCTTTTTCTAAAGTCCGTCAGATTTTTGGACAGCAAAGGTCCGATGGAGCCCCCACACGATCGAATTGTCCGACGGATTCGTTCCGTCGGACTTTTGCTGTGAAAAAAAAAGTCCGGTCGTGTGTACGTGGCATCATCCGCCTCTCCACAGACAATGGCTTCCCAGCACAATGTCATAGACCGCTCTCCATCTCTAGTACTGATGTGAACCGGCAATGGTCATGTGATGAAGCCGTCCTCCCTGCCCCCTCGGCGTAGAGAACCAGTTGAAGGGGCCGGTCAGGATTTACACATTTTCAGGAATTCTGTCTGCTCAAAAATTTCATTTTTTCATTTTCTTGAAGTTGAAAAAAAGGAACCTTGGGGATATCAGTAGATGACAATTGTTATTTCCTCAATTACTGACATAAGAGGAACGCAGATGTTTGTCTCATTATCATATCTTCTTAATTGTCACTTTTCCCACATATTAGAAAAAAACGTAATTGCCGAATATATTCACCGTGTCTGGCTGATTTTTTATTTTTTTTTTAGGACAATATGTTGGAGCTGTGAGATTCGATTAAAGTGTTACTAAACCCAAAACAGTAAAATCGGTCTGTATATGCAGTAAAGCATTCTTGTTATACTAGACATGTGCAATTCGTTTCGTTTTTTTTCGTTTTTCGTTTTTCTTTTGTTATATTCGTTCATTCGTTATCGTACGAATGAACGAACGATTCGCTAAAAAATTTAACGAATAACGAACGAATACGAAAAACAACGAAAATCCGAAATAACCAAATTAGAAACAACGAAACTACGAAAGAAGAAAATCCGAAAAACGAAAACAGGAACAACGAAAATCAAAATGAACGAAAAAATTTGTACATTCGTAACTTTTTTTTTTTTGTTGAATTGGTAATTTTCCGTGTCCCTTACAATGGCGCTGCTTAACGTGCCTCGAATGGATTGAACGAAAAAATTCGTACATTCGTAACTTTTTTTTTTTTTTTCGATTCGTAATTTGGCGCTGCTTAACCGCTTCCCGACCGCCTAACGCCGATATACATCGGCAAAATGGCACGGGCAGGCAAAATCACGTACCTGTACGTGATCGTGCATGTGCCTGCCTGTGGGAGCTCCGTGACCACGGCCGCGGGACCAGCGGACCCGATCGCCGCTGGAATCCCGCGATCGTGTTACGGAGCTGAAGAACGGGGAGAGGTTTGTGTAAATAAACCTCTCCCCACGCTTCCTACACTGCCTGTCATTGATCGGCTGTTCCCTGTCATCGGGAAAGCCGATCAATGACGTCAGACGTACAGCCACGCCCCCCTACTGTGAAAAAAAACACAACACGTCACACTGACTCCTCCCTGCCCCCTAGTGGTTAACTCCTTCACTGCCACTGTCATTTACATAGGAATCAGTGCTATTTAAATAGCACTGATTTCTGTATAAATGACAAATGTCCCAAAAATGTCCGATGTGTCCGCCATAATGTCACAGTCACAATAAAAATCGCTGATCGCCGCCATTACTAGTAAAAAAAAAATATTAATAAAAATGCTATAAAACTATCCCCTATTTTGTAAACGCTATAACTTTTGCGCAAACTAATCAATAATCGCTTATTGCGATTTTTTTTACCAAAAATATGTAGAAGAATACGTATCGGCCTAAACTGAGGAAAAAAAATGTTTTTTTATATATTTTTTGGGGATATTTTATTATAGCAAAAAGTAAAAAATATTGCATTTTTTTCAAAATTGTCGCTCTATTTTTGTTTATAGCGCAAAAAAAATAAAAACTGCAGGGGCGATCAAATACCACCAAAAGAAAGCTCTATTTGTGGGAAAAAAAGGACGCCAATTTTGTTTGGAAGCCACGTCGCACGACCGCGCAATTGTCAGTTAAAGCGACGCAGTGCCGAATCGCAAAAAGGGGGCCTGGTCCTTTGGCTGCCAATTGGTCCAGGGCTGAAGTGGTTAACGTGCTTCGAATGGATTGAACGAAAAAAATTCGTACATTCGTAATTTTTTTTTTTTTTCCGATTCGTAATTTTCCGTGTCTCTTACAGTGGCGCTGCTTAACGTGCTTCGAATGGATTGAACGAAAAAAATTTGTACATTCGTACCTTTTTTTTTCGATTCTTAATTTTCCGTGTCTCTTAAAATGTAATAATAGCATACACATTACATAACATTATGAATTATGCTCCGATTACGAATCTACGAAAACAATGTTACGAAAGTACGAATAAATCAATCTAACGAAAGTACGAATGTAATTAAATCTACGAAAATACGAATGCGTCCGAATTTCAAATAAACGAAAATTAAACTAACAGAAAAACGAATCAACGAAAAAATAACTCTTACGAAAATACGAATCGTTACGAATACGAACACCGACGACTTACGAATTTACGGATTGTTACGAATCAACGGAAACGAAAAAAACGAAACGAAAATAAACAAATTTTTTTGTTGTGCACATGTCTATGTTATACTCAGTGTGGAACCTAAAGGGGTTTATCCTCCGCATTGTGTAAAAAGGCTGTTTGATCCTGTCCTCTCTGATTTTTTATTTTTTTTGTTCTTTGGGGAGTGTATTTGATCACTAGGGATGGGCCGAACACCCCCCCCCCCCCCCCGGTTCAGTTCGCATCAGAACATACCGAACAGGCAAAAAAATTCGGCAGAACACACGAACACCGTTAAAGTCTATGGGACATGAACATGAATAATCTAAAGTACTAATTTTAAAGGCTTATATGCAAGATATTGTCATAAAAAGTGTTTGGGGACCCGGGTCCTGCCCCAGGGGACATGTATCAATGCAAGAAAAGTTTTAAAAACTGCAGTTTTTTCGGGAGCAGTGATTTTGTTAATGCTTAAAGTGAAACAATAAAAGTGAAATATTCCTTTAAATTTCGTACCTGGGGGTGTGTATAGTATGCCTGTGAAGGGGCGCATGTTTCCCGTGTTTAGAACAGTCCAAGGAAAGGTCAGAGAAAAGGAAAAAAGTACTAGTGGCTATAATGATCCCCAGCACACAGAAAAAAAAAATCATTGAAAAAAACGGCATGGGATTCCCCCACAGTCCATTACCAGTCCCTTTGGATCTGGTATGAGTATTAAGGGGAACCCCCGAACCAAAATTAAAAAAAAAAATGGTCTCTCCAAAGTCCATACCAGGCCCTTCAGGTCTGGTATGGATATTAAGGGAGACCCTGCACCAAATGTTTTTTTAAAAATGGCGTAGGGGTCCCCCCAAAAATCCATACCAGACCCTTATCTGAGCACACAACCTGGCAGGCCGCAGGACGAGAGAGCGCCCCCCCCCCCCCCCCTCCTGAACCGTACCAGGCCACATGCACTCAACATGGGGAGGGTGCTTTGGGGTAGGCTCCTGGGGTGAGCATATGTAGTGAATGCAGGCTCCTGGGGAGAGCAGATATAGTGAATGCAGGCTCCTGGGGAGAGCAGACATAGTGAATGCAGGCTCCTGGGGAGAGCATATATAGTGAATGCAGGCTCCTGGGGAGAGCAGATATAGTGAATGCAGAGTCCTGGGAGATCAGATATAGTGACTGCAGAGTCCTGGGGAGATCAGATATAGTGAATGCAGAGTCCTGGGGAGAGCAGATATAGTGAGTGCAGAGTCCTGGGGAGAACAGATATAGTGAATGCAGAGTCCTGGGGATACCAGATATAGTGAATGCAGAGTCCTGGGGAGATCAGATATAGTGACTGCAGAGTCCTGGGGAGAGCAGATATAGTGAATGCAGAGTCCTGGGGATACCAGATATAGTGAATGCAGAGTCCTGGGGAGATCAGATATAGTGACTGCAGAGTCCTGGGGAGAGCAGATATAGTGACTGCTGAGTCCTAGGGAGATTAGATATAGTGAATGCAGAGTCCTGGGGATACCAGATATAGTGAATGCAGAGTCCTGGGGAGATCAGATATAGTGAGTGCAGAGTCCTGGGGAGATCAGATATAGTGAATGCAGGCTCCTGGGGAGAGCAGATATAGTGAATGCAGGCTCTTGGGGAGACAAAATATAGGGAATGCAGGCTCCTGGGGAGATCAGATATAGTAACTGCAGGCTCCTGGGGAGACCAGATATAGGTAATGCAGAGTCCTGGGGAGATAAGATATAGTGAATGCAGAGTCCTGGGGAGACCAGATAAAGTGACTTGCCGGATGTCTATTTACTTGGTGTAACATCATCTTTTATATTTTACCCAAAAAACTGTATTATATCAGGGGCGGCCTATCAATTGTGGGCGCATGAGTGCCACCCCTATCCATGATTTTTTTTTAAGTACCTGATAAGAGCCAGAGGCGCTAATAGGCTTCAAAAAAAGGGTGGGCTCAGGATTAGAAGCATTGCCCCAGCTGTTTCAATGCTCCTCCCGGGCAATCAAGAAGTGGGTCTGATACCCGTCACTCGATTGGCTGAAATAACAGGCGATCCTATTGAAGGGGAGGAGACGTACGCGGAAGCAAGGAGGAGAATAGCCATTGGCTGATGCCCGATCCCCGCCGCTCCTCGGATGCCCCATCCCAGCCGCTGCTCCTGGGATGCCCGCCGATGCCTGCCACCTAGATGGGGTAAGTGCAGGTGGAGCAACCGGCAGACAGCGGGGGGGAATAGGGGGGCTTGAATTGCCGTGGGGGGGGCTTGGTTGCTTGCCACCCCCCCAAACAAAAAAACACCATCCGCCACTGGATTATATACTGTATTTTTTTGCTTTAAAATTCATACAAGTGTATTTTTTCCAAAAAAAATAAAAAACTTGCTTGGAAAACCATGTCGCAAATACCGTGTGACATAAAAAAATTGTAATGACTGCCATTTTATTCTCTAGGGCCTCTGCTAAAAAGAAATATATATTATACATATTATACATATATATATATACTGTAACAAAACCCCTGAGTATGAAAGGGGTTAAAGCCATTTAGAACATTCCATTTCCGAACACAGACGCAGCTACATAAACACTCCAGTCAGCCGAACAAGAAACCCATACGAATAATTCTTCCCCCCAAGTACGAGACAAGGCTCTGTATGGAGGGTCAAACAGGAATCAGGCTCAAGTCTTTATATACAGTTAAAGAGGAGGTTCCTATTCATCATCATATTACTCTAACAATACAAATGTAACCAGAAACCTAATTAACATGAGAGCTAATTTACTAAATCATTTACCCAGACTAGGTGACTCAGAGACATGACCTTTAGGACAGACTTGTGGTCACCGAGCTTTACACATTAGTATAAACACAGGACACCTTCTCACAATAGCAGGAGCTAATTACAATTAACAATACAAACAGTGACCTCCCCCCCTCCTCAGCCTAGTAGGCAACAAATTATAGACTGTCCGGCTCCAACCCAGTTCTAGAGGCCAATGTGATCAGCTCTCTCAACTAACATGTTGAGTTCAGAATCAAACAAACCAAGAATAGTCTTTACATATAGCCTGGGAGATATTGTGGATAAATATTACTGTCCCATTTTAATCCAGTTATCCAATCATAATCTCAGGGTTCATACTTTTCTTGGTCACCCTGCGCCCAACAGTGACTCCCATCACATTATATATATATATATATATATATATATATATATATATATATATATATATATATATATATATATATATATATATATATATATATATATATAAAAATGTTTGGAGGTTCTAAGTAATTTTCTAGCAAAAAAAAAAACCCTGTAAACAAAAAGTGCCAGAAAAGGCGTGGCCAGCAACGGTTAACCTTTGCTTTTTATAAAGGATCAGTCATTTCCCTTTAAACAAATCATTTAGCCATCTTAAATATCTTTGTTTTTTTGGATTTTAATTCATATTAGCGCTTTAGTACTTTTTCTATCATTTCCCTTTAAACAAAGTTTTCCTCTGCAGTTCTCTAGCTGTGGGCTCTCTCATATTCTCCGCGCAGAACTCCAAACCTCTCAAACCTTCTGCTTGTTCAGTGTATTGCTGATGTGAGGATGTTCCATATTATCAGCTGTAAAATAATAGGCAATATTCCTGCATTAGCTGCTGGCAGTCTTTCTGCTGTTTCAAGCAATAACATCCTGGATTTCCAAGAAGATATAATTCTCGCCTCTCCATTGTCCTCCCATCTATGTACAGCGCATGCATCTTCCGCACACTATTGATTGTCTCCATACATTTTCCTATTAATGGAAAGACGTGAAATCGCCTCTGCCAAGCGCTCTCCGACTTCCACATTACGCTTCTTTAAGAAGTAAACCTCAATACTGCTGAAGACAACTTGATAGTTGCACGCCAATCCGTGGGTGTCATCGTGGCCTAAAGCGGGTCTAAACGTGACTGACGATGGATTTACAAGGTATATTTAAAAAATATATATTTTTTAACCACTTCAGCCCTAAAGGATTTGCCCCCTTCCTGACCAGGCTATTTTTTGCGATACGGCACTGCGTCATTTTTTACTGTCAATTGCACGGTCGTGCGACGCTGTACCCAAACAAGATTTACGTCTTTTTTTTCCCCACACAAATAGAGCTTTCTTTTGGTGGTATTCGATCACCTCTGCGGTTTTAATTTTTTACGCTATAAACAAAAAAAGAGCGACAATTTTGAAAAAAAAAAGCAATATTTTTTGCTATAATAAATTTCCCTCAAAAATATATAAAAAAAAAGGTTTTTTTCCACAGTTTAGGCCGATACCTATTCTTCTACATATTTTTGGTAAAAAAAAAAAAATCGCAATAAGCGTTTATTGATTGGTTTCCGCAAACATTATAGCGTCTACAAAATAGGGGCTAGATTTATGCCATTTTTATTATTTTTATTTTACTAGTAATGCGACAATCTGTGATTTTTAGCATGACTGCGTCATTGTGGCGGACACTTTTGACCCATTTTTGGGACGATTGACAATTATCAGCTTCAGGAAGTTTTTACCCCCTTCCTGACCAGAGCACTTTTTGCGATTCGGCACTGCGTCGCTTTAACTGACAATTGCGCGGTCATGCGATGCTGTACCCACACAAAATTTACGTCCTTTTTTTCCCACAAATAGAGCTTTCTTTTGGTGCTATTTGATCACCTCTGCAGTTTTTATTTTTAAATTTTTAAATTTTTAAATAAAAAAAGAGTGACAATTTTGAAAAAAAAAAGCAATCTTTTTTTTACTTTTTGCTATAATAAATATCCCCCAAAATATATATAAAAAAAAAACAAATTTTTTCCTCAGTTTAGGTCAATCTGTATTCTTCTACATATTATTGGTAAAAAAAAAAAAAAATAGCAAAAAGCGTATATTGATTGGTTTGTGCAAACGTTAAGCGTCTACAAAATAGGGGATAGTTTTATGGCATTTTTATTATAATTTTATTTTTTTACTAGTAATGGCGGCGATCTGCGATTTTTATCAGGACTGCGACATTATGGCCGACACATTTTTGGGACTATTGGCATTTATACGGCGATCAGTGCTATAAAAATGCATTGATTACTGTATAAATGTCTCTGGCAGTGAAGGGGTTAATACTAGGGGGCGATCAAGAGGTTAATGTGTTACCTAGTGTGTGTTTTTAACTGAAGGGGGGAGGGGACTGTGTAGGGAAGAGAGAGATCGCTGTTAATACTCTGTATGAACAAACGATCTGTCACTTCTCCCCTCAGAGAACCAGAAACTGTGTGTGATCGCGACCACAGGGCATTTGCATTGTCTCCGTGGGTGAGCAGGGGGCACACGCCCCTAGTGGCCACAGGGCGAAGCGATGTTACATAATGTTGTTTCGCCCTGTGCCATTCTGCCGCAATACAACTGCAGCGGCTGGTCGGCAAGTGGTTATACAGTGATAAAAATGCACTGATTACTGCATAAAAGTCACTGGCAGGGAAGGGGTTAACACTAGGGGGCAATCAAGGGGTTAAGTGTGTTCCCTCACTGTGTGTTTCTAATTGTGGGGGGAGGGGACTAACTAGAGGAGGAGCCAGATGACTGTTCCTAACAAGTTGGAACAGACAATCTGCCTCTTCTCTCCGGACAGTCCCATTTTTTTGGTTAACTTTTCTTGTTTAATATTAACTGGACCCTGGGCAAAACTTTTCTTGCCCCCCCCCCCCCCCCCCCCCCCCCCCCTTGCAGTTTTGCTCTCCAGCTGCTCTGAGACATACAATAAATAGCAGCTAGACCAAAATCAGTTTACTGAATCAGATCAGGCAGCTATTGCGATTGGTTGCCAGAGGTTACAGTGTATCATTACCGCTCACTGACTGGTTGCTAGAGGTTACAGCGCACACTGCGGCTTACTGATTAGTTGCTAGAGGTTACAGAACATGATTTCTGCTTGTTGATTGGTTACTAGAGATTACTGTGGATATGACCTCAGGAGGGCATGATATACCGTATTTATCGGCGTATAACACACACTTTTTCTCCCTTAAAATCGGGGAAAAGTCGTGGGTGCGTGTTATACGCCGATCCCACCCAAAAAAAGTGCAAAAAAAAAATCAAACGGCGCCGAAAAACAGCGACCACCGCCGAAAAAAAACGAGCGCCGCCGAAAAAAAAACGAGCGCCGCCGAAAAAGACCGATCTGTCTGTTTGGCTCCGCTCGCAGTCCCGCCTCCCTGCGCTCTGAAACAGCAGGGAGGCGGGACTGCGAGCGGAGCCGAACAGACGGCTCAGGCTTTTCCGCCGGCGCGGTCTTTCAAGGCGGCAAATTTTAAATGTGGGAAAGGTGCAAATGACGCTGACAAGCTGCAAATGACGCTTAAATGTAAGTGTTTTTTTCCCTAAACTTCCCTCCTAAAACTTTTTTTCCTTAAAATGCCCTCCTAAACTTGGGGTGCGTGTTATACGCCGGTGCTTGTTATACGCCAATAAATATGGTACATATGAAAGCCGCCAGCCACCACTATTTACATATTAATGCCGTTATTTACATGTAAACACAGGGTCTGCAGGTGAGTCATCTGTACACAACAATAGGGCAGAGCTGGGCAGCATTAGTAGCAGCATTTCACACTGAGATATCGGGACACAGCACAGGGCTAAAACCTCAAGGGATGAGGGAATTTAAACCAGGATAGTTGGCAAGTATGAGGCAGCTGCTTTGGGCCCCACAATAATGACAGGGCCCAGGGCAGCTGCCCCTTTTGCCCTGCCTTAAAAACGGCCCTGAGTACAGCCCTGGCCAAAAGTTTTGAGAATGACACACAAATATAACATTTTCACAAAGTCTGCTGCTTCATTGTTTGTAGATCTTTTTGTCAGATGTTACTATGGGATACGGAAGTATAATTACAAGTATTCCATTAGTGTCAGAGGCTGTTATTGACAATGACGTGAAGTTTATGCAAAGAGTCAATGTTTGCAGTGGTGAGCGGTGACCTTTCTTTTTCGAGACCTTCGCCCCGGCATGTTGTTAATCGAGGTCTGGGCCTGGGCAGGAAGGGACCTGTCATCCTTATTTCTATTACAAGAGATCTTTACATTCCTTGAAGTAGGAATAAAAGTGTTAAACAAAATAAACTCTGAAGTTTTTTCCGACGGAGTTCCGATGGAGTTCCGCTGAAACGGCCTTGCCTGCACACGATCACACCAAAGTCCGTTCATTTAGAACGCGATGACGAACGACGGGACTAAAAAAGGAAGTTCAATAGCCAGTAGCCAATAGCTTCTCTTGCGTCGTTTTTGGTCCGTCGCAACAGCACACAGACGAATGGTTTTCCAGATAGGGGTTGATTCCGTTGGAAAGATTTAAAACATGTTCTAATTTTAGGTCCGTCAGAATTTTCGAAAAAAAAAAAAGTCTGCTGAAGCCCACACACGATCGAAATATCCGATGAAATGATTCCGTCAGACTTTTCCTGCCATACGCGGCATAAGTGGTATTTATTCAGGAAGCACATTTCAAGACTGGTTCTTTGCAGACTTTACGTAGCAAAAAATGATCCTTCTGTATACCATTCCACCAATTCTTTGTCAAAATCCAAAGTGGTATCAATCTTACTACAAAAGACATCTGGCATTGAAATAACTCACCAACGGGCTGGCACAAGGGAGGTATTTATTTCTTAACCACTTCAGCCCCGGACCAATTGGCAGCCAAAGGACCAGGACCCTTTTTGCGATTCGGCACTGCGTCGCTTTAACTGACAATTGCGCGGTCGTGCGACGTGGCTCCCAAACAAAATTGGCGTCCTTTTTTTCCCACAAATAGAGCTTTCTTTTGGTGGTATTTGATCGCCCCTGCGGTTTTTATTTTTTGCGCTATAAACAAAAATAGAGCGACAATTTTGAAAACAATGCAATATTTTTTGCTTTTTGCTATAATAAATATCCCCAAAAAATATATAAAAAAAAACATATTTTTTCCCTCAGTTTAGGCCGATACGTATTCTTCTACATATTTATGGTAAAAAAAAAAATCGCAATTAGCGATTATTGATTGGTTTGCGCAAAAGTTTTAGCGTTTACAAAATAGGGGATAGTTTTATAGCATTTTCATTAATATTTTTTTTTTTTTACTAGTAATGGCGGCGATCAGCGATTTTTATCATGACTGCGACATTATGGCGGACACATCGGACATTTTTGACACATTTTTGGGACCATTGTCATTTATACAGCAATCAATGCTATTTAAATGCACTGATTCCTGTATAAATGACAGTTGTAGTGAAAGAGTTAACCACTAGGGGGAGGGGAGGGTTATGGGCTCTGACGTGTGTGTGTTTTTTTACATTAGGGGGCGGTGCTGACGTCTGACATCATTGATCGGCTTTCCCCATGACCGGGAACAGCCAATCAATGACAGGCAGTGTAGGAAGCGCGGGGAGAGGTTTTGTTTACACAGACCTCTCCCCGTTCTTCAGCTCCGTGACCCGATTGCGGGACACCAGCGGCGATCGGGTCCGCTGGTCCCACGGCCGTGGTCACGGAGCTCCCGACCGGCGCGCGCGACCCACGGACAGGCATTTAAAGGGTCACGTACAGGTACGTGATTTTGCCTGCCCGTGCCATTCTGCTGACTTATATATGCAGTGGGCGGTCGGGAAGCGGTTAAAGTGGGGCTCCACTGCCTCCGACGCTTTTTTTTTTTTTTTGGTGACATTTATAAACAAATTCCTTTTGACATGTGTTACTTGCATGTCCCGTTTTTAGAAGTTTTCCCATTGTTTTTTTATAATCTACTCATATCCATCGTTCTCATCTTGCCTGTGGGCATGTGAAGCCCACAGGCAATCTCTTCCGGGATTCAGTGACGTGCATCTCCCAGAATGCCCCGCCCGTTCTATCTAAGATCTTGCGCATGCGCAGTAATATTTACATAGGAGCTAGGGTTGCCACCTTTTCCTCAAGCCAAACCCGAACACTTTAGCGGCGCATGGCAAATTTTTTTTTTGGTATACACTACAGGATTTTAAAGACCTGGAGGAGAGCAATAATGCGTCATGCTTAGTGTGGATGGTAACTACTGGTACCATCCACTGCCCTACTGACACCGTCCACTGCCCTACTGACACCGTCCTCTGCCCTACTGACACCGTCCTCTGCCCTACTGACACCGTCCACTGCCCTACTGACACCGTCCTCTGCCCTACTGACACCGTCCACTGCCCTACTGACACCGTCCACTGCCCTACTGACACCGTCCTCTGCCCTACTGACACCGTCCTCTGCCCTACTGACACCGTCCTCTGCCCTACTGACACCGTCCACTGCCCTACTGACACCGTCCTCTGCCCTACTGACACCGTCCACTGCCCTACTGACACCGTCCTCTGCCTTACTGACACCGTCCTCTGCCCTACTGACACCGTCTACTGCTCTACTGACACCGTCCTCTGCCCTACTGACACCGTCCACTGCCCTACTGACACCGTCCACTGCCCTACTGACACCGTCCTCTGCCCTACTGACACCGCCCACTGCCCTACTGACACTGTCCACCTCCCTCACCACAGACTCCCTTCCCTTATATCGCCCCCCCCCCCCCCCGCCTCAATTAGATCAGGGAACCCACCCATCAGTGTCCCCTGCCCCGAAAAACCCCCATTGGACTGCCTTACCGAGAGCCGCTTCGAGCCAGGAAGTGTGGGAGCCGGAGTTTGGGGGTGGAGCTCCTCTATTGTAGTGCTGTTTTCCTTCCTTCCATTGTGTGGGGAGCCTTGGGGAGAAGTGTGTCGGCAAGACACAGGATTCAGGACACATCTGAACTGGTGCACTCACTCACAAGGCTGCTGTTAGTAATTATTGGGGCCCCATACAGCTATACTCATGGGGCCCCATCCCCTGAGGAATGAAAGAGGTGGGGGAGGGAGGTGAGAAAGGGGAAGGTAAGAGGAGGAGGTGAGAGAGAAGCGGTGGTGAGAGAGAGGAGGAGGTGAGAGAAAGGGGGGAGGAGGCAGGAGAGAGAGAGGGGGGTGGGTGAGAGGCTGAAAGAGAGTGTGTGAGAGAGAAAAAGGGGGGGGTGACACAGAGAGGGGGGTGACACAGAGGAGGGGGGTATGACACAGAGGAGAGGGGGATGACACAGAGGAGGGGGGGATGACACAGAGGAGGGGGGGATGACACAGAGGAGGGGGGGGATGACACAGAGGAGGGGGGGATGACACAGAGGAGGGGGGATGACACAGAGGAGAGGGGGATGACACAGAGGAGAGGGGGATGACACAGAGGAGGGGGGATGACACAGAGGAGAGGGGGATGACACAGAGGAGGGGGGATGACACAGAGGAGGGGGGATGACACAGAGGAGGGGGGGGGGATGACACAGAGGAGGGGGGATGACACAGAGGAGAGGGGGATGACACAGAGGAGAGGGGGATGACACAGAGGAGGGGGGATGACACAGAGGAGGGGGGATGACACAGAGGAGGGGGAGTGTTGCAGAGGAGGGAGGGATGACACAGAGGAGGGGATGACACAGAGGAGGGGGATGACACAGAGGAGGGGGATGACACAGAGGAGGGGGATGACACAGAGGAGGGGGATGACACAGAGGAGGGGGTGACACAGAGGAGGGGGTGACACAGAGGAGGGGGTGACACAGAGGAGGGGGGATGACACAGAGGAGGGGGGGTGACACAGAGGAGGGGGGGTGACACAGAGGAGAGGGGGATGACACAGAGGAGAGGGGGATGACACAGAGGAGAGGGGGATGACACAGAGGAGAGGGGGATGACACAGATGAGGGGGGGTGACATAGAGGAGGGGGGGATGACACAGAGGAGGGGGGATGACACAGAGGAGAGGGGGATGACACAGAGGAGGGGGGATGACACAGAGGAGGGGGGATGACACAGAGGAGGGGGGATGACACAGAGGAGGGGGAGTGTTGCAGAGGAGGGAGGGATGACACAGAGGAGGGGGATGACACAGAGGAGGGGGATGACACAGAGGAGGGGGATGACACAGAGGAGGGGTATGACACAGAGGAGGGGGGATGACACAGAGGAGGGGGTGACACAGAGGAGGGGGGGGGTGACACAGAGGAGGGGGTGTTACAGAGGAGGGGGGTGACACAGAGGAGGGGGGGATGACACAGAGGAGGGGGGGTGACACAGAGGAGGGGGGGGTGACACAGAGGAGAGGGGGATGACACAGAGGAGAGGGGGATGACACAGAGGAGAGGGGGATGACACAGAGGAGGGGGGGATGACACAGAGGAGGGGGGATGACACAGAGGAGGGGGGGATGACACAGAGGAGGGGGGGATGACACAGAGGAGGGGGGGATGACACAGAGGAGGGGGATGACACAGAGGAGGGGGGGGGGGGGGGGGGGGGGTTACAGAGGAGGGGGTGACACAGAGGAGGGGGGGTGACACAGAGGAGGGGGGGGGTGACACAGAGGAGGAGGGGATGACACAGAGGAGGAGGGGGGTGACACAGAGGAGGGGGTGTTACAGAGGAGGGGGGGGGTGACACAGAGGAGGGGGGGATGACACAGAGGAGGGGGGGATGACACAGAGGAGGGGGGGATGACACAGAGGAGGGGGGGATGACACAGAGGAGGGGGTGACACAGAGGAGGGGGGTGACACAGAGGAGGGGGGTTGACACAGAGGAGGGGAGGTGTTACAGAGGAGGGGATGACACAGAGGAGGGGGGGTGACACAGAGGAAGGGGGGTGTTGCAGAGGAGGGGGGTGACACAGAGGAGGGGGGTGACACAGAGGAGGGGGGACACAGAGGAGGGGGGACACAGAGGAGGGGGGACACAGAGGAGGGGGGACACAGAGGAGGGGGGGTGACACAGAGGAGGGGGGTGTTGCAGAGGGGGGGGGGGGGTGTTGCAGAGGAGGGGGGACACAGAGGAGGGGGGGTGTTGCAGAGGAGGGGGTGACACAGAGGAGGGGGGTGTTGCAGAGGAGGGGGGGTGTTGCAGAGGAGGGGGTGACACAGAGGAGGGGGGTGTTGCAGAGGAGGGGGGGTGTTGCAGAGGAGGGGGTGACACAGAGGAGGGGGGTGTTGCAGAGGAGGGGGGTGACACAGAGGAGGGGGGGATGACACAGAGGAGGGGGGGATGACACAGAGGAGGGGGGGGATGACACAGAGGAGGGGGGGATGACACAGAGGAGGGGGGATGACACAGAGGAGAGGGGGATGACACAGAGGAGAGGGGGATGACACAGAGGAGGGGGGATGACACAGAGGAGGGGGGATGACACAGAGGAGGGGGATGACACAGAGGAGGGGGATGACACAGAGGAGGGGGATGACACAGAGGAGGGGGATGACACAGAGGAGGGGGTGTTACAGAGGAGGGGTGTTACAGAGGAGGGGGGTGACACAGAGGAGGGGGGATGACACAGAGGAGGGGGGGTGACACAGAGGAGGGGGGGTGACACAGAGGGAGGGGGGGTGACACAGAGGAGAGGGGGATGACACAGAGGAGAGGGGGATGACACAGAGGAGAGGGGGATGACACAGAGGAGAGGGGGATGACACAGATGAGGGGGGGTGACATAGAGGAGGGGGGGATGACACAGAGGAGAGGGGGATGACACAGAGGAGAGGGGGATGACACAGAGGAGAGGGGGATGACACAGAGGAGGGGGGATGACACAGAGGAGGGGGGATGACACAGAGGAGGGGGAGTGTTGCAGAGGAGGGAGGGATGACATAGAGGAGGGGGGTGACACAGAGGAGGGGGGATGACACAGAGGAGGGGGGGATGACACAGAGGGGGGGGTGACACAGAGGAGGGGGGTTGTTACAGAGGAGGGGGTTGTTACAGAGGAGGGGGGGTGTTACAGAGGAGGGGGGGTTTACAGAGGAGGGGGGTGACACAGAGGAGGGGGGGGGTGTTGCAGAGGAGGGGGGTGACACAGAGGAGGGGGTGACACAGAGGAGGGGGTGACACAGAGGAGGGGGTGACACAGAGGAGGGGGGGTGACACAGAGGAGGGGGGGGTGACACAGAGGAGGGGGGTGACACAGAGGAGGGGGTGACACAGAGGAGGGGGGGTGACACAGAGGAGGGGGGGTGACACAGAGGAGGGGAGGTGACACAGATAAGGGGGGGTGTTGCAGAGGAGGGGGGTGACACAGAGGAGGGGGGTGACACAGAGGAGGGGGGATGACACAGAGGAGGGGGGATGACACAGAGGAGGGGGGATGACACAGAGGAGGGGGGGATGACACAGAGGAGGGGGGGGGATGACACAGAGGAGGGGGGGGTGTTGCAGAGGAGGGGGGTGACACAGAGGAGGGGGGATGACACAGAGGAGGGGGGGTGTTGCAGAGGAGGGGGGTGACACAGAGGAGGGGGTTGTTACAGAGGAGGGGGGGTGACACAGAGGAGGGGGGGGTGGGGGGGTGTGACAGAGGAGGGGGGTGACACAGAGGAGGGGGGTGACACAGGAGGAGGGGGGTGACACAGAGGAGGGGGGTGACACAGAGGAGGGGGGTGACACAGAGGAGGGGGGGTGACACAGAGGAGGGGGGATGACACAGAGGAGAGGGGGATGACACAGAGGAGAGGGGGATGACACAGAGGAGAGGGGGATGACACAGAGGAGAGGGGGATGACACAGAGGAGGGGGGATGACACAGAGGAGGGGGGATGACACAGAGGAGGGGGAGTGTTGCAGAGGAGGGAGGGATGACACAGAGGAGGGGATGACACAGAGGAGGGGGATGACACAGAGGAGAGGGGGATGACACAGAGGAGGGGGGGTGACACAGAGGAGGGGGGATGACACAGAGGAGGGGGGGTGTTGCAGAGGAGGGGGGTGTTGCAGAGGAGGGGGGTGACACAGAGGAGGGGGGCTGACACAGAGGAGGGGGGGCTGACACAGAGGAGGGGGGGTGACACAGAGGAGGGGGGATGACACAGAGGAGGGGGGATGACACAGAGAAGGGGGGGTGACACAGAGGAGGGGGGATGACACAGAGGAGGGGGGATGACACAGAGAAGGGGGGATGACACAGAGGAGGGGGGTGACACAGAGGAGGGGGGATGACACAGAGGAGGGGGGGGTGTTGCAGAGGAGGGGGGGGGTGTTGCAGAGGAGGGGGGTGACACAGAGGAGGGGGGATGACACAGAGGAGGGGGGTGACACAGAGGAGGGGGGATGACACAGAGGAGGGGGGGTGTAGCAGAGGAGGGGGGGTGTTGCAGAGGAGGGGGGTGACACAGAGGAGGGGGGTGACACAGAGGAGGGGGGTGACACAGAGGAGGGGGGGTGTTGCAGAGGAGGGGGTGTTGCAGAGGAGGGGGGTGACACAGAGGAGGGGGGTGACACAGAGGAGGGGGGTGACACAGAGGAGGGGGGATGACACAGAGGAGGGGGGTGTTGCAGAGGAGGGGGGGGGTGACACAGAGGAGGGGGGTGACACAGAGGAGGGGGGGTGTTGCAGAGGAGGGGGGATGTTGCAGAGGAGGGGGGTGACACAGAGGAGGGGGTGACACAGAGGAGGGGGGTGACACAGAGGAGGGGGGTGACACAGAGGAGGGGGGATGACACAGAGGAGGGGGGGGTGTTGCAGAGGAGGGGGGGTGTTGCAGAGGAGGGGGGGTGTTGCAGAGGAGGGGGGTGACACAGAGGAGGGGGGTGACACAGAGGAGGGGGGTGACACAGAGGAGGGGGGGTGTTGCAGAGGAGGGGGGTGACACAGGGGAGGGATATACACACTCAGATACATGCAAACAAACACTTAGATATATATATATTGCACATATACTCAATTATATACATATACACACACACTGAGATACACACAAACAGCATAAATACACTTGACACAACATACTGTGAGATAAATACATACTTATGTAGTCTGGTAATGGGCAGCCAGCTTCTCTCCTCCCCTCTCTGTCCTGCTGTCCTCTCACACTCCTTGCAGCTCCTCCCTCTGCCCGCCCACACACATTCACAGCTCTCTCCACTAGATTTGTCTGTGAACAGTCCTGACATGGCTCCAGTAGCCGGGACTAGAAGCAGAGCATCGGCAAATGCGGCCAGGAGGTTCTGTATCCCTCCACAGAGAGAAACAAGTCCCTTGTAATTAGGGCTGTTTCCATCAAGACAGTTACATATATCTAAAGATATGTGACATTCTGATACATGTTATGGATCCTAAACTTTGATTAAGCTTCTATGGGGGTGTTATAAGTATTTTTGAGGGTGCCCTGGTGGCTGGTGTCCGGGTGACAGGCAGTCAGAAACCCGGGCAGAGGATGTAAAAACCGGACTGTCACCCGGACAGGTGGCAACCCTAAAGGAGCGCCGTCAACAGCTTCTGTTGCCATCACAACGGGCGTCGTCGTCGTAATGATGTCACTTGAGGGTTCTAAATCGTGCGCGAACTCGCGCCAGGCCGTCGCACAGACTCCTGGGAACAAGAAAAAAGGATCCCAGGAGACAGTGCGGCACAAAGGAAGTGGTGTAATAGCCGCACCAACCCCGCCCATACCCGCAATCCCCCGAACCCGGAAATGGCAAAGATCAGAAGGAAAAAAAAAAAAGTACATGTTAAAAATGTTGTCATATTTATATCTAATCGAGAAAAATAATAATAGGGAGCTGGTGATTAAAAATCGGGTGGAGCTTTGAGGGTCATTGGGCTGGTTTGCCTGTCACTCTTGCAAATGTTTACTTCTCAAATTCGGCACATGTCTCTTTTTGCCAACAAATTGTTGAAGAGCTAAAAGGTTTTGCATCAGGTTGCATAATAATGTTTATTTGATTTTAATGTTCCACTGAAGTGGTTTTAAACCCACTTTGAAAAAGTGAAAAACTAACACAGCAGTAGTAGCAAGTAGCATAGCATACTAGCTCATTATGCAAAACTCACCTGAGATCGGAGCCCTTGCTGGGGTTCCCGTACACAGCACCGGCCGGTGACATCACTCCTGGGGGTTACTTCCGGGTACCGCCGCTCTGACGCTGTGATTGGCCAGAGCCGCGATGACGTCACTCCCGCGCATGAGCACGGAAGCCACTAGTAACAGCACACTCATTGAAGCAAACGGCATGTACATGCCATTGCTTCAGTGCGCATTAGACATGTGCACAACAAAAAAAATTTGTTTATTTTCGTTTTGTTTTTTTCGTTTCCGAAAAAAATTCGTTTTTTTTTTGTTTCGTTTTTTTCGTTTCCGTTGATTCGTACATTCGTAAGTCGTCGGTGTTCGTATTCGTAACGATTCGTACATTCGTAAGTCATCGGTGTTTGGATTCGTAACGATTCGTACATTCGTAAGTCGTCGGTGTTCGTATTCGTAACGATTCGTACATTCGTAAGTCGTCGGTGTTCGTATTCGTAACGATTCGTACATTCGTAAGTCGTCGGTGTTCGTATTTTTTCGTTGATTCGTTTTTTCGTTAGTTTAATTTTCGGACACATTCGTATTTATTCGTACATTCGTAACATTCGTAACATTCGTAGATTCGTAATCGGAGCATAATTCATAATTTTATGTAATGTGTATGCTATTATTACATTTTAATAATTTACGAATCGAAAAAAAAAAGTTACGAATCGAAAAAAAAAAAAATGACGAATCGAAAAAAAAAAGTTACGAATGTACGAATTTTTTTGTTCAATAGAGACACGGAAAATTCCAAATCGAAAAAAATAAATAAAAAAGTTACGAATCGAAAAAAAAGTTACGAATCGAAAAAAAAAAAGTTACGAATCGAAAAAAAAGTTACGAAAATGTACGAATTTTTTGTTCAATCCATTCGAAGCACGTTTAGCAGCGCCATTGTAAGGGACACGGAAAATTACAAATTCAACCAAAAAAAAAAGTTACGAATGTACGAATTTTTTCGTTCGTTTTCGTTATTCGGATTTTCTTCATTAGTACATTCGTTGTTTCTAATTAGTTTTTTTCGGATTTTCGTTGTTTTTCGGATTCGTTCGATTTGAATGATTCGTTAATCGAATTCGTACGATTCGAACGATTCGTTATTCGGATTCGTACGATTCGAACGATTCGTTCATTCGTACAAAAACGAACGAACGAAAATAACGAAAAAAAAAGAAAAAAAACTAAACGAATTGCACATGTCTAGTGCGCATGTGCTGATGGCGTCGGCACATGCAGATACAGGGGATATCTCCTAAACCGTGCAGGTTCCGGAGATATCCTGGGTAGCTACAGGTAAGCCTAATACACAATCGGAAATTCCGCTAGCAAAAGACCGATGTGAGCTTTTGGTTGGAAATTCTGACTGTGTGTACGCTCCATCGGACTTTTGCTGGCGGAATTTTTGCCACCAAAAGATTGAGAGCAGGTTCTCTATTTTTCTGACGGAAAAAGTTCCTATCGAAAATTCTGATTGTCTGTCTGTAGCAATTCCGACGCGCAAAATTCCCACGCATGCTCGGAAACAATCCGACGCATGCTCCGAAGCATTGAACTTCATCTTCTCGGCTCGCCGTAGTGTTGTACGTCACCGCGTTCTTGACGGTCGAAAGTTCAGAGAACTTTTGTGTGGCCGTGTGTATGCAAGACAAGCTTGAGCGGAATTCCGTCAGAAAAAAACATCCAAGATTTTTCCGTCGGAAAATCCTATTGTGTGTACGGGGCATTATTATAGGCTTACCTGTAGCAAAAAGTGGTCCTGTAATGCCCCGTACACGCGATCGGAAATTCCGCCAGCAAAAGACCGATGTGAGCGTTTGGTCAGAAATTCCGACCGTGCGTAGGCTCCATCGGACTTTTGCTGGCGGAATTTCGGCCAGCAAAAGATTGAAAGCATGTTCCTATCGGAAATTCCGAAGCGCGAAATTCCTACGCATGCTCGAAAACAATTCGACGCATGCTCAGAAGCACTGGACTTCGTCGTAGTGTTGTACATCACTGCGTTCTTTCCGGTTCAGAGAACTTTTGTGTGACCGTGTGTATGCAAGCCAAGCTTGAGCGGAATATCGTCGGAAAAAACATCCAAGATTTATCCGTCGGAAAATCCTATCGTGTGTACGGGGCCTTAGGGTTTACAACCTTTTTAAACCCTCTACAAGACACATCTAATGGAAAATCTCGTCTATCCTACAGAACTTTGAAAAAAAATGAAGTCTTTACTGTCATCTTTAACTTTGGTGGAAACCGGGAGAGCGATAAATCCTTCTGATAAGGATTATACTTACTTTTCCCCAATGCACACATTTTTTTCCCCGTATGGATTATATCTTTATTTCTCAAAGGGATTTATCTATTCTGCCAGAGGCTAAAATAGGTATAACTACATTCTCCGATCATGGACCGATTTCATTATCTATTGGTTCCCCTAAAAACCGACATAGAAGTAGAATGTGGAGAACGAACCCATCATTAGACATGTGCAATTCGTTTTTCGTTAAAAAATTCATTATATTTGTTCATTCGTTATCGTACGAATGAACGAACGATTCGCTAAAAATTTTAACGAATAACGAATCGAACAAATCCGAAAACAACAAAAATCCGAAATAACCAAATTAGAAACAATGAAACTGCGAAAGAAGAAAATCCGAAAAACAAAAACAACAAAAATCAAAATGAACGAAAAAATTTGTACATTCGTAACTTTATTTTTTTGTTGAATTGGTAATTTTCCGTGTCCCTTACAATGGCGCTGCTTAACGTGCTTCGAATGGATTGAACGAAAAAATTCGTAACTTTTTTTTTCGATTCGTAATTTTCCGTGTCTCTTACAATGGCGCTGCTTAACGTGCTTCGAATGGATTGAACGAAAAAATTCGTACATTCGTAACTTTTTTTTTTTTTCGATTCGTAATTTTCCGTGTCTCTTACAATGGCGTTGCTTAACGTGCTTCGAATGGATTGAACTAAAAAAATTCGTACATTCGTAACTTTTGTTTTCGATTCGTAATTTTCCGTGTCTCTTACAATGTAATAATAGCATACACATTACATAAAATTATGAATTATGCTCCGATTACGAATCCACGAAAACAATGTTACGAAAGTACGAATAAATCAATCTAACGAAAGTACGAATGTAACTAAATCTACGAAAATACGAATGAGTCCGGATTTTAAATAAACGAAAATTAAAGTAACGGAAAAACGAATCAACGAAAAATAACTCTTACGAAAATACGTCGTTACGAATACGAACACCGACGACTTACAAATTTACGAATCGTTACGAATCAACGGAAACGAAAGAAACGAAACGAAAATAAACAAATTTTTCTATTGTGCACATGTCTACTCATCACTATTAAATGATCAGACAGGGTTACAACGAATAACTAAGGCCATTAAATCCTACTTCTCTGAGAACTTATCTGATGAACTCTCCTCTTCAATAATTTGGGCAGCTCACAAATGCGTAATTAGAGGAGAATTAATTAGTATTGGGGCTAAAAAGAAAAAAAGAAGCAGAAAAAAAGAATTTTAGAATTAAACAAAATTACAATTTTAGAAACTCACCATAAACGATTTACTGTAATGCAGCATCTGGACTCTTGGAAGCATGAGAAAAATATTACTAAATTTAAAAGCTAAAAGAATCCTGTTTTTAAGAAAGGGATTTTTTCATGAATATAATGATAAAAGCGGGAAATTTCTTGCTAGGGCACTGAAGGAATCTCTATATTTGCTTCAACTATATCGGTCATTAAAGACAAAAAAGGGAACCCTGTTAAACTCCAATTGTCAGGGCCATCTTAAGAGGATTATAGGCCCCCGGGCAATACAGTGCACTGGGGCCCTGTCTACACGATCACGCACGAGAATAAAAATGCAAATGATCAAAAAGGCTGTATTTTTGGGTACCTCCAACAAACATTTTAAACATTAAAACGTTAAACAATTAAAACATTTGGACAATATAACACGAGTTAGGTGGGCACAGTGGCAGCATTTGATGGGCATAGTTGCTGCATTTAATGGGCACAGTGGCAGCTTTTGATGGGCACAGTGGCAGCTTTTGATGGGCACAGTGGCAGCTTTGATGGGCACAGTGGCAGCTTTGATGGGCAAAGTGGCTGTTTGATGGGCACAGTGGCAGCTTTTGAGGGGCACAGTGGCAGCTTTTGAGGGGCACAGACAGTGGCTGTGTTTGATGCACAACTTGAACTTACTTAAGTAGACATTGTTATGCCGCGTACACACGAAGGGACTATCCCGCGGGATTATCCGCTGGACCGAAGTCGAGCGGATAATCCCCTCGTGTGTGGGCGCCGGCGGACTTTTTTTGCCCAAAGTACGGCGGACTAAAGTTTTAAGTTTTGTTTTAAAATTATCCGCTGGACTTGGCAGTCCGGCGGACAATCCGGCCGTGTGTAGTATGGTCCGGCGGACCAAAAAGGACGCATGCTCAGTAGCAAGTATTTTTCTAGTATTTTTCGTTTTCTAGTCCCGTCGTACGTGCTGTACGTCATCGCGTGAACCGTCGGACTTTTTTGCGTGATCGTGTGTGGTCAAGTCCGTTCGCTTTTTAGTCCAGCGGACCCAGCTGGAAAGTCCAGCGGATTGTCCGCTGGACTTAGGTCCGCCGGGAAAAGTCCGCACGTGTGTACGCGGCATTAGACTTACTTGAGGCCGCTGGCCTGATGCAGTACAGTGTGTCAATCAGCAGCAAGGCAGCGCCAGCTATCAAGGGCCATCTTTCCGCTCCCTCTCCATGTTGTCTGAAGAACATGGCAGAGGTGGGCGGAGCCTGTTCACTAGCCACTGGGGCAGCCGCGGCCTCTGATTGGCATCACTGGTTGCTAGCTAGATGCGAAGTGAGCAACCAGTGCAGTCAGTCAATTTAAGCAGCAGATTGCAGCGCTGAGAATATGCCCTGGATGGGGCCCTCCAGACAAGTGGGGCCCCCGGGCAATTGCCCAACATGCCCAGTGAAAAAAACGGCCCTGACAATTGCAAAGGTTTTTCATACATACTATTCAGACCTTTAAAATTGAATGAGACCACAGATTCTACAGGACTACCTGACTAATAGCGGAACGCCCAAACGCCCAATATCTGACATCGAACGCCTAGAGAAACCGATTACAGAAGAGGAGCTGATTGAAGCCATTAAGATGCTTAAACCTGGAAAAATCCCTGGTCCTGATGGTTTCACAGCTCCTTATTATAAAACATTTGCTACTATTTTGACTCCACATATTTTGAAAACCTTGAACCACTTCCTTAATCCGCAGGCAATCCCTGAAGATTTTCTAATGTTGCTGTGAAGCCCGCCCCCCGTGTTTTCTGTGTCTGTGAATGGATGAGAGAGATACATTGTATCTTTCTCTGTCCATGCAGAGATAGAAAAAAATAATAATAATAAAAAAAAAAAGAAAAAAGGTTTGATCTAGGTCAATCCAAGGGTTAGTGTTCGGGTTAAGGTCAGGGTCAAAGGTCAATCCAAGGGTCAAAGGTTAGGGTCAGTATGTTTTTTAAATTAGTGTCAGTGTCGGTGTGTTTTAGGTATGATAAAAAAATAGCAAAATGCGCACTGTTGTTTCTGGGCTGTAATACGGGTACAAATAAGAACTAACATACAAATATGTGGTATCGCTGCGATCGTCAGGAACAGGAGAATTTATTTTGGGTTGTTCTTTGAAAGTTAACCGCTTCCCAAACCCCCTTACGCCGATGTACATCGTCAGAATGGCACGGCTAGGCAAAACCACGTACCGGGAGGTGGCCCTTTAAAAGCCTAGCCGGGGGCGCGCTCGCGACCCGGTCGGGAGCTCCGTGACCCCAGCCGCGGGACCAGCGGACCCGATCGCCGTTGGTGTCCCGCGATCGGGTCACAGAGCTGAAGAACGGGGAGAGGTCTGTGTAAACAAACCTCTCCCCACGCTTCCTACTCTGCCTGTCATTGATCAGCTGTTCCCTGTCGTCGGGAATGCCGATCAATGACGTCAGACGTCAGCCCCGCCCCCTAATGTAAAAAAACACACACGTCACAGCCCATAACCCCTCCCCTCCCCTAGTGGTTAACTCTTTCACTGCCAGTGTCATTTATACAGGAATCAATGCATTTAAATAGCACTGATTGCTGTATAGATGACAATGGTCCCAAAAATGTGTCAAAAATGTCCGATGTGTCCGCCATAATGTCGCAGTCACAATAAAAATCGCTGATCGCCGCCATTACTAGTAAAAAAAAAATATTAATAAAAATGCTATAAAACTATCCCCTATTTAGTAAACGCTATAACTTTTGCGCAAACCAATCAATAATCGCTAATTGCGATTTTTTTTAACCAAAAATATGTAGAAGAATACGTATCGGCCTAAACTGAGGGAAAAAAATTTTTTTTATATATTTTTTGGGAATATTTATTATAGCAAAAAGCAAAAAATATTGCATTTTTTTCAAAATTCTCGCTCTATTTTTGTTTATAGCGCAAAAAATAAAAACCGCACGGGCGATCAAATACCACCAAAAGAAAGCTCTATTTGTGGGGAAAAAAAAGAAGCCAATTTTGTTTGGGAGCCACATCGCACGACCGCGTAATTGTCAGTTAAATCGACGCTGTGCCGAATCGCAAAAAGGGGCCTGGTCCTTTGGCTGCCAATTGGTCCGGGGCCGAAGTGGTTAATTATTAGACATGTGCACAACAAAAAAATTTGTTTATTTTAATTTCGTTTTTTTCGTTTCCGAAAAAAATTTGTTTATTTTCGTTTCGTTTTTTTGTGTTTCCGTTGATTCGTAACGATTCGTACATTCGTAAGAGTTATTTTTTTCGTTGATTCGTTTTTTCGTTAGTTTAATTTTCGTTTATTCGAAATTCGGACGCATTCGTATTTATTCGTAACATTCGTAGTTTCGTAATCAGAGCATAATTCATAATTTTATGTAATGTGTATGCTATTATTACATTTTAATAATTTACGAATCGAAAAAAAAAGTTACGAATCGAAAAAAAAAAAGGTACGAATGTACGAATTTTTTCGTTAAATCCATTCGAAGCATGTTAAGCAGCGCCATTGTAAGGGACATGGAAAATTACCAATTCAACAAAAAAAAAAAAAGTTACGAATCGAAAAAAAAGTTACGAATCGAAAAAAAATAAGTTACGAATGTACGAATTTTTTCGTTCAATCCATTCGAAGCGCGTTAAGCAGCACCATTGTAAGGGACACGGAAAATTACCAATTCAACAAAAAAAAAAAAAAGTTACGAATGTACGAATTTTTTCGTTCATTTTCGTTGTTCCTGTTTTCGTTTTTCGGATTTTCTTCATTCGTACATTCGTTGTTTCTAATTTGTTTTTTCGGATTTTCGTTGTTTTTCGGATTCGTTCGATTCGAATGATTCGTTAATCGGATTCGTACGATTCGAACGATTCGTTATTCGGATTCGTTCGATTCAAAAGATTTGTTCATTCGTACGAAAACGAACAAACGAAAATAACGAAAAAAAACGAAAAAAAACGAAACGAATTGAACATGTCTATTAATTATGATAATAGCAAGAAATATACAGCTAACTTTAAAAAAATATTTTTTTTTATTTTATTTTACTTTTTATTTATTTATTTTATTTTTTTATTTTTATTTTACTGTTTATGTTTTCATTTGATAATAATAAAATACAAAATAAAAAATAAGGTGGTATGTACAACCATTTACCAAGCCCAATTTGTCCTGAAAAAAAAAAAAAAACGCGGTGTACAAAGTAGCTGTGACGATCTGTACGGTTTTACCATCACATGTCAAAGTTACAAAATTGTGCTCAGGCATTAGACATGTGCAATTCGTTTCGTTTTTTTAGTTTTTCGTTTTTTTTTTTTTTTCGTTATTTTCGTTCGTTCGTTTTCGTACGAATGAACGAATCATTCGAATCGTACGAATACGAATAACGAATCGTAACGAATCGTTCGAATCGTACGAATACGAATAACGAATCGTAACGAATCGTTCGAATCGTACGAATCCGAATAACAAATCATTCGAATCCGAAAAACAACGAAAATCCGAAAAAAACAAATTAGAAACAACGAATGTACTAATGAAGAAAACCCAAAAAACGAAAACGAACGAAAACGAACGAAAAAATTCGTAACTTTTTTTTTGTTGAATTGGTCATTTTCCGTGTCCCTTACAATGGTGCTGCTAAACGTGCTTCGAATGGATTGAACAAAAAAATTAGTACATTCGTAACTTTTTTTTTTCGATTCGTAACTTTTTTTTTTCGATTCGTAATTTTCCGTGTCTCTATTGAACCAAAAAATTTGTACATTCGTAACTTTTGTTCGATTCGTAACTTTTTTTTTTTTGATTCGTAACTTTTTGTTCGATTCGTAACTTTTTTTTTTTTTTTTTCGATTTGTAATTTTCCGTGTCTCTATTGCACCAAAAAATTCGTACATTCGTAACTTTTTTTCGATTCGTAACTTTTTTTTTCGATTCGTAACTTTTTTTTCCGATTCGTAAATTATTAAAATGTAATAATAGCATACACATTACATCAAATTATGAATTATGCTCCGATTACGAATCTACGAATGTTACAAATGTACGAATAAATACGAATGTGTCCGAAAATTAAACTAACGAAAAAACGAATCAACGAAAAAATAACTCTTACGAATGTACGAATCGTTACGAATACGAACAACGACGACTTACGAATGTACGAATCGTTACGAATCGACGGAAACGAAAAAAATGAAACGAAAAAAAACGAATTTTTTTCGGAAACGAAAAAAACGAAACGAAAATAAACGAATTTTTTGGTTGTGCACATGTCTATCAGGCATTTAGATTTGTTTTAGGGGTGAAGGGGTCAAAGTGCAATGACATTGTACGATACCCTGTTTCTTGTTCTGTGTAACAATTAACCTTTTAACTACCTGAGATCCGCGCTATAGCCGAACGACGGCTACAGCGCGGATCTAATGTGCCGACGTCGTCCCGGCCACGAGCTGCCTGCGCGCCCCCTGAAGGGCGCGCGCGGCGCGCTCTGTGATCAGCGAGTCTGTGAGACTCGCTGGATCACAGATCCGAGTAAGGGGTCGATCCCGACCCCTTACCACGTGATCAGCTGTCAGCCAATGACAGCTGATCATGTGATAATAACAGAGCCGGTAATCGGCGGCGGCAGTGAGAGGGACATCAGTCCCTCTCACTGCAATGTGCCCAATCCATGGTGCCCACCTTTGCCCAATTAAAGTGCCGCCTACCAGTGCCCACAGTGCCATCTCTCAGTGCCCACAGTGCCAGTGCTGCACATCAGTGTCACCTGCCAGTGCTCATCTGTGTCACCTACCAGTGCTCATCTGTGTCACCTACCAGTGCTCATCAGTGCCACCTACCAGTGCTCATCAGTGCCACCTACCAGTGCTCATCAGTGCCACCTATCAGTGCCCATCAGTGCCCATCAGTGTCATCCATCAGTGTCATCCATCAGTGCCACCCATCGGTGCCACCCATCCGTGCCCATCAGTGCCATCTTTGCTGTCCCCATCAGTACCGACTTATCTATCCCCACCAGTGCAGTCTATCAGTGCCCACCAGTGCAGTCTATCAGTGCCCACCTGTGCCGCCTCATCAGCGCATATCAATGAAGCAGAAAAATTACCTGTTTGCAAAATTTTATAACAAACTATAAAACATGATTTTTTTTTTTTTTTTAATTTTCCATCTTTTTTTAAAATAAAAACCCATCTGTGATTAAATACCACCAAAAGAAATCTCTATTTGAGGGAAAAAAATGATAAAAATGTCATTTGGGTACAGCGTTGTATGACCGCGCAATTGTCATTCCAAGTGCGTCAGCGCCGAAAGCTGAAAATTGGTCTGGGCAGGAGGGGGGTTTAAGTGCAAAGTAATCAGGTGGTTAATAAAGATCATTGGAAGTAAAGCGCAATGACATTGTAACGTTCCGCGTCAATCTTTTATAAAGTAAGCTGGAAATTTTTTTATGTCAAAATTGGGCAAAGCACAGCAAACAGTAAAGCACTTTTTTTTTTTTCCACTGACCTTTTGTCAATCCTCTAGTGGCCCTCCTGTGTGTCAGACATCCGACATAAACGTATGAAGTCCTTTTGTAACCTCGCCACAGCATTCTGTACTTCACACTTTTATGTCGGATGACAATTCCCCTGGCAAAGCCATATTCATGACAAAACGCGTCAGTTTTTCTGTCTTATTTTTTTTTTTTTTGAATGAAGCCTTTATGTCCTCGTTTTGCTCCAATTTGAAATAAAAAAAGATAAAAGATCTCATCTCTAAACAATAAAAGACAATCTAGAGAACGGCAATTTATTTCTGCATAGAGTAGAATTTTAGGAGGGGGGGGGGGGAGGGGGGGGGGGGGGGGGTAATAGTAAATTTGTTACAGGAGTAATTGAACTGCTGGGTGACGTTTGTCGCAGGAGATGAAGCTTTTAAAAGCAAACAAAGTGATTTATTGCCGTCTCTATGAGTTCTTAAAAGCAGTAATAAATAGACTGCTAATTGTCAGGATTTTTTTTACATGCCGACCACAAATCCTTTCTTCTGCTACTAAAAGACCCCGCCTTCTCTGGCAGTTTTTGTTTACAGGTTTAAATCAGAATTTTTTGCTAGAAAATTACTTACAACCCCCAAACATTATGTATATAGTATCTCACAAAAGTAAGTACACCCCTCAGTCACATTTGTGTAAATCTTTTCTTCTATCTTTTCATGTGACAACACTGAAGAAATGACACTTGTCTACAATGTAAAGTAGTGAGTGTACAGCTTGTATAACAGTGTAAATTTGCCGTCCCCTCAAAATAACTCAACACACAGCCATTAATCAGACATGTGCAATTCGTTTCGTTTTTTTTTTTTTTCGTTTTTCGTTTTATTTTCGTTATTTTAGTTCATTCGTTTTCGTACGAATGAACGAACGATTCGCTAAAAATTTTAACGAATAACGAATCGTTGGAATCGAACTAATCCGAAAACAATGAAAATCCGAAAAAACGAAATTAGAAACAACGAATCTACGAATGAAGAAAATCCGAAAAACGAAAACAGGAACAACGAAAATCAAAATGTACGAAAAAATTCGTACATTCGTAACTTTTTTCTTTGTTGAATTGGTAATTTTCCGTGTCTCTTACAATGGCGCTGCTTAACGTGCTTCAAATGGATTGAACGAAAAAAATTCGTACATTCGTAACTTTTTTTTTTTTTTTTTCGATTCGTAATTTTCCATGTCTCTTCCAATGGCGCTGCTTAACGTGCTTCGAATGGACTGAACGAAAAAAATTCGTACATTCGTAACTTTTTTTTTGGATTCGTAATTTTCTGTGTCTCTTACAATGGCGC
This sequence comes from Lithobates sylvaticus, assembly GCA_028564925.1. Lineage (NCBI taxonomy): Eukaryota > Metazoa > Chordata > Amphibia > Anura > Ranidae > Lithobates > Lithobates sylvaticus. Next base: position 5,209,641 of record CM053028.1, on the reverse strand, counting down.
TGCTTAACGTGCTTCGAATGGATTGAACGAAAAAATTCGTACAATCGTAACTTTTTTTTTTTTTTTCGATTCGTAATTTTCCGTGTCTCTTACAATGGCGCTGCTTAACGTGCTTCGAATGGATTGAACGAAAAAATTCGTAACTTTTTTTTTGGGATTCGTAATTTTCTGTGTCTCTTACAATGGCGCTGCTTAACGTGCTTCGAATGGATTGAACGAAAAAATTCGTACATTCGTACCTTTTTTTTTTTTTCGATTCGTAATTTTCTGTGTCTCTTACAATGGCGCTGCTTAACGTGCTTCGAATGGATTGAACGAAAAAATTCGTACATTCGTAACTTTTTTTTTTTTTTGGATTCATAATTTTCCGTGTCTCTTACAATGGCGCTGCTTAACGTGCTTTGAATGGATTGAACGAAAAAATTCGTACATTTGTAACTTTTTTTTTCGATTCGTAATTTTCCGTGTCTCTTAAAATGTAATAATAGCATACACATTACATAAAATTATGAATTATGCTCCGATTACGAATGTTACGAATGTTACGAATGTACGAATAAATACGAATGCGTCCGAATTTCGAATAAACAAAAATTAAACTAACGAAAAACGAATCAACGAAAAAATAACTCTAACAAAAATACGAATCGTTACGAATACAAACACCGACGACTTACGAATTTACGAATAGTTACGAATCAACGGAAACGAAAAAAACGAAATGAAAATAAACAAATTTTTTTATTGTGCACATGTCTACCATTAATGTCTAAACCGCTGGCAACAAAAGTCAGTACACCCCTAAGTGAAAATCTCCAAAGTGTCAATATTTTGTGTGGCCACCATTATTTTCCAGCACTGCCTTAACCCTCTTGGGCATGGAGTTCACCAGAGCTTCACAGGTTGTCACTGGAGTCCTCTTCCCCTCCTCCATGTGTCAGAAACCATGAAATCAGTCCGAGACAGAAGTACAGTTAAACCACACTTGTTTAATAATAAACGTAAAATGAACAAGCGTAGTCAAAACATAGCCAAAGTTCAGTAACAGGAATGGATAGTCAGCCAAGCCAGAAGTCAGGGATCAAAGTAGTGGAACAGCAAGCAGGATCTGGAGCCAAAAAGGAAATGTCAGCAAAGCCAGTATTTAAACAGGAACGGAGGAGATAGTTTCTTGTGATGTGACCAAGGAGAAGGCAGAGCTCCTCTGGACTGGACGGCTTAAGTAGGCAGGACTGACGAGCAGGATATCATCAACAGGTGAGTAACTGTGGAGAGATAGGAGCTGGCAATTAGTAGACATGTGCGATTCGTTCCGTACGAATTCGTAATTCGTACAAATTTTTCGAAATTCGTACGAATTTACGAATTCGTAGTACGAATTTTTTTGAATACGAATTCCGTACGGAATACGAAATTCCGTTTACGAATTTCGTCGCCGAATGATTCGAATGAATTTGAATGGATTCGAATGAATTCGAATGACAAAGTGTCATTTTTTGCAGGAAAAATTCCATTTACGAATTTCAGCTCCAAATTATTCGAATCCAACTACCAATATCGAATTTCAACTAATTCGAAAGAAATTATTATAGCAGATATAACGAATGAATTCGAATGATTCGAATGACAAAGTGTCATTTTTGCAGCAAAAAAAGCTATTTAAAATCACTTGCGGCTATTGCCGGCAAATGAATTGTAGGCTCCATAACACAGAGAACAGTCATTCATTGATATAAAAAAAAAAAAGCGTAGGGGTCCCCCCAAATTTAATAACCAGGCCCTTCAGGTCTGGTATGGATATTAAGGGGGACCCCAGCCAAAAAAAAAAAAAAAAATGGCGTGGGGTCCCCCCCAAATATCCACACCAGACCCTTCAGGTCTGGGATGGATTTTAAGGGGAACCCCGGCCAAAAAAAAAAAAATGGCGTGGGGTCCCCCTCAAAATCCATACCAGACCCTTTATCCGAGCACGCAACCTGGCAGGCCGCAGGAAAAGAGGGGGGGGACGAGAGCGCCCCCCCCCTCCCGCCTGAACCGTACCAGGCCACAAGCCCTCAACATTGGGAGGGTGCTTTGGGGGTCTGAGACCCCCAAAGCACCTTGTCCCCATGTTGATGAGGACAAGGGCCTCATCCCCACCACCCTGGCCGGTGGTTGTGGGGGTCTGCGGGCGGGGGGCTTATCGGAATCTGGAAGCCCCCTTTAACAAGGGGACCCCCAGATCCCGCCCCCCCCCCTGTGTGAAATGGTAAAGGGGTACAAAAGTACCCCTACCATTTCACCAAAAAAGTGTAAAAAATGGTAAAAATGACAGGAGACGGTCTTTGACAATTCCTTTATTAAAGTCTTCTTTCTTCTTTCTTCATCCTTCAGTTTCTTCATCTTCTCCTTCCGTCATCTTCTTCCATCTTCTTCCATCTTCTTCTTCCTCCGATCCTCTTCTTCTTGCGCCGGTCTTCTCGTCCTTCTCGTCCGGCATCGGCGTCGGCGTCTGTTCTCGCAGGCCGCTCCTCGCAATGGGAGGCTCCCGCTGTGTGAGGCTTCGCTCCGGCTGACAGGTCTTTTATAGCGGAGGGCACCTTATAATTTCTTTCATATTAGTTGAAATTCGATATTTGTAGTTGGATTTACTAACGATTGGTAACTATTCGTAACTTGAAATTGAAATTCGATATTTGTAGTTGGATTCGAATTGTTCTCTGTGTTATGAGAACCGACAATTCATTCGTAACTATTCGTAACTTTACTAACGATTCGAAAAAAAAATTACGATTCGTCCGAATTTCGTATTTCGAACGAATTCGAACGGAATTTCGTACACGAATTACGAATTACAAATTTTTTTATATACGAAACGGGACGAAACGAAACGAAACAAATTTTTTGACAGTTCCCATGTCTAGCAATTAGCCGACAGCTGAGCGGCCAGCTCAGAGAAGAAAGGGCTGAGCACAGCCCTGAGACCATTCCACCTTTCGTTTGAGGATGTCCCACAGATGATCAACAGGGATTAGGTCTGGAGACATGCTTGGCCAGTCCATCACCTTTCCCCTCAGCTTCTTTAGCAAGGCAGTGGTGGTCTTGGAGGTGTGTTTGGGGTGGTTATCATGTTGGAATACTGCCCTGCGGTCCAGTCTCTGAAGGGAGGGGATCATGCTCTGCTTCAGTATGTCACAGTACATGTTGGCATTCATGGTTCCCTCAATGATCTGTAGCCCCCCAGTGCCGGCAGCACTCATGCAGCCCCAGAACATGACACTCCCTCCACCATGACACTCCCACCACCATGACACTCCCACCACCATGCTTGACTGTAGACAAGACACACTTGTCTTTGTCCTCCTCACCTGGTTGCCCCCACACACGCCTGACACCATCTGACACCAAATACCTTTATCTTGGTCTCATCAGACCACAGGACATGGTTCCAGTAATCCATGTCCTTAGTCTGCTTGTCTTCAGCAAACTGTTTGCGGACTTACTTGTGGATCATCTTTAGAAGAGGCTTCCTTCTGGGATGACAGCCATGCAGACCAATTTGATGCAGTGTGCGGCGTATGGTCTGAGCACTGACAGGCTGACCCCCCCCACCCCTACAACCTCTGCAGCAATGCTGGCAGCACTCATACGTCTATTTCCCAAAGACAACCTCTGGATATGACGCTGAGCACGTGACCTCAACTTCTTTGGTGGACCATGGCGAGGCCTGTTCTGAGTGGAACCTGTCCTGTTATACCGCTGTATGGTCTTGGCCACTGTACTCAGTTTCAGGGTCTTGGCAATCTTCTTATAGCCTCGGCCATCTTTATGTAGAGCAACAATTCTTTTTTTCAGATCCTCAGAGAGTTCTTTGCCATGAGGTGCCATGTTGAACTTCCAGTGACCAGTATGAGAGAGTGAGAGCGATAACACCGGATTTAACACACCTGCTCCCCATTCACACCTGAGACCTTGTAACACTAACGAGTCACATGACACCGGGGAGGGAAAATGGCTAATTGGGGCCCAATTTGGAGATTTTCACTTAGGGGTGTACTGACTTTTGTTGCCAGCGGTTTAGACATTAATGGCTGTGTGTTGAGTTATTTTGAGGGGACAGCAAATTTACACTGTTATACAAGCTGTACACTCACTACTTTACATTGTAGACAAGTGTCATTTCTTCAGTGTTGTCACATGAAAAGATAGAAGAAAAGATTTACACAAATGTGACTCATGGGGTGTACTTACTTTTGTGAGATACTGTGTATATATATTTATATATATATATATATATATATACACATACTGTTTGCCTATAGCTTTATTTTATTACAATTTTGGGATTAAAAAGCAAAAGCTTTACCTTCTGCGGAAAGATTTCAGTAAATGGCGTCCATTCTTCCCAAGATGCCTTGAAAATCAAACATCCTGCACCACACGAAGATCTTTTATCAAACGCTTTAATCCGACACGTTTTGCGATGCAAGCGGTAATCACTTTGTTCAATCACATGATCAATTTATGGAACGGCTGCAGGAAATAAGGACGGCGAAATTGTCCGGTCGGCGTGAATGGCTGTTATTAAGCGGGGAACTAAGAGCAGCGCGCGGCGGATCTATACTGTGTCATTGCGGGGTAATGAGAACCCCGTTCACGGCACGCGAAAATCGCAAGAAAAACCGCGGGACAACAAACCGCTTATTACGCCTTAACAGCCGACAGCGGACAATGTCTGCAATCTGTCTACCGCGCCAAAACCGCGAACACAAAGAAAGCCGAGGAAAAGACCAATACTTTAATAAAAGTGTTTGGAGTTAATAACGGAGGCAAGTCAGCGGTAATTTATGGCGCTAAAAAAAAAAAAGAATAAAATCAATTCAAAAGCCGCAGCGGTTCCTGAGCTCCCAACTCCATTTTTATCAATTTAAAGTGGTGGGACACCCTGAAAACAAAAAACTTGAAAAAATGTTAGTAACAATTTAAAATAAAAAAAAAATTATTATTTTTTACTTACCAGAAATGGCTGTTGCTAGGCAGATCGTCCTAATCTGCCTCCTCCGCGGTGATCTTCTCTCCTTCCGTCTTCTAGTAAATGGGGCGCGGTGTGTTATGGGAACTGTGTCCCACAACACACCGCGTTCCCCATTCACAAATAAGACTCGCGCATGCGCAGTAGTCCGCGCGCCGACTCGCGCATGCGCAGTAGGAAACGGGAAGCCGTTTCCCTTACTGAGGATGGCGGCGCAGGATCCGGTTCGCCGAGGGACGTCTCGGCCTCCACGAACGACATCGCGGGCGCCCTGGGAGGGTAAGTGTACTTATTAAAAGTCAGCAGCTACTTTTTTTTTAGCTGCTGACTTTTAATTTTTTTTTTTCAGGTGAAACACCCCTTTAAAGGTCCGGTAAGAGTAAAAGAAAAATATACGCTTAAGCCGAACTCGGGGAAGTTATAAAAGATACAAAAATGATGCGGCTTTCTAGTCATTAATACATCATTAAATTAATTTTTTATCCTTTTTACTGTCAGTAATGTACGTGTACAGATCAGCCGATCCGGGAACGGCATGGCGGGTGCAAAAGGAGAGGGAGATCAGCAAACATATGTTTGCTGATCTCCCCTTCCTGCTAAAAATGTAAAACGTCCCTCCCGGGTCCTGTAGGGGGCGTGCTAGTTACATAGTTACATAGTTAGTTAGGTTGAAAAAAAAAACAAGTCCATCCAGTTCAACCACAAATGAAAAAGATTAAAAAAAAAAATAATTATATCATACAATCCCATATACCCCATTCTATACCCACAGTTGATCCAGAGGGTAGTGTAAATGTACTTAGTGACGTACATGAATTGACCCCATAGTGCTTTTGTAGTGTCAATTGTCCCTTTCAATGTTGCACAATACCTGGTTGATCCTGGTTGTTCCTGTCTTTCCCTCTGTAATCTGACTACATTTATCATGGCTGCTGATCCATCATAGCGTGGTCAGATTACGTTAGACCTGGGCAATTTGTTTCGTTACGAATTTGTATTTTTAACGAAGTACGAAAAATTCGTAAATATCCGAATTAACGAAAACCCGTTTAACAAATTTTTCCGAATATTCGAAAATTCGCGAATTCGTAAATTCAAAAATGAGTAAATTCGTAGATTCGTAAATTCAAAAATTCATAAATTTGTAAATTCTGAAATTCTGAAAATTGAAAATTCATAAATTCGGAAAATCGAAAACCCAAAAATCTGAAATAATAACTAACTAATAATACCGTAACTATTACTAACTATTAAATTAAAGGTATTGGAATTTCCTTTAAAAATTGTCTGTTAGTGAACGTAACGAATACAAATTTTTTCCGAAGTTACGAATTATCCGAAATAACGAATGCCGCATCTAAACGAATGGAACATAACAAATTAATAATAATAATAAATAACAATAATAATAAAAACATTTTATTATTATTATTTATTATTAATTAGTTCCGTTCCATTTGTTTAGATGCAGCAATCGTTATTTCGAACAATTCGGAACTTCGGAAAAAAACTGCAGACGGTTATCGAGTTCCCGGGACCCGCAGACACGCCCCCAAAAGGCAGCAAATTTAAAGGTACGTACCTGTACGCCCATTTGCCTGCCTGTGCCATTCTGCCAACGTACACCTGTGTGCGGCGGTCGGCAAGCGGTTAAGGGGGTAAATCTTTCCCGGGCTGAAGTGGTTAATCGGTTATTTTTGTGCAAGTAATGTTTTTGCAATGTTATTTATCCTTTTCCATATAGTATATTACCTGGGTGATCTTGCCTGTTCCTGTAAGGTAAACCAGACCTCCACCACTAAAAGGCCAGTGCGGATACTAGACATGTGCAATTTGTTTCGTTTTTTTTTCGTTTTTCGTTAAAATTCGTTATATTCGTTCATTCGTTATAATACGAATGAACGAACGATTCGCTAAAAATTTTAACGAATAACGAATGTTCGAATCGAACGAATCCGAAAAACAACGAAAATCCGAAATAACCAAATTAGAAACAACGAAACTACGAAAGAAGAAAATCCGAAAAACGAAAACAGGAACAACGAAAATCAAAATGAACGAAAAAATTTGTACATTCGTAACTTTTTTTTTTGTTGAATTGGTAATTTTCCGTGTCTCTTACAATGGCGCTGCTTAACGTGCTTCGAATGGATTGAACGAAAAAATTTGTACATTCGTAACTTTTTTTTTTGAATTGTAATTTTCCGTGTCCCTTACAATGGCGCTGCTTAATGGGCTTCGAATGGATTGAACGAAAAAATTCGTACATTCGTAACTTTTTTTTTTGAATTGGTAATTTTCCGTGTCTCTTACAATGGCACTGCTTAATGTGCTTCGAATGGATTGAACGAAAAAATTCGTACATTCGTAACTTATTTTTTTTTTTGAATTGGTAATTTTCCGTGTCTCTTACAATGGCGCTGCTTAATGTGCTTCGAATGGATTGAACGAAAAAATTCGTACATTCGTAACTTCTTTTTTTTTTTGAATTGGTAATTTTCCGTGTCTCTTACAATGGCGCTGCTTAACGTGCTTCGAATGGATTGAACGAAAAAATTCGTACATTCGTAACTTTTTTTTTTCGATTCGTAATTTTCCGTGTCCCTTAAAATGTAATTATAGCATACACATTACATAAAATTATGAATTATGCTCCGATTATGAATCTGTGAAAACAATGTTACGAAAGTACGAATAAATCAATCTCACGAAAAGTACGAATGTAACTAAATCTACGAAAATACGAATGCGTCTGAATTTCGAATAAACGAAAATTAAACTAACAGAAAAACGAATCAACGGAAAAACAACTCTTACGAAAATACGAATCGTTACGAATACGAACGCCGACGACTTACGAATTTACGAATCGTTACGAATCAACGGAAACAAAAGAAACGAAACGAAAATAAACAAATTTTTTCTATTGTGCACATGTCTAGCGGATACCTGCTCATGCTCGTACACATTGTACACGTGCTAATATTCATGAGCAAAGGACCAACATAATGCCCGCAATGCCAGTTCAACGCGCACAAATATGTGCGAGTGCGCACATGGGTGTGCGAACGAGTGTGCATGCGCGTGTGTGTGTGCGCGCGTGCACACACTAATTAGCACTTGCGCCCAGTGGCCTATTTAAACTGCTCTGTCACTGCAGACAAGTGCTGGATGATCTTCAGCTCCTTCCTGAACCACCAAGTCCTGATCCGTTGCTCCTGTTTGTTTGTGTATGACCCGGCTCGCCTTTGGACTCTCCTCTGCCTGCTCCTCTTAAGCCCCATACACACGGTCGGATTTTCCCATGGATTCTGTCCGATCGGACAATGTTGTTGGAAAATCCGACCGTGTGTAGGCACCATCGGACAGTGTACGTCGGATTGTCCGACGGACAAAGTCCTATCTCCTGCTGGATAGATTTTTCGACAACAAAGTCCGATCACACCAAATCCGATCGTGTGTAGCGAATTCCTGACGGACAAAGTGCTACGCATGCTCAGATCACATTACAAGACCAAAGCTATTGGCTACTAGCCTCTACGTAGTCCCGTCGTAGGCAACAAACGTCACCACGTTCAGAACGATCGGATTTTCCGACAACTTTGTCCGACCGTGTGTACGCAAAACCAGTGTCGGACAAAATCCGTCGGAAAAAATCTGATGGATTTTGTGGTCGGATTTTCTGACCGTGTGTACGGGGCATAAGTGAAAATCTCCAAAGTGTCAATATTTTGTGTGGCCACCATTATTTCCCAGCACTGCCTTAAACCTCTTGGGCATGGAGGTCACCAGAGCTTCACAGGTTGTCACTGGAGTCCTCTTCCCCTCCTCCATGTGTCAGAAACCATGAAATCAGACTGAGACAGAAGTACAGTTAAATCACACTTGTTTAATAATAAATGTAAAATGAACAAGCGTAGTCAAAACATAGCCAAAGTTCAGTAACAGGAATGGATAGTCAGCCAAGCCAGAAGTCAGGGATCAAAGTAGTGGAACAGCAAGCAGGATCTGGAGCCAAAAAGGAAATGTCAGCAAAGCCAGTATTTAAACAGGAACGGAGGAGATAGTTTCTTGTGATGTGACCAAGGCAAAGGCAGATCTCCTCTGGACTGGACGGCTTAAGTAGGCAGGACTGACGAGCAACACCAACATCGGACAAAGTACGACGGACCTGGTCCACGGATAATCCGCACGTGTGTATGGGGCTTTACTCTGTTACCTGGTATCCTGACTTCGGCCTGTTTATTGGACTTGATCTGCCTGCCGACTTGGTACCACATTGCCCGGCTGTTACCCGACCTTGGCCTGCCCTCTGCACTTGCTTTTGTCTGCTGATTCGGTACCCTGCTGCCCGGTTGTTGCTGACTACTGCTCTTCTTCTGGTTTCGCTCCTGTCCGCGCTCTGGTGCCCAGCCGCTTCTACTTCCTGCTCCAAGGACTGTGACTGCCAGCTCTAGACATGTGCACAACAAAAAAATGTGTTTATTTTCGTTTCGTTTTTTTCGTTTCCGTTGATTCGTAACGATTCGTACATTCGTAAGTCGTCGGTGTTCGTATTCGGAACGATTCGTACATTCGTAAGAGTTATTTTTATCGTTGATTCGTTTTTTCGTTAGTTTAGCATTCGTATTTATTCGTACATTCGTAACATTCGTAGATTCGTAATCGGAGCATAATTCATAATTTTATGTAATGTGTATGCTATTATTACATTTTAATAATTTACTAATCGAAAAAAAAAAAGTTACGAATCGAAAAAAAAACGTTACAAATCGAAAAAAAAAAAGTTACGAATCGAAAAAAAAAAGTTACGAATATACAAATTTTTTCATTCAATCTATTCGAAGCACGTTAAGCAGCACCATTGTAAGGGACACGGAAAATTACCAATTCAACAAAAAAAAGAAGTTACGAATGTACGAATTTTTTCGTTCATTTTCGTTGTTCCTGTCTTCGTTTTTCGGATTTTCTTCATCCGTACATTCGTTGTTTCTAATTAGTTTTTTTTGGATTTTCGTTGTTTTTACGGATTCGTTCGATTCGAACGATTCGTTAATCGGATTCGTACAATTAGAACGATTCGTTATTCGGATTGGTTCGATTCGAACGATTCGTTCATTCGTACGAAAACGAACGAACAAAAAAAACGAAAAAAAACGAAACAAATTGCACATGTCTAGCCAGCTCTACCCACCTTCAGAGGGGACATCGCCAGCCAGCTACCCGGCACTCGTGGCACTCCTTGCCTTTACACTTTCTGTTCCCACCTTCAGGAGTGTAGGCGGGAGGATCAAGCGAGGCCTGTATCACATTCCAGTCTCCATCATGTACGTGATAGTTCCTGTCAGTAAACTGACTTTCCGTCATCCTGCTCTCTCTGCAGCATCTGTACTCCCTCGCTCTCCCCCGCTTCATGTCATGGTCTGTGTGAAGCCCCTCCACTCCCCGCCCCTCTCCTCCGAGCCCCTCCCCTCCTGAAACTGAAAATAAACCAGCAGAGGAATGTGAGCCCCTCCCACTGGGGTCCCTCTGCTTGGGAGGAAGGCCTGAGAAAACCATGTGACTGCACAGAAGCATGCTGGGAAAAGAAATTTGGAAATTATATTGCTGAAAAAAAATAAGCCACACCTCCATTATTATCCCCCATTTTATTGTGAAGACTTTAAAACCGCTTTAACCTTTTGGACAATTGTGATGTGAAATACTAACTGACTAAACGATGAACCACGTGGCCGATCCGAGGCTTGAGGGGCGCCCTCTTGCTCACTTTGAACCTCCATCCCTTGTTTGCCTTCTATAGCTCTTTATAGCGTAAAAAAAAAACAACAGCGTGCAAAATTCTATCGTTCAACCCGACCGAGGATCTTTTTTTGTTCTATTTGTTTTCTGTTTTACCTGTCGCACTGCAGTAATGACTTATTTGTGCCTTTTGTGTAATAATGACGCGCATTTCGCTGTTCTCATCATGTCCTTGAGTGATGGTGGAATACTTGGCTTCTCATCAATGGTGTCCTCCTGTATCTCTGTCATACAAAGATAATCTTCTGTAATGAATGCATTTGTTGTATGTGTTAATATACAATAAAAACCCAGTCTGGCAGTGGCACAGTAGAGTGGGGGGGGGGGGCAGCCGGTGTGGTCGCCGAAGCATTTTGAGGGGGCAATCAGGGCTGGCACCACTATAAGGCAGCCCAGGTAACAGGCAAACTTAAACCTCTCGACTGGCCGGCACAACGCGGAGGTTTTACTTTACCTGTTTAGCTGCTGTCTCAGAGGAAGCAGGGAGAATGGATCCAAGCAGGCAGAGGCAGGTGGAGCGGTGGGCAGATCCCGAGTGTGTGTATGCAGGACACTGCATACGGGGTATGCAGGGGGTTAAGGCCAGAGGAAGGGGTCAGGGTGAAGGTGCATGGTGCGTGGGTCACATCAGGGTGTGTGGGTCACATCTAGCCCTTTTAATCCCCCTGGGGGGTGTGATCAGGGTGGAGAGATATGGTGGGGTGTCTGGAGGTGTGATCAGAGTGAAGGGATGGGGGGTGTGATCAGAGTTCATGGATCTGGTGGGGGATATGGGGGTGTGATCAGAGTGGAGCAATCTGGGGGGATGGAGGGAATCTGGGGGTGTTATCAGAGTAGAGGAATCTGGGGTAAGGGGTATCTGGGGGGTGTGATCAGAGTTGGGGGTAACTGGGGATGTGATTAAGGTTGGGGGGTATCTGGAGGGTGTGATCAGGGTGAGGGTATCTGGGGGGTGTGGTTAGAGTGGGGGTATCTGGAGGGACTGATCAGGGTGGAGGTATGATCAGAGTGGGGGGTATCTGGGGGGGTGTGATCAGGGTGGAGGTATGATCAGAGTGGGGGGTATCTGGGGGATGTGATCAGAGTGGGGGGTTATCTGGGGGTGTGTGATCAGAGTTGGGGGTAACTGGGGATGTGATTAGGGTTGGGGGGGTATCTGGGGGGTGTGATCAGGGTGCGTGTATCTGGGGGGTGTGATTAGAGTGGGGGTATCTGGAGGGTGTGATCAGGGTGGAGGTATGATCAGAGTGGGGGGTCATCTGGGTATGTGATCAGGGTGGGGGTATTAAAAAGTCCAGGGGTTACGGGGCGCAGATTACTTGCCTTGCCCCGGCGCTGACATTACACGCTACGCCTCTGCAGCCTGGCATCGTCGGAGCCCTGCGCCCTGCACTCTTTCCTTTTGCTCATCCACATTGGAATGTCTTGTTGTGCAACATGAAGACAGTTCATCTCCATGTCCTGCAGGGAGGTATTTAGGAGGATGGGTCTCCATAAAGCTGATAAGGCGTTCAGAGACAACAGGAATTAATGTCTCTTGTTAATAATGATGTGCTAGTTGTGTAAATTCATAAATCGTAACTAAACTCTGGAATATACTCACCTCAACCTTCCAGCTATGTGGAGTTTACATCCCTCGCCAGCCACTGTCTTCTGCTCCTCAGGAAGCAGGAGCCCAAAATGGGATTATATTTTTGTTATAAATTATTATTTTTAATTTTATTTTACATAATATTATTATTTTTTTTAAATTAATAATTTTTAATGTTTTTATTGTGACAGCAGCCCAAATAATGTAAAAATTTTAAAATTATTTTTAAAAATTTTTTTTATAAATAAATACATACATATTACATTTTTAAAACATATTTATTAATATTATTTTTTACTTTTTATATTGTGACTGCAGCCCAAATGGGATTAGATTTAAAATTTGTATAAATTATTATTTTTAATTTTATTTTGTTTTAATAGATAAATACATACATATTACATTTTTAAAACATTTTTATTAATATTATGTTTTACTTTTTATATTGCGACTGCAGCCTATAATGGGATTGGATTTTTCATTTTTAAATCAATTATTATTTTTAATATTGTTGTTTTTAAATAAATAAATAAATACATGTTAATATTTTTTTATTATTTTTATTAATATTATTTTTATTTTTTTATTGTGACTGTAGCCCAAAATGGCATTTTATTTTTTATTTTTTATAAATTCTTATTTTTAAGAATATTGTTTTCGTTTTTTTAATATATAACTTTTTTTTTTATATTATATTTTATTTATTTATTTTATTGTGACTGCAGCCCATTCCGGAGGGGCCCCTCCTTCCTTTGTTCTTAGATGGCTGATATCCATTTCAATTCACACAGCGCCTCTCATTACAAATTGAGCGCAATTAAACCACTTATGTTTAGATTGCTCGCACGTTCTTTTCTTCCCCTTCTTTGCAGTCTGATCGGATCAATAAAATAAATTACATCTACCGATCCAACGGGAACCATGTCAGTTTATCACAATAGAAGTCTGTGATTCACCCACCGAACATTTATTGCTGGATGTGAAGAAAACCAGGAGAAACGATCCTTTGTAATGTATTGAGTAGATGGTAGATGGCTGAGTAGATGGTAGATGGTAGAGTAGATGGTAGATGGTTGAGTAGATGGTTGAGTAGATGGTAGATGGTAGAGTAGATGGTAGATGGTAGAGTAGATGGTAGATGGTAGAGTAGATGGTAGATGGTAGAGTAGATGGTTGAGTAGATGGTAGAGTAGATGGTAGATGGTAGTGTAGATGGTAGATGGTAGAGTAGATGGTAGATGGTAGAGTAGATGGTAGAGTAGATGGTTGAGTAGATGGTAGAGTAGATGGTAGATGGTGGATGGTAGAGTAGATGGTAGATGGTAGATGGTAGAGTAGATGGTAGATGGTTGAGTAGATGGTAGAGTACATGGTAGATGGTAGAGTAGATGGTTGAGTAGATGGTAGAGTAGATGGTAGATGGTTGAGTAGATGGTAGAGTAGATGGTAGAGTAGATGGTTGAGTAGATGGTAGAGTAGATGGTATAGTAGATGGTAGAGTAGATGGTTGAGTAGATGGTAGAGTAGATGGTAGATGGTTGAGTAGATGGTAGAGCAGATGGTAGATGGTTGAGTAGATGGTAGATGGTAGATGGTAGATGGTAGAGTAGATGGTAGATGGTAGATGGTAGAGTAGATGGTTGAGTAGATGGTAGAGTAGATGGTAGATGGTTGAGTAGATGGTAGAGTAGATGGTATATGGTAGATGGTAGAGTAGATGGTATAGTAGATGGTAGATGGTAGAGTAGATGGTTGAGTAGATGGTAGATGGTGGATGGTAGAGTAGATGGTTGAGTAGATGGTAGAGTAGATGGTTGAGTAGATGGTAGAGTAGATGGTAGATGGTTGAGTAGATGGTAGATGGTAGAGTAGATGGTAGAGTAGATGGTTGAGTAGATGGTAGAGTAGATGGTAGATGGTTAAGTAGATGGTAGAGTAGATGGTAGAGTAGATGGTTGAGTAGATGGTAGAGTAGATGGTAGATGGTAGAGTATATGGTAGATGGTAGAGTAGATGGTTGAGTAGATGGTAGAGTAGATGGTAGATGGTTGAGTAGATGGTAGAGAAGATGGTAGATGGTTGAGTAGATGGTTGAGTAGATGGTAGAGTAGATGGTAGATGGTAGAGTAGATGGTAGATGGTAGAGTAGATGGTTGAGTAGATAGTAGAGTAGATGGTAGATGGTTGAGTAGATGGTAGAGCAGATGGTAGATGGTTGAGTAGATGGTAGAGTAGATGGTTGAGTAGATGGTAGATGGTGGATGGTTGAGTAGATGGTAGAGTAGATGGTAGAGTAGATGGTAGATGGTTGAGTAGATGGTTGAGTAGATGGTATAGTAGATGGTAGAGTAGATGGTTGAGTAGATGGTTGATGGTGGATGGTAGAGTAGATGGTAGAGTAGATAGTAGAGTAGATGGTAGATGGTGGATGGTAGAGTAGATGGTAGATGGTTGAGTAGATGGTAGAGTAGAAATGTTGGTATTTCCGCGCTACTATGGCAATGAACAAGTGATATGAGTGGATGGTTTGCAGCAACACCGAAAGGTCAAGTGGTGCCCAAAAGTATGTATGTGAAAAATCAATATATGGTGTTGCGCTCCCATAAATAAGTGAATAACTGAGATAAGCTGTCAGTAGTACATATCATCAATACAATATATAAAAAGACATTTGAATGTGAAATAAATAAAGATAAAATACAGTGAAGTTATAGGTGACTGATGTGCATAAAATTGCTAAAATCAGATAAAAATAGTTCAAAGTGAGCAGCTAAATAAATGTGCAAAATATGCTGGAAAATCGCATAAACCGCTAAGCAGCATTTAAGGTGAAGTGAACAGAAGTGAGAGATGGAGATGAAGGTGTTAAGATCAACTTAAATTCATAAAATTGCAAGTGTAACATTCATAAACGCGTAAAAACGCATATGGAATTTATAATCGCATAAAGTTCATAATCGCATAAAATTTCATAAAAACGCATAAAAGTTCATAAAAAACATAGGCGTGAGATGACAGTGAGGAAATAAAGAACGGTGATGATGCTAAACTACGGCTCTGCAGCGTTTCTTGCAGTAGCGCGAGAGACAAAAGCAGTGCTGAGGGGTCTTCAGTAAAGTGCCAGTGAGGATGCTTTGTGCTCTCTGTTGGGGATCTTCGGTGATGACTGACACCTGTAGGTGTCCTAAATTATTACCTTAGGGCTCTTTCACACGGACGGACCGTATGTCCATTTTTCATCCATCCGTTTTCGGATGAAAAACGGACATACATGTATCCCTATGGGATAGCGGATGAGCACCTGCTGACACCCGATCTCGTCCGTGCCCGCTCTGCTCCGTTTCTGCAGACGGAGGAAAACCCCATTTTTTCATCCGCCTGCAGAGCGGATCGGGTGACGACGGACTCTACGGTCCGTCGTCACCCGATCCCCCATAGGGGAGAGCGGCGCTCTGACAGGTCCGTCCCTGCCCGGAGTGCAGGGACGGACCTGTCATCTTCCTGCTCAGCGGAGATCGCTCCGGCGATCCCCGCTGAGCAAGCGGCTATCCACAGGGGGGGGATCTGCACTGATCCGCTTCGTGTGAAAGAGCCCTAACTGCTGCAAGGTAAGCAGCATTGAACAGGAGCCAGGGGGGATGTGGCCACTTCAGGGGGGATGTGGCCACTTCAGGGGGGATGTGGCCACTTCAGGGGGGATGTGGCCACTTCAGGGGGGATGTGGCCACTTCAGGGGGGATGTGGGCAGTGTTGGTCATCTTACTTTAAAAAAGTAATAAGTTAAGTTACAAATTACTTCTCCCAAAGAGTAATTGCGTTAGTAACTCAGTTGCTACATTGGAAAAGTAATTAGTTACTCAGCAAAGTAACTGACTTTTTTTTTAAAAATATTCTAAACGTGTAACTAAGGGGCGGGTCTAGTATTACTGTAACCAAGGGGCGCATTTATTATTATTGTTATATAACGTGTAACCACAAGGGGCTGCTCTATTATTACTCTAACCAAGGGGCAGATCTGCTATAGCGTGTAAGCAAGGTCTATTATTATTATATCGTGTAAAGGGCGGGTCTATTATTATTATATCGTGTAAGGGGGGGTCTATTATTATTATATCGTGTAAGGGGCGGGTCTGTTATTATTATATCGTGTAAGGGGCGGGTCTATTATTATTATATTGTGTAAGGAGCGGGTCTATTGTTATTATATCGTGTAAGGGGCGGGTCTATTATTATTATATCGTGTAAGGGGCGGGTCTATTATTATTATATCGTGTAAGGGGCGGGTCTATTATTATTATATCGTGTAAGGGGCGGATGGCTACAGAAGAGGGCGAATGTTAAATTAATGGGCAGAGCTCGATATATAACAATAATAATAAATGCGCCCCTTGGTTACAGTAATACTAGACCCGCCCCTTAGTTACACGATAGACGCCCCTTGCAGAGTAGCACGAGCATCGGGAGCGTGCGGCATCGCCTCGTACAATTACATGTTAACTGCGCCTGCGCGGTGTAGAGTTCACTCAGAGCTGTTTAGGTTCGGCATTTTTCGGAAGCTCCGTAGTCCTTCGTACTGCGCAAGCACTGCGCCTGCACAGTACAGGGGGGTCCTTATCCGGCGGGGGAACTTTTTCGGCAGGACACCGGAATTACACTACTGCCATCTAGTGGCGGTAGATGTAATTGGGGTAACTAAGCCAAAGTAATGGGAACTGAGTTACCATGAGGGGAAAAGTAATCAGTTAGATACTCGTTACCCTCTAAAGTAACTGCGTAACTCAGTTTATTTTAACTCAGTTACTTACATCACTGTATGTGGGTCTGTATATATCTGTTTTTAATGCAAATAAATCAATGGTTTCCAAAACTACTACACTAGATAGCCCTTTATTTTCCCTCTCTGGTCATCATGACTTTTGCATGCTGAGCGCTATCTGCTAGTGAAGTGGCATCCAGTTCCCAGAGGCATCCAGCCCACACTGCTAGAGAAGGAACCAAAACAGAGGAAGAGGCTTGTGACTAGACCCACATACCCCCTGAAGTGGCCACATATCCCCCCGGCTCCTGTTCAATGCTGCTTACCTTGCAGCAGTAAGAAGTAGACATGTGCACAACAAAAAAATTTGTTTATTTTCGTTTCGTTTTTTTCGTTTCCGAAAAAAAAATCGTTTTTTTTTCGTTTAGTTTTTTCATTTCCGTTGATTCGTAATGATTCGTACATTCGTAAGTCGTCGGTGTTCGTATTCGTAACGATTCGTACATTCCTAAGAGTTATTTTTTCGTTGATTCGTTTTTTTTTTAGTTTAATTTTCGGACGCATTCGTATTTATTCGTACATTCATAACATTCGTAACATTTGTAGATTCGTAATCGGAGCATAATTCATAATTTTATGTAATGTGTATGCTATTATTACATTTTAATAATTTACTAATCGAAAAAAAAAAGTTACGAATCGAAAAAAAAAAGTTACGAATCGAAAAAAAAAAAGTTACGAATCGAAAAAAAAGTTACGAATGTACGAATTTTTTGGTTCAATAGAGACACGGAAAATTACGAATCGAAAAAAAAAAAAAAAAAAAAAAGTTACGAATCGAAAAAAAAAAAGTTACGAATCGAAAAAAAAGTTACGAATCGAAAAAAAGTTACGAATCGAAAAAAAAGTTACGAATGTACGAATTTTTTCGTTCAATCTATTCGAAACACGTTTAGCAGCGCCATTGTAAGGGACACGGAAAATTACCAATTCAACAAAAAAAAAAAGTTACGAATGTACGAATTTTTTCGTTCGTTTTCGTTTTTTCGGATTTTCTTCATTCGTACATTCGTTGTTTCTAATTAGTTTTTTCGGATTTTCTTTGTTTTTTCGGATTCGTTCGATTCGAATGATTCGTTAATCGGATTCGAACGATTCGTTACGATTCGTTATTCGGATTCGTACGATTCGAATGATTCGTTCATTCGTACGAAAACGAACGAACGCAAATAACGAAAAAAAAAAAAAAAATGAAACGAATTGCACATGTCTAGTAAGAAGATCCCCAACACAGAGCACGAAGCATCCTCACTGGCACTCGCGCTACTGCAAGAAACGCCGCAGAGCCGTAGTTTAGCATCATCACCGTTCTTTATTTCCTCACTGTCATCTCACGCCTATGTTTTTTATGAACTTTTAATGCGTTTTTATGAAATTTTATGCGATTATGAACTTTATGCGATTATAAATTCCATATGCGTTTTTACGCGTTTATGAATGTTACACTCGCAATTTTATGAATTTAAGTTGATCTTAACACCTTCATCTCCATCTCTCACTTCTGTTCACTTCACCTTGAACGCTGCTTAGCGGTTTATGCGATTTTCCAGCATATTTTGCACATTTATTTAGCTGCTCACTTTGAACCATTTTTATCTGATTTTAGCAATTTTATGCACATCAGTCACCTACAACTTCACTGTATTTTATCTTTATTTATTTCACATTCAAATGTCTTTTTATATATTGTATTGATGATATGTACTACTGACAGCTTATCTCAGTTATTCACTTATTTATGGGAGCGCAACACCATATATTGATTTTTCACATAGATGGTAGAGTGTTTTTCAGGGGTTGGGTTTGGCCTCTTAGTTCCAGTGAAGGGAACTCTTAAGGCGTCAGCATACCAAGACAATTTGGACAATTTCATGTTCCCAACTTTGTGGGAACAGTTTGGGGACGGCCCCTTCCTGTTCCAACATGACTGCCCACCAGAGCACAAAGCAAGGTCCATAAAGACATGGAGGAGCGAGTTTGTGGTGGAGGAACCAGACTGGCCTGCACAGAGTCCTGACCGCAACCCGATAGAACACCTTTGGGATAAATTAGTGCGGAGACTGCGAGCCAGGCCTTCTCATCCAACATCAGTGCCTGACCTCACAAATGCTCTTCTGGAAGAATGGTCAAACCTTCCCATAGACACCCTCCTAAACCTTGTGGACGGCCTTCCCAGAAGAGGTGAAGCTGTTATAGCTGCATAGGGGGGGCCAACTCAATATTGATCCCTCCGGACTACAACTGGGATGCCATTAAACTTCATGTGTGTGTAAAGGCAGGTGTCCCAATACTTTTGGAAATATATATATATATATATATATATAAATATATATATAATAGATATATATATTTTTGAAATATATATATTTTTATTTAATATACATATATATCTATATAATATACATATATATTTTTATGAAATAAGGTATGTAAAGGACAGAATTTTTTTTTGTAAAAAATGTATAATAAAATAATAAAAAGATTTTTTTTATAAAATGTATAAAAAATGGTTATAATAATTAATAATATTTATAATTTTTTTATTAAATATTATTAAATTTTTATGTAATATTTTTAAATATAAAAAATGGTTTTAATAATAATAATAATAATAATAATAACAAAATATTATTATTAATATTTTTATAAAATAAGGTATGTAAAAAATGGTTTGATTTTTATTTAGGTGTATAAGAACATATTATTGTTATTATTATACTTATTATTATTTTTATTAACATTATTATACATATATTTTTATGAAATAAGGTATGTAAAGGACAGAATTTTTTTTTTAAATGTATAAAAAATGGTTATAATAATAATAATAATAATAATAATAATAATAATAAGTATTATTATTAATATTTTTTTTTAAAATAAGGTATGTAAAAAATATGATATATTTTTTTTAATATAAAGAGGAAAAGAAGAGAGGAGCCAGACAAGGAAAAATATAGAAATACATTTATTTAACCACTTCAGCCCCGGAAGGATTTTACCCCCCTTCCTGACCAGAGCCCTTATTGCGATTCGGCACTGCGGCGCATTTAACTTCAATTGCGCGGTCGTGCGACGTGGCTCCCAAACAAAATTGACGTCATTTTTTCCCCACAAATAGAGCTTTCTTTAGGTGGTATTTGATCGCCCCTGCGGTTTTAATTTTTTGCGCTATAAACAAAAAAAGAGCAACGATTTTGAAAAAAAAAAAACGCATTATTTTTAACTTTTTTCTATAATAAATATCCCCCAAAAATATATAAAAAAACTTTATACGATACGTATTCTTCTACATATTTTTGGTTAAAAAAAAAAAATCGCAATAAGCGTTTATTGATTGGTTTGCGCAAAAGTTATAGCGTCTACAAAATAGGGGATAGTTTTATGGCATTTTTATTAATTTTTTTTTTTTTACTAGTAATGGCGGCGATCAGCGATTTTTTTTATCGTGACTGCGACATTATGGCGGACATATCGGACAATTTTTGACACATTTTTGGGACCATTGTCATTTATACAGAGATCAGTGCGATAAAATTGCATTGATTTACTGTAAAAATGTCGCTGGCAGTGAAGGGGTTAACCACTAGGGGGCGGGTGAGGGGTTAAGTGTATCCTAGGGGCGTTTTTCTAACTGTCTGGGGGCGTGGCTACGTGTTTGACGTGGACACTGATCGCTGCTCCCGATGACAGGGAGCAGACGATCAGTGTGCTGTCATTACACAAGCTCTGTGACACGATCGCGGGTATCCAACCGAGTCACGGAGCATCCCGCGGTCACGGAGCTCGCGGCAGGCGCGCGCGTGGCGGGAATTTCAAAGTAACGCGGTTTTCCGGCGTGTTTTGTGGTGTGTTTTGAGTTTTCGACCAATGCGTTTTTGATGCATTTTCCCTTCACAAACTGTGTATAGCCGGTTGCTAAGGAGCCGGCGGCCACCACGTCCTTAACAACGGATGACTCATTCGCCTTCAGTGGAGTTCCCTGCTGGCAGCTGAATGGCAAGAAAAGTTTTGCCGGCAAAAGAAAAACGAAGAAAAAAAATGAAAAACTAAGTGGGCCCCCCCCCCCCAATCCATACCAGCCCCCTTCGGGTCTGTTACCCCCCCCCCCTGAAATATACATGGCAACATACCCCTAACATGGGGGGTGTTTTGGGACAGGGGGTCTCTGCCCCCCCCCCAAACCACCTTGTCCCCATGTTGATGGAGGCCAGGGCCTCTTCCCCTCAACCCTGGCCGGTGGTAATGGGGGTCTGCAGGCAGGGTGCTTATAGGAGTCTGGAATCCCCCTTTACAAAGGTGCCGCCGGATCCCCCCCCCCCCCCCCCCCCCCCCCCCCCCCCCCCCCCCCCCCCCCGTGTGAAGGAGTAGGGGTACATTGTATTCCTACTCATTCACTAAAAATGTATAAAAAAAATAAAATAAAAACACAGGTTGATGACATCGCAAGGGGGCAGGTCATACGGTGATGTCACCAGCTGTCACTTGGCGGGAGCTTTCGGGGCGAGAGGACATTTTTTCTTTTCGGGACGGGAGTTGCGCCGTTCATCGTGATCGATCAAGAATCTACACCGGCGGGGGCATTGTTTTTGTTTTTTCAGTAAAGAAATTGTCAAAAACTCTGTGGTTTTATTTATTTTTGACACTTTTTTGGTGAATGAGTAGGGGGTACAATCAGTGGCGGGCCGTCCATTAGGGGCGCGCGGGTGCCCATCCATGTACCCAGCCCTCTAATCTACATGCAGGGAGCCTGTCATGCTGTGTTGTTATTACAAGGGATGTTTACATTGTTTGTGATAGCAATAAAAGTGATCTTTTTTTCTTTTTTTTTTTTTTTTTTTTTTTTAAGAAACAGTTTAAATTTTTAAAAAATTATAAAAAAAATGACATTTTTTTTTTAAAAGGGACAACAGTGTAAAAATTAAAAAAATGTAAAAAAATAAATGACATTTTCTTTTTAAAAGGGGCAACAGTGTAAAAATTAAAAACATTTAATAAAATAAAATTACATTTTTTTTAAAGGGACAACAGTGTAAAAATAAAAAAAATGTAATAAAATAAATGACATTTTCTTTTTAAAGGGACAACAGTGTAAAAATTAAAAACATTTAATAAAATAAAATGACATTTTTTTTAAAGGGACAACAGTGTAAAAAATAAATACATTTAATAAAATAAATGACATTTTTTTTAAAGGGACAACAGTGTAAAAATTAAAAAAATGTCATAAAATAAATGACATTTTCTTTTAAAAGGGACAACAGTGGAAAAATTAAAAACATTTAATAAAATAAATGACATTTTCTTTTTAAAGGGACAACAGAGTAAAAATTTAAAAAATTCAATAAAATAAATGACATTTTTTTTAAAGGCACAACAGTGTAAAAATTAAAAACATTTAATAAAATAAAATTACATTTTTTTTTTAAAAGGGACAACAGTGTAAAAATAAAAATAAATAAATAAAATAATTGACTTTTTTTAATGGGACAACAGTGTAAAAATTAAAAAAAATTAAAAATAAATGCCATTTTTTTTAAGGGACAACAGTATAAAAATCTAAAAAATAAAAAAAAAAATGGCATTTTTTTTAAAGTGACAACAGTGTAAAAATTAAAAAAAATATAAAATAAAATAATTGATTTTTTTTAAAAGGGACAACAGTGTAAACAATAAAAAAAAATTAAAAGGGACAACAGTGTATATAATAAAAAAATAAATAAAAAAAATGTCATTTTTTTTAAAAGGAAAAACAGTGTAAAAATAAAAGAAATTTAATAAAAAAAATATATATATATTTTTTAAAGGGATAACAGTGTAAAAATTCAAAAAATAAAATAAAATAAATGATTTTTTTTTAAAAGGGACAACAGTGGAAAAATTAAAAACATTTAATAAAATAAATGACAGATCCCCCCCCCCCCCCCGTGTGAAGGAGTAGGGGTACATTCTATTCCAACTCATTCACTAAATATGTAAAAAAATAAAAAAATAAAAACACAGGTTGATGACATCGCAAGGGGGCAGGTCATACGGTGATGTCACCAGCTGTCACTTGGCGGGAGCCTTTGGGGCGAGAGGACATTTTTTCTTTTCGGGAAGGGAGTTGCGCCGTTCATCGCGATCGATAAAGAATGTACACCGGGGGGGGCATTGTTTTTGTTTTTTCAGTAAAGGAATTATCAAAAACTCTGTGGTTTTATTTATTTTTGACACTTTTTTGGTGAATGAGTAGGGGGTACAATCAGTGGCAAGCTGTCCATTAGGGGCCCCCGGGTGTCCATCCATGTACCCGGCCCCCTAACCTACATGCAGGGAGCCTGTCATGCTCTGTTGTTAAAAAAAAAATTTTAAAAAAAATAAAAAATAAATGGCATTTTTTTTTTTTTTTAAAAAGGGACAACAGTGTAAAAATTTTAAAAAAAATAAATAAAATAAATTGAACATTTTTTTTTTTAAAAAGGGACAACAGTGTAAAAATTAAAAAAATTAATAAAAAAAATTAATTTTTTTTTTAAAGGGACAACAGTGTAAAAATTAAAAAATAAAAAATAAAATTACATATTTTTTTAAAAAGTGACAACAGTGTAAAAATTAAAAAAATTTAATAAAATAATTTACATTTTTTTTTAAAGGGACAACAGTGTAAAAATTTAAAAAATTATATTAAAAAAATGATTTTTTTTTTAAAGGGACAACACTGTAAAAATTAAAAAACATTTAAAAAAAATAATTAAATTTTTTTTTGAAAAGGGACAACAGTGTAAAAATTTTAAAAATTCAATAAAATAATTTTTTTTTTTGAAAAGGGACAACAGTGTAAAAATTAAAAAAAAAAAATTAAAAGGGACAACATTGTATAAAATAAAAAATTAAATAAAAAAAATTTCATTTTTTTAAAAGGAAAAACAGTGCAAAAATAAAAAAAAAATGTAATAATATATATATATATATATTATATATATATAATATATATAATATTTTATAAATATAATAAATATAATTTTTTTTTTTTTTTTTCTTTTTTTTTTAAAAGGGATAACAGTGTAAAAATTAAAAAAAATTGAATAAAATAAATGATTTTTTTTTTAAAAAGGACAACAGTGTAAAAATTCTAAAAAAATTGAATAAAATAAATGACAAAGCATCCCCGTCCCCGAGTGCTCACGCGCAGTAGTGAACACATACGTAGGTCACGCCCACATGCGTAAACATGTGAGGCATACGCGTGAACCTAGGGTTACTCCATCCAGAATGGAAAATAAAGTTTTGTCTTTAGTTACACTCTAAAGGATGAAACATTGTTGCTCATTCCGAGTCACTTTCCTCTCCATCTTTATTAGAGATGATTGGCTCCTCTATTATTTCATGTCTAAGCCGAGCCAATCGTTCTCTTTCACAACAACAAAAAATAAATTGTCCGTTAATCAATATTCTAATAAGAGCTTCCATGGCCGGCGTTGTGAATCCGTTGCCTTGTTTTTTGAACAATAGAAGAATATACTTATCCTGAGCTATCGATCGTCTCGCCGTTTGGCCACTCTCTCTTCATTTCACATTGATTTTATGAGCTCAGGATAATACCGAACATTCTTAAACAACTTCCATCTTCTGTCGCCGCCGACGCCTCGCTTCTCCCCACTTCAACTTTTCTTTGTGTTTTATAGCCCTCCGACTGGTAATACTTTATTTTTTTAAATGTGGTAAAGATTTTAGATTATGTACCCTAAAGAGAATCTGTATTGCATTTTATGTGATATTATCTCTTTTATATTGAGTCTTATCCTGCCAATGAGCTTTTTATATTGTAATCTATAATTATTTTTTTTTTTGTGTCTCTCCAGGAGTTTGTAAAAAAAAAAAAAAAAAAAAAATCTAACATGATTTTATCACTAAACTGATAAAAGTGTAAGCATTGATTAAATAGCATTTAGCCAAAACAAAAATACTGTATTAAAAATAACGGGCATTTAAATTTTTTTTAATAAAATGCCTATTTTTTACGTTATTTTATATTTTATTTTATATTTTAATTTATATTTTATATTATTTTAGATTTTAATTTAAATTTTATTTTAGATTTTATTCTAATTCAGATTTTATTTTAGATTTTAATGCATACTTTATTTTAGATTGTATATTTTAATATATATTTTATTTTAGATTTTATTCTATTTCAGATTTTATTTTAGATTTCAATTAATACTTTATTTTAGATTTTATTTTATGTGATATTATCTTTTTATATTGAGTCTTATCCTGCCAATGAGCTTTTTATATTATAATCTATAATTATTATTTTTTTGTTTCTCTCCAGGAGTTTATAAAAAAAAATCTAACATGCTTTTATCACTAAACTGATAAAAAATGTTAGCCTTGATTAAACAGCAGTTAGCCAAAACAAAAATTTACTTTATGTGATATTTTCTTTTTATATTGAGTCTTATCCTGCCAATGAGCTTTTTATATTATAATTATTATTTTTTTGTTTCTCTCCAGGAGTTTATAAAAAAAATCTAACGTGCTTTTGTAAAAAAAAAATAGCATCACTAAACTGATAAAAAATGTTAGCCTTGATTAAATAGCATTTAGCCAAAACAAAAATACTGTATTACAAATAAATTAACATTTTAAAAAAATAAAATGCCTAGTTATTTTATATTTTATTATATATTTTATTATATTTCAAATAGTATTTTAGATTTTAATGTATACTTTATTTTATATTTTATTTTATATTATATTTTATATTTTAATGTATATATTTCTTTTATTTTAGATGTTATTTTATTTTATTTAGATTATTTTCATTTATTTTATTTTAGATTTTAATTTTTTTATGTGATTTTATTTATTTAGATTTTATATTATAATTTATATTTATTTTATTTTAGAGTTTATTTAAAAAAAAAAATGTTAAATTTAAAAAAATGTTAGCCTTGATTAAATAGCATTTAGCCAAAACCAAAAATACTGTATTACAAATAAATGAACATTTAAAAAAAATGCATAGTTATTTTATAGTTTATTATATATTTTATTATATTTCAAATAGTATTTTATATTTTATATTGTATTTTATATTTATTTTATATTTTTTTTATTTTATGTTATTATGTTTTTATTTTTATTTTTTCATATTTATTTTATTTTGTTTTTTTTATATATGTTATTTCTTTTATTTTAGATTTTTTTTTATACTATTTCAGATTTTCTTTTAGATTTTATTTAGATTTCATATTTTACATATTTATTTAAAAAAAATAAAATGAGTTTTTATTTTATTATATTTTACTTTATGTGATATTTTCTTTTTTTTATTATTATGAGTCATTATACACTTACAATACAAATCAATACAGGAGGGATCAGAGCTTTTATATTATAATCTATAATTATTTTTATTTTAATTTTTTTCTTTTATCTACATTTATCTATTTCTCTTTTAGATTTGAATGTTTTTATATTTATTAAAATTTTATATTATAATTATTTTAGTTTTTTTTTTGTTTCTCAATGAGCTTTTTATATTATAATCTATAATTATTATTTCTTTGTTTCTCTCCAGGAGTTTATAAAAAAAATCTAACATGCTTTTATCACTAAACTGATAAAAAATGTTAGCCTTGATTAAATAGCATTTAGCCAAAACAAAAATACTGTATTACAAATAAATTAACATTTAAAAAAAATAAAATGCCTAGTTATTTTATAGTTTATGATATATTTTATTATATTTCAAATAGTATTTTAGATTTTAATGTATACTTTATTTTATATTATATTTTATATTTTAATTTATATATTTCTTTTATTTTAGATTTTATACTATTTCAGATTTTCTTTTAGATTTTAATGTTTTTAGATTTTATTTAGATTTCATATTTTCATATTTATTTTATTTTAGAGTTTATTTTATATTTTACTTTTTATATTGAGTCTTATCCTGCCAATGAGCTTTTTATATTATAATCTATAATTATTCTTTTTTTGTTTCTCTCCAGGAGTTTGTAATAAAAAAAATAACTAACATGATTTTATCATGAAACTGATAAAACTTTATTTTATATTGTATATTTTAATATATATTTTATTTTAGATTTCATTCTATTTCAGATTTTATTTTAGATTTCAATTAATACTTTATTTTAGATTTTATTTTATGTGATATTATCTTTTTATATTGAGTCTTATCCTGCCAATGGGCTTTTTATATTATAATCTATAATTATTATTTTTTTTTGTTTCTCTCAAGGAGTTTATAAAAAAAATCTAACATGCTTTTATCACTAAACTGATAAAAAATGTTAGCCTTGATTAAATAGCATTTGTTTATATTATTATTTTATATTTTATTTTATATTATATTTTATATTTTAATTTATATATTTATTTTATTTTAGATTTTATACTATTTCAGATTTTCTTTTAGATTTTAATGTTTTTAGATTTTATTCAGATCTCATATTTATTTTATTTTAGAGTTTATTTTATATTTTACTTTTTATATTGAGTCTTATCCTGCCAATGAGTCTGTTTATATTATAATCTATAATTATTATTTTTTTGTTTCTCTCCAGGAGTTTGTAATTAAAAAAAATAACGAACATGATTTTATCATGAAACTGATAAAAATGTAACCCTCGATTAACTAGCATTTAGCCAAAACAAAAATACTGTATTACAAATAAATTAACATTTAAAAAAAAAAAAATGCCTAGTTATTTTATAGTTTATTATATATTTTATTATATTTCAAATAGTATTTTAGATTTTAATGTATACTTTATTTTATATTTTATTTTATATTATATTTTATTTTTTAATTTATATATTTATTTTATTTTAGATGTTATACTATTTCAGATTATCGTTTAGATTTGAATGTTTTTAGATTTTATTTAGATTTCATATTTTCATATTTATTTTATTTTAGAGTTTATTTTATATTTTACTTTTTATATTGAGTCCTATCCTGCCAATGAGCTTGTTATATTATAATCTATAATTATTCTTTTTTTGTTTCTCTCCAGGAGTTTGTAATAAAAAAATAACTAACATGATTTTATCATGAAACTGATAAAACTTTATTTTATATTGTATATTTTAATATATATTTTATTTTATATTATATTCTATTTCAGATTTTATTTTAGATTTCAATTAATACTTTATTTTAGATTTTATTTTATGTGATATTATCTTTTTATATTGAGTCTTATCCTGCCAATGGGCTTTTTATATTATAATCTATAATTATTTTTTTTTTTGTTTCTCTCCAGGAGTTTATAAAAAAAATCTAACATGCTTTTGTAAAAAAAAAAATAGCATCACTAAACTGATAAAAAAAATGTTAGCCTTGATTAAATAGCATTTAGCCAAAACAAAAATACTGTATTACAAATACATTAACATTTACTTTATTACTTATTTTATATATTTTATTTTATATTATATATTATATTTTAATTTATATATTTCTTTTATTTTAGATTTTATACTATTTCAGATTTTCTTTTAGATTTTAATGTTTTTAGATTTTATTTAGATTTCATATTTTCATATTTATTTTATTTTAGAGTTTATTTTATATTTTACTTTTTATATTGAGTCTTATCCTGCCAATGAGTCTGTTTATATTATAATCTATAATTATAATTTTTTTGTTTCTCTCCAGGAAATTGTAATAAAAAAAAATAACGAACATGATTTTATCACGAAACTGATAAAAATGTAGCCCTCGATTAACTAACATTTAGCCAAAACAAAAATACTGTATTACAAATAAATTAACATTTAAAAAAAAAAAATGCCTAGTTATTTTATAGTTTATTATATATTTTATTATATTTCAAATAGTATTTTAGATTTTAATGTATACTTTATTTTATATTATATTTTATATTTTAATTGATATATTTCTTTTATTTTAGATTTTATACTATTTCAGATTTTCTTTTAGATTTTAATGTTTTTAGATTTTATTTAGATTTCATATTTTCATATTTATTTTATTTTATATTTTATTTTAGATTTTAATGTATACTTTATTTTAGAGTTTATTTTATATTTTACTTTATGTGATATTTTCTTTTTATATTGAGTCTTAACCTGCCAATGAGTCTGTTTATATTATAATCTATAATTATTATTTTTTTGTTTCTCTCCGGGAGTTTGTAATAAAAAAAAATAACGAACATGATTTTATCATGAAACTGATATTTTATTTTATATTATATTTAAAATTTTAATTTAAATATTTCTTTTATTTTAGATTTTATACTATTTCATATTTTCTTTTAGATTTGAATGTTTTTAGATTTTATTTAGATTTCATATTTTCATATTTATTTTATTTTAGAGTTTATTTTATATTTTACTTTATGTGATATTTTCTTTTTATATTGAGTCTCATCCTGCCAATGAGCTTTTTATATTATAATCTATAATTATATTTTTTTTGTTTCTCTCCAGGAGTTTATAAAAAAAATCTAAAATGCTTTTGTAAAAAAAAAATAGCATCACTAAACTGATAAAAAAATGTTAGCCTTGATTAAATAGCATTTAGCCAAAACAAAAATACTGTATTACAAATAAATTAACATTTAAAAAAAAAATGCCTAGTTATTTTATAGTTTATTATATATTTTATTATATTTCAAACAGTATTTTTAGTTCAATCTTATTTTATTGTAAATTAATTGTACAAACTAGGACAGTTTTAAACATTTACATAGTCGCTCAAATGTAGAGTCAATTAATTATTCCAGCATAATTCTTGTAAATGTCTTTACACGTAACTAACAAAGAAACGCAAAACAGGACAATAAAAATAACAAACATACCAAAAAAAAACAAGCAAAACAAATAGTATTTTAGATTTTAATGTATACTTTATTTTATATTTTATTTTATATTATATTTTATATTTTAATTGATATATTTCTTTTATTTTAGATTTTATACTATTTCAGATTTTCTTTTAGATTTGAATGTTTTTAGATTTTATTTTGGTTTATTTTATATTTTACATTTTCTTTTTTATTTTCATCCTGCCAATGGGCTTTTTATTTTTATTTATATTTTTTTTGTTTCCAATTAAAAAAAAATCTAAAATTTAAAAAAAAAAATAGATTTTAAAAAAAATGTATTGATTTATTTTTATTATTAAATTATTTTTTATACTTTTTTTTATATTATATTTTATATTTTAATTGATATATTTCTTTTATTTTAGATTTTATACTATTTCAGATTTTCTTTTAGATTTGAATGTTTTTAGATTTTATTTAGATTTCATTTTTTCATATTTATTTTATTTTAGAGTTTATTTTATATTTTACTTTATGTGATATTTTCTTTTTATATTGAGTCGTATCCTGCCAATGAGTCTTTTTATATTATAATCTATAATTATTTTTTTTTTGTTTCTCTCCAGGAGTTTGTAATAAAAAAAAATAACGATCATGATTTTATCACGAAACTGATAAAAATGTAACCCTCGATTAACTAGCATTTAGCCAAAACAAAAATACAGTATTACTCAAAATAAACTCAAACCTTAATGACTTGGAGAGGATCTGCAAAGAGGACAAAATCCCTCCTGAGATGTGGGCGAACCTGGAGGCCAACTCCAAGAAACGTCCGACCTCTGTGATCACCAACAAGGGTTTCTCCACCAAATACTAAGTCAGGTTTTGCTAAGGGTTCAAATACTTATTTCACTCATTAAAATGCGAATCAATTTATAACTTTTTTGAAATGCGTTTTCCTGGATATTTTTGTTGTTATTTTGTTGATATTTTTGTTGTTATTCTGTTTCTCGCCGTTATAATAAACCGACCAATAAAATTATAGACCGATCGTTTTCTTTCTCAGTGGGCAAACGTACAAAATCAGCAGGAGATCCGATACTTTTCTCCTTCACTGTGATAACTGCAATTCAAATATTTTATCGGCTAAAGTCCTTTCCAGGTTGCTCCGCTCTGTGCGTTTCGGCTCTTTGGCCGCAGCCCTCTCTGTGTTATTTGTGGCCCCCGCGAGCCGATCTTACAACCGTTCGGCACACAGACCTCGAGGAAAAGGCGGTACATAACAAAACGCCACAAAGACACCCGTTTCCTAATGAATGGCATTGGCATTCGCTGAGCGTTTCGGAGCAGAATACCCCCCCCCCCTCCCCCCCCTCGCTACCAGAGACTTCCTATTTTCTTTATGGAGAACGCGACTAGCAAAGTAATTTGCTGCTGTAAATCAGCGACTAACAATTTGTTCCAATCTCAGAACATAACGATATGTTATGCAAATCAAAGCGCTCCAGAAAAAACTGAAATATATAAAAACACACAAATTCTCCGCAATGCCACTCGCTCCGGGCTGAACGGGTCCCTATGATGGATGACGGAGGGGGAGGGGAGGGGGAGGGGGAGGGGGAGGGGGGAGGGGATACGGAATATTAGAATCAGTTTTGAGCTGCAATTTTTTTTCTTTCATTGTAGAAAGAAACATTGTTTTTCGTTGTTTGGTTAGAAACAGATCTCTCTAGATTTCATTTCATCTGATTCTAGTCGGCCCCGTGACCTCACCGAGCTCGGTGACCAACCCACCCCCCAGGGAGTAGCAGCCCCCTGATGAGGTCATCTCTCTGACACTCTGCTCTCTCCTCCAATCAGCATCTTCAAACTGTTGACTGTTGAGAGGCCTTTGGAAAGCATGCCTGGTATATTCTTATATTATAGTTCCATGCAGGGCCGGTCACAAGGGGTGGGCAGGAGGGGGCGGTTGCCCCAGGCGCAGGGGTTTATTGTATGGATGGAGGCGCCAGTGAGCTGATTCTGATACAAGGCATTTTGACAAGCAGATGACTGCTGAGGGCAGCATCCCCTAAGCTCACACATAATGAAGGGGGGGGGGGGATGGGACGGGACAGTTTGGCTTCTTTGCCCTGGGTGCTGGATGACCTTTTCCCAGAACTGGTTACATGGTCCAACTTGGACCAACGTACAACATAATTATGTATATGACATACCTGGCCAATCCCTCTGGAAGCTGGAAATCACTGAAATAGACACCACTACTACACTGCTACTATACCACTACTACACTACTACTATACCACTATTACACTGCTACTACACCACTATTACACTGCTACTACACCACTACTACACTGCTACTACACTGCTACTATACCACTATTACACTGCTACTATACCACTACTACACTGCTACTATACCACTACTACACTGCTACTATACCACTATTACACTGCTACTACACCACTACTACACTGCTACTACACCACTACTACACCACTACTACACTGCTACTATACCAATATTACACTGCTACTATACCACTATTACACTGCTACTACACCACTACTACACTGCTACTATACCATGACTACACTCCTACTACACCACTACTACACTGCTACTGCACTACTACTACACGGCTACTACACCACTACTAAACCACTTCTACACTTCTACGACACAGCTACTACACGGCTACTACACCATTTCTACACCACTACTACACTCCTACTACACTGCTACTACACCACTACTACACCGCTACTATACCACTATTACACTGCTACTATACCACTATTACACTGCTACTACACCACTACTACACTGCTACTATACCACTACTACACTGCTACTATACCATTACTACACTCCTACTACACCACTACTACACTGCTACTACACCACTACTACAGATCTACCACACTTCTACTACACGGCTACTACACCACTACTAAACCACTTCTACACTTCTACGACACGGCTACTACGCCACTACTACACGGCTACTACACCATTTCTACACCTCTACTACTCTGCTACTACAGTGATCTCCACTCGCTTCGGAGTCCCATGCTGAGTAGCTGGCCTGGTGCAGTGTGAATACAGGAGGCATAGGAGCCATTCGGAAAATGTGCATTTTTCTGAATGAATTCAAAGTGTTCTCTGATTGGACAGTGTGGAAAGGCAGAGCGGTGATATCACTCTCTCCACCTCGTCCAATCAGAGAACAACTTTGCATTCGTTCAGAAAAACTATTACATTTTTTTAACTGAAATTTTGTGTTTGATAAACAATTACGCTTGCCATAAAAAAAAAAAAACTGAATCTACTACAATTCTCCAGAAAATATATCCTGTTTGGGGGGGGGGGGGTTACTAATCTTAAAGCCTAATATTTTTTTTTTTTTTTACATGTGTGCAAAAAAATTGTAAAAACAACAAAAGGATGAAGGTAAAGATTACCACCCCCCACCAGCTGGAAAACAAACTCACCAGATGAAGTGGACTTGATTACTATTCATCCGCGTCTCATTTACATGACTGGAGGAGCAGTTATCTCTCCATGCCATAAATAAGACCAAAAACAGAAGGCAGATCTGATCAGGTGAGACCATTTATGAATTCATCAGTGAGCAGATTTCAAGGTTACACTTATTATCAAAACAACACGCAAACTGCAAAAACTGATGTATAAGTCGCTCTTGTGCTTGAAAAGTGTCACTAATGACAACCTCTGCAGCAGAAGAGATCACCCGCCAGCTCCAGGAATCTCATACCATCTAAACATAGAAGGAAAAAGTGACGCATCCTGTTAACCGGGACCTACGCGTTTCGTCACTTGACTTCCTCAGGGCGCATCATGTTAGCCGAGACCTACGCGTTTCGTCACTTGACTTCCTCAGGGCCACTGCTATTTTGAAATCTAGGAGGGTGAGAAGCAATTTCCTAATGAATTGGCCTGAGACTAAGTCTTTTCTCCTGGAGCCTGCCATAAGGTGTATACACTGTATATTGGCATTTTGCCTCTTTTGAAGTTCTAAAGGGGTGATGATTGGGATGAGCCGAACACCCCCCCCCCCGGTTCGGTTCGCAGCAGAACAGACAAAAAATTTGGTTGAACACCGTTAAAGTCTATGGGACACAAACATGAAAAATCAAAAGTGCTAATTTTAAAGGTTAATATGCAAGTTATTGTCATAAAAAGTGTTTGGGGACCCGGGTCCTGCCACAGGGGACATGTATCACTGCAAAAAAAAGTTAAAGTGAAACAATAAAAGTGAAATATTCCTTTAAATTTTGACCCTGGGGGGTGTCTATAGTATGCCTGTAAAGGGGCGCATTTTTCCCCTGTTTAGAACAGTCCGAGAGCAAAATTACATTTCTAAAGGAAAAAAAGTAATTTAAAACTTTTTTACTCGCGGCTACAATGAATTGTTGGTCCCGGAAATACACATAAAAGTCATTGAAAAAAACGGCATGGGATTCCCCCACAGGGGAACCCCGAACCAAAAAAAAAAAATGCCATATAAATGTCCCCGTGCGTCAGAGGGGGGCGGACCGGATGGCCCAACCCCCCTCTGACACTACAGAAAAGCCATAAGGATGTCCCCATGCGTCAGAGGGGGGCGGAGTCACCGCGTGGCCCCACCCTCAGTTATAAAAATGCTCTCACCTGAGAGGCCGGTCATTACCACCAGTGAGGCAGATCGGTGGCGGCGTGCAGGGTTTTTTTTTTTCGGTCCGTCGGAGCAAGAAAAGAAGAAGATGAATGGACTTCGTGGGACACTTTTATTTTTTTTATTTTTAATAAAGGACTTGTCCCAAGCCGTGTCTTTACCATTTTCACACTTTTTTTGTGAAATGGTAGGGGTACATTTACCCCGTTACCATTTCAAACGGGGGGGTGGGATCTGGAGGACCCCTTGTTAAAGGGGGCTTCCAGATTCCGATAAGCCCCCCCAGCCCGCAGACCCCGACAACCACCAGGCAAGGGTTGTGGGGATGAGGCCCTTGTCCCCATCAACATGGGGACAAGGTGCTTTGAGGAGGCCGCTACCCCAAAGCACCCTCCCTATTTTGAGGGCATGTGGCCTGGTATGGTTCAAGAGGGGGGGCGCTCTCTCGTCCCCCCTCTTTTCCTGCGGCCTGCCAGATTGCGTGCTCGGATAAGGGTCTGGTATTTTTTTAATTTAGGCGCGGGGTTCCCCTTAATATCCTGAAGGGCCTGGTATGGAATTTGGGGGGACCCACACGCATTTTTTTTTTAAATTTTGGTTCGGGGTTCCCCTGTGGGGGGATCCCATGCCGGTTTTTTCAATGACTTTTATGTGTATTGCCAGGACCGACAATTCATTATAGCTGCGACTAGTTTTAAATTACTTTTTATCCTTTAGAAATGTCATTTTGCTCTCAGACTAAACACGGCAAACATGCGCCCCTTTACAGGCAGACTATAGACACCCCCCAGGTATGAAATTTAAAGGAATGTTACACTTTTATTGTTTCACTTTAAGCACTATTAAAATCACTCCTGACGTTTTTAAAAATGTCCCCTGGGGCAGGACCCGGGTCCCCAAACACTTTTTATGACAATAACTTTCATACAAGCCTTTCAAATAAGCACTTTTGATTTCTCCCATAGACTTTTAACCACTTGACCACTGGGCAGTTAAACCCCCTTCCTAACCAGACCAATTTTCAGCTTTCGGTGCTCTCACACTTTGAATGACAATTACTCCGTCATGCAACACTGTACCCAAATGAATTTTGTGTCCTTTTTTTCACACAAATAGAGCTTTCTTTTGGTGGTATTTAATCACCGCTGGGTTTTTTATTTTTTGCGCTATAAATCAAAAAATACTGAAAATTCAGTAAAAAAAAACAAAACAATTCTTTGTTTCTATTAAAAATTATTGCAGAGTATTGGCGAGTATTGGCAGAGTATTGGCGAGTATTGCAGAGTATTGGCAGAGTATTGGCGAGTATTGGCAGAGTATTACAGTGTTGCACAGTATTGGCAGAGCATTGCACAGTGGTGGCAGAGCATTGCACAGTGGTGGCAGAGCATTGCACAGTGGTGGGTGGCAGAGCATTGCACAGTGGTGGCAGAGTACTGCACAGTGGTTGCAGAGCATTGCACAGTGGTGGCAGAGCATTGCACAGTGGTTGCAGAGCATTGCACAGTGGTTGCAGAGCATTGCAGTGGTGGCAGAGCATTGCACAGTGGTTGCAGAGCGTTGCACAGTGGTTGCAGAGCATTGCAGTGGTGGCAGAGCATTGCACAGTGGTGGCAGAGCATTGCACAGTGGTTGGTGGCAGAGCATTGCACAGTGGTTGGTGGCAGAGCATTGCACAGTGGTTGGTGGCAGAGCATTGCACAGTGGTGGCAGTGTATTGACCAGCGCTGTGGGCACTACACATCCAGCCCACAGCGCTGGTCCCGTCTCTCCCCCTCTCCGCTTCTCTCCTCTCTGTACCGATTGGTACAGAGAGGGGAGGGAGGAACCGGCGTCATGACGTGACGCCGGTTTGTGTACATGTGATCGCTCCGTCATTTGACGGAGCGATCACATGGTAAACGGCCGCTATCAGCGGCCGTTTACCGTGATCCGTGATGCGCCGGGTCCTCGGGACCCGGCGGTCACGGATGTTCCCGAGTGCGTGCCCCAGGGGGCGCGCGGGAGCAAGTTTCTGGGAGGACGTCCACTTAGAACAAGCCGACCGCGCTGTAGACGTCTTTCGACTATATCGCGGTCGGCATGTGGTTAAAGGGTGTTCCGCAGGTTTTGAATTTGCCGCGAACACCCCAAATTGTTCGACTCGAACATTGGGCTCATCCCTAGTGATGCCGAAAAATACATTGTATCTGTTTTGTTTTTTTTTCCCCAGAAATGTGTTAAACTTCTCACATAAAGAAACATAATAAAAATGCTTAACTATGCAAAAACAAATGGAGATCCACGCGCGGTATAAACTGTGAAGTGTGCAAAAAAAAAAGCTGAGACGTAAAACGCGATGAATCTTTTATAAATAACTTGAACTGTGAACTCATCACACCCCGTGATAAAAATAAATGGCAACATTTTGACATCTTACCATTCCGAATAATCCAATAAGATTTCCTCATACATTCGTCTGACAATGTTAAAAAAAAAAAAAATACATTTTTAAAGTGCCCCCCCCCTCCCCGCGTGCTCGTGCAGCAAAGACGCATAAACGCATACATAAGTCGCGCACGCAAATGTAAACGATGTTCAAATCACACATGTGAGGTATCGCCGCGATCGTAAGAGTGAGAGCAATAATTCTAGCAAAAGACCTCCTCTGTGACTCTAACCTGATAACCGTTATTTTTTTTTAAATAGTCGCCTATGGAGATTTTTAAGTACTGCAGTTTGTCACCATTCTACGAGCGCGTGCAATTATAAAGCATTGACATGTTTGGTATCTATTTACTCGGCGAAAGATCATCTTTCACATTATTCAAAAAAATTTTGCTAAATTTACTGTTTTGTTTTTTCTAATTCATGAAAGTGTATTTTTTCCCCCCAAAAAAATGCATTTTGAAAGACCGTTGCGCAAATACCGTGTGACATAAAAAAATGTCAATGATCGCCATTTTATTCTCTACGGTCTCTGATAAAATGTTATATATATATATATAATGTTTGGGGGTTCTAAGTTATTTTCCAGCAAAAAATACGGATTTTAACTTCTAAGCAACAAATGTCAGAAATAGGCTTAGGTATGAAAGGGTTAAATTAGAATTTTTTTTTTTTTACTTGACTTCATATATAGACGGAATCTGCAGGTGAGTTAAACAATGTTACTTTGTATCTCTCTATCTCCCTGTCTGATCAATGTTTATATACAATGTTACTTTGTATCTCTCTATCTCTCTTTCTATCTCTCTATCTCCCTTCTGATCAATGTTTATAAACAATGTTACTTTGTATCTCTCTATCTCCCTTCTGATCAATGTTTATAAACAATGTTACTTTGTATCTCTATCTCCTGTCTGATCAATGTTTATAAACAATGTTATTTTGTATCTCTCTATCTGTCTCTCTATCTCCCTGTCTGTATCTCTCTATCTCCTGTCTGAATGTTTATAAAAACAATGTTACTTTGTATCTCTCTATCTCCTGTATGATCAATGTTTATAAAAAATGTTACTTTGTATCTCTCTATCTCCTTTTGTCTCTCTCTATCTCCTGTCTGATCAATGTTTATAAACAATGTTACTTTGTATCTTTGTATCTCTATCTCCAAATGTCAGAAATAGGCTTAGGTATGAAAGGGTTAAATTAGAATTTTTTTTTTTTTTACTTGACTTCATATATAGACGGAATCTCATCCTTTTGATCTGCAGGTGAGTTAAACAATATTACTTTGTATCTCTCTATCTCCCTTCTGATCAATGTTTATAAACAATGTTACTTTGTATCTCTCTATCTATCTCCTGTCTGATCAATGTTTATAAACAATGTTACTTTGTATCTCTCTATCTCCCTTCTGATCAATGTTTATAAACAATGTTACTTTGTATCTCTATCTCCTGTCTGATCAATGTTTATAAACAATGTTATTTTGTATCTCTCTATCTCCTGTCTGATCAATGTTTATAAAAAATGTTACTTTGTATCTCTCTATCTCCTGTCTGATCAATGTTTATAAACAATGTTATTTTGTATCTCTCTATCTCCTGTCTGATCAATGTTTATAAAAAATGTTACTTTGTATCTCTCTATCTCCTGTGTGATCAATTTTTATAAACAATGTTACTTTGTATCTCTCTATCTCCCGTCTGATCAATGTTTATAAACAATGTTACTTTGTATCTCTCTATCTCCCATCTGATCAATGTTTATAAACAATGTTACTTTGTATCTCTCTTGCACCTGGACAATGTTTTTACACACTGTGTCAGATGATCTATTTTTTACAGCATTCTACAGCTGCTGTATTTACAAAGAAACTCCCAGCTGTCAGTTGACAGCCAGGAATTGCCAGAAAGTGCAATTGGGGGGCATCGGAGGGGGGGAGGGGGGAAGGACGGGGTATAATACATACAACAAGCATAAGTCTTTAAAAGTGTAAGTAAAGCTTTTTTTAAAGTTTTGGATAGAATGGAGAGGGATTAGAACCTCTGTCGGGTTTGTATTGCTGTCTGTCTGTCGGTTGCCATCAGAGCAGCAATAGAGGGGGAATCGTCTGGTAGGGACTGGGGGACAACCAGGGATTCCCTTACTTTGGAGAGATTTACTCTCACTTCCTGTTATGACTGTGGGATAGGAAGTGAAGAGAAATCTCTCCAATGGGATTCAGATACAAAAAAGTCAGTCTGATGACTCTATGCATTGTGTATCCCACAGTTCCTTTTGGTCTCATCCTTCGGTGGCCTCGTAACAGCAGAGCTCAGACAGAGAGAGGTAAGTGGCATAAGGAGCCTTTTAATTCATGTGCTGACAAGGAGCACGCTGATAGCAGAAGAGAGCAGAGCGACAGAAAGATGAGCTCATCACTTAGTTCAGGGGGGGGGGGGGGGGGGTCTGCAAACTTTCTAAGCAAAGGGCCAGTGTTTATGGTCCTTTAGACTTTAGGGGGGGCCGGACTAGGGCCATTTAGGAATAGAAAATGTCCAGTGGGCGTAAAACAACCCCATGTCTTTGGTATTAGTGGGAGGTAGACATGTGCACAACAAAAAAATTCGTTTATTTTCGTTTCGTTTTTTTCGTTTCCGAAAAAAATCGTTTTTTTTTTCGTTTCGTTTTTTTTCGTTTCCGTCGATTCGTAACGATTCGTACATTCGTAAGTCGTCGGTGTTCGTATTCGTAACGATTCGTACATTCGTAAGAGTTATTTTTTCGTTGATTCGTTTTTTCGTTAGTTTAATTTTCGGACGCATTCGTATTTATTCGTACATTCGTAACATTTGTAACATTCGTAACATTCGTAATCGGAGCATAATTCATAATTTGATGTAATGTGTATGCTATTATTACATTTTAATAATTTACGAATCGAAAAAAAATGTTACGAATCGAAAAAATAAAGTTACGAATCGAAAAAAAAGTTACGAATGTATGAATTTTTTTGTTCAATAGAGACACGGAAAATTACAAATCGAAAAAAAAAAAAAGTTACGAATTGAAAAAAAAGTTACGAATCGAAAAAAAAAAGTTACGAATCGAAAAAAAAGTTACGAATTTTTTGGTTCAATAGAGACACTGAAAATTACAAATCGAAAAAAATAAATAAAAAAGTTACGAATCTAAAAAAAAAAAGTTACGAATCGAAAAAAAAATTACGAATGTACAAATTTTTTGGTTCAATAGAGACACGGAAAATTATAAATAAAAAAAAAAATAAAATAAAAATTACGAATCTAAAAAAAAAAGTTACGAATCGAAAAAAAAAAGTTACGAATCGAAAAAAAAAAAGTTACGAATCGAAAAAAAAAGTTACGAATCGAAAAAAAAATAAAAAAAAAAAAAGTTACGAATCGAAAAAAAAAAGTTACGAATCGAAAAAAAAATTACGAATGTACGAATGTTTTTGTTTAATCCATTCGAAGCACGTTTAGCAGCGCCATTGTAAGGGACACGGAAAATTACCAATTCAACAAAAAAAAAAAGTTACGAATGTACGAATTTTTTCGTTCGTTTTCGTTTTTCGGATTTTCTTCATTAGTACATTCGTTGTTTCTAATTTTTTTTTCGGATTTTCGTTGTTTTTCGGATTCGTTCGGTTCGAATGATTCCTTATTCGGATTCGTACGATTCGAATGATTCGTTCATTCGTACGAAAATAACGAAAAAAAACGAAAAACTAAAAAAAACGAAACTGATTGCACATGTCTAGTGGGAGGCCTAGTGCCCCATCATCGGTGTCAATGGAAGGAACTGTGCCCTTTTGATGGTGTCAGTTTGAGGAATAGTGCCCCATGGTTGGTGTCAGCAACAAGAATGATGCCCCATTACTGGGTATCAGTGGATGGAATACTGCCCCCCAGGGGCCAGATTAAGGTAAGCAAATGGCCGCATCTGGCCCCAGGGCCACAGTTTGGAGACCCCCCTGACTTAGTTAAAGCACTCCTTCAATGTCCAGCCACAAGCTGGGGCGGGTCCATGACAACCTGGGCTCAGTGGAAGTGGGTTGATAATGGTGGCTATCATTTGACCTAGAAGGACATCTAGTGGCAGAAAATAAGTACTGCAGGGGAAAGCTCTGGACTGGAGGTGAATATTGCGACAGAAGATACTACTTTATCTTTTATTGGGCTATTATTTTTCTTGCATTTATTATGGTATTTGCTTTTCTTTTATGTCGTGTTGATTGTTGATTCCTAATTGGAGAAATATATATATGTATGAATTTCGCACTCCTGCATTTATTATCTACACACAACACTTTCTCTGTTCTCTTTCCTTTTCTACCTCTAGAAAATTTTCCCTGCTAATTATTTTCATTGAGCCGCGCTATCCGCACACGGCAGGAAGTCGCCCGCTAAGTCTGATTTCCGCAAAAAATAAAAAAACATACAAATACCCGGCGCAAAGAATTCTGCCCGGCGCCCGTTCTTTCCATGTCGCTGCAGTTTTGCCGTCGGATTCTCGGCGAGTGTAATTATTATCCCGGTGAGCTGACATTGATTTCTCCTATCGGAGGCTTCCTGCCGGCAGATACAGATGACCGGCGGCCAAGTTTCCGGGCTGTAAAGTTTGCAACCGAATCTCTACTGTGTCTATTAAATCTTTTACAGGTGAAAATGCAAAACCGCAGAATATGTCTAAATTATATAAAAAAAAGAGGGAAAAAAATAAATGCGCAGAGGGGCAGAGACTGAAATGAAGTCGGGGAGATAAAGGTAAATCTTCTGTACAAAATAAATTCTTGATCTGTGTGTGAAGGAAGATGGAGATACGTGCGCCGGTGGGCTTCAGTTTTCTGAGATGAGCTTTGATGAAAAGCTACGATTAAAGAAAAAAAAAGACAAAGAAAAAGAAACATAACATACAATAAACAATGCGTGCCTTGCTATGTGCTTTGCCATTCATTTCCAATAGAATGCCAACGCACACATGCAGAAGCAAAACCCTGCGCCACCGTGGTACATAGCAACCCTAACACTTTCCCTAACCCCAACCCCTAATCCTAACCCAAGCCCCCCAACCCTAAACTACTTTAACCCTACTAACCCTAACTCTAACCCAATCCCAACTATAACCCTACCCCTAGCCCTGTAGACCTAACCCCGCTAACTCTAGCCCCTCTAACCCTACTGAAACCTTAACCCCCTAGCCCTGTTACTCTAATCCTCTAAACCTAGCCCTCCAACCCTAACCTACCACTACCCAAACCCAACCCCTCTAACCCTCCAACCCAATTTCCAAACAAACCTCAATCATAACCCTACCCCCTAACCCTATTTCCCTAATCCCCCCAACCAACCTCAACCCCAACCCTAAAACCCTATTTTCAACCCAACACCAACCTCAATCATAACCCTACCTCAGCCCTCTAACCCTAACCCCCCCCTAAGAAAACCAACCACCTAACCCTCCAACCCTTACATAACCCTAACCCCAACCTCAATCCTACCCCCTAACCCTATAGCTCTAGCCTTCTAACTCCAAGCCCCCCTAACCTAAACCTGAACCCTCTAGCCCTGTAACTCTAATCCTCTAACCCTAGCCCTCCATCCCTAACCTAACACTGCCCAAACCTTAACCCCTCTAACCCTAACC
The DNA here is from genome assembly GCA_028564925.1 of Lithobates sylvaticus. Classification (NCBI taxonomy): domain Eukaryota; kingdom Metazoa; phylum Chordata; class Amphibia; order Anura; family Ranidae; genus Lithobates; species Lithobates sylvaticus. The sequence continues at coordinate 5,166,857 of CM053028.1, read as the reverse complement.
CTCAAACCCTATTTCCAACCCAACCTCAATCATAACCCTACCCCCTAACCCAGTGGCGGCTGGTGCTCAAAATTTTTGGGGGGGTGCAAACAAACAGCCTCACTGTGCCCATCAAACGCTGCCACTGTGCCCATTAAATCCTGCCACTGTGCCCATCAAACGCTGCCACTGTGCCCATCAAACGCTGCCACTGTGCCCATCAAACGCTGCCACTGTGCCCATCAAACGCTGCCACTATGCCCATCAAACGCTGCCACTGTGCCCATCAAACGCTGCCACTATGCCCATCAAACGCTGCCACTGTGCCCCTCAAGTGCTGCCACTGTGCCCCTCAAGTGCTGCCACTGTGCCCCTTCAAGTGCTGCCAGAGTGCCCCTTCAAGTGCTGCCAGAGTGCCCCTTCAAGTGCTGCCAGAGTGCCCCTTCAAGTGCTGCCAGAGTGCCCCTCCAAGTGCTGCCAGAGTGCCCCTCCAAGTGCTGCCACTGTGCCCCTCCAAGTGCTGCCACTGTGCCCCCTGCCTGCCCTCTGCACTTACCTTGTCTCGATGTGCAGCTGATGACGGCGTCAGGCGGCGAGCGGTGTCTCATCGTCCGAGGTCTTCTTCTCCCGCGCTCCTCCTGTCTTCTGCTATGATTGGGCGCCTAGCGTCCAATCACAGCGCCTGTGACTTCAGCCAATCAGGTTACAGGTAACAGACCTGGCAACCTGATTGGCTGAGAGGCGGGTCTGTGTTAGGGAAGCGATGTATTCGCTTCCCTAACACAATACTGTGTAATCAGCGAACGCAAAGCATTGCGCCCGCTGTTTACTCTTAGGGAAGCCTATTAGAGCCCACCGCTCTAATAAGGTCCCCTATTAGAGCTTTACAGCTCTAATAGGGCGCTTCCAGAAACACCCCCCCCCCCTGCTGTAATTCAGATGCCCGGCGCCCGATCAGGGGCCGGACACCTGAATAGGGGGCGGCAGCGGTGACAATAGATAGATTCATGCAATGCATGAATCTATCTATTGGTGATAGAGCGGTGCAGGAGAGGGGGGGGCGGCGCTCCTGCGCCCTCTATGCACGCACCGCCACTGCCCTAACCCTATTTCCCTAACCCCCCCAATCAACCTCAACCCCCAACCCTAAAACCCTATTTCTAACCCAACACCAACCTCAATCATAACCCTACCTCAGCCCTCTAACCCCCCTAAGAAAACCAACTCCCTAACCCTCCAACCCTTACCTATCCCTAACCTCAATCCTAACCATAATCCTATCCCCTAACCTGTAGCTCTAGCCTTTTAACTCCAAGCCCCCCTAACCTAAACCTAAACCCTCTAGCCCTGCAACTCTAATCCTCTAACCCTAGCCCTCCATCCCTAACCTAACACTACACAAACCTTAACCCCTCTAACCCTAACCCTCAAATCCTATTTTGAACCCAACACCAACCTCAATCATAACCCTACCCCCTAACCCTACCCCTTATGAACCCAACCCCTTAACCCTCCAACCCTTCCCCAACTCCAACCTCAATCCTAACCATAACCCTACCCCCCTAACCCTGTAGATCTAGCCTTCTAACTCTACCCCCCCAACCTAAACCCTAACTCTCTAAGCCCTGTAATACTCTAACTCTAGCCCCCTAACTCTAACTTACCACTACCCAAACCCTAACCCTCCAACCCTATGTCCAACCCAACCCAACACCAACCTCAAACTTAACCTTTCCCCTAACCCTCTAACCCTAACCGTACCCCTAACCAAACCCAACCCCTTAACTCTCCAACCCTTAACAATCCCCAACCTCAATCCTAACCATAACCCCACCCCTAACCATGTAACCCTAATCCTCTAGCTCTGTAACTCTAATCCTCTAACCCTAGCCCTTCATCCCTAACCTAACACTGCCCAAAACTTAACCCCTCTAACCCTAATCCTCAAATCCTATTTTTAACCCAACACCAACCTCAATCATAACCCTACCCCCTTACACTACCCCTTTTGAACCCAACTCCTTAACCCTCCAACCCTTCCCTAACCCCAACCTCAATCCTAACCATAACCCTACCCCCTAAACCTGTAGATCTAGCCTTCTAACTCTATCCCCTAACCTAAACCCTAACTCCCTAGCCCCCAAACCCTAACCTACCACTAACCAAACCCTAACCGTCCAACCCTATGTCCAATCCAACCCAACACCAACCTCAATCATAACCTTTCCCCCTAACCCTAACCTTATCTCTCCAACCCTTCCCTAACCCCATCCTCAATCCTAACCATAACCCTACCCCCTAACCCTGTAACCCTAATCCTCTACCTCTAGCCCCCTAACCTAAACCCCAACCTTCTAGCCTTGTAACCCTAACCCTAACCCTCTAACCCTAGCCCCCCAAACCCTAACCTACCACTACCCAAACCCTAACCCTCCAAACGCTATTTCCAACCCAACTCCAACCTCAATCATAACCCTACCCCCTAACCCCCCTAATCAAACTCAACCCCCTAACCCTAACCTAACCCCCTAACCCTACCCCTAACCAAACGTAACCCTCTAACCCTAAAACACTAAACTATTCCTAACTTCTAAGCCTAAACTCAACCCAACCCCAACCACAATCCTAACCCTGAGCCTGTAGCCCTGTTACCCCATGTGCAGAACAGAAAAATATGTTCAGTTTAGTTTCAGATAGATTTGCTATGTAAGTTAATATGGGTACAATGTACCCCATACTCATTTACATGGGGGAGGGGTCAAGATCTGGGGTCCCTTGATTTGGTCCAAGCTACAAGGAACAAAGCTCACACTGGACACCGCAGATGGATTTAATAGTGTAGTATTTTATTATATAATTAGCTCACAAACCTATGCCACTGAAAAATGTGCATGTAGCTGAACACCACTGCAAACTCACATGAGGAACTGCTGGCCATTGAGCAGCCTGATGTCAGCACATAGTCTCTGCCCAAAGATGTTTCGTCCAAATGGACGTCTTCCGGGGAATTTCACTGCAGCTTGGACCAAGTCAGAGCACCGGAGAGGAGAGGACTGTGGATGGATGAATGAATGAATGGATAACTTGTATAGCGCTACATATGCAAACTAAATCGCCTCAGGGTAATGCATGCATTACCTGTGATGACCCTTATTTGGGATGACTTGCTGAGTTTGCTGCATTGATTGTAGAAATTTCTCTGGTACGTGTCTGTTGGATTCAATATGCTGGGATCCATACATCCATACATGGACAGTTTCCCGGAGAACAAGATGCACCCCCCCCCCCCTGTGGAATGTAGCCAGTCATACCTCCTATTGTCATTAGGCTAGGGCTAATCTACGTGATGAATGGCGGCTCCGATCTGTCTGTGCTAAACAAAAGGACTTTTTATAGGGGGTGGGCTACCAGAGATCAAAATTCCAAGATTAGACAACAGTCGGATTAAGTGCAATTCTGGACAGATACTGCCCCCCAGAGACCACTTGTGGCAGGACGATCAGAATAGATGAAGGCGTATACAAAGGAAGAGGATAGGCGGGCAATGGGAGGTGCTATGCTTGAGGTGTGTTTGACAAAGGGGAATTGCACACACAACTGATTCTCTTTCTCCATCGAGAGGCCAGTCACGAGGACATGTGTTAAGTAGACCATTATATTGTATTTTAACTGTATAGTATATCATTGTATTGTAGCCTTGCTGTATGTTATGTAATTTTGTAACCCCCTTATAATACACGTTAGCTTTCTTATTTCCTTGGGAAATAAATGAGATTTGATTATTCTTAAGCCGTGTGTTTGGTTTCATAACTAAATGTATTAGTGTGATACTAACAGTAGCATGCGCTCATAGTTTTAACAAGACCAATTAATCTACAGGGACTAGACAAAGGAATTGATACATAGATGAGATAATACATAGGCTGTAGTGGTATATCGTTTTCTACAATTATTATCGAATACTACAGTGTCCACTTCACGCAGAGCCATATCGCAAAAAATGGCCTGGTCATGAAGGGGGTAAAACCTTCCGGAGCTGAAGCGGTTAAGACGGCTCTCATTGACTAACATAGGATTTCACATGTCATGCGACTTAGGGTCTTACGAGTCGGAATCCCAAGTCACGGCCGTGTGAACCGAACCTTAGATATATATATTGTCTGGGGCTCTTACCTAATCTTTAGGCCTAAAATGATTTTGTAAACTGTGTGCAAAAAAAAAAAACAGTTTAGGCAACGAAAGAGTTAAGTGGTCTTTTCATATTTATGATAAGTGAATTGGATACAATGAAACAAAACACAGAATGTAACAAAACATGAAAAAGTCATCCTGAGAATCTGCAGGAGGTGGAGAGGGCAAATGAGGATTTAAGTCTTCTATGAGCGGTGATGAGCAAGAAGCAGCAGCGGGTCCTTCATAAGAATCGATGACAAATCATCGAGAGAAATCAATAATTCTCCATCTGCAAACAGCAAATGTTAGGAGAGCAGATTGTGGGCATCTGCAGCAACACTCACCATATCACACCGCTAGAAAGTCTACCAAATGTCAAATGCAGATGTCACTTACATTTGACTCGATCCGGTAAGCGCACAGGAAAATCTGGATGCCGATGCCGTTTCTAATGATAGCAAAAGATTAACGAAGGATCCGATCACATTCCATCGCATATCTCCATATATTGTCTTCCGGATGGAATTGTCGAGTGGCATAAATAATAGACATGCCCTTCGATCAAAGATTGTATGGCTCAGAACAGTGGAAAACAAAGTCTTAAGCCTCGTACACACGATCGGATTTTCCGCGGACAAAATGTCAGGCTTTTGTCCGAAGGGCGTTGGCCAGGAACTTCTGTTGCATTCAAACGACAAGGAACATGAACACGAACGTTGGGACGTATTAGATGTACTATTAGACTACAAAGAGGAAGTTAATTTGTCAGGCGCCACCCTTTGGGCTTCTTCTGCTAATTTTGTGTTAGTAGAAGTTTGGTGAGTTTTGATTCGTGCTTTTCATTTTGCGCTTTTCATTTTGCGCATTTCATTTTGCGCTTTTCATTTTACGCTTTTCATTTTGCGCTTTTCAGTTTGTTTATGAACGGCCGATCGTCAACCAGCCATGCTACGGAATCGGGGGAGATAACGTGTTATTTATTATTGGCCTTATGCCCCATACACACGGTCGGAAAATCCGACCACCGGATTTGGTCCGACGGATTTAGTCCGACACTGGTGTTGCATACACACGGTCGGACAAAGTTGTCGGAAAATCCGATCATTCTGAACGTGGTGACGTTTGTTGCCTACGACGGGACTACGTAGAGGCTAGTAGCCAATAGCTTTGGTCTTGTAATGTGATCTGAGCACGCGTGGCACTTTGTCCGTCGGAATTCCCTACACACGATCGGAATTGGTGTGATCGGACTTTGTTGTCGGAAAATCTATCCAGCAGGAGATAGAACTTTGTCCGTCGGACAATCCGATGGAAACTGTCCGATGGTGCCTACACACGGTCGGAATTTCCGACAACATTGTCCGATAGGACAAAATCCATCGGAAAATCTGACCGTGTGTATGGGGCTTTAGAGTTATTGCTTTGACCCAAGTCCAGTCCAGGAACAGGAGGATTTCTTGGACCAAAAATTGGTTGCTTTATTAATGGTGACCGATTCTGTCATATGCCTTTGCTGCGGGAGCTCCAGGAGAATAATCTGGATGATTTTCAGAATTATCTCCGGATGCTCTGGCATTCCGGCCAGAGCGAGCGACGTGTCAACATCGGAAGAAGAAGAAGAAGAAGAACAAGAAGAACAAGAAGAACAAGAAGGCGGCGGAAGAAGAAGAAGAAGGCGGCGCAGAAAGCGACGACAGCGGCAAGAACAGAAGAGACCCCGGAAGACCCCGGAAGACCCCCGAATGCGGATCGAGACCCCCAGACGACGGCGGCGATGACGAAGAAGGTAGCCGGACTTCTCCGCTCAGTAAAAGAGCTTGGTAAATGGCGGAGGAGTCCGGCGAGAAGACCCCCAAGACGGAAGAAGACCCCCGGAGCAGTGCAATAAATTATTTTTTCAAAAGTGTGTGTGTTTTTTTACTTTACATTTTACACCTTAGGTGAATGGGTAGGGGTACATCGTACCCCATACTCATTCACATAGGGTGGGGGGCCGGGATCTGAGGGCCCCCTTATAAAAGGGGGCTCCCAGATTTCCGATAAGCCCCCGCCCGCAGACCCCGACAACCAACGGCCAGGGTTGTCGGGAAGAGGCCCTTGTCCTCATCAACATGGGGACAAGGTGCTTTGGGGTGGGGGGGCCGCACGGCCCCCCTTTCCCCAGGGCACCCCCCATGTTGAGGGCACGTGGCCTGGTACGGCTCAGGAGGGGGGGGCGCTCGTTCGTCCCCACCCCTTTCCTGGCCGGCCGGGCTGCGTGCTCGGATAAGGGTCTGAGATGGATTTGGGGGGACCCCCACGCCGTTTTTCGGCGTGGGGATTCCCTTTAAATCCATGCCAGGTGACGGAGTTCATTTTCAAAAGTCCCGCGGACTTTGTCCAGCGGACTGTCCGCCGGAGAAGTCCGGGCGTGTGTGGGCAAGTCCACACGCTCGGAAAGTCCGGCGAAGCCAGCTGGAAAGTCCGGCGGATTGTCCGCTGGACTAGGTCCGCCGGGAAAAGTCCGCACGTGTGTACGAGGCATTACTATTACTATAGCTCTTCTTGTGACCAGCATTCTCCATAAGGGTAAATCAATTTTTCTCCATGGCGAGACGGGCTGCTCTATCTATATTCCATTTGTCGTACATAAGGGCGGCACAGTGGTGTAGTGGGTAGCACTCTAACCTAGCAGTAAAAAGGGTCGCTGGTTCAAATTACCACAACGCTACCTGCCTGGAGTTTGCATGTTCTCCTTTTGCCTGCGTGGGTTTCCTCCCACGCTCCAAAGACATGCTGGTAAATAATGGAAAGCCTGAAAACATGACCTATTAAGGGCACCTTGAAGATTGGAGTTCTGAGAAACACTGTTCTGGACTGATGAGTCACAATGTGAAATATTTGGCTGTAGCAGGGGGCAGCTTGATGAGGGAAGGGCTGAAGAGCAGTACAATAATGAATATCTGCAGCCAACTGTGAAGCATGGTGGCTCCCTGCAAGTTTGGGGCTGGGTTTCTGCAAATGGTCTTGGAGATTTGGTGAGGATCAATATTGTCCTCAATACTAAGAAATACAGGCAGATACTTCTCCATCATTCCATACCATCAGGGCGGCGTGTGATTGGCCCCATATTTATTCTGCAACCACCCCAAATATATAGCCAATGTCATTAAGAACTATATTCAGCGTAAAGAAGAACAAGGAGCCCTGGAAGTGATGGTTTGGCCCCCACAGAGCCCTGATCTCACCATCGTGGAGTCTGTCTGGGATGACATGAAGAGACAGAAGGACTGGAGGAAGCCGACATCCACAGAAGATCTGTGCTTAGTCCTTCAAGATGTACCTGCCAAGTTCCTTCAACACCTCTCTTCAAGTCTACCTAGAAGAAGGCAAAGGGGGGGGGGGGCACCCCAAATATTGATTGGATTTCTCATCTCTCCATTTACTTTCCATTTCATTAATTGATAAAAAATAAACTATTAACACTTCGATTTCTGAAGAACTTCTTCATTTACAGCATTAGCATCACACCTGCCTAAAACTTTTGCACAGTACTGTGTATATAGAAGTTTCATTGATATAATTAATTGGTAGATGTTTTTCACACCAAGCGCTGAGATCTTTTGGGGGGTTTTATGTAACTGTAGCATCCTCCTAGGTAGGTTCCTAGGGAAATGTAGTTCCTTTTTTTGGGGCTCCTCTGTAATCAGCAGAGCGGCTATGGATTTCTTTGGGCTGTTCTGAATTTCACAGGCTGCAGGTTTGATTGCTTCCCCTCTGCATTCTAGAGATTTCTAGGGCTGAAAGATTCAGGTGAGGAAACTGGATACTTATTATGCTACAGCCAATTCCCGGGGAGGTGTGCCCAGTAGGTGGCCGGGGTGGGGCATAAATAGTTTGAGGCCTGGAGCAGCCCTGGTCTTGTCCTGCTGGAGGAGTCCCAGCCTCAGGGGCTGCTGACCCCCCTTTAAGGCATTTCTACTGAAGCCTGCTGCTGTCCTGAGGAAGCCTAGCGGTGAAACGCGTTGACGCACAAGGACTCACTGTATACTTTGTATCATTCTACATGATTTTTATTCTTGAATGCTCTATCCATATTATGGAATTTTCTAATAAATATTATTTTTCTATACCTCGCTATTGTTTCTTTTGCCCTTGGCGTCCGACCTATAGATACCTAGCTACCTTTTGTTCCCCTGCTGTTGTTCATCAAGGTTCCAGCTATAGCAGGGCTGGGGGGGAGGGGGGATATTTCTTACTACTACTAATACTGGAGCTCCGGATCTGGTATAGAAGACTTGGACTGGAGACGTGTCTGGTGGGAGCTCGGAGATGTGCAGCTTCCATGGGAAATTGTGAGTATGGATCCAAGCCCAAGAATCCAGTGACTGTCTGTTGTTTTACTTTGGGGGCCAGTGGTAGTTTTTTTCCTCTGAGACTCTACTAGAGGGTCTCAAGACACCGAAGAGATGTAAAAAAAATGTTTTAGGCAAGTAAATATAATACAGCTTACTATCTATTTACTAACACTTGAAAAGGACATGTTTAATATTGATTGGACCCTGGGCAAACATTTTCTTGCCTCCACGTCATTGCACAGGCCCCTCCCCTATACTATGCACATAATTGCAGAAGACCCTCTCCCCCATACTACCTCTATTATTACACGGGACCCCTCCCCCCATACTACCCCCATTATTATACAGGACCCCTTCCCCCATACTACCCTCATCATTACACAGGACCCCCCATACTACCCCCATCGTTACATAGGACCCCCTCCACCAATACTACCCCCATTAATACACAGGACCCCTCCACCAATACTACCCCAATTATTACCCAGGACCCCTCCCACATCATTACACAGGACCATCCCCCTATACTACCCTCATTATTACACAGGACCCCTCCCCCCATACTACCCTCATCATTACACAGGACCCCCCCCCCCATACTACCCTCATTGTTACACAGGACCCCCCCATACCATCCCTATTATTATACAGGACCCCCTCCCACATCATTACACAGGACCCCCTCCCCATACCACCCCATCATTACACAGGACCCCCTCCCCATACCACCCCATCATTACACAGGACCCCTCCCCCATACCACCCCATCATTACACAGGACCCCTCCCCCATACCACCCCATCATTACACAGGACCCTCTCCCCTATACTACCCCCCAGCATTACACAGGACCCCCTCCCCATACCACCCCCATCATTACACAGGACCCCCTCCCCATACCACCCCATCATTACACAGGACCCCTCCCCCATACCACCCCATCATTACACGGGACCCCTCCCCCATACCACCCCATCATTACACAGGACCCTCTCCCCTATACTACCCCCCAGCATTACACAGGATCCCCTCCCCCATACTACCCTCATCATTACACAGGACCCCTCCACCAATACTACCCCCATTATTACACAGGACCCCCTCCAACATCATTACACAGGACCCACCCCCCCATACTACCCCCATCATTACACAGGACCCCCTCCCCCATAATTACACAGGACCCCCCTCCCCATACTACCCCATCATTACACAGGACCCCCTCCCCCATACTACCCCCATCATTACACAGGACCCCCTCCCCCATACTACCCTCATCATTACACAGGACCCCTCCCACATCATTACACAGGATCCCCTCTCCCATACTACCCGAATTATTACACAGGACCCCCTCCCCCATACTACCCCCATCATTACACAGGACCCCCTCCCCCATACTACCCTCATCATTACACAGGACCCCTCCCACATCATTACACAGGACCCCCCCACCAATACTACCCCTATCATTACACAGGACCCCCTCTCCCCCATACTACCCTCATTACACAGGACCCTGCTCCTCAATACTACCCCCATCATTAAACAGGACCGCTTCCCTTCAGAGTCCCCTGCATTCCCTCCCCCCAGCAGTCTTACCTTGATAGTGTCCACTCCAGAGCATGTCAGGTGAACCCCCCAGGGAAGAAGTTCTTCAGCGGGCCGATGGTCTGCGGCTTGTCGGACACGGTGAGGGAGAGGGATCGGTGTGACTGTGCCCGGGACTGACAGGTGCTCTCCCTGGACAAGGTTTACCTTATTAAGCTGGCCAATCGCCACACAGGCTGCAGACACCCAACCAATCACCAGCGCCCCCAACATTCAATTCCACCCTCATTTCCTGATTGACGGCCAGATCCACTTATCAACTATTTTTCGGGCAGCGCTGGCTCAAGGGGAAGTTGCTTTGGGCCCCACAACAATGACTGGGCCCGGGGCGGCTGCCCCTGTTGCCCCCCGTGATAAAGACGGCCCGTAATACTAGCGGCAGAAGGATTAAAATGAGTTCATGCCGATTGAGAGAGTTTACTTTGACTTTAAAACCACAGAGAAACCTCTCCAAGTTCATTTTAATACAGATCACGAATAGGAAGTCACATTGCAGGTTGCCAATATAAACCCCCCGCCAAGCAGTGCTGCGGGCAGCGTGTGCCCACTGTGCCGGCTCTCTACTCTCTCCTTCCCCCCCCTCCTCTAACGTTCCGCCACCCCCCACAGGTTATCATTGGACAGTCGTTTCCCCACCACGACACCCCCTCCCTACGGCATGTTCAGATTCTCAGGAACGCTTCGTGATTTGTAATGTATTATTTCCATCTCTGAACCGTCCGGTCTTCTTACCCCTCCCCCCACCCACCGCAGCAGATGCTGTCCAAGGCACCGCCCGTCCGTCATCCTAAATTGTGTTCAAAATAAAGTAGAAAGGGAGTCGCTGAGTGTAAAGAAGCGGAATAACGACGGCGGCAAAGATTTGTGTTCATTATTAAATCGATGTGGATGCATTATCTTGTTTCTGAATAATAAAATGAAAACAAACAAACGTGATTTATCTGCGTTTCGAGCAGCGAGTTGTCCTGGGGAATGAGGGATATCGCCGCACAACGTGAGTGATGGGCGCGCACTTCTACGCGGCGCGGCTGGAGGTGTGCAGATCAGTCTGTTTAGAACGGTGTGCCGTCTTCTTCAAAATCTCTTAATTTTCACGGGAAATCAGGAATTCTTTGTTTAACCACTTCAGCCCCGGACCAATTGGCAGCCAAAGGACCAGGCCCCTTTTTTGCGATTCGGCACTGCGTCGCTTTAACTGACAATTGCGCGGTCGTGCGACGTGGCTTCAAAACAAAATTGGCGTCCTTTTTTTCCCACAAATAGAGCTTTCTTTTGGTGGTATTTGATCACCTCTGCGGTTTTTATTTTTTTGCGCTATAAACAAAAATAGAGCGACAATTTTGAAAAAAAAATGCAATATTTTTTGCTTTTTGCTATAATAAATATCCCCAAAAAATATATAAAAAAAACATTTTTTTTTTCTCAGTTTCGGCCGATACGTATTCTTCTACATATTTTTGGTAAAAAAAAATCGCAATTAGCGATTATTGATTGGTTTGCGCAAAAGTTATAGCGTTTACAAAATAGGGGATAGTTTTATAGCATTTTTATTAATATTTTTTTTTTTACTAGTAATGGCGGCGATCAGCGATTTTTATTGTGACTGCGACATTATGGCGGACACATCGGACATTTTTGACACATTTTTGAGACCATTGTCATTTATACAGAAATCAGTGCTATTTAAATGCACTGATTCCTGTATAAATGACAGTTGTAGTGAAAGAGTTAACCACTAGGGGGAGGGGAGGGGTTATGGGCTCTGATGTGTGTTTTTTTTTTTTACATTAGGGGGCGGGGCTGACGTCTGACGTCATTGATCGGCTTTCCCGATGACCGGGAACAGCCAATCAATGACAGGCAGAGTAGGAAGCGCGGGGAGAGGTTTGTGTTCTTCAGCTCCGTAGCCCGATCGTGGGACACCAGCGGCGATTGGGTCCGCTGGTCCCGCGGCCGGGGTCACGGAGCTCCCGACCGGGTCGCGAGCGCGCCGCTGGCGGCGTGCACGACCCACGGGCAGGCAAATTAAAGGGGACGTACAGGTACGTGGTTTTGCCTGCCCGTGCCATTCTGTAGACGTATATCTACATGAGGCGGTCGGGAAGCGGTTAACTAGTTCAGTATAAACAAGAGAATAGACAAGAGCAAACGTAATGTAGCAACCATAACCCACAACCCCTTACCGGTTACCTCCGCTTGGCTTGTTCCTCCAGCTCTAGGGGTTCCCAGGGTTAGTACCCAACGACTTTGGACGCTGACACCATAAAAGTCCTTTAGAAAGGTTTTTATTTGCAGGGTAACATCCAACAGACACAGTCTCGTATGGAAACAGAGGGCAAGGGTGAAGAAACTCGGGCACCTTGAACTGCCGACCCTTAGAAGAGGGCGCTTCAAAGCTGAGCAATCTCTAGCCAGAGATTATGGCAGTCAGCACTTTGATCCGGAACTTGCAAAGTCTCTGATCATGAATAAAGTCTCAACCGAGAATAAATTAGGAACCTTTTCTCAGTACCTAAAACGTTCTCTGTCTCCTTGGCAGTACTGCGAAACTGTGGATTCGTTAATGTCCTTAACAACCCAGCAACCAGGCACTTCTTGGGATGCCAGCTTGTTGGCCCTCCTCCGAAGAGTCCTCCCCCGGTCACACGAGCTGCAGTGCCCCTCCAAGTTGAGAGCGCACCCGGACGCCTTGAATCCTCCCTCAGTTACTGCACCTCGGACCAGCCGGTTCCGAGACTCGGGAACAGATGGATCCTTGCCCCAGACCAAGCGGGTCTGTGGGGCTAGTCGGAAGAACCATGTTGCGGGACGGCAAAGGCTCCCAGGCCCAGGACCCCTCACGGGGCTACCCCGGTCCAGATTCAGGAACAGGCAGCTCCGTACCCCGAACACGTGACTTCAGTAACCTAAGTACCCTTCCCCAGACTCCGCAGCGGGGCCAGACGCACCCACTGATTGTCTCCGGGGAATTTTAATACCCAAACCGTCCAACCAGGCCTGATTTGGAGTCTGTCATGTGTACCTAACTGTACCCAGGACCAGGCAGAACCCTAGTACAGCCCAGCCAAACTGATGCCAAAGTTAAAGCGGTTCTGCACTGTGTTTTTTTTTTTTTTTTTGGGGGGGAATACAATGCCAAGGATTACGAGGTAAATTGGGGGACTCACGTGTTCCATCTTTATAATCGATCGCAGCCGGTTTTCCTCCAATAAAATTATTTATATAATGCTTTTCTGCTGGGGGCCATCTTGCCTGTGGGCATGTGAACCCACACAGGCACTTTAGATGGCCCAGCATGCACCGCCGTTACTGCGCCGAGCTCGCGCGTGCGCAGTAAACGGCAAAGTGCAGCTCACGTTCTCCGAAATCTCGCGAGATGTCGGCACACCTGCGAGATTTCGGAAGATGTGGCCGAAATCTCGCGAGATTTCGGAAGATGTCTCGCGAGATTTCGGAAGATGTCCGCACTGACTCCTGGGATCAATGACACCAGATCCCAGGAGACAGTGCGGTGTGACGACGATCGACGCCGAGACCCCGCCCACCGCCGCAGAGACAGAGAAAAGGAAGTCATTGATTACAAGGTAAGTGGAAAAAAAAAAAAAAACACACTTCATTTAGTACTCTTTGCCTGATTTGGAAGGCAAAGAGATTTACTAAATGAAATGTGTGCCGAACCGCTTTAAGGCCGGGTTCACACTGCTGCGGTGCGGGAACGCTGCGAATACACTGCGAGTTCCCGCACCGCATGTCTCCCGCCGGCAGTTCACACTGCCCTATGCGAGCTGCTGGGAGTATCAATGAAATGTTAATGACACCCCCATAGCAGCTCGCATATCGCAGTGCGATCTGCAAACTCGGACAGGAATCGGATCGCATGGTGAGAACACCCATGTGATCCGATTCTGCTGCGGAGCGAAAAAAAGGGTCCTGTCCGATTTTGGGCCGAATGCGATGCAAATTCAGCCATACTATTTGTATGGCTGAATTTGCATCGCACAGAGATCGCATATGATTTGAACTGCAGTGCGGTGCGAATCATATGCGATCTCCCGCACCGCAGCAGTGTGAACCGGGCCTACACCTGCACAATTAACCCTCAGAACCCCATTACTATTCTGAGGAGAAAAACTAAATTTTCACATGTGAAAGTGTCCTCGCTACAATAATATTTCTGCCATGGGACCTTTTAGGCTTCGTGAATACTCTATGCGTGTAAGAGGGGGCTTGTGATTGGCTATACAGTGCCTTGAAAAAGTATTCATACCCCTTGAAATTTTCCACATTTGTGTCATGTTACAACCAAAAATGTAAATTTTTTTTAAATTGTTTATTTATTGAATTTTCAAATCGTACAGAAGCGATTGTACATATTAAAAACAGTATCCATAAAAGAGGGCACAATGGTAAGCACAGATGCAAAAGGTGAGAGCCAGGGGCGTTGCTGGGTCTACAAAAGATCTGGGGCTGGAGCCCATAGCAGTGTAGTAAAGAAAGTCATACGCTTGGGCGGACATACACATGTATATACAGTAATATATGTGTGTGTGTGTATATATCCCCAGAGAGCCCCCCACTTACATCAGGGTCCCCAGAGAGCCTCCCCTCCCCTTGGGGACCCCTGCAGAGACTCAGGGCTATGGGCCCCAAATTCGGTGCTATAGCCCCAAAAGCCACCCCCTAGCGATGCTACTGGTGAGAGGTAATATAAGGAAAAACAATGATAATACATCAGGGTACAAGCAATATGACTGTGAATACAAAATCAAGAGGAAGCGGGAAGAGGACACGGGTTGCTCCTTAGAAAACCTCGGACTGGTATCAGGCGTCCAAACGTGCATTTAAAGGTATTCTCAACATATCTTTGATAGAAGCTAGCCTTGAAGTTCTGACCAGGTGGTACTATGTTCCCTCAAGGTTAGCTTTGATTTTCCCGGGGACCTCCCCTTTATGCTTCAGGGGCTGTGAACTGGAGGGTACGATGTTCCACATGTGGTGGACTTGTCCCCAGACCAGATCCTTTTGGAGGAAGGTATTCCACACAATTAGGATTGTAACAAGTACTTCCAATCCTCAAATAGCACTCCTGAACCACCCCCTCCCAGGAATTCATAAAAATCTCCAAACACTAATGCCACGTACACACGGTCGGAATTCTCGGCGGACAAAGCTCTGATGGTTTTCCCGTCGGAAATTCCGATGGAATTTCACTCAAACTGTCTTGACTACACACGGTCACACCAAATTCTGACGGTCAATAACACCACGACATACAACACGTTCGACTGCACTATAAAAGGGAAGTTGAATGCTTCCGAGCATGCGTCAAATTGTTTCCGAGCATGCGTCAGAATTTTGCGTGTCGGAATTGCATACACACGATCGGAAAATCAGTTTTCCGTCTGAGAAATTAAGAACAGGTTCTAAATCCAAAGTCCGTCGGAAATTCCGACAGAAAAAGACCAATGGGCGTACACACGGTCGGAAAATCTGATAAAAAGCTCCCATCTGACTTTTTCTATTGGAAATTCCGACCGTGTGTACGCGGCATAACTTTATCCTATTAGGAGCTAAGATAACGCTAGGAAGGGGCATGGAAAACCCCCACAGTTCCCTTCCAGAGGTTCAAGAGGAAAGTTTCCTGGATAATGGTGCAAGAAAACAATGTAGCAAAATTACAGGACAAGACTAATAGGTTCAAGGCTATCTGGGAACCATGGGCATCCTATTGTAGCATTCCTATTTACCCTGGCATTCCCCCCCGGAGCCACGGTAGAACCTGGACTACTTTGATCTCTACCCCTCACCCATCTTCCTCCCTCTCACACTTTTCCTCCTGTCCTGTTATACCGCTGTATGGTCTTGGCCACCGGGCTGCAGCTCAGTTTCAGGGTCTTGGCAATCTTCTTATAGCCTCGGCCATCTTTATGTAGAGCAACAATTCTTTTTTTCAGATCCTCAGAGAGTTATTTGCCATGAGGTGCCATGTTGAACTTCCAGTGACCAGTATGAGAAAGTGAGAGCGATAACACCAAATTTAACACACCTGCTCCCCATTCACACCTGAGACCTTGTAACACTAACGAGTCACATGACACCGGGGAGGAAAAACGGCTAATTGGGCCCAATTTGGATATTTTCACTTTAGACATTAATGGCTGTGTGTTGAGTTATTTTGAGGGGACGGCACATTTACACTGTTATACAAGCTGTACACTCACTACTTTACATTGTAGACAAGTGTAATTTCTTCAGTGTTGTCACATGAAAAGATAGAAGAAAAGATTTACAAGAATGTGAGTAGGGATGAGCCGAACACCCACCAGTTCCGTTTGCAGCAGAACATGCGAGCAGGCAAATTTTTTTTCCGAACATGCGAACACCGTTAAAGTCTATGGGACACGAACATGAATAATTAAAAGTGCTAATTTAAAGGCTTATATGCAAGTTATTGTCATAAAAAGTGTTTGGGGACCCGGGTCCTGCTCCAGGGGACATGTATCAATGCAAAAACAAGTTTTAAAAACTATGTCTATAGTATGCCTGTAAAGTGGCGCATGTTTCCCGTGTTTAGAATAGTCCGAGAGCAAAACTACTAAAGGAAAAAAAGTCATTTAAAACTACTCTCGGCTATAATGAATTGTCGGGTCTCTGCAATACACATAAAAGTCATTGAAAAAAACGACATGGGATTCCCCCACAGTCCATTACCAGGCCCTGTGGGTCTGCTATAAATATTAAGGGGAACCCCAAACCAAAATGTATTTTGCATGGGGGTCCCCCCAAATTCCATACCAAGCCCTTCAGGTCTGGTATGAATATTAAGGGGAACCCCACGCGAAAAAAAAAAATGGTGTGGGGGTCCCCCTCAAAATACATACCAGAGGTCTGGTATGGATATTAAGGGGAACCCCGCGCCAAAATTAAAAAAAATTGTAGCGCCAGATGGGGGCTGGGCCACCCGATCCGCCCCCTCTGATACATGGGGACATCCCTTTGGCTTCCCCGTAGCGTCAGAGGGGGGCGGGGCCACCCAGTGACATAACCAGATGACCTCACCGCCTCTGACACTACGGCAAAGCCATAGGGATGTCCCCGTGCATTAGAGGGGGTGGGGTCACCCGGGGACTTCACTGGGTGGCCCCGCCTTTAGTTATAAAAGAACTGTCATCTGAGAGGACTCGTCATACGGCGGGTGGTGTGGCTTTTTTTCTTTTTCGGTCCGTCGGCGCAGCAAGAGAAGAAGAAGAAGAAGACTTTGTGGGACATGGTATGGTGTGGAATTTGGGGGGAACCCCAAACATTTTTTTTTTTATCATTTTGGTTCAGGGTTCCCCTTAATTTTCATACCAGACTCAAAGGGCCTGGTAATGGGCTGTGGGGGAATCCCATGCCGTTTTGTTCAATGACTTTTATCTGTATTGACGAGACCCGACAATTCATTAAAGCTGCGAGTAGTTTTAAATTACTTTTTTTTCCTTTAGAAATGTCATTTTGTGCAGGGACTGTTCTAAACACGGGAATAATGCGCCACTCTACAGGCTTTTTTGCATTGATACATGTCCCCTGGGGCAGGACCCGGGTCCCCAAACACTTTTTATGACAATAACTTGCATATTAACCTTTAATATTATCACTTTTGATTTCTCCCATAGACTTTTAAAGGGCGTTCCGCGGCTTTCGAATTTGCCACGAACACCTCAAATTGTTTGCTATTCGGCGAACGGGCGAACAGCCAATGTTCGAGTCGAACTCATGTTCGACTGGAACATAAAGCTCATCCCTAAATGTGAGGGGTGTACTCACTTTTGTGAGATTCTGTATATATACATATACATACACACACACACACATATACATCTAATGGGGCATGGTAATTTAATTAGAAAGTCCTCACAATGGTTGAAGCTCAATATTTCCACATCATGTACCACTTTTTTTTAACCCTTTTGTTGGTTTATCACATAAAATCCCAATAAAATACATTTACGTTTTTGGTTGTAACATGACAAAATGTGGAAAATTTCAAGAGTGTGAATACTTTTTCAAGGCCCTGTATGTTGGTCCCTGACCCGCTCCTCTCCTGTTAAAACAGTGACTCTCCTGCTGTACCCTCTAC
Organism: Lithobates sylvaticus; assembly: GCA_028564925.1. NCBI lineage: Eukaryota > Metazoa > Chordata > Amphibia > Anura > Ranidae > Lithobates > Lithobates sylvaticus. The sequence continues at coordinate 5,148,638 of CM053028.1, read as the reverse complement.
CATTTTGTGCCCATTCCATGCCAGGGGCCTCCTCCTGACATTGCCAGCCGTTGTACTTTAAATCCCCGAAAGAACAAATGTCCACACATAAAAAGGGTTGCTGCACTTTACTGGTGGTACTTGGAAGATGGAGCAAACCATCATATCAACATACTATCCAGGGTCACTTGACCATATATTGACTTTTTTTTTTTTCATTTCTTTGAATTGTTTTTCGGTTAAAAGATTCTTTGCAGGTCTTTTTTCTGGACTATATAAGACATCATCTTATTTCCACAATTTTTTTGATTCACTTTGGCACTATCGGTTTTATATTTTTTCAACAATATTATTTATGACTCATTTTTATGAGTAACACGTTGGTGTTTCATTTACACTATATTTTTCAACAGGTTTTTTAATTTAGCGCAACTTTACATTTTTCTATATATTTTTTGTGTTATATCGCACTTGGTGTTCCTGCTAGTTTACATAATACTTTTCATATTTTCTTAATTTTTCTGCATACTGTCCAGCGCAATTTTCCTTGTACTGATCTGTGATTGGGGAGGGGGTGTGTGCCAGAGGCAGGCTGTGATTGGGAGGAGGTGTGTGCCACAGGCAGGCTGTGATTGGGAGGAGGTGTGTGCCAGAGGCAGGCTGTGATTGGAAGGAGATGGGTGCCAGAGGCAGACTGTGATTGGGAGGGGGTGTGTGCCAGAGGCAGGCTGTGATTGGGAGGGGGTGTGTACTAGTTGCAGGTTGTGATTGGGGAGGGGGTGTGTGCCAGAGGCAGGCTGTGATTGGGAGGGGTGTGTGTACTAGTTGCAGGTTGTGATTGGGAGGGGCTGTGTGCCAGAGGCAGGCTGTGATTGGGAGGGGGTGTGTGCCAGAGGCAGGCTGTGATTGGGAGGGTGTGTGTGCCAGAGGCAGGCTGTGATTGGGAGGGGGTGTGTGTCAGAGGCAGGCTGTGATTGGAGAGGGGATGTGTGCCAGAGGCGGGTTGTGATTGGCAGGGGGTGTGTGTTAGAGACAGGATATGATTGGGAGAGAATTGTCCCAGAGGCAGGCGGTGATTGGCAGGGGTGTGTGTCAGAGGCAGGCTGTGATTGAGAGGGAGGGTGTGTCAGAGGCAGGCTGTGATTGGCAGGGGGTGTGTCAGAGGCAGGCTGTGATTGGCAGGGGGGGGTGTCAGAGGCAGGCTGTGATTGGGAGGGGGTGTGTGTCAGAGGCAGGCTGTGATTGGGAGGGGGTGTGTGTGTCAGAGGCAGGCTGTGATTGGGAGGGGGTGTGTGTGTCAGAGGCAGGCTGTGATTGGGAGGGGGTATGTGTTTTAGAGGCAAGCTGTGATTGGGAGGGGGTATGTGTTTTAGAGGCAGGCTGTGATTGGGAGGAATTGTGTGTCAGAGGCAGGCTGTGATTGGGAGGGGGTGTGTGTGTCAGAGGCAGGCTGTGATTGGCAGGGGGTGTGTGTGTTAGAGGCAAGCTGTGATTGGGAGGGGGTGTGTGTGTTAGAGGCAGGCTGTGATTGGGAGGGGGTGTGTGTCAGAGGCAGGCTGTAATTGGGAGGGGGTGTGTGCCAGAGGCAGGCTGTGATTGGGAGGGGGTGTGTGCCAGAGGCAGGCTGTGATTGGGAGGGGGTGTGTGTCAGAGGCAGGCTGTGATTGGGAGAAGGTGTGTAAGGATGTGATTGGAGAGGGGATGTGTGCCAGAGGCCGGTTGTGCTTGGTAAGGGGGCATGTTGGCTGAGCAAACGACCCAATCCAAGAATGTCGTGTGTCTGCACAGTGTCTTGTACCTCTGAATGGCCAATCAAAGCATGAAAACTGACCACACGGATCAGCTTCTGTACTTTGTGTGGTCATTTTAGAACAAGGAAGAAAGGTGACTGTCAGGATCAACCAGGTACTTTAGATGGAAGAATTACATGAAAATGATACAGACTATGATTTATAAAATACACATATGTGAACACACATAAGAAAAATAAATACATTTAGGGTAACATACACTTTAATGTGTGCAGAGGCAGGGGCGGACTGACAACTCATGGGGCCCCTGGGCAAAAGGAGATTATGGGGCCCCCAGGCAATCAGAGATTATGGGGCCACACAGTATACAATCACACAGTATACACAGACATGTTTCTATTGGCTGAGAAGGTACTGGAGAGGTGGGGCAGCTATAATCTCGGGATTTTTAGACCAAAAGGATGTCGGTAAGGGACATTTCAGAGACAGATGTAAAAAAAACTTTTTTTTTTTAAATGTAATAAAATGCTGACATTATAGAGAGCGGGGCGATTTTTCCGTCTGCTGCCCCATTAAATCTGACGTCAGACTTCCCAAACCGAACGATAAGATAATCACTTCCTGAGGTATGAAAACTGCGGCTATTAGGAGCCAAATCAATGAGAGTGAAGTGCACCTCGGCAGACCGAACGATGGCGGAGAACGTTTGTCAGTTAAATAAGAGAAACGTCCGATCCGTGATGGAGGAATGTAACTATTCCATCTCAGGTCTTAAATAATTCTGAGAATAATCACACAATCCAAAACAAGAATAAGCGCACCTTCCATTAGGAGGCTGGCAGAGGTTCCAATGTACTCAGCGCTTCTGTAATATATCTGCAAATGTAAACCTGAAATATATCAGAAGTCGTGGTTATGGTTTTTTTTTTTTTTTGAGCATATAAAATTTTATAACATTCCTCTTTTTTTATCTATCCCCAACAAGTAGAACATTGGCACGCATACTTCCATCCGTAAATATATCAACAGTGTTGTAATCAAAAGACGAGCAGCCAATTCCTCCAGGGATGGGAGGGGGAGGGGGGGCATTATCAGCCGGTGTTGTCACACCCAGGTCCTCCGAACTGCAATGATTACAGCAGTGGCGGCCTGTCCATTAGGGGCTCAGAGGCGTGCCCCCCCCCCCCCCCCAGATCCATGCACCCGGCCCCTAATATACATGCAGGGCGACGGACGCATGGATTCCAATGGGGTTTTGTTTTGTTGAAAGCACGTGATTAGAGTCGGAGGCTCTAATTGGCTTCAAAAAGGGGTGGGATCAAGGCGCAGGGCACTGCGCCCCGAGTCCACCCACTGGTGTGACAATAGCAAATTAATATTCACTATTGTCTTCCTGATTCTCCTCCCGGGCCAATCAGGAAGCAGCTCCTGAGACCCGATTGGCCAGGGAGTCTCAGGACCCACTTCCTGTTGAGCCGGGAGGAGAAGCCCCAGCCACTTCTTGTTCCGCCTGGAGGAGTAAGCCCCGACTCTTCCCCGGCTCTTCCCTTGATGCATCTCAGCCCCCCGGCTCGGCTCCCTTCTGCCTACTCACAGTAAGGCCTCCTATCATGGCCTCCCGTGTCCCGTGGGGGGGGGGGGATCATGGACCCCCAACTGTCTCCTGTGGGGAAGGGGGTTGGAATTGCGACCTCGTGACATGACTGTCTCCTTGGGGGTGGGGGGGTGGCTGTATAGCGGCCTCCCGACTATCTCCCACGGGGAGGGGCATTGGTGTTGATGGTGGCGGTGCGAGTGAGGGGGAGGTTTGTTTGCCGCCTCCCCCAAATATTTAGCACCAGCCACCACTGGATTACAGTGCCCCCCGAGCAATTACAGTCCCCCACCACAGTGATACGCAGCCATGCCCAACAACACCACCACCACTCTTCTCCTCCCCCTGCACAGTCCCACCTCCGGCAGGGTGGGACTTGGCCTGCGTGTCCTGCGCTCCATGCAGAACTCCTTCCGCCCCCACCGACAGGAGACACAGGCATGGGGGTACAGCATGAGGCAGACCCCACCCTGGACCACGGCCACTGCCCACCTCCCACCACCACCGACAGGACACACAAGCATGGTCATACAGCATGAAGCGGGCCCCATGCCAGACCATGGCCAACACCCACCTCCCGCCCCCACAGTCAGGAGACACAGGCATGGTCGTACAGCATGAGGCGGGCCCCACCTCGGACCACGGCCACCGTCCACCACCCGCCCACACAGACAGGAGACACAGGTATGGTCGTACAGCATGAGGCGGGCCCCACCCCGGACCACGGCCACCGCCAATCTCCCGCCCCCACTGTCAGGAGACATAGGCATGGTCGTACAGCATGAGGCGGGCCCCTCCCCGGACCACGGCCACCGTCCACCCCCCGCCCCTGCCAACAGGAGACACAGGCATGGTCGTACAGCATGATGCGGGCCCCACCCCAGACCACGGCCACCGCCCACCTCTTGCCCCCGCTGACGGGAGACACAGGCATGGTTGTACAGCATAAGGCAGGCCCCACCCCGGACCACGACCAGAGCCCACCCCCCCCCGCCAACAGGAGACACAGGCATGGTCATACAGCATGAGGCGGGCCCCACCCCGGACCACGACCAGAGCACACCCCCCCCGCCGACAGGAGACACAGGCATGGTCGTACAGCATGAGGCAGGCCCCACCCCGGACCATGGCCACCGCCCACCTCCCGCCACGCAGCCCGGTCGCCAACAGTCTGCTCCTGTCAAGACATGCATCCCCAAATGTCCGGTGTGCCCTATGGCCAGTCTGGGCCTGGCTGTAATGGACTGATCAACCCACCCAGTAGGAAACAGTGAGGCAATTCTTTGTTATGCCCATATTCTGTCAAATACAATCATACTGATCAAATGAAATGAAATAAGGTGAGATAATAATAATTTAACATTACAGTTCATCTCATTGTTTCCCCCAATTTGACCTCAAAAGAAAACAGAATAGAATTCTCTGCACCCCAACCAGAAACCGTGTTCTCTCCCATCTACAGTATATGGATTATTTCTGTGTTGAACTGCATCAGGTTATTATTGTTTGGTACTATACTGACATCTAGTGGCGGTTTAGAACTTGTTTACTTATGTGATTTGGTATCTCCCTCTTGTTCTGCCCTCCTTTTTAGTACTAGTTAGTTCATTCCTAGCTAGACCCTCTCTATTTCTTCCATGTTCCCTCAGACAGTGTTACTACTTTGCTGCGAAATTGCTTAGGAAAGCCATTGACTTCCTACTCATCAAGGGACTGAAAAAGCTTCCTGCGTCTAGCTGAAGTAAAACTGTGTTGGCTTCAACTTCTGAGTCTTGTTATGGAGTTAAGCTGCCTGTGGATGGTGCCGATTCAGCAGGTGACCACACTATCCAGGCAGCCTGGGTCAAAGGAGGTATGTCAATGCATAAAGCAGCATTGGAAATGGAACAAACCTCCACCAATAAACGGAAACCTATGAGTAAAGGTGTGTCTATTTTGTTGCTTGTCTTTAAGTGTATGGAGAGCCAAACACATTTTTTTTTCTTAGCCTTGCATGAAGAAGACTTAGAAGCCCTTTCAGGTTGTTTTTTTTTTTTAAATGTTTTTTATTTATTGAATTATTTCGTTCATGCCACATAACTTTCTGGTGTTAATATCCAATGTTATGCAGGCAGTGGGGCCTCATGCTGGAGGATTTTGGGGGGGCGTGGGCGGGCCCCTCCAGGTCCACATCACCCTACGGGCGGAGCCCCCCAGCAGTCATGGCTCCCCTGGTGCCGGCACAGCAGCCTCTGTGTTGAACCGGTATTAAGCCTCCTGTCCTGATTGGCCTGGGGCAGGAAGCCAATGCCGAACCCAGGGTGGGAGGGCACTGCATCCCAAGGTCAACATAAATTGGGATGTGGTCACGTGCTTGTGAGGCGGCGACAGGCCTGGTAGAGACCTGTTGGTCCGTTGCCCAGCACAGAGTGCGGCCACACAGATGGTGCAGGCTGGGGGGGGGCGGCGCCACTGCGCCCCTTGTGTTCTATAGAAGTGCCCACGCATGCGCAGTACGGAAGGGCACTCCCGCTGATTTTCTGATCGGCTGGCATGACGTCACCATAGCGCATGCGCACATCGTAGGAGGCCTTTTTCGACGGGAGATACCATTTGATGGGCACAATTGAAAGCTCTGCTAAGAGCGGAGGGACCCCGTTGTTGTCAGGTTGAGCCTCCCTGTTGCAAGGCGGGTTTTGTGTGTGTTGCAACCCCGCCCTTATACACAGGCAAAACCTGCCGCTCAACACATCAAATCCGCCCTGCAACACAGACAAAACCCGACTTTGAGCACACTGTAAACCCGCCCCGCAACAACGAGGCACAATATGACAATGACAGTGTCCCTCCGCTCTTTGCATAGCTTTTAATTGTGCCCATCAAATGGTATCTCCCATTGAAAAATGCCTCCTACGATGTGAGCATGCACTGTGGTAGTGTCGCGCCAGCTGATCGGGAAATCAGCTGGAATGGCCTTCTGTTCTGCGCATGCGCAGGCACTTTTCGACGGAGGTTACTGTTCGATAGAACACCAGTCCACAAGGGGCACAGTGGCGCACCCCCCCCCCCCCAGCTCCCCGTTCTGCACATGCACGGGCACTTTTTAACGGAAGGCCCAAATCGACAGAACACCGGCCGCCACTGTATATAGATAAATATTCAGGGCCGGAACAAGGGATGGGCAGGAGGGGCAGCTGCCCTGGGTTGCCCTGGGATCATGTGAGGTGGGGGGGAGGGGAGGCCACAAGAAAATTGGGGGGAGGGGATTTGTGTTGGAAGAGGGAATTTAGGGGGCGGCAGGGGGTAAGTATTGTTCTAGTTGGGGAAATTTGAGGGGGGGGGGGTAGTGCTAAAAGTGGTAATATAGGGGGATTTGTGTTTGGAGGGGGAATTGGGGGAGGGATATTTGTGCTAGGAGGGGGGATCTGAAGGAAATTTGTGCTGTGAGGGGGGGGGGTTTGAAGTTGGGGGACAAGATGTGTACTAGGAAGGGAAATTTAGGGGTATAGGACTTGTGCTAGGAATTTTTTTTTTTGGGGGGGGGGTATTTGGGAGATGGGGGGAGCAAACATTTGTGCTGAGAGTTGGGATTTCAGCAGGGGGGGCAGATTTGTACTGGGAGGAGGGGGGATTTATGCTTAGGGAGTAAGTTTGCAGAGTAGTGCTCAGTGTTTTTGTGGGGGGGGGGGGTTTGCTGACACATAATGCTCATACATCTTGAGGGGGGGGGCACAGTTGTCCCAGTGTATTGTCGAATACTGTCCCCCGTCAGATAGTGTCCGCCGTGTACTGCGCTTGCACAGTACGGAGGACAAGGAGACGCCGAAAGTCTCCGAAGATGAACGGCGCCTATGCACTGAGTCCAGGTTCGAGCCCCACCATCCAAGTGGACATAGAATTAGAATAAAAAATTGCCGAGCGAAGCGAGGCCGTGCCCGAAGGGTGGCGAGGGGCCCTGTTACTAAGTGCTGTTCTACATCATCTACCGTATGTCCACTTGAATGGTGGGGCTTGAACCCGGCCTCAGGGCAGAAGGTACTAGCAAGTGCGCAGGCGCCGTTCATCTTCGGAGACTTTCCGAGTCTCCTTGTCCTCCGTACTGCGCAAGCGATGCGTCTGCGGACACTATCCGATGGGGGGGACAGTTCTTGGCAGAACACCGGCACCAGTGGCGGTGCGTGCATAGAGGGCGCAGGAGCGCCCCCCCTCTCTCCTGCACCGCTCTATCACTAATAGATAGATTCATGCATTGCATGAATCTATCTATTGTCACCGCTGCCGCCCCCTATTCAGGTGTCGGGCCCCTTGTCGGGCGCCGGGCATCTGAATTACAGCGGGGGGGGGAGAGTGTTTTTGGAAGCGCCCTATTAGAGCTGTAAGCTCTAATAGGGGACCTGATTAGAGCGGTGGGCTCTAATAGGCTTCCATAAGTGTAAACAGCGGGCGCACTGCTGTGCATTCGCTGATTACACAGTATTGTGTTAGAGAAGCGAATACATCGCTTCCCTAACACAGACCCGCCTCTCAGCCAATCAGGTTGCCAGGTCTGTTACCTGTCACCTGATTGGCTGAAGTCACAGACGCTGTGCAGAAGACAGGAGGAGCGCGGGAGAAGACATCGGACGATGAGGAGACACCGCTCGCCACCTGACGCCGCCACCAGCTGCACACCGAGACAAGGTAAGTGCAGAGGGCAGGCAGGGGGCACAGTGGCAGCACTTGAGGGGCACAGTGGCAGCACTTAAGGGGCACAGTGGCAACACTTGAGGGGCACAGTGGCAGCACTTGAGAGGCACAGTGGCAGCTCTTAAGGGGCACAGTGGCAGCTCTTAAGGGGCACAGTGGCAGCGTTTGATGGCACAGTGAGGCTGTTTGTTTGCGCCCCCCCAAAAAAATTGACCGGCACTGTAAATATTTTCAAAGTCAAGGCGCTGAGTCACAGCTGCTACTCTGAGCCACTCCCAGCCCACACAGATCAAAACAAACAGGCCTAGCTTCCAGCTAGGCCTGCCTAAATTTACCATCACTCACCAACAATCAGCCTCTAGCACCTACCTAGAGGGTGCTACATATGGTACAATAAACGTGTTAAAGATGACAGCTACATCCGGCAACAGCTTAATGTGTTCACTGACAATCCAACTGTGTTTCCCCTTTAAGAGAACTCTCATTGTCCAGAAATAAAGAATTCATAGCAGACTTTCTCCGATTGAAATACCGCGCTGAAGAAGTGGAATAAACTAATAATGATTGATCTCCTCCCAGCTAATCGTGTCACTCTGCTAAATGCACTATTGATATCCATAATCCTTCCTCTTCACACTATTATGACTCAAAGAGCATTAATTGAATACCCAATTGTTTTTAATTTGATTTACGGCGCAGAGAAAAGAGACTGCGAGGAGGGGGGAGCCAACGTAAGTAATGTTTTCATTACCGGGGGAAGTTACTCCAGGTGAGGACAGAAAATGATGAATTACATTCGGCATCCTTTATTTTTAACAATTAGAATCCAGGTAGGTGATGGATGATGCCGTGAACTCTCGTCAAGGTGACCTTGGATCCAGACAGGTGCTGCACTCCGCTTGGCTTGGCCAGGGTTCAATACCAATACATATGTATGTACGGAGAGAACAGCCATTAACCCCAATCATCCTCTCCGGCTGTCACACCTACATCTCTGCAAAGGCCAGTCATTTGTTACTCTATAGCTGTTAAAGGGAAACTACGAGCTTCTTAGACAGTTGTCTTTAGAATAAAGCTTCTCTGCCTTCTGGCTAAGATCAAGTGTAGTATCTGTTCTTATCAGTGTCCAGTGGAGGCGCTGTGCTACTATCCCGACTTGGAGAGAGGTTGGGGTGGTGTCTAGGGATGAGCCGAACACACCCCCGGGTTCGGTTTGCACCAGAACCCGCAAACGGACCTAAAGTCTGTGCGAACATAAGAACCCTATTAGTTACAATGGATGCGAACGTTCGAAATCAAAGTGCTAATTTTAAAGGCTAATATGCATGTTATTGTCATAAAAAGTGTTTGGGGACCCGGGTCCTGCCCCAGGGGACATGTATCAATGCAATTTTTTTTTTTAAAAACGTCCGTTTTGTCTGGAGCAGTGATTTTAATAATGCTTAAAGTGAAACAATAAAAGTGTAATATTCCTTTAAATTTTGTACCTGGGGGGTGTGTATAGTATGCCTGTGAAGGGGCGCATGTTTCCTGTGCTTAGAACTGTCCCTGCTCAAAGTGTCATTTTTGCAGGAAAAAAAGCTATTTAAAAGCACTCGCGGCTAATGAATTGACGACTCCCGTAACACAGAGAACAGTCATTCATTGAAAGTCATTAATAAAAAAAAAGTCATTGATAAAAAAAAAAAAAGCGTGGGGGTCCCCCCAAATTCAATAACCAGGCCCTTCAGGTCTGCTATGGATATTAAGGGGAACCCCAGCCCAAAAAAAAATGGCGTGGGGTCCCCCTCAAAATCCATACCAGACCCTTATCTGAGCACGCAACCTGTCAGGCCGCAGGAAAAGAGGGGGGAAGAGAGCGCCCCCCCCTCCCTCCTGAACCGTACCAGGCCACATGCCCTCAACATTGGGAGGGTGCTTTGGGTTCCCCCCCAAAGCACCTTGTCCCCATTTTGATGAGGACAAGGGCCTTGTCCCCACAACCCTGGCCATTGGTTGTGGGGGTCTGTGGGCGGGGGGCTTATCAGAATCCCGGACCAGATCCCGCCCCCCCCCCCTGTGTAAAATGGTAAGGGGGTACAAAAGTACCCTACCATTTCACCAAAAAAGTGTCAAAAATTGTAAAAATGACAGGAGACGGTCTTTGACAATTCCTTTATTAAAATCTTCTTCCTTCTTCCTTTCTTCATCCTTCGGTTTCTTCATCTTCTCCTTCCGGCATCTTCTTCCATCTTCTTCTTCCGTCATCTTCTTCCTCCGATCCGCTTCTTCTTGCTCTGGTCTTCTCGTCCGGCATCTTCTTCCATGGCGTTGGAGTCGCTGCGTCTGACAGGTCTTTTATAACGGAGGGCGGGGCCACCTGGTGACCCCGCCCCCTCTGACGTCATGGGGAAAGCCATAGGGAATTCCCCATGACGTCCCCGTGTGTCAGAGGTCCGGAAGCAATGTTTGCTTACTAGGCCTCAGGGCCTAAGCCAATGCACAATTTGGGCACGGCCACTTTATGTTTTTTACTATTTATTTTTCTCCCCACGTTTGTCCCTTTCAATGTTTGTGTGTGTTTTTTCACTGAATGAAGAGTCCTTGGGCTTACCCTGACGTCTAGGGGGAGGATGTGTGGTCTTCTGGTTCCTTCCTCCCTGGTCTCTGGGGTGGTCTCTCTTCAGGAAAGCTCCCCTGACCTAGTATTTGGGGATGACTTTGGCTGTCCTAGAAGAACGGTGGTCTGCCAGGCCTTCTGGCTAGGCTGATCAAGTTGAACTTATGTCCCCGTTTGGAGCCTTGCTCCACAGGAGGGCAGGGTACAAGTCCTACTCCTTCGGGGGGTAGGACTCCCCCCGAAGGAGGCCCACTCTCACACCCTTAACTGCACTTTTTTGTGTATGTTTACATGCACATTTTTTGTACACTTACAGGTTTTTTCGTTATAGGATTTTTTGCACCACCGTGGATCTTAAAAAATATATAAAAAGTTGTCTTTAGAATAATATTTGGACGTGATTAGCTTAAAGCTGAAGCTTATCTAAAAAACATTACTTCCTCTACAGTTCTAGTTACATTACTTACCTGTAATGAAGGATGTCCCTCGATGTGCTGGATTCTGTAGAAATCTTTGCTGCAGGGCTGCCCTGTCCTCTTCCTGCTACTGAACCTACTGGCACTGTGGAAATAACAGCTTCAGATCCACAGGACCAGCTGCACTAAAAATGAATCCAATGGAGGAGAGAGCAGGAGGGGGTATGTCCACAGTGGATCATCTTTGGTTCAGCTGAGCCTGGATCCAATGGAGAAGAAGGTAGGGGGGGGGAGTTTGCACAGTGGATCGTCTTTAGTGCAGCTGAGTCTGGAACCAACAAAAGAGAGGGCAGGAGGGGCATTTCCCCAGTGGGTCACCTTGAATGCAGCTGAGCCTGGATCCAACGGAGGAGAAGGCAGGGAGGGGCATGTTCCTAGTGTATCATCATTAATCCAGCTCAGCATGGATCCAATGAAGGAGAGGGCAGGAAGGGGCATGTCCCCAGTGGATCGTCTTTAATGCAGCTGAGCCTGGAGACCCTAAGCTTTTAACTACAGCTCAGGAAATGCAGCAGCAGGAATAAGACAAGGCACTCGTTTTCTACAGAAATTAGGACCGCCTTGTCCTCGTTCTGCTGCTGAGCTTCCAGCACTGTGGGGGTTAAAAAACTTCAGGTCTTTTGGTTCAGTGAAAGAACTTTCCTCAATGAAGTGGAGGAGGAGCAGGAGGGGCATGTCCTGAGGGTTAGGAAATGTACTTTCAACCAGTGGCGGCCTATCAGTAAGGGGCGCAGGAAAATGTCCTATCGGACCATGTTGTCGGAAAATCCGACCGTGTGTGGGCGCCATCGGACTTTTTCCGTCTGAAAAAATTTGAGATCCTGCTCTCAAATTTTCCGACAACAAAGTCCGATCGGACTTTTTCCGATCGTGTGTAGCGAATCCCGACGGACAAAGTGCCACGCATGCTCAGATCAAATTACAAGACCAAAGCTATTGGCTACTAGGCTCTACGTAGTTCCGTCGTACGCAACGAACGTCACCACGTTCAGAATGATCGGATTTTCCGACAACTTTGTCTGACCGTGTGTATGCAACACCAGTGTCGGACAAAATCCGTAGGAAAAAATCCGATTTTGTGGTCGGAATTTCCGACCGCGTGTATGGGGCATTAGAGTATCATCGGGGCGCAGAGCAATGCGCCATGAGCACTCCCACTGTGGAATTTGTCTCTGTTTGTTGCTTAATGATTGGCAGCCCGGAGTATGTAGGCCGGTGCTTTAAGCATCAACGCGTCACACGTCCGCGTCACTTCTGGTTTCTTTCTGTGGCCACCACACACTGGAGTGGAATGCACAGTAGGGGCCTCTCTGAGTCTCACTCAGTTGGCCACTGCATGGCCAAGAAAAACTGCCCGGCGGGTCAGACAGTCAGTAACTCAGTGTGTCCAGGTGGACTGGATGGACCGTGGTGATTGTTGATAGCATGAGGCTGCATTGATGGGCACACTGGCACACAGAAGCTGCATTGATGGGCACACTGGCACACTAAAGCTGCATTGATGGGCACACTGGCACACTGAGCCTGCATTTATTGGCACACTGGCACGCTGAGGCTGTATTGATGGTCACACTGACACACTGAGGCTGCATTGATGGGCATACTGGCACAGTGAGGCTGCATTGATTGGCACACTGGCATACTGAGGCTGCATTGATTGGCACACTGAGGCTGCATTGATGGTCACACTGACACATTGAGGCTGCATTGATGGGCATACTGGCACGGTGAGGCTGCATTGATGGGCACACTGACACATTGAGGCTGCATTGATGGGCACACTGGCACAGTGAGGATGCATTGATGGGCACACTGGCACAGTGAGGCTGCAATTCATGGGCACAGTGAGGCTGCATTAATGGGCACACTGGCACATTGAGGCTGCATTTATGGGCACACTGGCACAGTGAGGCTGCAATTCATGGGCACAGTAGGGCTCCATTGATGGGCACAGTAAGGCTGCATTTGATTTTATTTCCTAGAATTTTTCAGTTTGTTTGCGCCCCCCCAATTATTGTGAGCACCAGCCGCCACTGCTTTCAACTATCCAGGATCTGTTCTTGTGTTAAAAAGGATAACCCTAACAGTAAACCCAACCCTAAAGATAATCCTTAATGCCGCATACACACGATCGGATTTTCCAACAACAAATGTTCGATGGGAGCTTGTTGTCGGAAATTCCGACCGTGTGTGTAGGCTCCATCGGACATTTTTTGTCGGAATTTCCGAAAACAAAAATTTGACAGCCGGATCTCAAATTTTCCGACAACAAAATCCGATCGTGTGTACACAATTCCGACGCACAAAATTCCACGCATGCTCGGAATCAAGCAGAAGAGCCACACTGGAGCCTAACTTTGAACTGTGTCTGGAAGGAGACTGGGACACACTGAAGACACTAAAAAACACTGGGGGGACACGAGAGGTACAGGAACAAACTTGAAGAGGACACAGGAGGGTCTGGCTGCTAGCACATGGACATGTTGCTCAAACACTGAGAAAAGCCCACTCTAGCCCTTTAAGACAGCACTGCCATCTGATTGGCTGGAGGCCGGCAGCTGCGCACAGAGGGAAAGACCCGGCGCTGGAATATGGAACAGGTGAGAGTAGTGAGTGTAACAAAACAAAATTGTCTGCTGTTTTGGCAGACTAGAGAGCAATTTTTATTATACACACTTGTAGCGTTTTTTTTTTTGTTATTTTCGTTCGCTCGTTTTCGTACAAATGATTTGCTAAAAATTTTAACGAAGCGTTTGAATCGGACGAATCTGAAAAACAACGAAAATCCGAAAAAAACTAATTAGAAACAACGAATGTACGAATTAATAAAATCCGAAAAACGAAAACAGGAACAACGAAAATGAACGAAAAAATTCGTACATTCGTAACTTTTTTTTTTTGTTGAATTGGTAATTTTCCGCGTCTCTTACAATGGCGTTGCTTAACGTGCTTCGAATGGATTGAACGAAAAAATTCGTAAATTCGTAACTTATTTTTTTTTTTTTCGATTCATAATTTTTCGTGTCTCTTACAATGGCGCTGCTTAACGTACTTCGAATGAATTGAACAAAAAAATTCGTACATTCGTAACTTTTTTTTCGATTCGTAACTTTTTTTTTTTCGATTCGTAACTTTTTTTTTTTTTTTTTTTTTTTTTTTTCGATTTGTAATTTTCCGTGTCTCTATTGAACAAAAAAATTCGTACATAGTAACTTTTTTTTCGATTCGTAACTTTTTTTTTTCGATTCGTAACGATTCGTAATAATAGCATACACATTACAAAAAATTATGAATTATGCTCCGATTACGAATCTACGAATGTTACGAATGTTACAAATGTACGAATAAATACGAATGCGTCCGAATTTCGAATAAACGAAAATTAAACTAACGAAAAAAACGAATCAACGAAAAAAATAACTCTTACGAATGTACGAATCGTTACGAATACGAACACCGACGACTTCCGAATGTACGAATCGTTACGAATCAACGGAAACGAAAAAAACGAAACGAAAATAAACAAATTTTTTTCGGAAACGAAAAAAACGAAACGAAAATAAACACATTTTTTTGTTGTGCACATGTCTAATGTAAATTTAGTTTTTGCTCAGAACTATAATAGAGTTCTGGGGGTTAAGTGTACAGGATTTACTTTGGCATCAGTCTGGCTGGGCTGTACTAAGGTTCTGCCTAGTCATAGGTGCAGTGAGGCACCCATGACAGGCCAATAACCAGGCCTGGTTGGACGTCTTAGGTACCAGTGATTACCAGAGCCAATCAGTGGGCGCGTTTGGCCCTACTGCGTAGTCTGGGAAGGGGTATTTAAGGTGCTGAAGTCACGTGTTCAGGGTTTGGTATGCAGTATTGATTCCTGGTTCTGGTCTGGGGCAGCCCCGTGAGGGTCCCGGGCTGAGGAGTGTTTTCCGTCCCACAAGTATGATCGTCCTGACCAGCCTCAGAGGCCCTCATGGTCTGGGGTGGGGATCCGTCTGTGCCCGAGTCTCGATACCCGCTGTTCCGGGGCCCAGTAACTGAAGGCGGATTCAAAGGCGTCCCGGTGTGCCCTCAGTATTGGAGGGACACGGCAACTCATACAAGCGAGGTGGACTCTTCGGAGGAGGGCCAAGAAGCTGGCTTCTCGGTAAGAGCCTGGGAGCTGAGTTGTATGGACACTAGAGAATCCACACTTCCACAGTATCGCCAAGAAGGCTGAGAGATCCGGGTACTGTGGGAAAGGTTCCTACTTATCTTCAGTTACAATCTAGTCTGTGGCAGAGACTTTACAAAGTTTCTGGATCACCTGTTGGCTGCTAAATCTCTAAGCTAGAGGTTCTATCCGGCAGTGAAGCGCCCAGCTGGGAGTGGCTACTCTCTGGGTTGATTAGAGACATTTGATGGATGTCGACAGTTCAAGGTGCCTGAGTTTATCACCCGTACCCTCTATTCCCATCAGAGACTGTTTTGTGTTGGATGTTACCACTGCAGCAATAAAAACCTTTTAAAGGACTTACAGTGGTGTGAAAAAGTGTATGCCCCCTTCCTCATTTCCTGTTCCTTTGCATGTTTGTCACACTTAAGTGTTTCGGAACATCAAACCAATTTAAACAATAGTCAAGGACAACACAAGTAAACACAAAATGCAATTTGTAAATGAAGGTGTTTATTATTAAAGGTGAAAAAAAATCCAAACCATCATGGCCCTGTGTGAAAAAGTGATTGCCCCCCTTGTTAAAACATACTATAACGGTGGTTGTCCACACCTGAGTTCAATTTCTCTAGCCACACCCAGGCCTGATTATTGCCACACCTGTTCACAATCAAGGCATCACTTAAATAGGAGCTGCTTGACACAGTAAGGTCCACCAGAAGATCCTTAAAAGCTACACATCATGCCGAGACCCAAAGAAATTCAGGAACAATTGAGAAAGAAAGTAATTGAGATCTATCAGTCTGGAAAGGGTTATAAAGCCATTTCCAAAGCTTTGGGAATCCAGCGAACCACAGTGAGAGCCATTATCCACAAATGGCGAAGACATGGAACAGTGGTGAACCTTCCCAGGAGTGGCCGGCCGCCCAAAATTACCCCAAGAGCGCAGCGACGACTCATCCAAGAGGTCACAAAAGACCCCACAACAACGTCCAAGGAACTGCAGGCCTCACTTGCCTCAGTTAAGGTCAGCGTTCATGCCTCCACCATCAGGAAAAGACTGGGCAAAAATGGCCTGCATGGCAGAGTTCCAAGGAGAAAAACCACTGCTGAGCAAAAAGAACATCAAAGCTCGTCTCAATTTCTCCACAACACATCTTGATGATCCCCAAGACTTTTGGGACAACATTCTGTGGACCGATGAGACAAAAGTGGAACTCTTTGGAAGGTGTGTGTCCAAGTATATCTGGCGTAGAAGGAACACTGCATTTCAGAAAAAGAACATTATACCAACCAGTGGCGGAACTACCGCCATAGCGACCCATGCATTTGCTATGGGGCCCGCAGCCAAGTAGGGCCCCATCCTAGTTGACAAACTTTTACTTTTTCCCTGCCGCCGCCGCTGCCGCCGCTAGAGGTCCGCGGCCGGCGGAGATATTGTCTCCGCCGGCCGCCATTTTCCCGAAGACCAGATGAGTTAGACAGGGAGCCTGCTCAGTTGCTACAGTAGAAATAGAGCTGTGGCGCCGCCCACCCCCCGCCCCCGGTCTGTCTGTCATCTGTGACCTGCTGTTGAAAGGGGTGGGGAGTGGGCGGTGCCGCAGCTCAATTTCTATTGTAGCCGGCCGGCTCCGCCTCTATTTTGTTCTCCCCTGGGAGACACTGCTGTGCTGTTGGGATATAGAAGGGCTTCAATGGGGGGGGGGGGGGGCACCTGAAATGTAAGGAGGCACTCCGCTGCCTGGGGACACCTGAAATGTAAGGAGGCACTCCGCTGCCTGGGGACACCTGAGATGTAAGGAGGCACTCCGCTGCCTGGGGACACCTGAAATGTAAGGAGGCACTCCGCTGCCTGGGGACACCTGAGATGTAAGGAGGCACTCCGCTGCCTGGGGACACCTGAGATGTAAGGAGGCACTCCGCTGCCTGGGGACACCTGAGATGTAAGGAGGCACTCCGCTGCCTGGGGACACCTGAGATGTAAGGAGGCACTCCGCTGCCTGGGGACACCTGAGATGTAAGGAAGCACTCCGCTGCCTGGGGACACCTGAGATGTAAGGAAGCACTCCGCTGCCTGGGGACACCTGAGATGTAAGGAGGCACTCCGCTGCCTGGGGACACCTGAGATGTAAGGAGGCACTCCGCTGCCTGGGGACACCTGAGATGTAAGGAGGCACTCCGCTGCCTGGGGACACCTGAGATGTAAGGAGGCACTCCGCTGCCTGGGGACACCTGAGATGTAAGGAAGCACTCCGCTGGCTGGGGACACCTGAGATGTAAGGAGGCACTCCGCTGGCTGGGGACCTGAGATGTAAGGAGGCACTCCGCTGGCTGGGGACCTGAGATGTAAGGAGGCACTCCGCTGCCTGGGGACACCTGAGATGTAAGGAAGCACTCCGCTGGGGACACCTGAGATGTAAGGAGGCACTCCGCTGCCTGGGGACACCTGAGATGTAAGGAGGCACTCCGCTGCCTGGGGACACCTGAGATGTAAGGAAGCACTCCGCTGCCTGGGGACACCTGAGATGTAAGGAGGCACTCCGCTGCCTGGGGACACCTGAGATGTAAGGAGGCACTCCGCTGCCTGGGGACACCTGAGATGTAAGGAAGCACTCCGCTGGGGACACCTGAGATGTAAGGAGGCACTCCGCTGCCTGGGGACACCTGAGATGTAAGGAGGCACTCCGCTGGGGACACCTGAGATGTAAGGAGGCACTCCGCTGCCTGGGGACACCTGAGATGTAAGGAAGCACTCCCCTGGCTGGGGACACCTGAGATGTAAGGAAGCACTCCACTGCCTGGGGACACCTGAGATGTAAGGAGGCACTCCGCTGGCTGGGGACCTGAGATGTAAGGAGGCACTCCGCTGGCTGGGGACCTGAGATGTAAGGAAGCACTCCGCTGCCTGGGGACACCTGAGATGTAAGGAAGCACTCCGCTGCCTGGGGACACCTGAGATGTAAGGAGGCACTCCGCTGGCTGGGGACCTGAGATGTAAGGAGGCACTCCGCTGGCTGGGGACACCTGAGATGTAAGGAGGCACTCCGCTGCCTGGGGACACCTGAGATGTAAGGAAGCACTCCGCTGGCTGGGGACACCTGAGATGTAAGGAAGCACTCCACTGGCTGGGGACACCTGAGATGTAAGGAGGCACTCCGCTGGCTGGGGACCTGAGATGTAAGGAGGCACTCCGCTGGCTGGGGACACCTGAGATGTAAGGAAGCACTCCGCTGGCTGGCAGAACGCTCGAGCGCACCTGTGAAGGGACATCGTTTTCGGCACATGAGGAGGCTCTGGAGTCTGAACAAGAGGTAGGGATTGGGAGTCAGACTGTCATCTGTTTTGCACAGTTCAATTTTTTTTTTTTTTTGAGGGGGGGGGGGGGCCCAAACAACATTTTGCTATGGGGCCCTGTGATTTCTAGTTACGCCCCTGATACCAACAGTAAAATATGGTGGTGGTAGTGTGATGGTCTGGGGCTGTTTTGCTGCTTCAGGACCTGGAAGACTTGCCGTGATAAAAGGAACTATGAATTCTGCTGTCTACCAAGAGATCCTGAAGGAGAATGTCCGACCATCTGTTCGTGTACTCAAGCTGAACCGAACTTGGGTTCTGCAGCAGGACAATGATCCTAAACACACCAGCAAGTCCACCACCGAATGGCTGAAGAAAAACAAAATGAAGACTTTGGAGTGGCCTAGCCAAAGTCCAGACCTGAATCCTATTGAGATGTTGTGGTATGACCTTAAAAAGGCCGTTCATGCTCGAAAACCCTCTAATGTAACTGAATTAGGACAATTCTGCAAAGATGAGTGGGCCAAAATTCCTCCAGGACACTGTAAAAGCCTCATTGCACGTTATCGCAAACGCTTGGTTGCAGTTGTTGCTGCTAAGGGTGGCCCAACCAGTTATTAGGTTTAGGGGGCAATCACTTTTTCACACAGGGCCATGATGGTTTGGATTTTTTTTCACCTTTAATAATAAACACCTTCATTTACAAATTGCATTTTGTGTTTACTTGTGTTGTCCTTGACTATTGTTTAAATTGGTTTGATGTTCCGAAACACTTAAGTGTGACAAACATGCAAAGGAACAGGAAATGAGGAAGGGGGCAAACACTTTTTCACACCACTGTATGTGTCAGTGTCCGAAGTGTTGGGTACTAACCCTGGGAACCCCTAGACAACAACCGACAAGCCACAAGGAGGTAACCGGTAAGCCCAAAAAGTCAAGGCCGCCCCTCAAGGGCCAATACCAAAAGTATTGGGACGTCTGCCTTTACACACACATGAACTATATATAGTGTGGGGAGTGGACTTAGCCCCCCTGAGCCATGATTGGCCAAAGGCACCCTGCCTTTGGCCAATTATGGCTCTTTCAGTAGAGCGCGCTGTGATTGGCCAAAGCATGCAGGTCAGGTGCATGCTTTGGCCAATCATCATACAGCAATGCACTGCGATCTCACAGTGCATTATGGGGCGTTCCGCGGCGCTCAAATTTGCCGCGAACGCCCCTTAATGTTCGTTCTCCGGCGAACGGGCGAACACCCGATGTTTGAGTCGAATTTATGTTCATCCCTAATGAACACCCAATTTTTTTGACTCACCTTATTTTCTGGTATCGGGGTTTACAGGCAGCTGTGAGCTCTCCGTATCGCCGCTCCGAAATACATTTCCAGGGACTTTGTAAGCGAATTGAAAAGATTGACTGTTTATTTTGCATAATCGTTTTTTACTGCTTCACAGAAGGTCAAAATTTTAATAGTGCGTTATCCGTCCAAGTAAAATGATTTCCTTTCAGCTGGATGTCCTGCGTCTCGCTGTTGCGGCCCGGATTTACCCAGGTGCACGCATCTGGTCACCAAAATGAAATTCTGGCTTTGAATTAGAAAAACTCTGCTGGAAAGCTTTTATTAAAAAAAAAAAAAACGAATTCAAGTCAGTCATTAACTGCTCCGCTGTTTAGCAATATTACCGAGCGAAAGAATAGAAAATAACAGCTTTTTCACTGCTCAGTGTAAACAATTTTCCCGCAACATACATACAGCGGCAAATATATAACAATAGGTACATCTAGGCGCATTAATCTCTGCACCAGAGGAGCTTACACTCTACATTATACAGCTCTGACATATACCGTGGGGCTGTACAGAAAACACTGAGCCATTCACATCAGTCTCTGTACCAGAGGAGCTTACACTCTAATGCCCCCCCCCCCCCCCCCCCCCCCCCCCCCAGTCACACACTATTATTTTTTTTTTATTTTTTTTGACAAAACGTGAACTTTATTTATATTAAGTGCATACAGGTCAGCTTACAGCACAAGAAAAATAGTGCAAATGAACAACATACAGGTTTTCCAATCATCACAATAACTCGTAATCTTCCAGTCAATAGGCACATAAACAAACAACCTACTCTGTCCCACATCATTAGCCAAGAAAGAGGAGGGAATGGGAGGGACAGAACATCTGTCCAGGGATAAAGGGAAGGCTATTTTAGGAGAGAATAGGGTGAAGAGGTAATGGAAAATAGAATGGAGTGAGGGTACCCCAGAGTGGAGGGGGGAGGATAGACTAAAGCCCCATACACACGGTCAGACTTTTTCATGGATTCTGTCCGATCGGACAATGTTGTAGAAAAATCAGACCGTGTGTAGGCACCATCGGACAGTGTACGTCGGATTGTCCGACGGACAAAGTCTTATCTCCTGCTGGAAAGATTTGCCGACAACACGGTCCGATCACACCAAATCCGATCGTGTGTACGCTTGTCCGACGGACAAAGTGCTACGCATGCTCAGATCACATTACAAGACCAAAGCTATTGGCTACTAGCCTCTACGTAGTCCCGTCGTAGGCAACAAACGTCACCACGTTCAGAATGATCGGATTTTCCGACAACTTTGTCCGACCGTGTGTACGCAAAACCAACATCAGACAAAGTATGACGGACATGGTCCGACGGACCTGATCCTCGGATAATCCGCGCGTGTGTATGGGGCTTAAGAGGGGGAAGAAGAGGAGGGGAAGGGGAAAGAAGGGGAAGGAGGGAGAAAGGGGGGGGGGGACAGGAACGGGGGGGGGCAGTGCAGAGTATCTATTCCTTCATTTCGGGCATCCAGATCCCAGCCACCGGATTACCCATCATCCTCTGGTTCAGGAGGAGACAGATCCAGGGGCAGGGATCCCCAAGAGTCTATCCAGGATGACCAGATCTTATCAAATTTATGCGGACAGTTCCTATTGACATAAGTTATTTTGTACAGTGGTAATACCGTGTTCATAGTATTTCTCCAAGTGGTGGTGGTGGGTGGGAGCTCGGCCCTCCATCGCAACAGAATTTCCCTACGGGCATAGTATGTAGCAAAGGACACAAATAATTTCTTGTACTTCCCAACCGAGGCATCGCTTATCACATTTAAAAGTAGAATTTCTGGCCGCAGGGGGAGTGAAAGTTCCGCCGCCTGGTTGATGTCAGCCAGGACTTGTTCCCAAAACCCTTGCGGCGCCGGGCATGACCAGGTCATATGTAGGAAGGAGGCATCCCCCCCCCCACATCTCGTGCAATTTGGGGACCTGTCCCTGTAAATAGTCGCCAGTCGCTGGGGTGTGTAATAGGCCCGGTGCAAAAACTTCAACTGGACGAACCGGTCGCTAGCTGAAATTAAGGTGGAAACATACGCTGAGACACAGGATTCCCAGTCGTCCTCCTCCAGAGAGAGTATGTCCTCTTTCCATTTATTATATACCCTAGGTAGTGGGGCAGACGAGGATGCTGTCATGTGGAAATAAATGGTAGACAAGGGGGCCGCTAGGGCCCTAGAAATAAGCAGCCTCTCAACTGGATCTGACTCAAGGATGGCACCCCCGGGAAATTGGTGTTGAAAGGCATGTCTCACCTGGAAGAACCGGAAGAGCATCGAGTTAGGTAATTGATACTTAGCTTTTAATTCTGGGAACGTACACAGTCTGCCTCTCACCATCAAATGCTGTAGAGTTGTGATTCCTCTAGTGGCCCAAATTTGCGGATCAGGAATACTGCGGAAGTGGGATAGATTGGGGTTACCCCATAGTGGCATATGAGGAGAGGTCGTGCCCGAGGTCCTGTGCACCCCTCTGGCTCTATTCCAGACCGCGATGGTCGTGCGCATCGGGGTTGTCAAATTGGGATATGCCCTGACCCCCTGAACACTAGGTTACCTTCGGCTGCGAAAACCACCATCGGGCGGTCACCAGTATGGCCGCCCAATAATAATATTGGAAATTGGGGAGAGCCAGCCCACCCTGGCCCACTGAGAGCTGCAGGGTAGACAGTGCCAGCCTGGGCACCCTGCCCAGCCATACAAAGGAGGAGATAATAGATTTTATTCTGGCAAAATAGGTCATTGGGATCACTATGGGGCTATTCCTAAAGAGGTAGAGGAACCTCGGCAAAAAAAACATCTTGATGAGGTTAACCCTACCTACCGGGGTCAAGGGGAGCGTTTTTTCAATCGGCGCACTTCTTTGAAAAGTTAGCAAGTAAGGGGTTCAAATTAAGTTCCATATACTTGCCTACCGGTCCGCCCATATGTATCCCAAGGTACTTAAATTTATCCACCCAAACTAATGGGCTTTGTAAGGGGGGTCTAGGTCTATTGGGACTGAGCGGATATATCAGGGACTTATCCCAATAAACCCCGACGCCAGAATATTTCCCGAACTCGTCAACTAGCTGCAGGGCTGCTGGGAGCGAGGAGGAGACATCACTCAAATACAGGATGGTGTCGTCTGCATATAAGGATATCTTCTCCTCCAGCACTCCCACCTGCAGCCCTTTCACCGTGTGCGCAGCGCGTATTTTAGAAGCTAGGGGCTCCACAGCCAGTGCAAAAAGCCCCGGTGAGAGCGGACACCCTTGACGGGTGCCTCTTCCCAGGGGGAAGGCCTGCGAAAGGGTTAGTTAGTTAGTGCTAATACGGGCGCTAGGGGAGGCATACATCATGCGCAGCCATTCAATAAACACTGGCCCAAAACCGAGTTTCTGGAGGACAGCCCAGAGGTATCCCCATTCAACCAAGTCAAATGCTTTCTCGGCGTCCAGGGACACCACCACCCCCAGGCCATCCTCCGGAGCCCCATCCATGTGTGTCAACAACCTGCGGATATTGATGTCAGTCCCCCTGCCCGGCATGAATTCAGACTGATCCGGGTGTACAAGGGCCATGATCACTGTGTTCAAACGACCCGCTAGGACCTTAGCTAGTACCTTTAAATCCACATTCAAGAGTGATATGGGTCTGTACGATGAACACAGGTCAGGATTCTTGCCAGGCTTGGGGAGAACTACAATAACCGCTACAAACATTGAGGTGGGCAATTATCCTCGCTCCAGTGCCTTATCCAATACCTCCCTAAATATGGGGAGGGAATCTTCTGCATACTGCTTATAGAACTCCGCCGGGAACCCATCGGGGCCCCGCGTCTTCCCATTTTTCAAGGATTTGACAGCTGCCTGAATTTCTGCCAGTTTCAGGGGGCTATCTAGTTTATCTCTGACCGAGTCTGTAAGACACGGCAGATCAACCTGATCTAGGTATGCCTGCAGTTCTTGTTCAGTGTATTGAGCCTTGGAGCTATATAGGTCTTGGTAATAGGAAGCAAATCGGGCATTGATTTGAGAAGGGTCCGTCAAGATTTCCCCATCAGGGGATAATATCCTTGATATGGAAGCCGGGGAGGAGTGCTCCCGAGACAGCCATGCCAGTAGTCTGCCACTTTGTTCGCCCTGCTCAAAGATCCGCTGGCACTGATGGAGCAGGCGAACCTTAGTCGCAGAGGCCCGAAGAAGGTTAACGTCTCTCAGGGCTTCACTGTATTGCTGGTATACCTGGGGAGAACGATCCCTGACATAGTCTGATTCCAGGATTTGTACCCTGGACTCAGCTCTGTGTAATTCCTTACTCGCTTCCTTACGGATCTGTCCTATACAGGTTTGAAAGTGACCTCGCATACATACTTTAAAGGCATCCCAAGAGTCCGGGAGAGAAACACTCCCATCTCTCGTGTTCCAGAATTCACCTATGTTAGCTTTTCCTGGGAGATCAATCCTCGAGTCAGAGAGCCAGAATCTAGAGAGGCGCCATAAACCATCTGAGGGGTCACAGGATAGTTCAATTGCTAGGGATACCGGGGCATGGTCCGAGACACCCCTGGGCAGAATAGTCACATCCCTCACCCTTGAGAGGATAGGCCCCCCAGAGTAGACCAGGTCAATTCTAGAAAAGGTTTTATACGACGCCGAGTGGCACGTGTAGGCCCTCAGCATCGGGTGTCGCCACCTCCAGACATCAGTAAAGTCAAATGTCTCAGACCATGCCCTTAACTCCGAAGATGTGGTTAGCGTCTGGGTCAATCTGTCCAATTGGGGGTCTGGAACCATATTAAAGTCACCCATCAGGAGAACATTGTCCGTGGCATACTGTGCAATTTTCGTCACTATTTGGTACAATAGGGATATTGAGGCCGGTGGGGGGACATATAGCCCCACCAATACTACTGTCAAAGTTAAGATACTGGCATGAATGATAATATATCGCCCCCCCTGTATCCACCTCAAGTGCCAGCAATTGAAAGGGCAGTGATTTGCGCACTAGGACACTAACACCCCGCGCTAGGTTGGAGTAGGTATAGTGGTATGCATAACCCACCCAGGGCCTACGCAGGCTCATGGTTCTACCCCCAACTAGATGTGTCTCCTGGAGGATACAAATATGAGGGGAGTGCTTTTGCAGAAACTGGAACACCAGCGATCGCTTAATCTTAGAATTCAGACCCCTTGTGTTCCAGGAAACTATTTTGCAATTGGACATTGAATACATTCATACCACTCTGCAGGGTTGGAGACCTTCGCCAGAGATTCAGGAGCTCCCACCACACCACCATCCGTTACCACCTGTACTTCATTTCCTGTATGAGATATCAAATAATTAAGGCATTCGGCAAACTGACTCATGTAAATCATAATTAATGAAAACGTAACAAAAATTCCCATCCCCCCTCCCACACCCCACCCCGCCACCCCCCGCCCAATCCAGAAGTGGCCTCTCTCCCAAAACCTTAAGGGGCAACAGGCCCCTGTGGGGGTACAATGTGCAAGAGGGCACCAGAGCCCGGTCCTCTGGAGTACAGTACATGGACCAGGTGTTGGAGTCCGGCATTAAGGCATCATAGTGTTC
This sequence comes from Lithobates sylvaticus, assembly GCA_028564925.1. NCBI lineage: Eukaryota > Metazoa > Chordata > Amphibia > Anura > Ranidae > Lithobates > Lithobates sylvaticus. The sequence goes on along the minus strand of CM053028.1, from coordinate 5,123,206 downwards.
ACCCGGCTTGAGCCGAGGGTAATAAGCTTGGTTGCAAACAAACTGTGTGGTCCGAAGACAACTTGCCATCAAAAGGATTGTCAGCACTGGATCTCCGTTGCTCCAGGGTAAATAACTCTCGAAAGACAGGCGGGCTCCGTGTAGGGGACACAGGTACTCCAGCCAGCAGCATGAGTCAAGACCCAGGGGGGGAAGGGAGGGGGGGGCAGGATGGAGAGGGCCGCAATGGAAGCATGGGACAGCCATCATAAACATCCTATCAATGGTAAGGGTTGGGGTCCCCTCCTTCCAGTGTCTATCAGCATGCCCCCTATCCCTTCATTAAACTGCAGGGGTACAGTCCCTCCATCTACCCACTCTGGGAATACCGGTGGCAAAGGGAATTGGATCCCCCCAGCCCAGGCCCAGTAAGTCACTTGTAAACAGGGGGGGTAAACAACCTTCCAGTGCATCCAAGGGGGGCATTCGGATCAGAGAATGGGGGTAAACCCCCGCAGTACTTTGTTTCAGGCATCCGTCACATGTAGGCAAAGCATCCCCTCCTTCTTGTAGGGCAATACAAGCAACAAGAATTTGGTCATCTCAGGGCATAGTTAATTCCTCCGTATCGTTTCGATCCAAGACAAGGCCTCCGCTGGTGATGTAAAAAATCTCGCAGCCTCACCATCCTCCACCCGCAGCCTGGCTGGAAATAACATGCTATATTTAAGACCTTTGGCCCTCAGCTTAGCCCGCACCGCATCGAATGATTTTCGCTGCCTCTGTGTCTCCATAGTATAGTCAGGAAAAATCATCAGCCTTGCATTTTCAAACTTAAGCTCCCGGAGCGCTCTGGCCTCCCTCAGCACCAGATCCCTGTCCCTGTAATGCAGGAGTTTGAATATGAAGGTGCGCGGGGGGGGAGCCCGGCGGGCCTCGTGTAGCTGGCATGCGGTGGGCCCTTTCTACTGTAAAGAAGGTGGAAAAGTGGGCCCTCGGGAACAAGTCTTTTAGGAGATTCTCAACAAAGGCTACAGGGTCTTTACCTTCTGAGCCCTCCGGGAGGCCTACGATTCTCAGGTTGTTGCGGCGGTTCCTGTTTTCAGCGTCCTCGGCACGGCTCTCCAGGGCTTTAACTCTGGCCTGCAGGGTGTGCAGGTCCCCTGTATGCTCCCTCGTGGTGTCCTCCACCGCCAACACCCGTTGCTCCACCTCCGCCACCCGGCCCCTAAAGGAGTCGAGGTCCCTGCGGATAAATTCCACATTGGTCTGGAGGTGGTCAATCTTGTCCATTAGTGCTGTTTGGCCCGTAGCTATTGTTTGCATAGCTGTGGCTAGATCCGCCGCCGTCGCAGGAGGCGAGTCCGCGGCATCCGTCTGGGACGCCATGTGGGCCGGAATGGCGGCCCAGCCTCGTGCTTTGGCCTGGTTCTTCGCGGGGGTGGCTGAAGCTGACCGCCGATATCTACCCCCGGGCATGACCCGGTGTCAGCGCTGTGTTTGGGGCTTGTTGCAGCCACGCAGGATGGCCCCGATGTGCCGGATTAGGGAGGATTCAGTTGCCGGACTCCAGGAGCTCAGTTACTGAGCGTCCTCTCCCGTCGCCATCTTGGACACGCCCCCATTATTATTTTATTTTTATATAGCTCTGACATATACCACAGTGCTGCTCCGAGAACTCGGAGTCAGTTACATCAGTCTCTGTCCAAGAGGTGCTGTTTTGTAAGGTTCTGTTAGCTCACTCTGCTGTGATCTCAGCTGAGAGAAGCAGCAATCCTGGGGCCTGTCCTGCAGACTTTTCCCAGGCAAGCATGAACCATGTTGGGGAAGACGAAGGTGGAGACTCCCCAGAGGTACTGAGGCCTACACCAGGTGCTCATGCTGCATTAGATCCTGGGCCTGTCACCATGCAAGGGGAGTCTTTATCAGCATTCCAGGATAAAGTGGTGAACAGACTTCGCCGTATTACCAAAGAGGAACAGAAACTTGCTGTCCTGAAAGCGGATTTCAGGAAAAATAAATCTCTGAACAGTAAGTCTGGAAGCAGTAGGAGGGAAGACTCCAAGCTAAAGTCTCTGGAGGAGCCATTAAAAAAGCAGGAGAAGCTGGTTGCTTCTCTGAAGGAAAGCAGAGAAAAGTATGAGAATGAGGAGAGATTCTAACAGATGAAGGAGAGTGCCTGTGTGAGTACCAGCCAGAGGGTGGATGCCAGAGAAACGGCGACAGTATGGATGAGGGGGTAAGGAAGTGGCTTCACATAGTGGCCCCAGTACAACCCCTGTCTCAGGATCTGTCGTGTCTGAGTCAGTATCTGCCCCCCTCCCTCCCCAGCAGCCTGGGTCATGTCAGGAGGAGGTTGAGGAAAATGGCAGATTGCTGCAGGCCATTATGGAAATGGAATCTCCCTTGAGTGGCACCAACTCATCAGATGAGGAGGAGGATGTCGTCCCTCAGCCTGTAAGGGAGAAAGTTGTGGAAAAAGTTTAATTTAAGTCTGATCAAGATGGCGGCAGTGCTACAGTGTCTGCAAATGGAGGACAGGCTGTTTCAGTTCAGGGAAATGCTGGTGAAGGAATGCTTGTTCCGCGAGCCCGGAAGGAAGACCGGGTGAAGATGGAAGCCCTGTCAGCACAGCGCTGGAGGCGTTGTTTAACGGGAAGTCTTTTATTATGCGCTAGTATGTGATGCGTACTAGCACATTATGTTGATATCCTACAGGGGACCATTTTTGTATTCTTTTTTTTGGCGGTTTACAACCGCTTTAAGTGCTTCTGACCAGGGCCGGTGCTACCACTAGGCAAAGTAGGCAGCCGCCTAGGGCGCACTGCTGCCTAGGGCGCCTGACCACTGATGTTCCTACTCTCTTCTCTTTGCAGCAAGCAACTAAGTCTCAGCATCAGCAGACAGCTGCCACTCCGTTCGCACATAGTGTCAGAGGCGCAGCGGAGGACTGTGTCTGTGTCACATCTCCCGAATGAATGGAAGCAAGCAAACATTCATTCATGGGCACTGGTAGGCTGCATTTGATGGGCGCTGGTGAGGCTGTTTTTATGGGCGATGGTGAGACTGCATCGATGGACGGTGGTGAGACTGTTTTGATGGGAGCTGGTGAGGCTGCATCGATGGGCGCTGGTGAGGCTGCATCGATGGGCGCTGGTAGGCTGCATCGATGGGCGCTGGTGAAGCTGCATTGATGGGCGCTGGTGAGGCTGCATCGATGGGCGCTGGTAGGCTGCATCGATGGGCGCTGGTGAAGCTGCATTGATGGGCGCTGGTGAGGCTGTTTTGATGGGCGATGGTGAGGCTGCATCGATGGGCGCTGGTAGGCTGCATTGATGGGCGCTGGTGAGGCTGCATCGATGGGCGCTGGTAGGCTGCATTGATGGGCGCTGGTGAAGCTGCATTGATGGGCGCTGGTGAGGCTGTTTTGATGGGCGATGGTGAGGCTGCATCGATGGGCGCTGGTAGGCTGCATTGATGGGCGCTGGTGAGGCTGTTTTGATGGGCGATGGTGAGGCTGCATCGATGGGCGCTGGTAGGCTGCATCGATGGACAGTGGTAGGCTGCATCGATGGGCGCTGGTGAGGCTGCATTGATGGGCGCTGGTGAGGCTGCATCGATGGGCGCTGGTGAGGCTGCATCGATGGGCGCTGGTGAGGCTGCATTTGATAGGCGCTGGTGGGCTGCATTTGATGGGCACTTCATTAAAAGGGTGGGGTATACATGGGCAGGGAAAAGGGGGTGGAGCAGGGGGGGGGCAAAATTAGGTTTCGCCTAGGGTGTCAAAAATCCTTGCACCAGCTCTGCTTCTGACCTATGGAAAGTAATACAAATGTGATTCGTGGGTGGAGCCAGATGTCCAAGGACAAGAATCATAAAGGAGGAAAGAATATAAAAAGTTGTATACTTTAACTGAGAAGCAGAAAATAAAAATCCACCGCAAATACAACTGAATTCGGGGACTTTATATCACTGTTATCCCATCACGGTGTCATTAAATTATAGACAGTGACACCGCTGCTTGTCTCTTCCCCGCTCCAAATGACTGCGATTTCCACCGCACCACCAGGCTCATATAAATAATATATTTTTCCAGTAACCTCGGTGCATGAAACCGTTTCATTACACGATATCCTGCGCTCAGACGGCGCCCGCAAAGTGACAGAAAACCAAATGAAGAATTTAATAAATAAGTGGGACGCAATCCTCTGGAGCTGAGAAAATTGAAAGCAGATTTGACAGAGAATAAGAAGTTCTAGCAGATTTTCCAATTGTTCCTATCAGGCGTGAGCGCTACTGAAAAACTGGATCCAGTAAATAAGCAGGTTGGATTGCCGCCTCTGATGACTCACCGGGGAAATAAACGCCGGCGTGGAACCGCGTTCTTCGGTAAATCAATACAGCGAATATGAAAAAAGAATGTTTGTACAAACACTGTGCAGCGCGGCGGAATGCTAAATCATCGTTCGTGCTACCGATGGAGATTGTGATTCCGCATGAGTGCGAACAAAGCTACAGGAGCTGAACCCTGATAGATTGTAAGCTCTTCTACCTTCTGTATCCTCCCGTATACCCCAATAGATTGTAAGCTCTTCTACCTTCTGTATCCTCCCGTATACCCTAATAGATTGTAAGCTCTTCTACCTTCTGTATCCTCCATTATACCCCAATAGATTGTAAGCTCTTCTACCTTCTGTATCCTCCCTTATACCCTAATAGATTGTAAGCTCTTCTACCTTCTGTATCCTCCCGTATACCCTAATAGATTGTAAGCTCTTCTACCCTCTGTATCCTCCCATATACCCTAATAGACTGTAAGCTCTTCTACCATCTGTATCCTCCCTTATACCCTAATAGACTGTAAGCTCTTCTACCTTCTGTATCCTCCCGTATACCCTAATAGATTGTAAGCTCTTCTACCCTCTGTATCCTCCCATATACCCTAATAGACTGTAAGCTCTTCTACCATCTGTATCCTCCCTTATACCCTAATAGACTGTAAGCTCTTCTACCTTCTGTATCCTCCCGTATACCCTAATAGATTGTAAGCTCTTCTACCTTCTGTATACTCCATTATACCCTAATAGATTGTAAGCTCTTCAACCTTCTGTATCCTCCATTATACCCCAATAGATTGTAAGCTCTTCTACCTTCTGTATCCTCCCGTATACCCTTATAGATTGTAAGCTCTTCTACCTTCTGTATCCTCCATTATACCCCAATAGATTGTAAGCTCTTCTACCTTCTGTATCCTCCCGTATACCATAATAGATTGTAAGCTCTTCTACCTTCTGTATCCTCCCGTATACCGTAATAGATTGTAAGCTCTTCTACCTTCTGTATCCTCCCGTATACCCTGATAGATTGTAAGCTCTTCTACCTTCTGTATCCTCCCGTATACCCCAATAGATTGTAAGCTCTTCTACCTTCTGTATCCTCCCTTATACCCTAATAGATTGTAAGCTCTTCTACCTTCTGTATCCTCCCGTATACCGTAATAGATTGTAAGCTCTTCTACCTTCTGTATCCTCCCGTATACCCTAATAGATTGTAAGCTCTTCTACCTTCTGTATCCTCCCGTATACCCTAATAGATTGTAAGCTCTTCTACCTTCTGTATCCTCCCGTATACCCTGATAGATTGTAAGCTCTTCTACCTTCTGTATCCTCCCGTATACCCCAATAGATTGTAAGCTCTTCTACCTTCTGTATCCTCCCTTATACCCTAATAGATTGTAAGCTCTTCTACCTTCTGTATCCTCCCGTATACCGTAATAGATTGTAAGCTCTTCTACCTTCTGTATCCTCCCGTATACCCTAATAGATTGTAAGCTCTTCTACCTTCTGTATCCTCCCGTATACCCTAATAGATTGTAAGCAGTTGGGGTTTACCTTTACTAGAGCTCAGCTTTGCACTCATAGGTAAATATTATAACATGACTGCTGATATTTTATTTGCTCTTTTATTATAATTTAATGTTTTTATTTTTTGCTCTTTAATTCTATCTGAGGTCCAATGCTCTGTCATTCATCTCTCTGGTATTTGATATGAAAGTGATATTCCTCCAAAGTCCGGGAATTCAGTCTCCCCATTGTGTTCAAATAAACATTAGATCAAATTCCGATGTTTGCGGCAGATAATTCTAATGCCGGCAAAAACGACATTTTCTCGTAAGATTTAATGTTCCTTATCGAGCGCAGAGCCGGCCGTCTCCCATTTAATACATATTTGCATGCGACTCAGCGGGGTAAAGGAGAGCTGATCTGTGCTCTGATCCATTATGGGAATTTGGGGGGGGGGGGGGGGGGTGGCCTTATACACAAAAATAATTTCTCTTTTTTCAAAGCGCTTGTATCATTTACACAATTGTAATATCACAGAGATGTAAAGTTTATTTTATTTTTCCTTCTTTAAAATATTTAAGTAATCTAAGAAAATATGTTGTTAGGTTCTACTAAAATAGCCATTTTATTAGATAAAAAAAAGAAATTCTAAATAAAATAAAGAAATACATAAATAAAAGTTAAATATAAAGTAAAATTAAAAAAAAAAAAATTTAAAAATAAAAAAATAAAAAAAGGAAGAAAAAATTATTTAAAATGTATATAAAAAAACTCTAAAAGTAAAATGAAATAATAAGAATATATTTTATATTTATGTATATATATATATATATATATATATATATATATATATATATATATATATATAATTATTTAATTTATTTTTATAGTTTTTATATACTTTTTTAATATTTGTTTTTATTTTTTACTTACAGTTTAGAAAAATGGTGATGTCTGTGTTCATTACTCTTTTACCAGCCGTGTATATGTATAACATAATTTATTTATATATATATATATATATATATATATATACACATATACACACATACACACACTTACATTATATATATATATATATATATATATATATATATATATATACATATGCATATGCACACACCAGGTAAAAATAAGTATTGAACGCGTCACCATTTTTCTAGGCAAATATATGGGTAAGTATTGGTAAATACCTTCAGAAATTAAGTTCTGTGTAATAAAATGGAATGACATGGAGAAAAAGAACACATAAAGAAAGGGAGGTGCAAAAAGCCATGGAAAGCCAAGACACCAGCTGAAACCTATCAGTAATTAGAAAGCAATATCGCCCCTTTTCAGTGCAAATTAATATCAGCTGGTTCAGTCTCAACTGACGGCCTATAAAAAGGTGTCTCATTACCAAGGTGTCACATAAGAAACATCTCATGATGGGTAGAAGCAAAGAGCTCTCTCAAGACCTTCCCAACCTTATTGTTGCAAAACATACTGATGCCATTGGTTACAGAAGGATTTCTAATCTTCTGAATGTTCCAGTGAGCACTGTTGGGGCCATAATCCGGAACTGGAAAGAACATAATTTCACCATTAACCGGCCAGGACCAGGTGTTCCTCGCAAGATTTTCGATAGAGGAGTGAGAAGAATTATCAGAAGAGTTTTCCAAGAGCCAAGGACCACTTGTGGAGAGCTTCATACAGACCTGGAATTAGCAGGTACACAATAAGTAACAACACTCACCCACTATGGCCTGTATGTACACTTACCACGCAACACTCCGTTTCTGGAGAAAAAGCTTGGTGAAGTTTGCTGCACAACATTCAGACAAGCCTGTGAAATACGGGGAGAATATAGTCTGTTCAGAGGAGACCAAAATGGAACTCTTTGGATGCCATAATACACACCATTTTTGGAGGTCACATCGCCCCAAAAACACCCCCCATACCAACAGTGAGGTTTGGAGGGTGGTAGCTGTTTTTCAGCATACGGTACTGGCAAACTTCATATCATTGAAGGAAGGATGAATGGTGATAAAAATCTGCTGCCATCTACCAGGATGATGAAGATGAAACGAGGGAGGACATCCCAGGAGGACATCCCAGGAGTACATCTCAGGAGGACATCCCAGGAGGACATCTCAGGAGGACATCTCAGGAGGACATCCCAGGAGGACATCTCAGGAGGACATCCCAGGAGGACATCTCAGGAGGACATCCCAGGAGGACATCCCAGGAGGACATCTCAGGAGGACATCCCAGGAGGACATCTCAGGAGGACATCCCAGGAGGACATCTCAGGAGGACATCCCAGGAGGACATCCCAGGAGGACATCTCAGGAGGACATCCCAGGAGGATATCTCAGGAGGACATCCCAGGAGGACATCTCAGGAGGACATCTCAGGAGGACATCCCAGGAGGACATCCCAGGAGGATATCTCAGGAGGACATCCCAGGAGGACATCTCAGGAGGACATCCCAGGAGGACATCTCAGGAGGACATCCCAGGAGGACATCCCAGGAGGACATCCCAGGAGGACATCTCAGGAGGACATCCCAGGAGGATATCTCAGGAGGACATCCCAGGAGGACATCTCAGGAGGACATCCCAGGAGGACATCTCAGGAGGACATCTCAGGAGGACATCCCAGGAGGACATCCCAGGAGGATATCTCAGGAGGACATCCCAGGAGGACATCTCAGGAGGACATCCCAGGAGGACATCTCAGGAGGACATCTCAGGAGGACATCCCAGGAGGACATCTCAGGAGGACAATCATCCCAAACACAAAGCCAAGGAAACTCTCCATTGGTTTCAAAGAAAGAAAATAAAGCAGCTAGAATGGCTCAGCCAATCACCTGACTTGAATCCAATAGAAAATCTATGGAAAGAACTAAAAGATCAGAGTTCATAGAAGAGGTCCACGAAACCTTCAAGATTTGGAGACTGTTTGTGTAGAAGAATGGGACAAAATCTCCTCTGAGCAACGCATGCGACTGGTTTCTCCATACAGGAGTCGGTGTCTTGAAGCCGTCATCACCAACAAAGGATTTTTTACCAAGTGTTAAATACATTTCAGTTTAGCGGGTTCAATACTTTTTCTCGGTGTCCTTCCATTTTATTACCACAGAACTTAATTTCTGAACGGATTTGTTGTGGTGTCTTTGTATGGATTGCACAGCTTGTTACCGACATGTGGGGAGAATTTCAAACATTTAATAAATATTTACCTAGAAAAATGGTGACGTGTTCAATACTTACTGTATTTTACGCACAGTATATATATATATAAATAAAACTAAATATATTTTGGGTAGAGAAAAACATTTTTTCACTAAAATGTTAAAATATTCATGATGCCTTGAAAGGCTGAATTACAGAAGTTTAACCGCTTGCCGACCAACATGGCTCGGCTGTGCGGATCGCAGCCATGGTACGTCGGTACCATAGGCGGCCACTAGGGGGCTCGTGCGTGCTGCGGGACGCCCACAGAGCCGTTGCGAGTGCCCGGCGGTCGCAATCACCGCCGGTCTCCCGCGATCGCTCGGGGCACACAGAGAAACGGGATCTGTGGGTGTAAACACACAGTTTCCGGTTCTCTAAGGGGAGAAGAGACAGATCGTCGGTTCATAGAGAGTACTAACCGACGATCTGTCATCTCCCCTACACAGTCCCCTCCCCCCTTCAGTTAGAACACACACTAGGACACACTTAGCCCCTTCACTGCCCCCTAGTGGTTAACCCCTACAGTGCCAGCGACATTTTTACAGTAATCAATGTAATTTTATAGCACTGATTGCTGTAAAAAATGCCAATGGTCCCAAAAATGTGTCAAAATTGTCCGACGTGTCCTCCATAATGTCGCAGTCACAATAACAATCGCTGATCGAGCCATTACTAGTAAAAAAAAAAAAATAACAATAAAAATGCCATAAATCTATCCCCTATTTTGTAGACGCTATAACTTTTGCGCAAACCAATCAATAACGCTTATTGTGATTTTTTTTTATACCAAAAATATGTAGAAGAATACATATCGGCCCAAACTGAGGAAAAAAAGCCATAAAACTATCCCCTATTTTGTAGACGCTATAACTTTTGCGCAAACCAATCAATAACGCTTATTGTGATTTTTTTTTTTACCAAAAATATGTAGAAGAATACGCATCGGCCTAAACTGAGGAAAAAAAAACTTTTTTTTATATATTTTTGGGGATATTTATTATAGCAAAAAGTAAAAAATATTGTGTTTTTTTTCAAAATTGTCGTTCTTTTTTTGTTTATAGCGCAAAAAATAAAAACCGCAGGGGCGATCAAATACCACCAAAAGAAAGATCTATTTGTGGGAAAAAAAGGACGTCAATTTTGTTTGGGAGCCACGTCGCACGCAATTGTCAGTTAAAGCGACGCAGTGCCGAATCGCAAAAAGTGCTCTGGTCTTTGGCCAGCCAAATGGTCCGGGGCTGAAGTGGTTAAAATCCTTGTTGTAAAAATAAAAAATTGTACGATTGTACTAAATTGGCATGTGAGGTTAAAATGGAACTGCTATTATTTCCATTATTTCTAAGCAAAGACTTGACAAAAGACGGAATCATTAACCAACACCGGCAGGCCTACGGTAAACGTCTATAAATGTTATCAGAGGGCACCAATGGCTGGATGGGCCTACTGTACCAGAGATGATTTTTGAACATGTGATTAAAAAAATTATTTTAGACCTGAAGATTAATTAAAATCCTCATGCATTGAATATTTACATTAAAGCAAAATCTCGTAGAGGATAGCAGAGGTGTACAACCCTACTTTTCAGACTTCATCGGCTACAAGAGTGTGAGTGGTCTCCGTGCCGGTCTGCCCCCGCCCTTCACAGTTTAAGTCTGAGGTTATTGCTAAAACCTGTAATAATGGAATGCAGAGGCAATTATTTAATATGATACAAATTTAGACATTTATACACTATATTGTCAAAAGTATTGGGACGCTTGCCTTTACACTCACATGAACTTTAATGGCATCTCAGTGTAAAGCCCCATACACACGGTCGGACAATCCGCGGACCAGGTCGGTCGGATCCTGTCCGTCATACTTTGTCTGATGTTGGTTTTGCGTACACACGGTCGGACAAAGTTGTCGGAAAATCCGATCATCCTGAACGTGGTGACGTTTGTTGCCTACGACGGGACTACGTAGAGGCTAGTAGCCAATAGCTTTGGTCTTGTAATGTGATCTGAGCATGCGTGGCACTTTGTCCGGTCGGACAACCGTACACACGATCGGATTTGGTGTGATCGGACCGGGTTGTCGGCAAATCTATCCAGCAGGAGATAGGACTTTGTCCGTCGGACAATCCGACGTACACTGTCCGATGGTGCCTACACACGGTCTGATTTTTCAACAACATTGTCCGATCGGACAGAATCCATGAAAAAGTCCGACCGTGTGTATGGGGCTTTAGTCCGTAGGGTTCAACATTGAGTTGGCCCCGCCCTTTGCAGCTATAACAGCCTCAACTCTTCTGGGAAGGCCGTCCACAAGGTTTAGGAGGGTGTCTATGGGAATGTTTGACCATTCTTTCCTGAATCCTTTGTGCACATAAGACTGGGATGCCATTAAAGTTCATATAAAGGCAGGTGTCCCAATACTTCTGGTAATATGGTATATATAATAAAAATGTCTCTCTGCCGAAACAGCAATACTTTTGACAATATAGTGTATATTCTTACAGATGCAACCGACCCTTTGAGAGCAACCATATTACTGATGAGGCCCGCAATGAAATTGAATTTGGCACCCCTGTGTCAGGTCACCTGAGACCAGGTGACAGGTGCTAGACATGTGCAATTCGTTTCGTTTTTTTTTTTTCGTTTTTTTTTTTTTTTTTTTTCGTTCGTTCGTTTTCGTACGAATGAACGAATCGTTCGAATCGAACGAATCCGAATAACGAATCGTTCGAATCGTATGAATCCGATTAACGAATCTTTCGAATCAAATTAATCCGAAAAGCAACGAAAATCCGAAAAACCAAACAACGAAAATCCGAAAAACGAAAAAAGGAACAACGAAAATGAACGAAAAAATTCGTACATTCGTAACTTTTTTTTTTTTTGTTGAATTGGTAATTTTCCGTGTCCCTTACAATGGAGCTGCTTAACGTGCTTCGAATAGATTGAACGAAAAAATTCGTACATTCGTAACTTTTTTTTCGATTCGTAACTTTTTTTTTTTTTCGATTCGTAACTTTTTTTTTTTTTTGATTCGTAATGAATGGATTGAACAAAAAAATTTGTACATTCGTAACTTTTTTTTTTTTGTTGTTGAATTGGTAATTTTCCGTGTCCCTTACAATGGCGCTGCTTAACATGCTTCGAATAGATTGAATCGTACATTCGTAACTTTTTTTTCGATTTGTAACTTTTTTTTTTGTGATTCGTAACTTTTTTTTTTTTTTTTCGATTCGTAATGAATGGATTGAACGAAAAAATTTGTACATTCGTAACTTTTTTTTTTTTTGTTGAATTGGTAATTTTCCGTGTCCCTTACAATGGCGCTGCTTAACGTGCTTCGAATAGATTGAACGAAAAAATTCGTACATTCGAAACTTTTTTTTCGATTCGTAACTTTTTTTTTTTTCGATTCGTAACTTTTTTTTTTTTTTGATTCGTAATGAATGGATTGAACAAAAAAATTCGTACATTCGTAACTTTTTTTTCGATTCGGAACTTTTTTTTTTCGATTCGTAAATTATTAAAATGTAATAATAGCATACACATTACATAAAATGATGAATTATGCTCAGATTACGAATCTACGAATGTTACGAATGTACGAATAACTACGAATGCGTCCGAATTTCGAATAAACGAATGAATGAAAATTAAACTAACGAAAAAACGAATCAACGAAAAATAACTCTTACAAATGTACGAATCGTTACGAATACGAACACCGACGACTTACAAATGTACGAATCGTTACGAATCAACGGAAACGAAAAAAACAAAACGAAAAAAATGAAACGAAAATAAACAAATTTTTTTGTTGTGCACATGTCTAACAGGTGCACTCAGTAGGAGTCGGAAGTGCACCGCTAGGTAGTGGACCTTAGGACTGACTGCTGCGGATTGTACCCAGGGAGATTCAGGACACAGGTCTACTGGATCACTAACACAGATCCCGGTGGGAGCTAGAGCATAGATTCCCCAGGGCGCGGAGTCTACGAGCCAGCAGGTGTTCGCCAGAGCCTCTAGTGGTGAGGATGGACTTCGCTGCAGTCTGGCTCCAGGTCGCGGCCCCCAGGGTCTCACAGCTCACGCTCACCGTAGACTACAGGAGAAGGAAGCAGCAGGCTGGAACGACAAGGATAGTAAGGGGATAAGGCAGAGGTCAGGGTAACTAGCAGACAGGAACAACAGAGTACACGCCAAAGGTTCAGGGTCACAGGCACACAGGGATGGTCGGGGACATGCCAAAGGGTCAAGGTCACAAGCAGACAGGAATCGTTGAGAACACGCCAAGGTCGGTAACGGAGACAAACATAAAGCACACGGCAAGCAGGAAACAGGAAGCCGAACACACCACGGATATACAATGGTTGATCAGCAGCACTGGCTTGCAGTGCACAGGTTAATATAGGGTTCCCTGATAGGGCCTGGGGTGGAGCCATGCTTAGAGGAGAGGTTATAAAAACCACCAGGTGAGAGTGGCTGGCCTCTTAGTCTGAACACATGGAGGAGAGGTAAGCAAACAGGGGAAGATTACTGCATAACCGTGACACCCCTGGACTTCGTGAATCTGATTTTTGTTAATGAGAAAATGCCAAGCATCCTCAATGACTCCCAACCTAAATGCCTCGAAATTGGGAACCGTGGCTCACCCATGTCTTACCATCCCTGAATGCCCCCGAGCATTCTATAACTCATCTGATCTCTGGACCCGAGTCTGTGGGTGATATATAGTAATATACCTTCCTATTCCCTCCTGTACCCCCCACTTTGGACCTTCTATTCCTCCCCAATTTCTGTTTCCTTCTCATTCCTCCCCGGATCCACCGGATCCAATGGCGACCCAACCTGCCCATAGGCTTTAGCTACCTTGTGTAAGAATCTGAAGGAAGTGGATGTCGGAGATCGAACAATGACTGTTCTAGAAGTTTGCTCGATGGTTTTCGCCCCTGCGTGGGCGCACAGGTTGTTATTTCTTCTTAAAACAATAAAATGAATTGAATGGAGAAACTCAATCTTTTATTTCTGCAAAACGGAGTATAGAAGACACGAGCACACCTTCCATACACATCAATAAAAGAGGGTTACATTATTCCGGCACATTATTGTAAAGCATTTTCAAACAATTGCTCAAAACATTAAACCAGTAAAGCACCTTTGATGGTCGCCTCCTCCCCACAAAGAGTTATTATTGTACATAAGGAACCCATGAATAAAACTTCAGAGCAATACGTGAGTTTGGATCATCATAAGGGATCAGATCGGGACTGCAAACTTCGACGCGTTTCACTCTTGGGTTCGAACCAAGTTTATGTATTGCTGATGGTCTTGTAAAACTAGCGTTCGTAATGGAGATGTCACATGACTATTGAACTTCCTTTTTATCGGCTCGTCGTACGTCTTGTACGTTCCCACGTTCGTAATTGTTGGCCAACATTTGTGTGACCGTGTGTATGCAAGACAAGTTGGAGCCAACATCCTTCGAACAAAATTCCACGGTTTTGTTGTCAGAAAGTCCGATCGTGTGTACGGGGCATAAGGAACATTCTTCCCACTGATCACCAATGTAAGGAACATTCTTCTCACTGATCACCAATGTAAGGAACATTCTTCTCACTGATCACCAATGTAAGGAACATTCTTCCCACTGATCACCAATGTAAGGAACATTCTTCCCACTGATCACCAATGTAAGGAACATTCTTCCCACTGATCACCAATGTAAGGGACATTCTTCTCACTGATCACCAATGTAAGGAACATTCTTCCCACTGAACACCAATGTATGGAACATTCTTCTCACTGATCACCAATGTAAGGAACATTCTTCCCACTGATCACCAATGTAAGGGACATTCTTCTCACTGATCACCAATGTAAGGAACATTCTTCTCACTGATCACCAATGTAAGGAACATTCTTCTCACTGATCACCAATGTAAGGAACATTCTTCCCACTGATCACCAATGTAAGGAACATTCTTCTCACTGATCACCAATGTAAGGAACATTCTTCCCACTGATCACCAATGTAAGGAACATTCTTCTCACTGATCACCAATGTAAGGAACATTCTTCTCACTGATCACCAATGTAAGGAACATTCTTCCCACTGATCACCAATGTAAGGAACATTCTTCCCACTGATCACCAATGTAAGGAACATTCTTCTCACTGATCACCAATGTAAGGGACATTCTTCTCACTGATCACCAATGTAAGGAACATTCTTCCCACTGATCACCAATGTAAGGGACATTCTTCTCACTGATCACCAATGTAAGGAACATTCTTCCCACTGAACACCAATGTATGGAACATTCTTCTCACTGATCACCAATGTAAGGAACATTCTTCCCACTGATCACCAATGTAAGGGACATTCTTCTCACTGATCACCAATGTAAGGAACATTCTTCTCACTGATCACCAATGTAAGGAACATTCTTCTCACTGATCACCAATGTAAGGAACATTCTTCCCACTGATCACCAATGTAAGGAACATTCTTCTCACTGATCACCAATGTAAGGAACATTCTTCCCACTGATCACCAATGTAAGGAACATTCTTCTCACTGATCACCAATGTAAGGAACATTCTTCTCACTGATCACCAATGTAAGGAGCATTCTTCCCACTGATCACCAATGTAAGGAACATTCTTCTCACTGATCACCAATGTAAGGAGCATTCTTCTCACTGATCACCAATGTAAGGAACATTCTTCTCACTGATCACCAATGTAAGGAACATTCTTCCCACTGATCACCAATGTAAGGAACATTCTTCCCACTGATCACCAATGTAAGGAACATTCTTCTCACTGATCACCAATGTAAGGAGCATTCTTCCCACTGATCACCAATGTAAGGAGCATTCTTCCCACTGATCACCAATGTAAGGAACATTCTTCTCACTGATCACCAATGTAAGGAGCATTCTTCTCACTGATCACCAATGTAAGGAACATTCTTCTCACTGATCACCAATGTAAGGAACATTCTTCCCACTGATCACCAATGTAAGGAACATTCTTCCCACTGATCACCAATGTAAGGAACATTCTTCTCACTGATCACCAATGTAAGGAACATTCTTCCCACTGATCACCAATGTAAGGAACATTCTTCTCACTGATCACCAATGTAAGGAACATTCTTCTCACTGATCACCAATGTAAGGAACATTCTTCTCACTGATCACCAATGTAAGGAACATTCTTCTCACTGATCACCAATGTAAGGAACAATCTTCCCACTGATCACCAATGTAAGGGACATTCTTCCCACTGATCACCAATGTAAGGAACATTCTTCTCACTGATCACCAATGTAAGAGACATTCTTCTCACTGATCACCAATGTAAGGAACATTCTTCTCACTGATCACCAATGTAAGGAACATTCTTCCCACTGATCACCAATGTAAGGGACATTCTTCTCACTGATCACCAATGTAAGGAACATTCTTCCCACTGATCACCAATGTAATGAACATTCTTCTCACTGATCACCAATGTAAGGAACATTCTTCCCACTGATCACCAATGTAAGGAACATTCTTCCCACTGATCACCAATGTAAGGAACATTCTTCCCACTGATCACCAATGTAAGGAACATTCTTCCCACTGATCACCAATGTAAGGAACATTCTTCCCACTGATCACCAATGTAAGGGACATTCTTCCCACTGATCACCAATGTAAGGAACGTTCTTCTCACTGATCACCAATGTAAGGAACATTCTTCCCACTGATCACCAATGTAAGGAACATTCTTCTCACTGACCACCAATGTAAAGAACATTCTTCTCACTGATCACCAATGTAAGGAACGTTCTTCTCACTGATCACCTATGTAAGGGACATTCTTCTCACTGACCACCAATGTAAGGAACATTCTTCCCACTGATCATCAATGTAAGGAACATTCTTCTCACTGACCACCAATGTAAGGAACATTCTTCTCACTGACCACCAATGTAAGGAACATTCTTCCCACTGATCACCAATGTAAGGAACGTTCTTCTCACTGATCACCAATGTAAGGGACATTCTTCTCACTGATCACCAATGTAAGGAACATTCTTCCCACTGATCACCAATGTAAGGAACATTCTTCTCACTGACCACCAATGTAAGGAGCATTCTTCCCACTGATCACCAATGTAAGGAACATTCTTCCCACTGATCACCAATGTAAGGAACATTCTTCTCACTGACCACCAATGTAAGGGACATTCTTCTCACTGACCACCAATGTAAGGAACATTCTTCCCACTGATCACCAATGTAAGGAACATTCTTCCCACTGATCACCAATGTAAGGAACATTCTTCCCACCGATCACCAATGTAAGGAACATTCTTCCCACTGATCACCAATGTAAGGAACATTCTTCTCACTGATCACCAATGTAAGGAACATTCTTCTCACTGATCACCAATGTAAGGAACATTCTTCCCACTGATCACCAATGTAAGGGACATTCTTCTCACTGATCACCAATGTAAGGAACATTCTTCCCACTGAACACCAATGTATGGAACATTCTTCTCACTGATCACCAATGTAAGGAACATTCTTCCCACTGATCACCAATGTAAGGGACATTCTTCTCACTGATCACCAATGTAAGGAACATTCTTCTCACTGATCACCAATGTAAGGAACATTCTTCTCACTGATCACCAATGTAAGGAACATTCTTCCCACTGATCACCAATGTAAGGAACATTCTTCTCACTGATCACCAATGTAAGGAACATTCTTCTCACTGATCACCAATGTAAGGAGCATTCTTCTCACTGATCACCAATGTAAGGAACATTCTTCCCACTGATCACCAATGTAAGGAACATTCTTCCCACTGATCACCAATGTAAGGAACGTTCTTCTCACTGATCACCAATGTAAGGGACATTCTTCTCACTGATCACCAATGTAAGGAACATTCTTCCCACTGATCACCAATGTAAGGAACATTCTTCTCACTGATCACCAATGTAAGGAACATTCTTCCCACTGATCACCAATGTAAGGAACATTCTTCCCACTGATCACCAATGTAAGGAACATTCTTCCCACTGATCACCAATGTAAGGAACATTCTTCTCACTGATCACCAATGCAAGGAACATTCTTCCCACTGATCACCAATGTAAGGAACATTCTTCCCACTGATCACCAATGTAAGGAACATTCTTCCCACTGATCACCAATGTAAGGAACATTCTTCTCACTGATCACCAATGTAAGGAACATTCTTCCCACTGATCACCAATGTAAGGAACATTCTTCTCACTGATCACCAATGTAAGGAACATTCTTCTCACTGATCACCAATGTAAGGAACATTCTTCTCACTGATCACCAATGTAAGGAACATTCTTCTCACTGATCACCAATGTAAGGAACAATCTTCTCACTGATCACCAATGTAAGGAACATTCTTCCCACTGATCACCAATGTAAGGGACATTCTTCTCACTGATCACCAATGTAAGGAACATTCTTCCCACTGATCACCAATGTAATGAACATTCTTCTCACTGATCACCAATGTAAGGAACATTCTTCCCACTGATCACCAATGTAAGGGACATTCTTCCCACTGATCACCAATGTAAGGAACGTTCTTCTCACTGATCACCAATGTAAGGAACATTCTTCCCACTGATCACCAATGTAAGGAACATTCTTCTCACTGACCACCAATGTAAAGAACATTCTTCTCACTGATCACCAATGTAAGGAACGTTCTTCTCACTGATCACCTATGTAAGGGACATTCTTCTCACTGACCACCAATGTAAGGAACATTCTTCCCACTGATCACCAATGTAAGGAACATTCTTCTCACTGACCACCAATGTAAGGAACATTCTTCTCACTGACCACCAATGTAAGGAACATTCTTCTCACTGACCACCAATGTAAGGAACATTCTTCCCACTGATCACCAATGTAAGGAACGTTCTTCTCACTGATCACCAATGTAAGGGACATTCTTCTCACTGATCACCAATGTAAGGAACATTCTTCCCACTGATCACCAATGTAAGGAACATTCTTCTCACTGACCACCAATGTAAGGAGCATTCTTCCCACTGATCACCAATGTAAGGAACATTCTTCCCACTGATCACCAATGTAAGGAACATTCTTCTCACTGACCACCAATGTAAGGGACATTCTTCTCACTGACCACCAATGTAAGGAACATTCTTCCCACTGATCACCAATGTAAGGAACATTCTTCCCACTGATCACCAATGTAAGGAACATTCTTCCCACTGATCACCAATGTAAGGAACATTCTTCTCACTGACCACCAATGTAAGGAACATTCTTCTCACTGACCACCAATGTAAGGAACATTCTTCTCACTGACCACCAATGTAAGGAACATTCTTCCCACTGATCACCAATGTAAGGAACATTCTTCTCACTGATCACCAATGTAAGGAACATTCTTCTCACTGATCACCAATGTAAGGAACATTCTTCTCACTGATCACCAATGTAAGGAACATTCTTCTCACTGATCACCAATGTAAGGAACATTCTTCTCACTGATCACCAATGTAAGGAACATTCTTCTCACTGATCACCAATGTAAGGAACATTCTTCTCACTGACCACCAATGTAAGGAACATTCTTCCCACTGATCACCAATGTAAGGAACATTCTTCCCACTGACCACCAATGTAAGGAACATTCTTCCCACTGATCACCAATGTAAGGGACATTCTTCCCACTGATCACCAATGTAAGGAACGTTCTTCTCACTGATCACCAATGTAAGGAACATTCTTCTCACTGATCACCAATGTAAGGAACATTCTTCTCACTGATCACCAATGTAAGGAACATTCTTCTCACTGATCACCAATGTAAGGAACATTCTTCTCACTGACCACCAATGTAAGGAACATTCTTCCCACTGATCACCAATGTAAGGAACATTCTTCTCACTGATCACCAATGTAAGGAACATTCTTCTCACTGATCACCAATGTAAGGAACATTCTTCTCACTGATCACCAATGTAAGGAACATTCTTCCCACTGATCACCAATGTAAGGAACATTCTTCTCACTGACCACCAATGTAAGGAACATTCTTCCCACTGATCACCAATGTAAGGAACATTCTTCTCACTGATCACCAATGTAAGGAACATTCTTCTCACTGATCACCAATGTAAGGAACATTCTTCTCACTGATCACCAATGTAAGGAACATTCTTCCCACTGATCACCAATGTAAGGAACGTTCTTCTCACTGATCACCAATGTAAGGAACATTCTTCCCACTGATCACCAATGTAAGGAACATTCTTCCCACTGATCACCAATGTAAGGAACATTCTTCCCACTGATCACCAATGTAAGGAACATTCTTCTCACTGATCACCAATGTAAGGAACATTCTTCCCACTGATCACCAATGTAAGGAACATTCTTCTCACTGATCACCAATGTAAGGAACATTCTTCTCACTGATCACCAATGTAAGGAACATTCTTCTCACTGATCACCAATGTAAGGAACAATCTTCCCACTGATCACCAATGTAAGGGACATTCTTCCCACTGATCACCAATGTAAGGAACATTCTTCCCACTGATCACCAATGTAAGGAACATTCTTCTCACTGATCACCAATGTAAGGAACATTCTTCTCACTGATCACCAATGTAAGAGACATTCTTCTCACTGATCACCAATGTAAGGAACATTCTTCTCACTGATCACCAATGTAAGAGACATTCTTCTCACTGATCACCAATGTAAGGAACATTCTTCCCACTGATCACCAATGTAAGGAACATTCTTCTCACTGATCACCAATGTAAGGAACATTCTTCCCACTGATCACCAATGTAAGGAACATTCTTCCCATTGATCACCAATGTAAGGAACATTCTTCTCACTGATCACCAATGTAAGGAACATTCTTCTCACTGATCACCAATGTAAGGAACATTCTTCCCACTGATCACCAATGTAAGGAACATTCTTCCCATTGATCACCAATGTAAGGAACATTCTTCTCACTGATCACCAATGTAAGGAACATTCTTCTCACTGATCACCAATGTAAGGAACATTCTTCTCACTGATCACCAATGTAAGGAGCATTCTTCTCACTGATCACCAATGTAAGGAACATTCTTCCCACTGATCACCAATGTAAGGGACATTCTTCCCACTGATCACCAATGTAAGGAACGTTCTTCTCACTGATCACCAATGTAAGGAACATTCTTCTCACTGATCACCAATGTAAGGAACGTTCTTCTCACTGATCACCTATGTAAGGGACATTCTTCTCACTGACCACCAATGTAAGGAACATTCTTCCCACTGATCACCAATGTAAGGAACATTCTTCTCACTGACCACCAATGTAAGGAACGTTCTTCTCACTGACCACCAATGTAAGGAACATTCTTCCCACTGATCACCAATGTAAGGAACGTTCTTCTCACTGATCACCAATGTAAGGGACATTCTTCTCACTGATCACCAATGTAAGGAACATTCTTCCCACTGATCACCAATGTAAGGAACATTCTTCTCACTGACCACCAATGTAAGGAGCATTCTTCCCACTGATCACCAATGTAAGGAACATTCTTCCCACTGATCACCAATGTAAGGAACATTCTTCTCACTGACCACCAATGTAAGGGACATTCTTCTCACTGACCACCAATGTAAGGAACATTCTTCCCACTGATCACCAATGTAAGGAACATTCTTCCCACTGATCACCAATGTAAGGAACATTCTTCCCACTGATCACCAATGTAAGGAACATTCTTCTCACTGACCACCAATGTAAGGAACATTCTTCTCACTGACCACCAATGTAAGGAACATTCTTCTCACTGACCACCAATGTAAGGAGCATTCTTCCCACTGATCACCAATGTAAGGAACATTCTTCTCACTGATCACCAATGTAAGGAACATTCTTCTCACTGATCACCAATGTAAGGAACATTCTTCTCACTGATCACCAATGTAAGGAACATTCTTCTCACTGATCACCAATGTAAGGAACATTCTTCTCACTGACCACCAATGTAAGGAACATTCTTCCCACTGATCACCAATGTAAGGAACATTCTTCTCACTGATCACCAATGTAAGGAACATTCTTCTCACTGATCACCAATGTAAGGAACATTCTTCTCACTGATCACCAATGTAAGGAACATTCTTCTCACTGATCACCAATGTAAGGAACATTCTTCTCACTGATCACCAATGTAAGGAACATTCTTCTCACTGACCACCAATGTAAGGAACATTCTTCCCACTGATCACCAATGTAAGGAACATTCTTCCCACTGACCACCAATGTAAGGAACATTCTTCCCACTGATCACCAATGTAAGGGACATTCTTCCCACTGATCACCAATGTAAGGAACGTTCTTCTCACTGATCACCAATGTAAGGAACATTCTTCTCACTGATCACCAATGTAAGGAACATTCTTCTCACTGATCACCAATGTAAGGAACATTCTTCTCACTGATCACCAATGTAAGGAACATTCTTCTCACTGATCACCAATGTAAGGAACATTCTTCCCACTGATCACCAATGTAAGGGACATTCTTCCCACTGATCACCAATGTAAGGAACGTTCTTCTCACTGATCACCAATGTAAGGAACATTCTTCCCACTGATCACCAATGTAAGGAACATTCTTCTCACTGATCACCAATGTAAGGAACATTCTTCTCACTGATCACCAATGTAAGGAACATTCTTCCCACTGATCACCAATGTAAGGAACGTTCTTCTCACTGATCACCAATGTAAGGAACATTCTTCTCACTGATCACCAATATAAGGAACATTCTTCTCACCGATCACCAATGTAAGGAACATTCTTCCCACTGATCACCAATGTAAGGAACATTCTTCCCAATTGAGAAATGCTGCCTTGAAATGTCTTCTCTCATGAAAAACAACCATTAGCATTTCCTTGGTTTGGTGACAGGTTCACTTGAATCTGCAAATCGTGATGAAGATGTAGAATATTCCGGAGCCCGGGGAGTTCTCCTCATGACTCGGAAGGCACATTTGTGAGTTTATTTGTGAATGTCAGACGGCCTTTCTGTAACGAACGACTGACATCGGGAGAGCGGGATATTAAATATATCCACTTGTAAATACACACTGCTAGGGAAATATATACACCGTATACCTCTAGGTGCCCGCTCATGTCTTTAATAACACTGACAGAGAATTGTCCTGGGGGTGCAATAAATAATAAAATATGACATTTTAATCCTGATAGGCAATGTGGAAAATAATTGCCAGCCAAGCCTGCAGAGATCTCTGGGGTGATGGAGAGGAGAGGCCACAGATAATGGAATGGAAGGAATTATATTGGACGGACGTAATTAAATGGAAGAAAAGAGAAGGCTCGGCTTTACAGAAATCCACTGATTGGCTAAAGAAAACATTGAGGCTGTCAGTGCTCGGATTATTGTTACAATGTAACAGATTGACAACAACATTGACCATTGTGATTTCCGATCTGCAATGTTTGGTGCGCAGAGCAGCACCGAGAGCCTTGGTCTCCATAAAGTCTCCATAAAGTGTTCTGATTACCGTCCAACAGAAATGTCGACTAGACATGTGCAATCCGTTTCGTTTTTTTTTTTTTCGTTTTTCGTTAAAATTCGTTATATTCGTTCATTCGTTATCGTACAAATGAACTAACGATTTGCTAAATTTTTTTACGAACGTTCGAATCGAACGAATCCGAAAAACAACGAAAATCCGAATTGACCAAAATTAGAAACAACGAAACTACGAAAGAATAAAATCCGAAAAACGAAAACAGGAACAACGAAAATCAAAATGAACGAAAAAATTCGTACATTCGTAAGTTTTTTTTTTTTGTTGAATTAGTAATTTTCCGTGTCCCTTACAATGGCGCTGCTTAACGTGCTTCGAATGGATTGAACGAAAAAATTCGTACATTCGTAACTTTTTTTTTCGATTCGTAATTTTCTGTGTCTCTTACAATGGCGCCGATTAACGTGCTTCGAATGGATTGAACGAAAAAATTCGTACATTCGTAACTTTTTTTTTTGATTCGTAATTTTCTGTGTCTCTTACAATGGCGCTGCTTAAGCGCTTCGAATGGATTGAACAAAAAAATTCGTACATTCGTAACTTTTTTTTATTTATTTTCGATTCGTAATTTTCCGTGTCTCTTACAATGGCGCTGCTTAACGTGCTTCGAATGGATTGAACGAAAAAATTCGTACATTCGTAACTTTTTTTTTCGATTCGTAATTTTCCGTGTCTCTTACAATGGCGCTGCTTAACGTGCTTCGAATGGATTGAACGAAAAAATTCGTACATTCGTAACTTTTTTTTTCGATTCATAATTTTCTGTGTCTCTTACAATGGCGCTGCTTAACCACATGCCGACCGGCGCACGACGATATACGTCGACAGAATGGCACGTACAGGCAGGAGGGCGTATATATACGTCCCTCCTTTCGCCTGTCCGTGCCATCGGGAGCGCGCCGGGAGCGGCGCGCCCCCGCGCCGGTCGGGACCCCCGTGAGTCCGGCCGCGGTCCCCGCGGACTCGATCGCCGCGGGGACTCCCGCGATCGTCTCACGGAGCGGCTGAACGGGGAGATGCCGAGATAAACAGCATCTCCCTGTTCTGCCTAGCAACTAGTGACGCCGATCTCTGCTCCCTGTGATTGGAGCAGAGATCAGCATTCACTAGCTGACAGCCACGCCCCCCCACAGTAAAAAACACACCCCTAGGCCTACTTAACCCCTACACTGCCACCTTGTGGTTAACCCCTAAACTGCTAGTGTCATTTATACAGAAATCAATGCATTTAAATGCATTAATTGCTGTAAAAATGACAATGGTCCCAAAAATGTGTCAAAAATGTCCGATGTGTCCGCCATAATGTCGCAGTCACAAAAAAAAATCGCAGATCTCCGCCATTAATAATAAAAAAAAAATTATTAATAAAAATGCTATAAAACTATCCCCTATCTTGTAAACGCTATAACTTCTGCGCAAACCGATCAATAATCGCTTATTGCGATTTTTTTTACCAAAAATATGTAGAAGAATACGTATCGGCCTAAACTGAGGAAAAAAAATGTTTTTTTATATATTTTTTGGGGATATTTATTATAGCAAAAAATAAAAAATAATGCATTTTTTTCAAAATTGTCGCTCTATTTTTGTTTATAGCGCAAAAAATAAAAACCGCAGGGGCGATCAAATACCACCAAAAGAAAGCTCTATTTGTGGGAAAAAAAGGACGTCAATTTTGTTTGGGAGCCACGTCGCACGACCGCGCAATTGTCAGTTAAAGCGACGCAGTGCCGAATCGCAAAAAGGGGCCTGGTCCTTTGGCTGCAAATTGGTCCGGTCTGAAAGTGGTTAACGTGCTTCGAATGGATTGAACGAAAAAATTCGTACATTCGTAACTTTTTTTTTTTTTTTTTCGATTGGTAATTTTCCGTGTCTCTTACAATGGCGCTGCTTAACGTGCTTCAAATGGATTGAACGAAAAAATTCGTACATTCGTAACTTTTTTTTTTCGATTCGTAATTTTCAGTGTCTTTTAAAATGTAATAATAGCATACACATTACATAACATTATGAATTATGCTCCAATTACGAATCTACGAATGTTACGAATGTTACGAAAGTACGAATAAATCAATCTAACGAAAGTACGAATGTAACTAAATCTACGAAAATACGAATGCGTACGAATTTCGAATAAACGAAAATTAAACTAACGGAAAAACGATTCAACGAAAAAATAACTCTTACGAAAATACGAATCGTTACGAATACGAACACCGACGACTTACGAATTTACGAATCGTTACGAATCAACGGAAACTAAAGAAACGAAACGAAAATAAACACATTTTTCTATTGTGCACATGTCTAATGTCGACACCCTTGCCTGACAGAAAAGTGTGTGTAGCGGTGCCCCCCATAGGGGCTGCTTAGTGGTGTGGCCCACCTGTCACCCTGCCCGGCTCGGCATTCACCTCCCAGACACTCCAAGACAGAATGGGAATTATGGGATGCCCAATGAAATAATAGCACAGTTGCTAGGGACAACTTTGTACACTCTTTGTACACTTAAGCCTCATTACACACAATCAGATTTTCCGACGGGAATTGTGTGATGGCAGGCTGTTGGCGGAAAATCAGGCCGTTTGTACACTCCATCGGACAATTGTCGTATTTTCCACGGACAAATGTTGGATGGCAGGCTTTAAAATTTTCCGCGGACAAATGTCTGTTTGTCAGATTTTCCGAGCGTGTGTACACAAGTCCGTCAGACAAAAGTCCAAAGTACAAACACACATGCTGGGAAGCAAGGACGAGCCGGAAGCGGTCGGTCTTGTAAACTCGCATTCGTAATGGAGAATTAACATTCGTGACGCGGCAAATTATGAAATGTGGAAATGCAGCGCACAATTCTCTTCTTCTTTAATGGGATAATAATGAAGCTGCTTTGCTGGTGATACTGATGGAGTTATTGCAAACAAATTTTCAAAGGCTTTTATTTTATAGTGATATCAAGAATAATATTATTATGTTTTTTTTTTTAATTTTATTTGGGCAAGTTACCACACACCATTATCCGTAGTTTTTAAGATCAAAGATACAACTATGTTTACATTGTATTTATGTAACTTTCTATTCCCAAACTGTCATTTGAAGTAAAACACATAGCAAGTATTATTCTTCACAATTATTTTATTGTGCATTAAAAAAAGAAAACAAATAAAATTAGACATGATATCTGCCAATAGAACTAAACCAAAAAGTGCATTTTATGCATCCAAAAATATAGAAAATATACCAATCAAATCATTATTATTCAACCATAAATTAAAATAAAATATTCATGCATGTGTCCTGCTTCCTAATATAGGGGGATCACCAATGCCAAGAGTTGGTGAAAGAAGGGGTCCGTCATCCGGAGATATTCACAAAAATCATCCGGATTATTCTCCTGGAGCTCCCGCAGCAAAGGCATATGACAGAATTGGTCACTATTAATAAAGCGACCAATTTTTGGTCCAAAAAATCCTCCTCCTCCTCCTGTTCCTGGACTGGACTTGGGTCAAAGTAATAACTCCAAGGCCAGTAATAAATAACATGTTATCTCCTCTGATTCCGCAACATGGCTGGTTGACGAACGGCCGTTCAGAAATGAACTGAAAAGTGCTAAATGAAAAGCATGAACTAAAAAGCACGAATCAACACTCACCAAACTTCTACTAACACGAAATTAGCAGAAGGAGCACAAAGGGTGGCGCCTGACAATTGAACTTCCTCTTTGTAGTCTCGTAGTACGTCACTACGTTCGTGTTTGTTGGCCGACAATGTTGTACTGTTTGTATGCAAGACAAAATCCAGGCACACTTTGTTGGTTTTACTAGTAATATACTCTACCACTGAATTCAATTATAGTTTGTTATATTTTAATATGATACTCCTGTACAAATGTTAGTATTATTGTACAACTGTTATATCTAAGATCCAATAAAAGCTTATTGTTTAAAAAAAAAAATAATCCAGGCACACGCCCAGGGCCGCTGTTAGAAATCATGGGGCCCCGTACAGCGTACCTGACAGGGCCCCTTGGCCCCGCCCACAACCCCACCCCTGGCTCCGCCCCTGACCCCATGCTGTCACGAAATCTGGGGGGAATGGTGGCAGGAGCTGAAACATGTAACATGTTCCAAAAGGTGAACCTTTAAAGCGGTGTTTCGCCCAAAAAAATAAACATTAAAAGCCAGCAGCTACACATACTGCAGCTGCTGGCTTTTAATAAATGGACACTTACCTGTCCTGGAGTCCAGCGATGTCAGCACCCACAGCTGATGTTTCCATCAGCTGTCGGGTGCTCCACCACCATTGCAGGTACGGGAACCCGGCAGTGTAGCCTACTGCGCATGCGCAAGGCCCCGCTCCTCTCTCCTATTGGCCCGGCGGCCGGGGGAGGAGGAGGGAGCCCTGCGGTGACATCACAGCTCCACGTTAGGGACTCCTGGAAGTGGAAAAGGATACCTGATACCTTGTCCCCCCTCCCCCCAAATGGTGCCAATTGTGGCACCAGAGGGGGGGGAGGAATAAAATGAGCAGAAGTTCCACTTTTGGGTGGAACTCCGCTTTAACCACTTCAGCCCCGGACCAATTTGCAGCTAAAGGACCAGGCCCCTTTTTGCAATTCGGCACTGCGTCGCTTTAACTAACAATTGCGCGGTCGTGCGACGTGGCTCCAAAACAAAACTGACGTCCTTTTTTTCCCACAAATAGAGCTTTCTTTTGGTGGTATTTGATCGCCCCTGCGGTTTTTATTTTTTGCGCTATAAACAAAAATAGAGCGACAATTTTGAAAAAAATGCAATATTTTTTACTTTTTGCTATAATAAATATCCCCAAAGAATATATAAAAAAACATTTTTTTTCCTCAGTTTAGGCCGATACGTATTCTTCTACATATTTTTGGTAAAAAAAATCGCAATTAGCGATTATTGATTAGTTTGCGCAAAAGTTATAGCGTTTACAAAATAGGGGATAGTTTTATAGCATTTTTATTAATA
Source organism: Lithobates sylvaticus (assembly GCA_028564925.1). Taxonomy (NCBI): domain Eukaryota; kingdom Metazoa; phylum Chordata; class Amphibia; order Anura; family Ranidae; genus Lithobates; species Lithobates sylvaticus. The sequence goes on along the minus strand of CM053028.1, from coordinate 5,094,507 downwards.
TTTTTTTTTTTTATTAGTAATGGCGGCGATCAGCGATTTTTATTGTGACTTCGACATTATGGCGGACACATCGGACATTTTTGACACATTTTTGGGACATTTGTCATTTATACAGCAATCACTGCTATTTAAATAGCACTGATTCCTATGTAAATGACAGTTGTAGTTAGGGGGTTAACCACTAGGGGGCGGGGAGGAGTCAGTGTGACGTGTTGTGTTTTTTTTTACAGTAGGGGGGCGTGGCTGTACGTCTGACGTCATTGATCGGCGTTCCCGATGACAGGGAACCGCCGATCACTGACAGTCAGTGTAGGAAGCGCGGGGAGAGGTTTGTTTACACAGACCTCTCCCCGTTCTTCAGCTCCGTAACCCGATCGCGGGATACCAGCGGCGATCGGGTCAGCTGGTCCCGCGGCCGGGGTCGCGAGCGCGCCGCTAGCGGCGCGCGCGCGACCACGGGCAGGCACATGCACGATCACGTACAGGTACGTGATTCTGCCTGCCTGTGCCATTCTGCTGACGTATATATGCAGTGGCCGGTCGGGAAGTGGTTAATAACCATTATTATTCTAAACTTTTTACACTATCATAAAGCAGCAGAGATGTCTTATTTTAGAACTTTTTTGACAACAATTAATTAGCAGGGATGAGCTCAGGCATGTTCAGACTGTAGTCTGGACCCACCTTAGCTTTACAGCACCCCACCAACCATAACTGGATCTGAATGGGAGAGATGTCAGTGTTTTGACATTTGTGCCCATTCAGTTTGTGTCCTCATACACCACAGTCCATTTACATCAGGCTACCTCTGATCTGTCACATTTAGGTCTGGAAAAATAGAAAAGGATGTTCTTTTCCTTTTCTTTTTTTTTTTTTTTGACCTGAATGGACACAAGTCAATTCATATCTGGATTCCTGTAGACCTACATGGAGCTTTCAATCAGATCCACATCAGCGGCAGCCGGGGCTCAAAATTTATGGGGGGGGGCACAAACAAACTGAAAAATTCAGGAAAAAAAACCCATCAATTGCTGCCACTGTGCCATCATACGCAGCTACTGTACCCATCAATTGCCACCACTGTGCCATCATACGCACCCACTGTGCCATCAATTGCCACCACTGTGCCCATCAAACATAGCTACTGTGCCATCAAACGCACCCATCGTGCCCATCAAATGCCACCACTGTCCCATCATACGCAGTTACTGTGCCCATCAATTGCTGCCACTGTACCATCATACACAGCTACTGTACCCACTGGTCCACAGGAAAACCTGACAGACGGACCTAATTTCAAAGCTTGGGTTAAAAATTCTTAAAGGGGAGTGATTTGGGGGTGGTAAAAATGCAGCTTGGCTGTGTTTTTACTGTCCCTTCCCCCATCACATGTGTAAAGTAGCATCTCACTCTATGATCATGGTCATTATGATGATCAGAGAACAGCATGTTCTCTATGGCTCTGTCAGTGTAACATGCTGTGTGGTGCTGACATTCTTATGGCTGTGCTGTGTTATAGTCTGTAACACACAGTACAGCCATATATTAAGAATGTCAGCACCACACAGCATGTTACACTGACAGAGCCATAGAGAACATGCTGTTCTCTGATCATCATAATGACCATAAGCACACAATGGGGAGTGTGGGGACTGAGCCTCAGCCTGTGTGATGTGTCAGTGTGTGTGTGTAGGGGAATTGCTTGCCTGTTGACCAGCGTCGGGATTACTCTTTCAGTCCCTCTCTCTCTCAGGCTGCAGCACAGCAGGAGCCGCATTACAATTGAATCCATCCGCCGAGGAAAGCATACACTGAGCAGAGCAGGTACACTGATCCAGAGCAGAGAATGTATGCCTCCGCCCGAAAATGGAGAAAAAGTCCCTCTTCTGCTCTCACCTCCTGGGCCCCTCTATTAACCTGATGGGGCCCAGGAAGGTACTATATACCTTGCCAATCAAGTAGGTGCAATCAAGTAGGTTAATAAAGTTATTTAGCTATTTCGTTTTTTAGCTGGAAATCTGCTCGGGCCCCCCCTGCTGGCTGGGCCCGGTACAACAGGGCTGGCTGTACTGCCCTATCAGCGGCCCTGCACACGCCTTCGGACAAAAGTCTGAGGCTTTGTCTGCGGAAAATCCGATCGTGTGTACGAGGCTTTACTCTTCACTTCCTATCTAGTGGTTCGCTCCATTCCTCCTGGATGTCGCTTCCTATTTTGTGGTTCCATGAACAGCTAGCACATGGTGGTATCCAGGCCTGACACTGGCTCAGCCAGGCCTAAGTAACAGAGGTAGTCATACCTGAATTAGGTGGTTAAGGTCATGAAGAGTCCCTTTTCCAGGCAAGAGTCCATTATTTGCAGTAAATTCCGCATGAAGTAGCAATAAGCCATAAAAATACAGATACTGGTAGCATAAGTTCATAAAATTCATACCACTTGGAACCCCAACTGGGCTCCCACAAGGGGGTGCTGTGTTAGAGTAATGGCTACATCTGGCTTTGTCTCCCTCTCATCTCTCTCTGGGTACTAATGAGCCACTATTTATATGGAATGGCCTGTAGGGAGTAGTGACCTCCTTCTAAGGATCCACCAGCTCAGCAAGTCAACCAAGGGGAACAGTGTCCTTAACCGGTTCCCAACCGGCTGGCGTACATTTACTGCGGCACAATAGCACCGCTGTGCGAAACCCCGTATATATATGGGGTTTCCTTTAACTGCCGCCAGAGGGTGCGCGCGCTGCATGGCGGGGGAACCCGATGCACGTGCGATCGCGTGCACGAGCGCCAGCACGGGGATTTGTGTATGTAAACGCACAAATCCCCCGGCTGCGAGAGGAGTGGAGACATGTCGTTTGCTCCTAGTAAGTAGGAACAGCGAAATGTCTCCTCTCCTACTCAGTCCTATCCTCATACGGTTAGAACACAGTGAGGGAACAGTGTTGTGCAGACTGAGGGGAACTTTTGCAGACTGGGGGGATTTGTGTAGACTTGGGGGGGCTTATACAGACTGGGGGGAACTTATTCATGTACAGACTGTAGGGGACATGTGCAGATTGGGGGGTATTTGTGCAGGCTGGGGGTATTTGTGCAGACTGGGGGGAGAGGTATGGGGAACTTGTGCAGACTGGGGGGCAGTGAGGTTGGGACTTGTGATGACTTGGGGGGGGGGGGGTTGGTGGGAGTATCTTGGCATACGGGGGAATCGGTGGATAGTAGTGGGGGTGCCAAGGTCAACTTTTGCACCGGGGCCCATAAGCTTCAAGATGTGCCTCTGTTTGGAGAATTTAGTTCCTCTTTAGCTTCTCGCTTGCTGTAACGTAACATATACTGAATGTGCTTCAGCAAAAAGGTGTGACGACAAAAGGGTGGGCAGCTGATGGGCAGACAATGTTTCTGTTCTGAAAGATTGTTTGTTGCATGCTGCAGAGACGGACCCTTGGTCCCTGTGAGGAAGCAGTGGTCTCTCTGCAGAGGTCGAACACACCCCTTACTGAGTCCTACCTATAGATCTACAATCAACAAACAAGTAGATTGTTCTGCTGATTAGAGAGGTCTAGCTCTAACTAAGCAATGGGCATGCCAGACTTCTGCAGAGAAATCGCTGCTTCCCAACAGAGAGCAAGTGCCCCACTCTGCAGCACTGTTCCTACCAAATAGAACCTTTTAGCTCTCCAATCGACAAAGCTCATGTTCCCTGCTGATTAGAGAGATCTAGCTCTGTCTAAACAGGAGGAGTGTCGGCCCTCTGCAGAGAGACCACTGCTTCCACACAGAGAAGGATGGTTCCTCTGTGTATAGCATTGGGGGTCAATTAGACCCCTGATGTCTTCCCAGTCACACTAGCCAAGGAATGACATCTGTGAACCAGAAAGTGATGCAATACATTTGTCGCAGGAGGGATCTGTTCCCCAAGTTCCTCCTTGCTTTCCCCGGGATGCTGTTTCCTGAGGCCCCAAGCTCCCCAGAGGGACAGGAGAACCTGGGAACAAGAGTGGGTCCCTTCAGTGAGGAAAGGGGGTGGTGGCGCATTTTGAGAGCCCTAAAAAAGTGATCAGGTGGCTCTAGAGCCGCCCAAGTCACTTTTATCAGAAAGCCCTTCCTAAAGTGATAGTAAAGCCTTGATTTTTTTTGTCTTTTTTACAACCACTTTAAAGCCAATTCCAAGCTCATCACATCTGTAGATGCAGAAGCCCCTTAACCCCTTGTCTACCATGCTGTTTGTAAACGTACTTTGGTAGACAAATGGTTAAGGGGTGTATTTATTTAGGAAAAAAACAAAAACATAGCTGTTTAACCATTGAGACTGAATACCGTATATACTCGGGTATAGGCCGACCCGAATATAAGCCGAGGCACCTAATTTTACCACAAAAAAAATGGAAAAACTTATTGACTCGAGTATAAGCCTAGGGTGAGAAATGCGCAGCTACTGTAAGTGGAAAAGAGGGTCAACAATGCCCATTTGCAGCCTCACTGTGCCCATTTGCAGCCTCACTGTGCCCATTTACAGCCATAGGTCCCCCGAACTTCAAACTTGGTCACTGGACCCAAAGGGTCCTGAAATGACATTGCTGCAGATGGACACAGTTGACCGACTTTGGGGCCCCATATCTTTTGGCCACTCGGTGCTAGCAACCCCAAATTTGGTATGCAAACTCACAACATATGGCACTACAACATATCCAATGGGATAGATGGGGTTCCTATTACCAAGTGACCCTGAAATACGGGGCCCCAAATCGGTTCAGAAAATGTCAAGCACTTTTCTGCAGCAGAGAATGACATTTTCTGAACTGACTTTAGGGCCCCATATCTCATATATGCCTAGTACAGATGGAAGGAATCTTGGGGCGCAATCCTGACCCCTGCACTGTGTACATAGCACACCCTCACTCCCTGCACTCTGTACATAGCACACCCTCACTCCCTGCACTCTGTACATAGCACACCCTCACTCCCTGCGCTCTGTACATAGCACACCCTCACTCCCTGCGCTCTGTACATAGCACACCCCTTAAAATCCATGCACTCTGTAGGTAGCGCACCCCTAAATCCCTGCACTCTGTACATAGCACACCCCTGAATTCCTCCACACTGTACATAGCGCAATGAAATGAAAATAAATAGACCGCGCTAATAAAACATTTTTTTTACCAAAATGGGAAAAAGATAAAATCCTAACCTAAAAGGCTGCTGCTAGAGGTGGGATACTGACACATAAAATCATACAAATGGGTAAAGCTGCGCCAATGAAAACTGGTTACAGATAAATAAAAAGGAGAACACAAATGACCAAATAATTACTGTACAAAAAAAGGGGTAAAGTGCATATAAAGCGTGACCATGGAAGAACACACAAATTCTGATAAATAAAGTCCAGTGAGGACTGCATTAGTCCTGATTATATGTCTTCTTTAGTATACAAAGCCTGGTTGCATGTAGTCGGCAGACTTGTATTTTGTAGCAAATGAAACACCACTGTGACAGATCTAAAAAATCACACTGTGACATGCAAGAGTTCTGTGCGATCCCATCCACCTTTTGAATTTGGCGCTTACCAGATGGCTAAATATAAAGAGCACTGCATATGAAGCCTGCAACTTCCCGGATAAGAGATGACTGATAGGGCCGATCAAATCAGGAACAACCACTCAAAAGGAAAGAGGGACCTCCACAACCTCCGCTCCACTCAGGGACATCCAACTGGTTAACTCATCCACAGATGGTTTGAGGTCTGGATTTAAAAAAATGATTTCTGCTTGCATTCAAGCAGAAATCATTTTTTTAAATCCAGACCTCAAACCATCTGTGGATGAGTTAACCAGTTGGATGTCCCTGAGTGGAGCGGAGGTTGTGGAGGTCCCTCTTTCCTTTTGAGTGGTTGTTCCTGATTTGATCGGCCCTATCAGTCATCTCTTATCCGGGAAGTTGCAGGCTTCATATGCAGTGCTCTTTATATTTAGCCATCTGGTAAGCGCCAAATTCAAAAGGTGGATGGGATCGCACAGAACTCTTGCATGTCACAGTGTGATTTTTTAGATCTGTCACAGTGGTGTTTCATTTGCTACAAAATACAAGTCTGCCGACTACATGCAACCAGGCTTTGTATACTAAAGAAGACATATAATCAGGACTAATGCAGTCCTCACTGGACTTTATTTATCAGAATTTGTGTGTTCTTCCATGGTCACGCTTTATATGCACTTTACCCCTTTTTTTGTACAGTAATTATTTGGTCATTTGTGTTCTCCTTTTTATTTATCTGTAACCAGTTTTCATTGGCGCAGCTTTACCCATTTGTATGTACATAGCGCACCCCTGAATCAGTGCCCTCTGTACGTAGCGCACTGCTGAACCCTGCACTCTGTACATAGTGCACCTCTGACTCCCTGCACTCTGTACATAGCACACCCCTTAAAATCCATGCACTCTGTAGGTAGCGCATCCCTGAATCCCTGCACTCTGTACATAGCGCATCCCTGAATCCCTGCACTCTGTACATAGCGCACCCCTGAATCCCTGCACTCTGTACATAGCGCACCCCTGAATCTCTGCCCTCTGTATGTAGCGCACTGCTGAATCTCTGCCCTCTCTATGTAGCGCACTGCTGAATCTCTGCCCTATGTACGTAGCGCACTGCTGAACCCTGCACTCTGTACATAGCATAATCCTGACGTAATCCTGAACTCTGCACTCTGTACGTAGTGCGACCCAAATACAACCGGCCCTTTGAGAACAACCACACTGCTGATGCGGCCCTCGATGAAATTGAGTTTGACACCCCTGTGGTAGAGAGTGGTTTACCCAGACTATCCCCCCCCCCCCCCCGTAGAATAGCTTCAGTTCTGGACAAGGTTAAGTTTACGGGCTGATTGCCAAATTGCGTCTGAAAGGCATGTCTCAACTGAAGGAACCTAAACAGCTATGACTTGGGGGAGGGCGTATTTCTCTTTAAGGGAGTTGAATGTCTGGAGTACACCCCCCTCACAGATTTGGCTAAGATATTTTATCCCTTAATGCCACATACACACGATCAGCCAGCAAAAGACCGATGAGAGCTTTTCATCGGAAAATGCGACCGTGTGTAGGCTCCAATGGAATTTTGCTGGCGGAATTCCTGCCAGCAAAAATTTGAGAGCATGTTCTCAATTTTTCTGACGGAAAAGGTTTCTATCGGAAATTCCAATCGTCTGTAGCAATTCCGACGCGCACAATTCCTACGCATGCCCGGAAACAATTTGACGCATGCTCGGAAGCATTAAACTTCATTTTTTCTTGGCTCGTCGTAGTGTCGTACATCACCGCGTTCTTGACGGTCGGAATTCCGTCGGGAAAACCATCAGAGTTTTTTCCGACGAGAATTTCCGATCGTGTGTACGCGGCATTAGAAGCCCTTCTTTCATTATCTTAATGTTTTTGTTTTTCTATTTTGTTTTTTTATTCTCTGTATTTGACCCTTTTGATAAACAGTTTTAATAAACTTTACCATAAAGAATTATTATTGCTGTCTACGTGAGACCCCGGTGAAGGTTTTTATCGGCGGGTTAGAACGTTCCTTTAGGCGGGTGAAGGTGTTGTCAGGACGGAAGTGTTGATTTGCGCGGTGTCTGCCCCCGATATCCTCATACGATCGGACACCTTTGTTGTTTGACAGGTCGCATTATTCACGGCGAACGCCGTCCCTAAAGGTGATGCTGATGGTGACTGCTCACTTTGGAAACTTTTCTTTATCGCTGAAGGACGCTGTGTACTTTTTTGTGCGATCCATAAACCTTAAATGTTTATTTATACAGGTTTTATTTTCTGTGAATTTATTTATCATACCATTTATCTCAAAGTATTTTTTTATTTTTTTTGCTAGTACAGCCGTGGCCAAAGGTTTTGAGAATGACACAAATATACATTTTCACAAAGTCCGCTGCCTCCGTTTTTATGATGGCGATTTGCATATACTCCAGAATGTTATGAAGAGCGATCAGATGAATGAATGAATGAATGAATAATTCATTAATTAATAAAAATAAAATTAATAAAGAATTGAACTAACTTTTTATTTATTTATATTTATAAATTCTTTATTTAATCACCCGCTGTCTGAGGCAATTTTTTTCAAATCAGTATTTTTTCTAGAAAATTACAAAAACGCTGTATATTTTTCAAAAGTGAGGTCCCGGAGAATAAAATGGAGGCTGTTGCAATTTTTTTTTCCGTCACTCGATATTTGTGCAACATTTTAAAATAAAATAACGACGTCACTGCTGCGCGTTTTATAAAAACGCTGCGCAAATACCGTGTGACATAAAAAGTTGCAACGACTGCCATTTTATTCTCTAGGGTCTCTGCTTAAAAAAAAAAACATATTTCCTGACAGACTCCATGGCAGCCAACGTGTGGGTTTAGTCCCGCCTCCACTACCCTATAGGACGTTACTCCCATAAATCTTTGCTCCCTGCCAGAGGCCGTGTTCTTTTTTTGTCCTCCTCCGAAGGACCTATACTATGTCTTTCTACCTGAAGATTATCGTTCCCCCCTGTGATACGGACTGGCCGAGCGACTGGGAGTCGCACATTTCCAATAAGCTCTGGCTACTAGCGGAGTATGGAAAGGGGCATATGGAAGAGGCGCTGAAGAGGTGTGTTCCTGGTCACTGACAAGGCAGAACCGCGTTATGGTCGTTAATCCTGGCTACTAGCAGGTGACTGTTTCCCCCTACAAAGTCCGGCATGTAAGTTTTTCCTACCTTCGGCCAAACGATCGTTCACAGGAGGGGTGAGTTCTGCATGGCAGCCTTTTTTCTGTTGTTTTTGGCAGTGTATTTTGTGCTGGTTCTGTGTCCCCATACACCGCTGGTGCGGTGTGTCTGGTCATCATGGCGGCTGGTTCCTTGTGCGTTCCAGCCGCCGAGTCCCTTCCTCGTTCGCCGCGCGGTCGTTCTGCGCATGCGCAGAGCCAGCGCGAGAACGAGGCTTGGTTCGCGCATGCGCGTAGCGGTATTCGCGCATGCGCACTAGCATCGTGGCCGTCGCGCTGATGACGTCACGATAGGCGGCAGATTTAAAGGGGAAAGACAGATTTCAGGCTCTGGAATGCCTGTAAGTCTGCAGAAGCACTCCAGAGAGCCCGTTTTTTCTACAAAAGGTAGGGAATCCTTGGTGGCCTGCTCTGCTGTCTTTGTTTGATGTTTTTTTTTTGTAGTTTTTGATTTGGGTCAATTCTGTTTGCAGCATAATGGACCTTCCCGGACCACTTGTGCCGTCACCGCCTGCTAGTGGCCAGCCCTCTCGCAGCAGGTATTTTAGGGGGGGCATTCCCTGGGGTGCCTGCTGGGGGAGGGGGGAGGGTGGAACATCATCATAGGTGATGTTCCGCTGACACGGTGGATCTGTCTTTTTCTTTCAGCCCTTCCAGGTCTACTCAACACCGGAGTTCGCATAAAGGAAGCGGTTCATCTAAATCCCGCCGGCACTCCTCTTCCAGATCTAGACACCATGGTTCTTCTGCGAGATCCAGTCATCGTAGCCGGGAACCATCCCGCTCTTCTACGACTCGCCCCAGCCATTCTGAAGGGTCATGCTGGGGGTGTAGGGCTCAAGTCCCTAGGGACAAGTCCCTTTGTGATGCCTGTTACGTAAAGGCGACTGGAGAAAGGACTGACTCTGGCCAACAGTTAAAATCTATGGTGGAGAAGATGGTCAAGGACAGCTTAAAGGAGCTGGAAGCCCCTCATGTATCTCCTGTAGAGTCGCCCAAATCTCCTGTGAGGGATACCCAGGTTCAAGATACTTGGGAAGCCTCGTTACCAAGCCATCCATCCGCGGATCTCTCCGATAGTGAATCTGAGGAGGATGTGGCTGGTTCCGGTTTTGATTTTGCTCTGCTCCCTCCGTTGGTCAAAGCCATCAAGGAAACCTTGAATTGGGAAGAGCCGGTGACGGCTCCAGCGAAGCAGAGAAAATTTTTCAAACAATTAAAGAAGGAGCGGATCAGTTTTCCCTTTCTGTCGGAACTAGGAGAGGTTATTACGGAAGAATGGGGAAAGGTAGAGAAGAAGAACTCTCTCCTGCCAAAAATTCAGAAGCTGTACCCATTCAGAGAAGAAGAGGTAAAGCAGCTGGAATCACCCCCCCTAGTGGATGCGGCAGTAATGCGGTTGGTCAGACATGTGACCCTTCCCTTAGAGGACACGGTCTCCTTCAAGGACGCTCTAGACAGAAGAATTGATTCTGACCTGAAGCGGGTCTACCTTATGGCTGGCACGGCCTGTAAACCGGCCCTGGCTCTGGTGGCCTTGTCTAGAGCAATGGAGGTCTGGTCCGACAGTGTCGACGAGACACTCAGGGGTGTCTCAGAAGAGCTAGCCAGGAGTTCTCCTATACAGGAGCTGAGGCTGGCCTCGGCTTTCTTGGGGGAGGCCTCAATTGACATTATTCGTCTCCTGTCTCGAGTTATGCTATCCTCTGTGACTGCCAAGCGTGCCCTGTGGCTCCGTCCTTGGCTGGCCGACCCGGCATCTAAGCAGGTTTGGTGCCGGATCCCCTTTGACGGTTCGTCTTTGTTTGGGAATAGGTTGGATAGTGCTATAACTCGGGCCACGGGCGGTAAGTCTGGGTTCCTTCCCCAAGACAGACGCCAACAAAATCCCAGAGGTTCGTTTCCAAGGAAGCAAGGTCAAGACCGTGCCAGGGAGGCACGCAGTTACAGGCCCGGGAAGGAATTCTCCAGGTCTTGGAGGTCCAGGCAATCATCTTTCAAAAAAGCTACAAAAAGCAGTTTGTCGGGTGACAAACAACCGACCAAGTCCTTTTGAGAGCGAGCCCGTCCAGACGGACCGGGTGGGAGCTCGCCTGCTCCTTTTTCGGCACGTCTGGGCGGCCTCAATCCAGGATTTCTGGACCGTCAGGACGGTTTCCTCAGGACACACTTGGACGTTCAGCAGGGTCCCCAAGTGCAGGTGTGTCCCCACATCCATTCCAACATCAGAAGGAAAAAGGATGATACTTTCAACCTACGTAAAATCTTTATTGGAACAAGGCGCAGCTATTCCCGTGCCAGTCGAGCAACGTGGTATGGGAATATATTCCCCTCTTTTCTTAGTCCAGAAGAAGAGCGGGGCGTGGAGACCCGTAATAGACCTGACATATCTGAACCGCTTCATAAAGAAGGAGAGGTTCAAGATGGAGACCCTGGCCACAATCCAACAGTCAGTACAGCCAGGGGATTGGATGGTCTCCATAGACCTAAAAGACGCCTACTTCCACGTGCCCGTCGCAAAAGACTTCCAACAGTTCCTGCGGTTCTCCATAGACCAGGTTCATTTACAATTCACTTGCCTTCCCTTCGGTCTGTCCACTTCTCCACGTACCTTCTCGAAGGTCCTACTAGCAATCGTAGCTCTACTAAGGATCAGAAAAATCCGGATCCATCACTACCTGGACGATCTACTCTTGTTGGCTCAGGACAGAAGTTGTCTGGTAGATCACAGAGATCAGACCATCTCAACGCTCAAGGAGTTCGGATGGCTCCTGAATACGGAAAAAAGCCAGCTGGAACCTTCACAGTATCTCGTGTTCCTGGGAGCATTCTTCAACACGGTGAGAGGTACCATCTCTCTGCCCGAGGAAAAGGTCAGAATAGTGCGAGACAGGATCCACCTGGCTCTCGCGTCCCCTCATCTCAGCACTCGGTATTGCCTGAAGGTCATAGGCACCATGGTGTCCACAATACCGATGGTGAAGTGGGCACAGTGGAGAATGCGTCCTTTTCAGAAGGGTTTTCTTCTCCAGTGGTCGGGAGACAAAGTCCAGACAATTCGTGTCACTCAAGTCATGAGGAGTTCCCTCTTCTGGTGGCTTCAGCGAGAGAACCTACTGAATTGCCATTCCCTTCTTCCGATCAGGTGGATAACAGTAACATCAGATGCCAGCAACAGAGGTTGGGGGGCCCATTGTCTGATGGAGGTGGCTCAGGGCACTTGGGACTTTCCCTCTCGAGGGATAGTCTCGAACGTCCTGGAGTTGCGTGCAGCCTTTCTAGCTCTGGTGGCCTTCCCTCATCTGATATCGGGAGAGTCGGTTGTTCTCAGATTGGACAACACAACAGCTGTTGCCTACATAAGGAAACAAGGGGGCACCAGGAGTCGTTCCCTACTGGCAGAAGTGGAACCTATCATGCGCTGGGCACAGAGGAATCTAGCCAACCTGACGGCAACCTATGTTCCCGGGGTTCTCAACGTCCAAGCGGACTTTCTCTCAAGGGTGCAGCTGGACAACAACGAGTGGGCTCTGCACGAGGAGGTGTTCAGTTGGGTGGTATCCCTAGGGATCTCTCCAGAAGTGGATCTCTTTGCCTCCCAGTACAACAGGAAGCTGGCGAGATACTACTCGCGGTTCAGGGATCCACAAGCTTACGGGGTGGATGCACTAACGGAGCGCTGGTGGTTCCGCACAGCCTATGCCTTCCCTCCAACTCCGATCATCTTTCAATTCCTGAGGAGACTCAGATGGGAGGAAGTGGAGATGGTGGCTATAATCCCACACTGGCCCAACAGACCGTGGTTTCCTCTCCTGTCTCTGCTCAGCTTCCGAGACCCAGTTCCTCTTCCGACCCGTCGGGACCTGCTCTCCCAGGGCACGATCCTCCACCCGTGTCCAGGTCACCTACAGTTGAAGGCCTGGTTCTTGAGAGGGGAAGGTTGGAGGCACTAGGGTGTCCCAAGGAGGCTATTCCCACCCTCCTGAGTGCAAGGAGGCGTAGCACCAACAAAGTATATGAGCGGATCTGGGCAAGATTTTCGTCCCATATGTCTTCCAGAGCCAATTCATGTGGTTCCCCGGCAGTTCAGGACATCCTAAGTTTTCTGCAGTCAGGTCTGGACCTACCTTTGTCGGTCAGTTCCCTTCGTGTTCAGGTGTCAGCTATTTCCGCCTTCACGGGAGTGTCATGGGCCAAACATGCCCTTATCCAACAATTTTTCAAAGGGGCAATGAGATTGAGACCCCAAAGGAAGCCAAGATTCCCTAAATGGGATCTGCCTCTTGTTTTGGACTTTTTTTTCTCATCTGGACAAGCCGCTTTCTGTCAGAGAGCTTACGTTAAAAACCGCCTTTTTAGTGGCCGTCACCTCGGCAAAGAGGGTGTCTGAAATCCAGGTTCTAGGAGCCAAAGAACCTTTCCTAACCTTCTTTCCAGACAGAGTGGTTCTGGTTCCGATGTTAGGGTCAAACCCTAAAGTCACCTCAGTTTTTCACCAGAATCAAGAAATTTCTCTACCCACCTTCAGGTCCACTGGAGTCTCAGATGTTCACCCTTTGGATGTTGGGGGTTCCCTGAAACAATACTTGGAAGTTACAGCCTCATTCCGCCAGTCGGACTATCTCTTCGTCCTGTTCTATGGAAAACACAAGGGCTCCCGAGCATCAGTCAGATCTATTGCTGCTTGGATAGTTCAAGCGATCCAGTGGGCGTATAAGGAGAAGGGGTTGGCTCCTCCTCAGGCGGTGACAGCACACTCAACCAGAAGTCTCTCAACTTCGTGGGCAGCCTCGCGCCATGTAGCTCCTGATGTGATATGCAGAGCGGCGTCTTGGTCGTCAATCCATACTTTTATGTCACACTACTGTGTTGAGCCAGCGGCTCTGTCTTCAGTTGATTTTGGTGCTAAAGTTTTGTCAATTGACGGTGTCAAATAAATCTTTGTTTGTTCAGCATTTTGCCCACCCGGGTGTGTATGGCGAGTTATTTCCCACACGTTGGCTGCCATGGAGTCTGTCAGGAAAACGGAAAATTCCTATCTAAATACTTACCGTAATTTTCCTTTCCTGATGGACTCCATGGCAGCCGGAGTTCCCTCCCAAATGGCTGGAGTAGGATAGTTACCGAACACGGCCTCTGGCAGGGAGCAAAGATTTATGGGAGTAACGTCCTATAGGGTAGTGGAGGCGGGACTAAACCCACACGTTGGCTGCCATGGAGTCCATCAGGAAAGGAAAATTACGGTAAGTATTTAGATAGGAATTTTCCGTTATAATGTTTGGAGGTTCTGAGTAATTTTCTAGAAAAAAAATAAATGATTTTTACGTGTAGGAGCGAATTGCCAGAATCGGCCCGGATGGGAAGTGGTTAAATCAGGTTGATGTTGCCAAAAAATAAATAAAAATGAAAGCAGGTGAGACCAAATTTCCTCTTTGCGACACTTTAGAAAAAAATATTTTATGATTAAAATAAAAAAAAAATTCCTTCTATAAACCGAGAGGTGAAAGTGGAACAAAAATATTTTTTTGTTTTTTTTGATCTCAGCATTTTTAGCCTGGAGGAGAGATTTGGGGTCTTAAAGACCCCCCCCCCCCCCCCACATCCCCATATAGAGGACCTGTCATGTACCATTCCTATTACAGGGGGTGTTTACATTCCTTGTAATAGGAATAAAAGTGATCAAAAAAAATTTATTTAAAGAGAAAGTGTAAAAATAAAAAAGTAAAAGTAAAATGCAATGAAACAGTTAAAAAAATAAAAAAAGCGGTTGAAAAATCACTGCGCAAATACCGTGTTGCATAAAAAATTGCAACGACTGACGTTTTATTCTCTAGGGTCTCTGCTAAAAAAAAAAAAAAAAAAAAAAAAAAAAAAAATATATAATGTTTGGGGCTTTTTTTTTAATAATTTTTTTAATATTTTCCAGAAAAAAGATGAAAGCAGGTAAGACCAAATTTCCTCTTCGCGAAACTTTAGAAAGATGTATTTTATGATGAAAAAAACTAAAAAAAAATCCTCCTCTAAACCGAGAGGTGAAAGTGGAAGAAAAATAAAATAATAGGAGTGTCATTTCAGGTTAAGAGTCCTTTTTGTTTCAATGTATCGGCTTGTCGGATTGGACGGCGCCGCGGCTGTAATTTAGGTCGCGGTTAATTTGTCATTATTATGCGGAATGCTAATTACCGCCATTCCCCGGCAATTTGTTGCGACCCGAAGTAAATGTTGGAGACCTACAGCAACTTTCCTAAAAATGAATTAATAACGCTTGTAGCGAGGGACTGAAGCATTAACATCGGCGACCTTCATTTGAATATCGGCAGCGCATTCGCTGCCTCGGATGTTTACTAGATAATCGGCGCCCGTCTTCAGGGACTAATCCTTGTGTAGGAAACGTTGTGCACACGCCGAGAAACTCTGCCGTCATCTAAACTGGTTAATAGCCGAAGGAAACCAACCAAAGCGCAATAAATAACGATCAACTGCGAAACAAATTATCTAAGCAAATACGTTTTTTTTTTCTTAGACACCAACATTAAAAAAAAAAAAAAAAATTTTTATAAATTCTTTATTTTACAACCTGCTGTGTGGACAGCAGGCGGTTCAATAAAAAATGTATAAAAAAAATATATATTTACATTTCTAAATTTTTTTAATTTAAATTTTTTAAATTTTTCATATACATCTTAAAACCAGCGTTTTTTCCTGGAAAATTACAAAACATTCTATATTTTCTGAAAGCGGAGGCCCTGGAGAATAAAATGGTGGCTGTTGACATTTTTTTATGTCACATGATATTTGTGTAACATTATAAATTAACATAATTTTTTTTTCTTTATAAATTTTTAAAACTTAAAGTAACTTTTTATTTATTTACATTTATAAATTCTTTATTTCATCACCTGCTGTGTGGACAACAGGTGGTAAAATAAAGAATTTATAAAAAAAAAATAAAAAATTTAATTTTTTTTAATTTGACATTTTTAAATTTTTCACATACATCTTAAAACCAGCGTTTTTCCTAGAAAGTTACAAAAGATTATATATTTTCTGAAAGCGGAGGCCCTTGAGAATAAAATGGTGGCAGTAAAAGCGCAATAAATAACGATCAACTGCGAAACAAATTATCTAAGCAAATAAGTTATTTTTTTCTTAGATACCAACATTAAAAAAAAAATTACATTTTTATAAATTCTTTATTTTACAACCTGCTGTGTGGACAGCAGGTGGCTCAATAAAGGATTTATAAAAAAATATATATTTACATTTCTAAATTTTTTTAATTTACATTTTTTTAATTTTTCACATACATCTGAAAACCAGCGTTTTTCCTACAAAATTACAAAACATTATATATTTTCTGAAAGCGGAGGCCCTTGAGAATAAAATGGTGGCTGTTGCCACCTTTTATGTCACATGACATTTGTGTAACATTTTAAATCAAAAAAAATTAAACTAACTATTGATTTATGTTTATAAATTCTTTATTTAACCACCTGCTGTCTGGGGCAATTTTTTTTATTTTTTCTTAAACATCCTAAAACCAGCATTTTTCCTAGAAAGTTAAAAAAAAACATTATATATTTTCTGAAAGCGGAGGCCCTTGAGAATAAAATGATGGTTGTTGCCATCTTTTATGTCACATGACGTTTGTGTAACTTTTTAAATTAAAATAATTATTTTTAAATAAATTCCTAAAAATTAAACTAACTTTATTTATGTTTATAAATTCTTTATTTAACCACCTGCTGTCTGGGGACATTTTTTTTTTTTTTTACTTAAACATCCCTAAAACTAGCATTTTTCCTAGAAAACTACAAAACCTTAGATATTTTTCGAAAAGCGGGTGCCCTAGAGAATGAGATGGTGGCCGTTGCAATTTTTTTTAATGTCACATGATATTTGTACAACATTGTAAATTAAAATAACTTTTTTTTTTTTTTATATAAATTCTTTATTTCAACACCTGCTGTCTGGGGCTATTTTTACATTTTTCTTAAACATCTTAAAATCTGCATTTTTCCTAGAAAGTTACAAAACATTATATATTTTCTGAGAGCGGAGGCCCTTGAGAATAAAATGGTGGCTGTTGTAACCTTTTATGTCAGATGACATTTGTGTAACATTTTAAATCAAAATAATATTTTTTTCTTAATAAAATTCCTAAAAATTAAACTTTGCATTTATTTATGTTTATAAATTTTTTATTTAACCACTTGCCATCCGGGACAATTTTTAAACTTTTCTCACAAATAGTAAAATCTGCATTTTTCCTATAAAATTACAAAACTTTATATATTTTTCGAAAGCGGGTGCCCTGGAGAATGAGATAGTGACCGTTGCAAATTCTTTTATGTCACATGATATTTGTGCAACATTGTAAATTAAAATAACTTTTTTTTTTTTTTATTATTTATAAATTCTTTATTTCAACACCTGCTGTTCGGGGCTATTTTTACATTTCCTGACAGACTCCATGGCAGCCTACGTGTGGGTTAACCCCGCCTCCTCTCCAATGCTATAGGACCCCATTCCCATAAATGAACACTCACCACTCCATACTGTGTTCCTTTTTTGTCCTCCTATGGACCTTCACATTTTGTTCGCTTCTGCGTTCCAGCTCGCCGTATTCTTCAGGCTTCTCGTCCGCCTCGGCGGTTTGCGCATGCGCACTGGCCTCTGGTGAGATGGAGGCTTGGTTTGCGCATGCGCGGTCCGGTGGACGCGCATGCGCGATACGGCCATGCTCCACGGCGCAGGCGCGAGGTGGAGGGGCGGTGACGTCACGGGCGGGGAATTCAAAAAGCAGGCTGCTGCTTCAGTGTCACTGGGTTCTACCAGTGTTTTGGAAGCAGCAAGCATGTTCCCCAGCCCTCGGCCCCAACACTAAGGTCAGTTCTATTTATAACACCTATGCCTATGCCTGTGTAAATGCCTAAAATGTCTAAAAAAAATAAATAAAATGTTTTTATTAATTAAATTAATTTTTAATGTATATGTATATATGGTATATGAAGTTTTAAAAAAAAAAAAAAGAAAGAAAGAGATTTTCTTTTTCTTGGTAGGATATATATTGGTATATATATGTATATTAAAAAAAAAAAAAAAAAAAAAAAACGGGCATGCATTTTTTCTGGGCTAGTGTTGCCGGCAGGTTGCTTAAGTCGCATTTTTTTCTTGCAGACTGCAGTGATCATATTTGACGCTCTTCGTCCAGAGATTATGGACAAATCACCGCCTTTAAGTGGCCAGCCCTTACGCACTAGGTATGTGCTGGTAAGGGAGGGGTGGAGGTACAACTGCATTTTATTTTGCATTCTGATGCCTTTGTTTTCCCCTCCTCCTGTGTGTCTTCTTGCTTTTAGCCCGTCAAGACTGGATTCACAGGACAGGGACCTTGCCAGGCCACAACAAAAGCAATCTTCCAGATCCAGACGGGACTCCCCGCATGGATCTCACCACCAGAGGAGAAGTTCACATTCCTCCTCCAGACACCGCTCCCACCGCCATGATGATCGCTCTGATCGCAGAGCCTGCTGGGGATGCAAGACTCGGGTCCCGGATGGCAAGTCATTATGTGACAGATGTTTTGCCCGGGCGGTTGGGGAAAAAGACACGAAAAACCAGCGCATGGAGTCCCTGGTAAAGCGTGTCGTGCAGCAGTCGCTTAAGGACATGGAGGTTCCTCAATCAACGACTGCATCTGGTCCCCAGACTGACGAACCCCGGGATGATCCGGGCACGTCCCAGCCCTACGGGGCTTCCGGTGAGTCCTCTGGAGAGGAATTTCCAGCCGATGAGGAGATCGGGGGCTTTGACTTCGCCATGGTCTCGCCGCTAATTAAGGCAATTAAGGAGGCCCTCAAGTGGGAGGAAGCTTCTACCCCTCCAGCTAAACAGAAGAAATTCTTTAAGCAACTGGGTAAAGAACGGCCGAACTTCCCTCTACTCACTGAACTGAAAGACGTTATAGAAGAAGAGTGGAGCAAGGTGGATAGGAAATCCTCCATGACCAATAAGACTTCCAGGCTATACCCCTTTAAAATGGAAGAGGTGAAGCATCTAGAGAACGCTCCGATCGTGGATGCAGCATTAATGCGCCTGGCTAAGCACGTCACTCTCCCGATGGAGGACTCTGTGTCCTTTAAGGATGGCCTAGAGAGGAAAATCGACCAAGACCTCAAAAGGATCTACGGTCTTGCTGGAATGGCCTGTAAACCTGCTTTAGCCCTAGCGGCTATGTCCAAGGCCATGGAGGCTTGGACTGAAAATGTGGACTCCTTCCTGAATGGTGTATCGGTCGAATTAGCCAGGAGTTCAGCAACAGCAGAACTAAAGCTGGTCTTCCTGGGGGAGGCGTCCATTGACCTGATATGTCTGCTTCCTCAGTCACGGCTAAGCGCGCTTTGTGGCTACGTCCTTGGCTCGCCGATCCTGTTTCCAAACAAGCATGGTGCAAAATCCCCTTTGAGGGGTCTACGTTATTCGGTAACAAGCTGGATGATGCCATAACGCGTGCGACAGGCGGTAAGTCGGGCTTCCTTCCCCAGGACAGAAGATTACTTGGGCGGAAGAAGCCTCAATTTAAAAGGCGCAGTCCAGAGCGCTCAAGGGATGCACGCTCCTACAAACCTGGAAGGGACTTCAGGAGGAATTGGAGCAGAGGGCAGAGTTCCTTTTGCAAGTCCGTCAAGAACCAGTCGTCTGGTGGACGTGAGCCACCCAAGTCCTTCTGAGATTGCGCCCGCCCAGGTGGGTCGGGTGGGGGCCCGTCTATCCCTCTTCCGGCACGTCTGGGTGGCCTCGATCTCAGATTACTGGGTCATCAAGACGGTCTCGTCGGGTCACAGATGGACCTTCTCCAGCGTTCCTCCTCCCAGGTTCATGTCCACCTTACTTCCTCGTTCGGAAGAACAGAGACAAGTCCTACTGTCATACGTGGAGCTGTTAAAGGCTCAGGGCGAAGTGGTCCGGGTGCCGGAAGAAGAACGGTTTCAAGGAGTCTACTCTCCCCTCTTCTTGGTACAGAAGAAAAGTGGGTCGTGGCGCCCGGTGATAGATCTAACATACCTAAATCGGTTTATAGAGTACGGAAAATTCAAAATGGAAACCCTCCTAACTATACAGCGAGCCATCCAACCAGGGGATTGGATGGTCTCGATCGACTTAAAGGACGCTTACTTTCACGTCCCGATAGAGGAAGGCTTCCAAAGATTCCTAAGATTCCATGTCGGTCAAGACCATCTACAGTTTATCTGCCTCCCCTTCGGGTTGACGACCTCCCCTCGGGTCTTTTCAAAAGTGCTCCTGGCAGTGGTGGCCCTGATCAGGCTAAAGGGGATAAGGCTGTACCATTACCTGGACGATCTTCTGGTTCTGTCGCAAGACAAAGAACAGCTGTTGGTTCATCGCGAGCAGGTGATGTCCACATTTACCAGCTTCGGGTGGCTTCTAAACATGGCAAAAAGCCAGCTAGTGCCAACACAACGGCTAGTTTATCTGGGTGCCCAGTTCGACACTCTGCAAAGTACGATTTCGCTGACAATGGAGAAAATCCCGACCATACGGGAAAGGGTCTCTCGAGCTCTTCACACGGTATCTAAAGGCCTCGCAGTGTCTCAAGATCGTAGGGACAATGGTCTCTACGACTCCTATGGTCAAGTGGGCCTTGTGGAGACTACGCCCGTTCCAGTCAGGGTTTCTGAGACAGTGGAAGACGGGAAACAAAAACCAAGACATACGGATAACGTCAACAATGAGGAACAGCCTCTTCTGGTGTCTCCAACACAGGAATCTCCTGACGTGTCACTCAATAGCTCCCATTTCTTGGGTAACGGTCACGACCGATGCCAGTGGGACCGGTTGGGGGGCCCTCTGCGGATCGGACCTTGCACAGGGCAAATGGGACACAAGTCTTCCTGTTCCAGGGTCGAATATTTTGGAACTCCGAGCAGCTTGGTGCGCTCTCCAACACTTCTCCCATATCTTGAAGGGGAAATCGGTGTTGTTACGGATGGACAACACCACAGCTGTCTCCTACGTGAAGAGGCAAGGGGGCAGCCGGAGCTCTACTCTCCTCCGGGAAGTGGAACCCATTCTATCATGGGCACAGAAGAACCTGGTGAATATCTCTGCAGTTTTTCTCCCAGGGGTTCAGAACACACAAGCGGACTTCCTGTCACGCACCCAGTTGGACAACAACGAGTGGTCCCTCCACATTCAGTCCTTCAAGTGGATCATGTCGCTGGGTGTCAATCCCGAGGTAGACCTTTTTGCCTCCCCCTGCAACTTCAAAATAGAGAAGTTCTACAAGCGGAATCGCTGCAGCCAGGTCTTAGGGACAGATGCCCTAACAGACCAATGGAAATTCAAGAGGGCCTATGCCTTCCCTCCACTTCCACTAATTCTCAGGTTCCTTCAGAGGCTCCAGTCGGAAGCAGTGGAGGTAGTGACGATAGCTCCTTACTGGCCCAACAGGCCTTGGTTCCCTCTACTAGTCCAGCTAAGTGTACGGAAGCCGATGCCTCTCCCTCTCAGGCCGGACCTTCTTTCTCAAGGGGCGGTACTGCACCCTTGTCCGGCAGTACTGAGACTGATGGTCTGGTTCTTGAGAGGAAGAGGCTAGAGTCCATCGGATGTGCTTCTAGTGTAATTTCTACCTTATTAAGCTCCAGGAGATCGAGTACGAACAAGGTTTATGGTAGAATCTGGTCCAAATTCGTAAACTTTTGCTCATCCACGGATAGATCCTTTGAACATCCAAGAGTCCAGGACATCCTCGGGTTCTTACAAACTGGCCTTGACCTTCCCTTGTCCATAGGCTCTCTCAGGGTGCAAGTTTCAGCCTTATCAGCCTTCTCTGGTACCTCCTGGGCAGTCCATCCATTGGTTCGTCAATTTTTTCGGGGGGCCTCGAGACTCAAGCCCCAAAGGAAGTCTAGATTCCCCAAATGGGATCTTCCCCTTGTCCTCGACTCTATTTCTGGACTAAGTACGACGGGGCCATCCCCGCTTTCCATCAAAGACTTTTCAGAAAAAGTCGCCTTCCTAGTGGCAGTCACTTCAGCCAAGAGGGTGTCGGAAATTGGGTCACTGGGCTTCGAAGAACCCTTCTTGACTTTCTTTCCGGACCGAGTGGTCCTCATTCCTATGTTGGGATCCAACCCTAAGGTAACTTCGGTGTTCCATCAGAACCAAGAGATCGTTCTACCTACCTTTAGATCGCCAGGATCCGATGATATTCATCCCTTGGACGTTGGGGAAGCTCTGAGAGAATACCTTCGCATTACTTCCGCCTTCAGGCGTTCGGATCATCTCTTTATACTGCACTCAGGCAGCAACAAGGGGAACAAAGCTTCAACCAGGACACTGGCATCCTGGATCGTAAGAACCATACAACAGGCTTATAGGGCTAAGGGCTTGGCTCCTCCTGAGGCGGTGACGGCACATTCAACTAGAGGAATGGCTACTTCATGGGCAGCAGCCCGACACGTGGCTCCTGATACCATCTGCAAGGCAGCTTCTTGGGCTTCTATTAATACATTCATGTCGCATTATTGCGTTGAACCTGCTTCTTTATCCTCTGTAAACTTTGGTTTGAAAATTCTATCGGCTGATAGATCAAATTAAATATTTTCTGTTTAAAGCATACCCACCCGTGTGGTCGGCTAGTTATTTCCCACACGTAGGCTGCCATGGAGTCTGTCAGGAAAAAGGAAAATTTATTGACAAATACTTACCGTAATTTTCCTTTCCTGATGGACTCCATGGCAGACGGAGTTCCCACCCATGAGTCATATGAGTAGGCTAGTTACGGAACACAGTATGGAGTGGTGAGTGTTCATTTATGGGAATGGGTTCCTATAGCATTGGAGAGGAGGCGGGGTTAACCCACACGTAGGCTGCCATGGAGTCCATCAGGAAAGGAAAATTACGGTAAGTATTTGTCAATAAATTTTCCTTTTTTTCTTAAACCTCTTAAAACCATAATTTTTCCTAGAAAGTTACAAAACATTATATATTTTCTGAAAGCGGAGGCCCTTGAGAATAAAATGGTGGCTGTTGCAACCTTTTATGTCACATGACATTTGTGTAACATTTTAAATCAAAGTAATTATTTTAAAATAAAATTCCTAAAAATTAAACTAACTATTTATTTATGTTTATAAATTCTTGATTTAACTACCTGCAGTCTGGGGCAGTTTTTTTTATTTTTTTATATTTTTTCTTAAACATCCTAAAACCAGCATTTTTTCTAGAAAACTACAAAACATTATAAACGGCGGGGAGAACATTTGATTTGATACACGGCCGATTCTGAAGGTTTTCCTCCTTACAAAGCATGTAGAGGTCTGTAATTTTTATCATAGGTTCTCTTCAACTGTGAGAGACGGAATCTAATACAAAAATCCAGAAAAAAAATTACATTGTATAATTTTTAATAATTTATACCATAGACGTTTACCATCTACAATTATGCATTTTATCTTTGCAACACTCAGGTAACTAGCAATGGACCGTAACCACTCCTTATAATTATGCTTAGGTATTCAGAATATTGGCCCTTGATTCTGGAAAAAGCGGGAAAATGCCCAGGAGGTGCACAGGAATTGACCTCAAGCTGACGGAAAAAGGTGGGAAAATGCCCAGGAGGTGCACAGGAAGTGACCTTAACCTGACGGAAAAAGACGGGAAAATGCCCAGGAGGTGCACAGGAAGTGACCTCAACCTGACGGAAAAAGATGGGAAAATGCCCAGGAGGTGCACAGGAAGTGACCTCAACCTGATAGAAAAAGGTGGGAAAATGCCCAGGAGGTGCACAGGAAGTGACCTCAACCCGATGGAAAAATGCCCAGGAGGTGCACAGGAAGTGACCTCAACCTGATAGAAAAAGGTGGGAAAATGCCCAGGAAGCGCGCAGGAAGTGACCTCAACCTGACGGAAAAAGGTGGGAATAGGCCCAGGAGGTGCACAGGAAGTGACCTCAAACTGATAGAAAAAGGCGGGAACATGTCCAGGAGGCGCTCAGGAAGTGACCTCAACCTGATGGAAAAAGGTGGGAAAATGCCCAGGAGGCGCACAGGAAGTGGCCTCAAACTGATAGAAAAAGGAGTGAAAAGGTCCAGGAGACGCACAGGAAGTGACCTCAACCTGATAGAGAAAAGAGAGAAAATGCCCAGGAGGCGCACAGGAAGTGACCTCAAACTGATAGAAAAAGGCAGGGAAATGCCAAGAAGGCGCACAGGAAGTGACCTTAAACTGATAGAAAAGGGAGGAAAAATGCCCAGGAGGCGCACAGGAAGTTACCTCAAACTTCCCTATATAAGCCCAGCCCAGACACTGTCAAATTGCTGGATTATCTTCAGTCCCCCCTTGTTCCTGTGCTAGTGTGTGATCTGTCTGAACTTGTGTCCAGGAAACCTATTTGACTACTCTTGTTTGCTGCTTCCCATTGACCTCGGATTTGTACCTTGACCACTACTACTTCTTTGTCCCTTTTGTACTCAGCTGCCAGATTGGAACCGACCCCGGCGTGGACCTCGACCATTCTTCTTCTGATTAACCCTTTTGTACTTCGTTGCCCAACTGGACTTGACCTTGGCTTGGATTCCAGACTAAGGCTTGCACGGTGCTCCGCACCCCTTGCCACCCGGTGTCCACCAAGTCTCTGAGGCTTCAAGGACCCGAGGTGCAAGGGAGGCCTCCCCACTACTTCGGTCTCACATTAGGTACGTGGCTCCCATGACACTAACCTATTGCCCCGCTCCCTTGTTATCTTTCTTCCTCTTTTCTCTTCTTCTTCTTCTTTTTTTTTCTTTTTTCCTTCTCTCGTTTCTCATTTTGTACTCTCTGGTTTCATCCTTGTCTTCTCTAATTTTTCCCCCTTTTTCTTTTCCGTCTTTCATCTTTCCTTTTTCTCGCTGTTTGTTTCCTCTCATTTTCTTTTCTGTTGTCCCCTTGTCACTTAGTACCTTGTGTGGAGTCTATTTTATGCCCCTACATATATGACGATATATGGGATCTTGCATCTGAATATACATGTTTGGTTCTATAGATATTCATTGGTTTAATACTATCCTGCCCTGGATATGATCCGATGCCCACCAGACCGTTAAGGTGACTCTGACATCACCGTTCAATTACCGGATGAGGGTCCGTTCACTCTTTTTTGATGCTGCAGTCGGTACAGAGTTAATTTTATAGAATTTGGTGAGCACTTATAATACTGTTAACAAATCTGTATATATATATATATATATATATATCTATATATATATAATGAGTGAATTTATTGTAATTGATACTAATGTTATCTTTTTGTAACTTGAATAATGATATAGATGCATGTTGAGCTGCCCAGAAGAAGCAGATAAGAAGTCTGCGAAACGCGTCGGCTTACTGTACTTACAAGCATCTCTCAAGTTTTATGGATTGAGTATAATTTTTTGGTCAATTTTGTATACGGCCTAATGCTAACAAACAAGTTTTTATTCTATGTATACTTTGTAATAATTTCATATTTTATTTTCATCCATTGTGCTGAGACGGTGACATACCCATGAAAGTTAAATGTAGAGGAGGGAGTTGGGATTTTTAAGGTGCAGAATAAATCGAAATATAAACTTTAATGTATAAGATTTTTTTTTAATTAAAGGAGAAAAATAAAAAAATTGTTAAAACATAACAATTGGCAAGTACAAACAAGAAGGCTTGTACCTCTATTTGGACAGCATCCCCTGAAGAAGCCCAACATATGGGTGAAACATGTTGGGAACTCCATCTTACAGTGCTGTATCCATAAAACTTTGTTGACTTGTACTTGCCAATTGTTATTTTTTAACATTTTTTTATTTTTCTCTTAAAAATAAAAAAATTCTTATACATTATAGTTGATACTACCGTATTTATCGGCGTATAACACGCACCGGCGTATAACACGCACCCCAAGTTTAGGAGGGAATTTTAAGGAAAAAAAGTTTTAGGAGAGAAGTTTAGAGAAAAAAAAAACTTACATTTAAGCGTCATTTGCAGCCTGCCCAGCGTCATTTGCAGCTTGCCCAGCGTCATTTGCAGCTTGCCCAGCGTCATTTGTAGCTTGCCCAGTGTCATTTGCAGCTTGCCCAGCGTCATTTGCAGCTTGCCCAGTGTCATTTGCAGCTTGCCCAGCGTCATTTGCAGCTTGCCCAGCGTCATTTGCAGCCTTGCCCAGTGTCATTTTCAGCCTTGCCCAGCGTCATTTGCAGCCTTGCCCAGCGTCATTTTCAGCCTTGCCCAGCGTCATTTGCAACCTGCCCAGCGCCATTTGCAACCTGCCCAGCGTCATTTGCAGCCTGCCCAGTGTCATTTGTAGCTTGCCCAGTGTCATTTGTAGCTTGCCAGGTGTCATTTGCAGTTTTCCAGCGTCATTTGCAGACTTGCCGACATTTAAATTTCCCGCCGCGAGACAAACCGCGCACGCGCGGCCGAAAAAGACCGAACCGCGGCCAAAAAAGGCCGAAGCGCGGCCGATAAAGACCGAGCCGACTGTTCGGCTCCGCTCGGAGTCCCGCCTCCCTGCTGTTTCGGGAGCGAGCGCAGGGAGGCGGGACTACGAGCGGAGCTGAACAGTCGGTTCGGTCTTTTTCGGCCGCGGTCGCCATTTTTCGGCGCCGCAACCAATTTTTGTCATTTTTTTGGGGGGTATCGGCGTATAACACGCACCCACGACTTTCCCCCGATTTTTAGGGGGAAAAAGTGCGTGTTATACGCCGATAAATACGGTATTTTGATTTATTCTGCACCTTCAAAATCCCAACTTCCTCATCTACATTTAACTAATTAAGGGACGTGGTGCTAATACTCAGTTGATTTGCTCGTGATCATAAAGTTCTTCTTATATCTGGGAAAGTCCCATCCCCTCATGGGGGAGTGGTGCTCTCTCTAATTTTGTTCTAAATAATAATAAAATGATTTTATTATTATTATTGGTATTTATTATTATTATTAATTTGTTACGTTCCATTTGTTTAGATACGGCATTCGTTATTTCGGATAATTCTTAACTTCGGATAAATTCGTATTCGTTCACTAAAAGCAAAATTTGAAAGGAAATTCCAATACCTATAATTTAATAGTTAGTAATAGTTAAGTTATTATTTCCGATTTTTGAATTCCTGAATTTCTGAATTTGCAAATTTCTGAATTTACGAACTTTAAAATTTATACATTTATGAATTTTCGAATTTACGAATATCCGTAAAAATTCATTAAACGGGTTTTTCATTAATTCAGATTTTTGCAAATTAACGAATTTGTCGAAATTCGTTAAATAACGAATTCGTAACGAAAATTAATTTTAAAATGAATTAAAAAATTGCACGTCTATTATTTTTAGCACTGATCACTGTATTAGTGTCACTGGTCCCCAAAAAGTGTCAGTTAGTGTCAGATTTGTCTGACACAATATTGCAGTTTCATATAAATTGCTGATTTTGAGAATTTCTGAACTTATTAATTTCTGAATTTACGAACTTTCAAATTGATAAATTTACAATTTTTCGAATTTATGAATTCACGAATATTCGTAAAAATGTATTAAACTGGTTTTTCATTAATTTGGATATTTCTGAATTAACGAATTTGTCAAAATTTGTTAAAATCAATTTAGAAAGAAACGAATTGCACATGTCTATTTTTTTAGCACTGATCACTGTATTAGTGTCACTGGTCCCCAAAAAGTGTCAGTTAGTGTCCAATTTGTCCGCCGCAAGATCACAGTTTCCGCTATAAATTGCTGATTTTGCGAATTTCTGAACTTACGAATTTCTGAATTCACGAATTTCTGAATTTACTAACTTTCAAATTTATAAATTTACAATTTTTCGAATTCATGAATTCACGAATATTCGTAAAAATGTATTAAACGGGTTTTTCGTTAATTTGCATATTTCCGAAATAACAAATTTGTCAAAAATTCGTTAAAAAATGAATTTGGAACGAAACGGATTGCACATGTCTATTTTTTTTAGCAATGATCACTGTATAAGTGTCACTGGTCCACAAAAAGTGTCAGTTATTGTCCGATTTGTCCGCTGCAATATCGCAGTTCCACTATAAGTTGCCGCCATTACTAGTAAAAAAAAAAAAAAACAAGAATGAAAAATATCCCCTATTTTGTAGGCGCGATAACTTTTGCGCAAAACAATCAATATACACTTACTGGGATTGTTTTTGCCAAAAATATGTAGCAGAATACCTATTGGCTTCAATTGAAGGATATTTTTTTACTTTTTTTATTGGATATGTTTTATAGCAGATAGTAAAAAATATTGTGTTTTTTTTTTCAAAATTGTCTCTCTTTTTTTGTTTATAGCGCAAAGAAAACAAATTACTTATTTACAAAATTTACTAACAGAAACTAAGAATTTTTTCTTTTTTTTTTCAAAATGTTTTTTTTTTTTAATTTTTTTTTTTGCAAAAAATTTAAAACCCAGCGATGATTAAATACCACCAGTAGAAAGCTCTATTTGTGTGAAAAAAAAAAATGATAAAAATGTCATATGTGTACAATGTTGTATGACTGCGCAAATGATGGATTCGGGAAGGCGCCCGCAAACTAACCCCCTCCGGGAGAGCGCTTCCCCTACGGGGGTTATCTGATGCGGGGAAGAGCCACCGGGGACCCCAGAAGAGGAGGATCTGGGGCCACTCTGTGCAAAACGAGCTGCACAGTGGAGGTAAGTATGACATGTTTGTAAAGGTTCATTTTTTTTAAAATAACAATCACTTTAAGTTCCACTTTAACCAGTATTCACATATTTGTTTATGTAATTTTTATTTTATTTATTTTTTTTGGTTTTTACTTTTCGTTGTCTGTTAAAAATTGGGAAGGTGGAAATGTGGGGTCAGTAGCTGACGCTGACCAATACACATGACCACCTAAAGTGATTAATGGACTATCTCGGTGCTGATACAGTGACAAATAAATTGTGATAAAAATCTAATTTTTAATACATCTAAAACATAAAAAAAAATACACCACAAATAACTGACTACCAACGGGTTCCCCCGTAGAGTTTCTAGTGAAGTGGAGTATAAGTTGTTTCCTCTCTTTTTCGTTGTCTGTGTATAGATCTATGTTTGTCACTTCAAACATGCTTGGGACAAACAACATAGATCTATACTCAGACAAAAAAAAATAACAAAAAAATTATATAATAATAATAAATAATAATATTAAATAAATCATTTAAAAAAAAACAAAAAAAGCAGACTTGTTCCAACATATTTTTATTAATTTTCTTAAACTTTATACAATACTCAGACAAAAAAAGTTAACAAAAAAAATATATAATAATAATAATAATAATAATAAATAAATAATTAAAAAAAAAAAAAGCAGACTTGTTCCAACATATTTTTATTAATTTTCTTAAACTTTATACAAACAACAAAACACATTTACATACACAAAATACAGTCAGAATACATATTTGATATTCATTGAAGTTATAACTGCTAAATATATTTCTTTAGAAAAGAAAACCCCCTTCTCTATATATTCTGAGAAACAAGACCACAGAGAAAAGAAAAAAAAAAGGGGAGAAAGAAAAAAAATAAAAATAAAAGTAAATAAAAAAAAAAGGGGGAGAAAGAAAAAAAAAAAAGAAAATAATTTAATAATAAAAAACAAAAAAAGGGGAGAAAGAAAAAAAGCAGACTTGATGGAGTACTGAGTCTTTTTTTCTGCTGTCACTTTTCTATCTTTCCATGTTACTTTTATGGGTTCCTAATGAATTTTTAATGTACTGCCTCAGCCCAGAGAACTGCTGTAAATCGCATTGTGTGGGTTCCATCTCCAGGATGCCCGGCATCAGCTGACTCCCTCGGATTGCCGCCCCCCTCCCCCGCAGTCGCCCACTCTCCCTCTAATCATTGTGACAAGTTACATCACCGTACTCCAACTTCCCACAATCACTAATAACACCGAAGAATCATTCTATCAGGCAGGTTTTTTTTTTTTTTTTTTTGTTACAATTATGATACAAACACTGAGTCTTCTAATTACCGGCCTTTCATTGGATGTGACATGTTACACGTCGTCATCGCCACCTACATGGCTAACGCTTCACAGGATCCACTCAGCAAAAATTGATTTTATTTTATTTTTTGTCTTCCAACAAATGTTAGTTATTGTACTTTGTGTTTTTTATGTTGTTTTTTTTTTGTCTTGTCCCTACGACATGCAATGTTTTCCACTTCAGCCCCGGAAGGATTTGCCCCCTTAATGACCAGGCCATTTTTGGCATCCGCTTTAACTGACAATTGTGCGGTCCTGCGGCGCTGTACCCAAACACTGTCCCACAAACAGAGCTTTCTTTTGGTGGTATTTGATCACCTCTGCGGGTTTTATTTTTTGTGCTATAAACAAAAAAAGAGCAGCAATTTCGAAAAAAAACCCCACATTTTTTTACTTTCTACTATAAAACTTTCCAAATTTTTTCCTCAGTTTAGGCCGATATGTATTTTGTTTACATATTTTTGGTAAAAAAAAATCACAATAAGTGTATATTGATTAATTTGTGCAAAAGATATCACGTCTACAAACTATGGGATAGATTTATGGCATTTTTATTATTTTTTTTTTTTACTTGTAATGGCGGCGATCAGCGATTTTTAGCGGGACTGCGACATTGCGGTGGACAGATTGGACACCTAACTGACATTTTTGACACTTTTTTGGGAACCAGTGACATTATTACAATAATCAGTGCTAAAAATATGCACTGCCACTGTACTAATGACACTAATGACTGTTAACATCAGGGGCGATCAAGGGGTTTACCGTGTGTTCTAACTGTATGGGGGAAGGGTTCACTGGGACAACACACAGATCCGTCTTCCTACAGAAAGAGAGGATCTGTGTGATCTCCCCTGTCAGAACGGAGATTTGCCTTGTTTACACAGGTCCCCGTTCTGTCACTGCGTGGGGAACGATCGCAGGTGGCAAGCGGACATCGAGTCCGCCGGACCCACTGATTGGCTCCTCCGCTGGCCAATGGGAACTCTCTTTTGTGGGCGCACGCCCCCTGGATCGGGGCGCCGAATCATCAGGGGCCTGGCTGCAAGATGGATTGTGTGCCACGTCATCAGGGGCCTGGCTGTAAGATGGATCGGGCACCACATCATCAGGGGCCTGGCTGTAAAATGGATCGGGCACCACGTCATTAGGGGCCTGGCTGTAAGATGGATCGGGCACCACGTCATTAGGGGCCTGGCTGTAAGATGGATTGGGCACCACATCATCAGGGGCCTGGCTGTAAGATGGATCGGGCACCACGTCATTAGGGGCCTAGCTGTAAGATGGATCAGACACCACGTCATTAGGGGCCTGGCTGTAAGATGGATCGGGCACCACATCATCAGGGGCCTGGCTGTAAGATGGATCAGACACCACGTCATTAGGGGCCTGGCTGTAAGATGGATTGGGCACCACATCATCAGGGGCCTGGCTGCAAGATGGATCGGGCACCACATCATTAGGAGCCTGGGCTGCAAGATGGATCGGGCGCCACGTCACTCAGGGGCCTGGCTGCAACAACCTGAAGAGACAGCCAGCTCCCAAGAAATAAAGATTGCGGCGCAGGACCGGAGAAGGTGACAGTTCCCCTTTAAGGCCACATTCACACCTGTGCGACTTCAAAGTCGCGTGATTTTACCGCAATTTTTGCCAGGATTTTTCCGCGATTTCAAGGAATGCCCGTGTAGGTGGCATCAAAATCGGACCAAAATAGTGCAGGGACTACTTTGAAGTCGGAACGACTTGAAGTTGTACTAATATGAATGGCTGCCATTGGAAATCATGGGGAACGACTTGTCATGCTACTTTGCAGTCCCAAATTGTGGGTAGACATGTGCACAATAGAAAAATTTGTTTAGTTTCGTTTTGTTTCTGTTCGTTTCCGTTGATTCGTAACGATTCGTAATTTCGTAAGTCGTCGGTGTTCGTATTCAGACTCGTTCGTATTTTGGTAAGTCATTTTTTCGTTGATTCGTTTTTCCGTTAGTTTAATTTTTGTTTTTTCGAAGTTCGTATTTTCGTTATATTTTGTATTCGGACGCATTCATATTTTCGGAAGAGCGATATTTTCGTTGATTTAAAAAAAGATTCGTATTTCCGTTAATCTAATTTTCGTTGATTCGAAATTCGTATTTTCGTAGATTTAGTTACATTCGTACTTTCGTAAGATTGTTTTCGTAGATTCGTAATCGGAGCATAATTCATAATTTTATGTAATGTGTATGCTATTTACATGTTTAAGAAACAAAGAATTTCTCTCTCACAAGTCAGAACTTAACTCACAAATCCACCAAAACACAGAGCCTCCGACCCAACCACACCCAACCACACCCAACCACACCCGACCGCACCCAACCACACCCGACCACACCCAACCACACCCGACCGCACCCAACCACACCCGACCGCACCCAACCACACCCAACCACACCCAACCACACCCGACCACACCCGACCGCACCCAACCGCACCCAACCACACCCAACCACACCCAACCACACCCTATCTGGACTCTGGATGGAATATTTCAGAATCAGAACTAATATTCGTTCTTTCGAATTCTCGATCAGCAGAATTTTTGTTATTTCGTATTTTCGTTGTTTTGATTTCCTTTTTTCCGAATATTCGTAATTTCGATTTTTTTTTTTCGTTCATTTTGATTTTCGTTATTTTTGAATCTTTGTTCGGTATTTTCGTTTTTTCTGTTTTCGTTTTTCGGATTTTCATTCTTTCGTAGTTTCGTTGTTTCTAATTAAATTATTGCGTATATTCGTTCTTTTCGATAGTTCGTTTTTCGTTAGAATTTTTAGTAAACCATTCGTTCATTCGTACGATAACGAATGAACGAACATAACGAATTTGAACGGAAAGCGAATTCGTAACTAAACGAATTGCACATGTCTAATCGTGGGACAAGTCGTATAACCGTGAAAGGGGCCCAAGGCCACATTCACAAGATGCAAGCTCTAACACCCTTCAGAAAAGCGATCCATGGATCTTCTTTGGTAGGGGAGGGGCTTGTTTACATTAGCTTTTCCCTCTGATGTGTGATCCAAGTTTGGATTGCTTTCCAGAGAGTATTTGACAGGCTATGAGGAGGCATTGTATCGCCTCCTCACCGCCCGTTATAATCTTCTAATTGCTGGGCTATTGTGCTGCAATCGGTTGTGGTGTGCGTGGTGGCAGCGAGGCTTAAATGGGCCATGTTCAAGGGGCGGTACTGCCTGCTGAGCATGACAGGGGGGTAAAACTCCTGCTGTAGCTGTGAAGCAAAGCATCCCCCAGCCGCTGCCTTCCCAGCTAAAGGGGAAGCGGATTAAGAGGGTGTAGGATGGACTCAGTATTCGGTATACAAAGTAGAAGAACTTATCAATCCCTTGTTGTATGAGCACAACCAGTGGCTGATGCTCCATTTTTTTGGGGGGGGGGGGGGCGGCGGCAAACAAGCCACCTGACACCCCCCACCCCCCGTTCAGTTGGTCCATTAGTCAAACCCACCCTCCCCCATTCAGTCGGTCCGTCAAAATCCCCGCCATCTCTCGGTTGATCGGCAATAAAACACGGACCCCCCCCCCCCCCACTGTGCTCGGTGCCCCGAGCCCACACTTTTTAAAAGCCAATTAGAGCCTCAGGCAAGCCAGCCAACCAATCACCCCTCCCCCGGCGCTCGCTCGCCAGCCCCCCCCCCCCCCCATCGTTTGATCACCACATCGCTCACCTGTCTTTTTTTAAGCCAATTAGAGCCTCATGCCAGCCCCCCCTATGCTCGCTCACTTGCCGCTCTCTCCACGCATCGCTCACTCGATCTAGCGCCGCATCGCTTGCCTGTCGCTCCCCGCCAGCCCCACACTTTCCCCATCTAGGTTGCAGCTTCCCCCCCCCGCGCCTCCTCCTGAGTCCTGGCAGTCGCTTTTCCTCCGGGCCAATCAGGACTTAGGACTCCCAGCCAATCAGGTCTCAGGACCCGCTTCCTGATTGGCCGGGAGGAGAAACAGGAAGACATTAGCGAAATATTAATTTGCTAATGTCACACAACTGGGTGGGCTCAGGGCGCAGTGCTCTGTGCCCCGAGCCCACCCTTTTTTGAAGCCAATTAGAGCCTCAGGCTCTAATCACGTCCTTCGAAAAAAGAAAAAAAAGAAAATGTGGGCACAGTTTACCCTCTGTGGCAAAACTTGCATGGAGATTAGGGGACGGGCACACGGATTAGGGGGGCGGCGCCCCCTGCGCCCCTAACAGAGTGGCCGCTACTAGACATGTGCAATTCGTTTCGTATTTTTTTCGTTTTTCGTTTTTTTTTCGTTTTTTTCGTTCATTTGTTTTCGTACGAATGAACGAATCGTTCAAATTGTACGAATCCGAATAACGAATCGTTCGAATCGAACGAATCCGAAAAGCAACGAAAAAAGGAACAACGAAAATGAACGAAAAAATTCGTACATTCGTAACTTTTTTTTTTGTTGAATTGGTCATTTTCCGTGTCCCTTACAATGGTGCTGCTTAACGTGCTTCGAATGGATTGAACAAAAAAATCCGTACATTCGTAACTTTTTTTTCGATTCGTAACTTTTTTTTTTTTTGATTCGTAACTTTTTTTTTTCCGATTCGTAACTTTTTTTTTTCGATTCGTAATGAATGGATTGAACAAAAAAATTCGTACATTCGTAACTTATTTTTCGATTCGTAACTTTTTTTTTTTCGATTCGTAAATTATTAAAATGTAAAATTATGAATTATGCTCCGATTACGAATCTACG
Source organism: Lithobates sylvaticus (assembly GCA_028564925.1). NCBI lineage: Eukaryota > Metazoa > Chordata > Amphibia > Anura > Ranidae > Lithobates > Lithobates sylvaticus. The sequence goes on along the minus strand of CM053028.1, from coordinate 5,059,947 downwards.
AATGTTACGAATGTACGAATGCGTCCGAATTTCGAATAAACGAAAATTAAACTAACGAAAAAACGAATCAACGAAAAATAACTCTTACAAATGTACGAATCGTTACGAATACGAACAACGACGACTTACGAATGTACGAATCGTTACGAATCAACGGAAACGAAAAAAACGAAACGAAAAAAAAAAACGAATTTTTTTCAAAAACGAAACGAAAAAAACAAATTTTTTTGTTGTGCACATGTCTAGCCGCTACCGATAAACACCACGACCCGGCACACCACGATCCACTTTTGGCTTTAATAACCGTTCCGTTCCTGACTTTACATATTCTGAATATTTCTGAATATTTCCACTCTCTATGAAATAAGAATAAGAAAGCTTTTAGCAGCCCATTCAGGATGAATACAATGTTTCTACCCATAATAGATGCCTTATTTCGTGTTCTGATATTGCAGCAATTTCTCGTACTTCGGAGCGCGGTGACCCCGTAAGAAAGGCCAACTTAAACTTCTACAAATGAGTCCAAAAATGATCTGGAATAAATTGTGTACTTCTCATCATATCCAGTTGTCTTGAGAGCGATCATCATCTGCAGGAATCGTTTAAAGGTCCGGAATTTTCAACAGGCGGCAATTATTATCATTATTTTTTTTTTTTCTTTTTCTCGAAGACTCGGAAACATAACGACTTCTTAGAATTCTTTGCGGCAGCCGGCTTAGTTTATGGAGAGGATTTTGGCTGTTCTAGCCGTGGTTCCGCCTTGGAGTTTATGGGGTGTCTGCTGGAGTAGAACCCGCGTTCAATCACCTCGGAGCCAAGGGGCCGTCATCGCTGATATAATCACCGCGTATTGACACCGCGCAAATTATACTCACAATTATGCTTAATTAGCCACGAGGAAGAAAAAATCTCCACCAGTTACTCACTTAACTGCCTAATGAGGCACATATCTTCTGTGCAAAGACGGAACATCCAACCCATGTCTTCAAGGGCACTCATAGTCAAAACACAACCCCCCCCACCCTGACCAACAACCCCCCCATCCTGACCAATAACCCCCCCATCCTGACCAACAACCCCCCCCCCATCCTGACCAACAACTTCTCCCCCATCATGACCAACAACCCCCCCATACTGACCAACAACCCCCCCCAGCCTGACCAACAACCCCCCCATCCTGACCAACAACCCCCCCATCTGACCAACAACCCCCCCATCCTGACCAACAACCTTCCCATCCTGACCAAACCCCCCCCCCATCCTGACCAACAACCCCCCCATCCTGACCAAACCCCCCCCCCATCCTGACCAACAACCAACCCATCCTGACCAACAACCCCCCCCATCCTGACCAAACCCCCCCCCATCAAGACCAACAACCCCCCCCCCCATCAAGACCAACAACCCCCCCCCCCCCCTCCTGACCAACCCCCCCCAACCCCCCCCCATCCTGACCATCAACCCCCCCATCCTGCCCAACCCCCCCCCCCCTCCCCACCCCCCCCCACCCTCCCCCCCCCCATCCACCACCCCCCCGCCCACAACCACCACCAACCCCCCCAACCCAACACCCCCCCCCAGACCAACAACCCCCCCTCCTGACCAACAACCCCCCCCCATCCTGACCATCAACCCCCCCATCCTGCCCAACAACCCTCCCCATCAAGACCAACAACCCCCCCTCCTGACCAACAACCCCCCCATCCTGACCAATAACCCCCCCATCCTGACCAATAACCCCCCCATCCTGACCAACAAACCCCCCCCCCCCCATCCTGACCAACAACCTCCCCCCCTCATTCTGACCAACAACCCCCCCGATCCTGACCAACAACCCCCCCCCCCATCCTCCCCCCACCAACAACCCCCCCCCCATTCTGACCAACAACCCCCCCCCCCCCCCATCCTGACCAACAACCCCCCATCCTGACCAACAACCCCCCCATCCTGACCAACAACCCCCCCATCCTGAACAACAACTCCCCCCATCCTGAACAACAACTCCCCCCATCCTGACACCAACAACCCCCTCATCTTGACCAACAACCCCCCATCCTGACCAACAACCCCCCCCCCCCCCCATCCTGAACAACAACCCCCCCATCCTGACCAACAACCCCCCCCCCCCATTCTGACCAACAACCCCCCCCCCCCATCCTGACCAACAACCCCCCCATACTGACCAACAACCCCCCCACCCTGACCAACGACCCCCCTATCCTGACCAACGACCCCCCCATCCTGACCAACAACCCCCCCATCCTGAACAACAACCCCCCCCATTCTGACCAACAACCCCCCCATCCTGACCAACAACCCCCCATCCTGACCAACAACCCCCCCATCCTGAACAACAACCCCCCCATCCTGACCAACAACCCCCCATCCTGACCAACAACCCCCCCATCCTGAACAACAACCCCCCCATCCTGAACAACAACCCCCCCACCCTGAACAACAACCCCCCCCCATCCTGAACAACAACCCCCCATCCTGACCAACAACCCCCTCATCTTGACCAACAACCTCTCCCCCATCCTGACCAATGACCTCCCCATCCTGACCAACAACCCCCCCACCCTGACCAACAACCCCCCTATACTGACCAACAACCCCCCCCCCATCCTGACCAACAACCCCCCCATCGAACAACAACTCCCCCCATCCTGAACAACAACTCCCCCCATCCTGAACAACAACCCCCCCCATCCTGACCAACAACCCCCTCATCTTGACCAACAACCCCCCATCCTGAACAACAACCCCCCCATCCTGAACAACAACCCCCCCCCCCATCCTGAACAACAACCCCCCCCATCCTGACCAACAACCCCCCCATCCTGAACAACAACCCCCCCATCCTGACCAACAACCCCCCCCCCCATTCTGACCAACAACCCCCCCCCCCCATCCTGACCAACAACCCCCCCATACTGACCAACAACCCCCCCACCCTGACCAACGACCCCCCTATCCTGACCAACGACCCCCCCCATCCTGACCAACAACCCCCCCATCCTGAACAACAACCCCCCCCATTCTGACCAACAACCCCCCCATCCTGACCAACAACCCCCCATCCTGACCAACAACCCCCCCCCATCCTGAACAACAACCCCCCCATCCTGACCAACAACCCCCCATCCTGACCAACAACCCCCCCATCCTGAACAACAACCCCCCCATCCTGAACAACAACCCCCCCACCCTGAACAACAACCCCCCCCCCCCCATCCTGAACAACAACCCCCCATCCTGACCAACAACCCCCTCATCTTGACCAACAACCTCTCCCCCATCCTGACCAACGACCTCCCCATCCTGACCAACAACCCCCCCACCCTGACCAACAACCCCCCTATACTGACCAACAACCCCCCCCCCATCCTGACCAACAACCCCCCCATCGAACAACAACTCCCCCCATCCTGAACAACAACTCCCCCCATCCTGAACAACAACCCCCCCATCCTGACCAACAACCCCCTCATCTTGACCAACAACCCCCCATCCTGAACAACAACCCCCCCCATCCTGAACAACAACCCCCCCCCCCATCCTGAACAACAACCCCCCCCATCCTGACCAACAACCCCCCCATCCTGAACAACAACCCCCCCCATCCTGAACAACAACCCCCCCCCATCCTGAACAACAACCCCCCCCCATCCTGAACAACAACCCCCCCCCCATCCTGACCAACAACCCCCTCATCTTGACCAACAACCCCCCCCCATCCTGACCAACAACCTCTCCCCCATCCTGACCAACGACCTCCCCATCCTGACCAACAACCCCCTATCCTGACCAACAACCCCCCCCCCATCCTGACCAACAACCCCCCCCCCCATCCTGACCAACAACCCCCCCTCATCCTGACCAACGACTTCCCCATCCTGACCAACGACCCCCCCATCCTGACTAACAACCCCCCCATCCTGACCAACAACCCCCCCCTCATCCTGACCAACAACCTCCCATCCTGACCAACAACCCCCTACATCATTATTAAAAAAGAGCCATGTAATACTTACACATGTTATACATTGCTCTGTGATCTCACCTCTTAACCACTCCCGCCCCGGAAAATTTGGCTGCTCTATGACCAAGCCATTTTCTTGCGATTCGGCACTGCATCGTTTTAACTGACAATTGCGCGGTCGTGCGACGTTGTACCCAAACAAAATTTACGTCCTTTTTTTCCCCACAAATAGAGCTTTCTATTGGTGGTATTTGATCGCCTCTGCGTTTTTTATTTTTTGCGCTATAAACAAAAACCCTGTTCTCGCTCTGTCATGAGCGATCACGGGAGCCCGTCGGTCATCGCGCCCGCTGGGCACTCGCATTGGCTCCGGGAACACACCAGCGCCTAGTGGCAAAAAGGCCAAGCGACGTAAGGTAACGTTGTTTCCCCACCGGTGCTATTCTGTCGCAGAAAAACTGCGGCGGCTGCTCGGCAATCGGTTAAAATTAAAGTGGATCTAAAGGCAAATTCTGTGCATGAAGGTAAAAAACTTTCAGTATGCAGCCCCCGCCCCCCCCACCACCAATACTTACCTGAGCCCCAACTCGATCCAGCAATGTGCGCGAGAGCAGCTGCCCTCCCAGGTCTCTGCCGCCTCTTTGGCTGAGAGACCATTGGCTCCCGCGTCTGGCAATCGCAGCCAGTGAGGTGGGGGGCGGAGCCGAGCCCCATTCTGCGAGTCAGGGCTTGGGAGCGAGCACCCATGAGTGCCCCTCCCCCACCCCACAGCAATCTCTTTGCTGTGGAGCCACTCGGAGAAGAGGGAGGAGCCTGGAGCGCCAGCGGGGGGACCCAAGAAGAGGAGGATTGGGGCAGGTAAGTATAACATGTTTGTTTATTCTAGACTGGCTCTTTGGGGTGGATACACTATGCAGTTTTAAGGTTCCCTTTGATGGTTGAGATATTGGAGCAGAAGATCAGAAAGCACCGTCCTTTTTATGGTTTCTTTGTTTTTAATGCGAAAATTCTGAATTCGAACATTTGGAAATTCGAAAATTCAAAAATGAGAATTTTCGAATTTCTTGATTTTTGGATTTCCGGACATTCAAAAATTTGGAAATTCGGAAATTCGGAATAAGAAAATTTTCGAAATTTGAAAATCCGAAAATCTGAACATTCGACCAATCCGAAAATAAGAAAAAAAAAATCTGAAAAATTCTAAATAATAACTAACTAATAATAACTAACTACCGTATATACTCGAGTATAGGCCGTCCCGAGTATAAGCCGAGGCCCCTAATTCACCACAAAAAAATGGGGAAAACGTATTGACCCGTGTATAAGCCGATGGGGAAAAATGCAGCAGCTACTGTAAGTGGAAAAGAGGGTCAGCAATGCCCATCTGCAGCTGCATGTCCCGTGTCCCCATTGCACCCCGTGTCTCCATTGCACCCCGTGTCCCCATTGCACCCCGTGTCCCCATTGCAGCCTACCTGTGCCGACCTGCCGATCTGTAGGTCCTAGGTCCAGTGTCGGGTGTCCGGTGTCCGGTGTCGGGTGCCGCTTCCACCATTGCAGCCGATGTAGCCTTGCTACAGCGTGTAAGGCGCCATTCCACCATTACAAAAGCCGCGCCTCTTCCTCCTCCTCGTCCGTGATAGGAGGAACACTTTTTTCCCAGCAGTCAGTGTGCAGTGTTCCGCCTATCACGAACGTCCTCTCATCCCCGTCCATGAGATGAGAATGACAGGACGTCCGTGATAGGCGGAACACTGCACTGACTTACTGCTGGGAAAATTAGTGTTCCTCCTATCACGGACGAGGAGGAGGAGGAGGCGCGGCTTTTGAAAAACTGCCGTCTGTCTGCATGACACGCTGTTCATGTAGGCAGACGGCGGTGACTCGAATATAAGCCGAGGGGGGGGGAGGGACTTTCAGACCTAAAAAAAGGTCTGAAAATCTCGGCTTATATTCGAGTATATACGGTATTTAATTATTGGAATTTCCTTTCAAATTTGGCTGTTAGTGAACGTAACGAATAGGAATTTATCCGGAGTTACGAATTATACGAAATAACGAATGTCGCATTAAAACAAATGGAATGGAACAAATTAATAATAAATAATAAAAATAATAAAAAGTAATTTGTTCCGTTCCATTCGTTTTAGATACGGCATTCGCTATTTCGAATCATTTGTATTCATTATGCCGCGTACACACGAAGGGACTATCCCGCGGATTATCCGCTGGACCGAAGTCGAGCGGATAATCCCCTCGTGTGTGGGCGCCGGCGGACTTTTTTTGGCCAAAGTACGGCGGACTAAAGTTTTAAGTTTTGTTTTAAAATTATCCGCTGGACTTGGCAGTCCAGCGGACAATCCGGCCGTGTGTAGTATGGTCCGGCGGACCAAAAAGGACGCATGCTCAGTAGCAAGTATTTTTCTAGTATTTTTCGTTTTCTAGTCCCGTCGTACGTGCTGTACGTCATCGCGTGAACCGTCGGACTTTTTGCGTGATCGTGTGTGGTCAAGTCCGTTCGCTTTTTAGTCCAGCGGACCCAGCTGGAAAGTCCAGCGGATTGTTCGCTGGACTTAGGTCCGCCGGGAAAAGTCCCTTCGTGTGTACGCGGCATTACATTCACTAACAGCCAAATTATAAAGGAAATTCTAATAACTATAATGTAATAGTTTAGTAAAAGTTGTTATTATTTCAGATTTTCGAATTTTCGTTCTTTTGAATTTTTTGGATTTTCATTCTTATTTTCAGATTTTCGAATTTTGTATTTCCGAAAATTTAGAATTTTCGAATTTCCAAATTTGTTAAATGGGTTTTCGTTAATTCGGATATTTCCGAATTAACGCATTTGTCAAAATTTGTTAAAAAAACTATTTCGGAACGAAACAAATTGCACATGTCTCATGTCAACAGAATTGCTGGCAAATAAAAATTCTGAAAAAAAAAAAAAACAGGCATGGGGTCCCCCCCAATCCAAACCAGGCCCTTTGGGGCTGGTATGGATTTTAATGGTAGCCCCACACCATGACTCAAGTGGCACAAGAGGTAATAACAATGGGGGATGAACTGATGGAGAAAATAAAAGTTCAGCTGTTAGGTGAAGGCAGGATTGGCTTCTCAAAAGAGAAGGGTTTTCAGGAATCACCTCAGAGTCCGTAGGGTTCAATATTGAGTTGGCTCCGCCCTTTGCAGCTATAAAAGCTTCAACTCGTCTGTGAAGGCCGTCCACAAGGTTTAGGAGGGTGTCTATGGGAATGTTTGACCATTCTTCCATTTGTGAGGTCAGGCACTGATGTTGGAAGAGAAGGCCTGGTTCGCAGTCTCCCCTCTAATTCATCCCAAAGTTGTTCTGTCGGGTTGAGGTCAGGACTCTGTGCAGGCCAGTCAAGTTTCTCCACCCCAAACTTGTTCATTAGTGTCTTTAGGAACCTTGCTTTGTGCACTGGTGCTCAGTAATGTTGGAACAGGAAGGGACCGTCTCCAAACTGTTCCCACAAAGTTAGGAGCATGAAATTGTCCAAAATGTCTTGGTATTCTGATGCCTTAAGAGTTCCCTTCACTGGAACTAAGGGGCCAACCCCTGAAAAACAACCCCCACACCATAATTCCCCTTCCACCAAATGATTTGGAGGGGTGGCTCAATACTTTGGGCAATATAGTGTGGATGAGCGAGTTTGGGGTGGAGGAACTTGACTGACCTGCACAGAGTCCTGACCTCAACCCGATAGAACACCTTTGGGAAGAATTAGAGCGGAGACTGCGAGCCAGGTCTTCTCGTCCAATCTCAGTGCCTGACCTCACAAATGCTTTTCTGGAAGAATGGTCAAACATTCCCATAGACACCCTCCTAAACATTGTGGACGGCCTTCCCAGAAGAGGTGAAGCTGTTATAGCTGCAAAGGGCGGGGCCAACTCAATATTGAACCCTACGGACTAAGACTGGGATGCCATTAAAGTTCATCTGTGTGTAAAGGCAGGCGTCCCAATTACATTATACACAGTATAGTGTAGACTCTGCCCCAGCTACATCACTGACCTAGTCTTAGAATACCAACCAAATGGTTCTCTTTGTTTCTTACAAGACCTCCTTCTCTAGATCCCATGTCACCTCCTCCCATGTCCCATGTCACCTCCTCCTATGTCACCTCCTCCCATGTCACCTCCTCCCATGTCACCTCCTCCCATGTCATCTCCTCCCATGTCATCTCCTCTCATGCCACCTCCTCCCATGTCATCTCCTCCCATGTCATCTCCTCCCATGTCACCTCCTCCCATGTCACCTCCTCCCATGTCATCTCCTCCCATGTCATCTCCTCTCATGCCACCTCCTCCCATGTCATCTCCTCCCATGTCACCTCCTCCCATGCCACCTCCTCCCATGTCATCTCCTCCCATGTCATCTCCTCCCATGTCACCTCCTCCCATGTCACCTCCTCCCATGTCATCTCCTCCCATGTCATCTCCTCCCATGCCACCTCCTCCCATGTCATCTCCTCCCATGTCACCTCCTCCCATGTCACCTCCTCCCATGTCACCTCCTCCCATGTCACCTCCTCCCATGCCACCTCCTCCCATGTCACCTCCTCCCATGTCACCTCCTCCCATGTCACCTCCTCCCATGTCACCTCCTCCCATGTCACCTCCTCCCATGTCACCTCCTCCCATGCCACCTCCTCCCATGTCATCTCCTCCCATGTCACCTCCTCCCATGTCACCTCCTCCCATGTCACCTCCTCCCATGTCATCTCCTCCCATGTCACCTCCTCCCATGTCACCTCCTCCCATGTCACCTCCTCCCATGTCAGCTCCTCCCATGTCACCTCCTCCTATGTCACCTCCTCCTATGTCACCTCCTCCCATGTCATCTCCTCCTATGTCACCTCCTCCCATGTCAACTCCTCCTATGTCACCTCCTCCCATGTCACCTCCTCCTATGTCACCTCCTCCCATGTCAACTCCTCCTATGTCACCTCCTCCCATGTCACCTCCTCCTATGTCACCTCCTCCTATGTCACCTCCTCCCATGTCACCTCCTCCCATGTCACCTCCTCCCATGTCATCTCCTCCCATGTCACCTCCTCCTATGTCACCTCCTCCCATGTCACCTCCTCCCATGTCACCTCCTCCCATGCTCACCTGCAATATAGAGTATCCTTAGGTGGACAGGGGTGTTTATAATGGAAATTCCTATCAAAATACTCCAATATTCACAGGTCAAAGGGTAGAGGTCCTGAACCAATAGATTCCTCTCCCGGATATTGATTTTTTGGGCTGACCCTCACCAACCACACATGTTCCAGGTATACTCTTGTTGATTTAACCACTTCACCCCCCGGACCAATTTGCAGCCAAAGGACCAGGCCCCTTTTCGCGATTCGGCACTGCGTCGCTTTAACTGACAATTGCGCGGTCGTGCGACGTGGCTCCAAAACAAAATTGGCGTCCTTTTTTTCCCCACAAATAGAACTTTCTTTTGGTGGTATTTGATCGCCCCTGCGGTTTTTATTTTTTGCGCTATAAACAAAAATAGAGTGACAATTTTGAAAAAAATGCAATATTTTTTACTTTTTGCTATAATAAATATCCCCAAAAAATATATAAAAAACATTTTTTTTCCTCAGTTTAGGCCGATACGTATTCTTCTACATATTTTTGGTAAAAAAAAATCGCAATTAGCGATTATTGATTGGTTTGCGCAAAAGTTATAGCGTTTACAAAATAGGGGATTGTTTTATAGCATTTTTGTTAGTATTTTTTTTTTTTACTAGTAATGGCGGCGATCAGCGATTTTTATTGTGACTGCGACATTATGGCGGAGACATCAGACATTTTTGACACATTTTTGGGACCATTGTCATTTATACAGCAATCAGTGCTATTTAAAATGCACTAATTCCTATGTAAATGACAGTGGCAGTGAAGGAGTTAACCACTAGGGGGCGGGGAGGAGTCAGTGTGACCTGTTGTGTTTTTTTTTTTTTTACAGTAGGGGGCGTGGCTAACGTCTGACGTCACTGATCGGCTGTTCCCGATGACAGGGAACAGCCGATCAGTGACAGGAAGTGTAGGAAGCGTGGGGAGAGGTTTGTTTACACAGACCTCTCCCCGTTCTTCAGCTCTGTGACCCGATCGCGGGACACCAGCGGCAATCGGGTGTCCGCTGGTCCCGCGGCCGTGGTCACGGAGCTCCCGACCGGGTCGCGAGCGCCGCCTAGGCAATTAAAGGGCCACGTATATATACGTGCTTTTGCCTAGCCGTGCCATTTTGCCGACGTATATTTACATGCGGCGGTCGGGAAGCGGTTAAATGTCCAGAGAGAGTAATAGAAGAACGTCCTACTCCACCGATCCGAATATATTTGATCAGTGGACCCCGTGGGGTAAAGGACCACGCTATATCGCAGATGGACACCGGCGGCAAAATGCGCCCTGAGGCGATTCAGTTCGCATAGGTATTGCTATACAAGTCACTCATTCATTCAGATCTCCCAGAATGCATCACCCGTCACTTTTAGTGAAAGCTGATCCACGCCAAAGGGAAGCCATTGCGCAAGAATGTGTTTATTCATTATGGGAAAAAAAATTCTCCTTTAATTATTTCAGTAATGTGCGGCGATGAGATGGTACTTAATAATCACTTTAGCGAATGTAATGCATCCATAACTAGCGTAGGAGATATTCCACCATTATTTAGATCAAAGGATATCATGTCATGCCAACGTGTGAGTGCACCTCGGATAATTACTTGTGGCCAATGTAGTTCACAGCATAACTATAGCAGTTGTAAGATGGGAGATATTATTTAATAGGTTTAATGAACCACAAAAGTAGCAAATTGCAAATGGATGAAATCATCTTTCTTTGTCGGTGGGAGTAGCAATGTAACCGGGGTCATGGCTGCCCACTTAGCAGCAGCTTCATTACCGTCTCTAGAAAGACACTGATGAAATAATGATCCCAACATAAAATGGAACTCCAAGCTCAAATAAGTCTATATAAATCTACTCAAATCAATATGGTAAGAATAAGGGCACAGTCTACCCTCTGTGGCAAAACTTGTTGCCACCCTCCTATATTGGGTATTGAGTGGAAAACCTAGCCTTGGAGCTCTTTCTGAAGCTTCATTCACCAGTAGCTCGGGTCTACCCCTACAGTTGCCTCTGGTTAAGGTCTCAACTCTTCCCTCTAGATATGGTCCTTGGGGGTCCTCTTTGGCTTGGTGCAATGGTGACCCCACCCATGCTTCGGGGGAGGAGGGAAGCAGTGCAGCCTCCCTGTTACATTAGGTTTTGCAAGACCTGGAAAGACCTGGAAGATGAAATCATCTTCCTGTGTCGGTGGGAGTAGCAACGTAACCGGGGTCATGGCTGCCCACTTAGCAGCAGCTTCATTACCGTCTCTAGAAGACACTGATGAAATAATGATCCCAACATAAAATGGAACTCCAAGCTCAAATAAGTCTATATCAGTCTACTCACCCCAATATGGTAAGAATAAGGGCACAGTCTACCCTCTGTGGCAAAACGTGTTGCCACCCTCCTATATTGGGAATAGAGTGGAAAACCTAGCCCTGGAGCTCTTTCTGAAGCTTCATTCACCAGTAGCACTGGTCTACCTCTTCAGTTGCCTCTGGTTAAGGTCTCAACTCTTCCCTCTAGATATGGTCCTTGGGGGTCCTCTTTGGCTTGGTGCAATGGTGACTCCACCCATGCTCCGGGGGAGGAAGGGGGCAGTGCAGCCTCCCTGTTACATTAGGTTTTGCAAGACCTGGAAAGGAGCAGGGGTGGAGTATTTGGAACTGATCCCCTTTCCTCCTGCAGCAGTTGAAAGCCGACTTCTTCTTTTCCTCACAGCGGCATTCAGGAGCTACAAGAGGAAATTACATTGGTTCCAGTAAATGCTGCCCCTACTCCTGTCCAGGTTCCCTGTCCTTTTGCTGCTCCCCCTTCCCTCCTCTCCCACTGGCTGCTGAAAGTAGCAAATTGCAAATGGATGAAATCATCTTCCTTTGTCGGTGGGAGTAGCAATGTAACCGGGGTCATGGCTGCCCACTTAGCAGCAGCTTCATTACCGTCTCTAGAAAGACACTGATGAAATAATGATCCCAACATAAAATGGAACTCCAAGCTCAAATAAGTCTATATCAGTCTACTCACCCCAATATGGTGAGAATAAGGGCCCAGTTTACCCTCTGTGGCAAAACGTGTTACCACCCTCCTATATTGGGTATAGAGTGGAAAACCTAGCCTTGGAGCTCTTTCTGAAGCTTCATTCACCAGTAGCTCGGGTCTACCCCTTCAGTTGCCTCTGGTTAAGGTCTCAACTCTTCCCTCTAGATATGGTCCTTGGGGGTCCTCTTTGGCTTGGTGCAATGGTGACCCCACCCATGCTTCGGGGAGGGGGGGGGCAGTGCAGCCTCCCTGTTACATTACATTTTGCAAGACCTGGAAAGACCTGGGAGATGAAATCATCTTCCTTTGTCGGTGGGAGTCGCAACGTAACCGGGGTCCATGGGCGTCCGCAGGTAGGGGGAAGGGGGGGCAAGTGCCCCCCCCCTGGAATCAGGGATCGGATCAGGAGTGATGACCCCCATCACCCCTCTGTCACCTCCTCTCTCTCTCTCTCACCCCTCTGTCTTTTTCACCCCCCCTCTCTCTGTCACCCCCCCCCCCGTCTCTCTCTGTCACACTCCTCTCTCTCTGTCACCCCCTTTCTCTCTGTCACCCCCTCTGTCTCTTTCTGTCACCCCCTTTCTCTCTGTCACCCCCCGTCTCTCTGTCACCCCCCACATGTCCACAGTCTCTTGAGCCAAGTATGCAGTTTCTGACAGTCTCTTGGGCCATGTATGCAGTCTCTGACAGTCTCTTGTGCCATGTCTGCAGTCTCTGACCATCACCTGTACTACGTCTGCAGTCTCTGACCGTGATAATGACATTGTTGAAAAGGTCAGAGCATGGGCGACCTTAAAATGATGCCCCCCCTTGAAAAAAGTTCTGCGGACGCCCATGCCGAGGTCATGGCTGCCCACTTAGCAGCAGCTTCATTACCGTCTCAAGAAAGACACTGATGAAATAATGACCTCAACATAAAATGGAACTCCAAGCTCAAATACGTCTATATCAGTCTACTCACCCCAATATGGTAAGAATAAGGGCACAGTCTACCCTCTGTGGCAAAACGTGTTACCACCCTCCTATATTGGGAATAGAGTGGAAAACCTAGCCTTTAAGCTCTTTCTGAAGCTTCATTCACCAGTAGCACTGGTCTACCCCTTCAGTTGCCTCTGGTTAAGGTCTCAACTCTTCCCTCTAGATACGGTCCTTGGGGGTCCTCTTTGGCTTGGTGCAATGGTGACCCCACCCATGCTTCGGGGGAGGAGGGGGGCAGTGCAGTCTCCCTGTTACATTAGGTTTTGAAAGACTTGGAAAGGAGCAGGGGTGGAGTATTTGGAACTGATCCCCTTTCCTCCTGCAGCAGTTGAAAGCCGACTTCTCCTCCTTTTCCTCACACCGGCATTCAGGAGCTACAAGAGGAAATTACATTGGTTCCAGTAAATGCTGCCCCTGCTCCTGTCCAGGTTCCCTGTCCTTTTGCTGCTCCCCCTTTCCTCCTCTCCCAACGGCTGCTGAAAGTAGCAAGTTGCAAATGGATGAAATCATCCTCCTTTGTCGGTGGGGGTTAAAATGTAACCGGGGTCATGGCTGCCCACTTAGCAGCAGCTTCATTACCTTCTCTAGAAAGACACTGATGAAATGATCCCAACGTAAAATGGAACTCCAAGCTCAAATACGTCTATATCAGTCTACTCACCCCAATATGGTGAGAATAAGGGCCCAGTTAACCCTCTGTGGCAAAACTTGTTGCCACCCCCTATATTGGGAACAAAATGGTAAACCCAACCTTGGAGCTTTTTCTGGAGCTTCATTTATCAGTAGCACTGGTTTCCCCTTTAGTTGCCTCTGGTTAAGGTCTCAACTCTTCCCTCTAGATATTGTCCTTGGTGGTCCTCCTTGGCTTGGTGCAATGTTGACCCCACCCATGCTTAAGGGGGTCCAAGCAGCCTCCCTGTAACATTAGGTTTTATGAAACCTGGACAGGAGTGGAGGTAGCATTTACTGGAACAGATCCCCTTTCCTCCTGCAGCAGCTGAAAGCCGGCTCCTCCTCCCTTTCCTCCCACCAACATTTAGGGGCTGCAGGAGGAAAGGGGATTGGTTCCAGTAAATGCCGCCTCCGCTCCTGTCCAGGTTACCCGTCCTTTTGCTGCTTCCCCTCCTTTCCTCTCCCACTGGCTGCTGTGCGGGATGTTTTAGGATGGAGAGCGAAGCTGGTAAATAAGTAATTTAATGGCCGCTTTGTTTTCTCAATGAGCACGGTGATTGATCGATAGCGATCACTCACTATGTTCATAGATAACTATATAATATGCTTCAGTTTATGAATTAACAGGAAACTGTACCGAGCTATTCCTGTTCTTTCATTCTGTGCAGTTGAGGTCCTCAACCCCCTCTCTGTCTCAAAAGTGAGACATTAAGGGTCTGTTTAGACTGATATTTTATCAAAGTCCCCCCCCCCCCCAACAGGACTGATTGCTAAAAAAAAAAAATTGTAAAAAGTAATAAAAAAAAAAAAAATTTAAATAATAATAAAATAATAATAATAAAAAAAAAATTGTAAAAAGTAATAAAAAAAATGTAACTTAATAATAATAATAACAAAATGGAAAAATAAATAAAATTGTAAAAAGTAATAAAAAATAAAATTGTAAAATAATAACAATAATATTAATAATACAAGTGTAAAAAAATGATAATAAAAATTGTAAAAAATAAATAAATACAATTGTAAAAATAATAATAATAATAATAATAAAAAAAAAAAAACAATAGAAAGCTACTGAATCCATTCACTGCTCTATTGACTAACACCATCCACTACCTTAGTGACACAGTTGCCATCCCCTGTTTTACACCGTGTCCCTGGGGAAAAACAATAAGTTTCAGTTTTTACCTACACAGGTCGATGGGACAAGCCCCCCCCCCGTGGCGTACTCTGTTCTCCTGCCCAGTATAGCCCCTCCCTCCCTGACCTGCTCAGCCCTACTCAACTGTGCTCATACGCACAAGGTGGGGGCAGGCAGGCCACACTCTGAGCTACTGAGTGAAAGTGATGGGCTTGTATGTAAATCTGGAAGTCAGAGGGCTCGCCCCAACCCATGCCCAGGCTGGGCCCTCTGAATTTCCTTGTTACATACAAGGCCACCTGAAGTATCTTGGCGTATGGTGTAAGCGACGGGTGGTAGTGGGGAGACCCCAAGTCAACTTTTGTATCAGGGCCCACAAACTTCAAGCTATGTCTCTTTATATTGTGGATGCCCAACACTTAGGCCCCTTTCACACCGGGGCGGTGAGCCGCGGTGACGGTAAAGCAGCGCTATATTTAGCGCTGCTTTACCGTCGTTTTTACCGCGGTTTTCAGCCGCTCGCGGTGCGGTTTTACCCCCGCGAGCGGCCGAAAAAGGGTTAAACACCCCCCGCAGAGTGCCGCCGTAGCGGCGGTATTGCCGCGGTTTTACCGCGGTCTACCATTCTAATCAATGGGAAGGAGCGGTATAGGAGCGGTGAACACACCGCTCCTATCCCGCTCCAAAGATGCTGCTAGCAGGACTTTTTTTTGTCATCCTGCTAGCGCACCGCTCCAGTGTGAAAGCCCGCCGGCTTTCACACTGGAGTTAAAGGGGCCGGATTTTTTCATGCGGTGAACAGGCGCTATTTTTAGCGCTGCACCGCATGAAAAACGCCCTGGTGTGAAAGGGGCCTTAGTGTTAACTTAGGATCATTTCAGTAGCCCTGGACAGATTGCTGGTGTTTATGACTTAGACTTCTGGTCTACCTGGCTGTCATTGTAGACTTCTGGTGACAACCAGGAAAGTGTTAATTAGAACTGAAGTGCGAAGTCAAACGCAAGGAAAGGGGTGGGGAATGAAAATTTCTCCTTCTTATATACAACAGGAGGCAAGGAATGTAAAAGGAGAAAACATTGGGTCAGTGTGAAGCTAATTCAACCCTATCCTATCATCAATTTCTTTTCCTACCTAAATGAAAGCTAATTAATCATAAACTGAATTAAACAGCAGACAACACAGAATTGTGTCCATCCACAGGAAGTATCATGGATCACCTGTAAATCGGTGGCAGTCTGCAAACGTCTCACAAAATCTGCGAAGACGTTTATGAAGTTATTGAAAGTGACAGATCGGCAGTCGGCACACCCTGCCAAAATCCAGGCTATGAATTTGCTCTTTTTGGATTCCATAGTCATTTGGCATTTAATACACAATAATATTTAAATCAAAATGTGGGTCCAATGCTGGGATATGTTCTGTCTATCACAGGCGCAGGGTCAGGAGGAGGCGGGGCTGTGTGTGACGGTGAGCAGAGAGGAGGCAATTTCATGTAAGCTGTAACAGCGTGCTATTTGTGCTCGGTGATCTCATGGCTCTCCTCTTTCTCCAGTGGTGATCCAGCCCACCCTCTCTCTTCCTCCGCCCTGGCGAGGCTGCAATGTTAGGCATAGTGAATCTGTAATGGGGGCACAGTGAGGCTGCAATGGGGGCACGGTGAGGCTGCAATGTTGGGCACAGTGAGGCTGCAATGTTGGGCACAGTGAGGCTGCAATGTTGGGCACAGTGAGGCTGCAATGTTGGGCACAGTGAGGCTGCAATGTTGGGCATAGTGAGGCTGCAATGTTGGGCACAGTGAGGCTGCAATGTTGGGCACGGTGAGGCTGCAATGTTGAGCACGGTGAGGCTGCAATGTTGAGCACGGTGAGGCTGCAATGTTGGGCACAGTGAGGCTGGAATGTTGGGCACAGTGAGGCTGCAATGTTGGGCACAGTGAGGCTGCAATGTTGGGCACAGTGAGGCTGCAATGTTGGGCACAGTGAGGCTACAATGTTGGGCACAGTAAGGCTGCAATGTTGACACAGTGAGGCTGCGATGTTGGGCACAGTGAGGCTGCAATTCTGGGCACAGTAAGGAATTATACTTTAATTCTTAAGAGTAGGTGCAAAAATGGAGACAGGCTTGTAGGGGCCCAGTGCATTACTTTGCATCTCGCAGTGCATCTCGCAGTGCATCTCGCAGTGCATTATGGGGCATTCCGTGGCGCTCAAATTTCCTGTGAATGCCGCATAATGTTTGCTGTTCGGCAAACGGGGGAAAACCCGATGTTCGAGCCAAACTTACATTGGACTCGAACATCGAGCTCATCCCTAGTAATGAACATGGGTATACCTACAAGTGTAAAGTTAAAAAACAAAACTATATAATAAAAAAAAAAACTGAAGTTCCCATTTATCCAGGTCATGGTGATCTAGTATTTGCATTTCACTGGATTTTTTCGGAAGACATTTTGTATCTTCTCCAATACTTCTTCAGTCCTAAAGAGTGCCAGAAAGATACCCCAACATTTATATCAACACAGGTAGCACAGACACCTTCATCTAATTACCATGGAATGTGTCAAGCTGGGTGTTGATTGGCCAAGAAACAAGGAGGGGAGGTGTGAGAGTTTGTGGAAGCGTCCTGAACTAGAGACATCATCCCGTGTTTTATGTTGGGTCGTCAATAGGTGTTAATTAATTAATGTAAGTGGCTAAGGGTATGAAAAGTTGTCAAAGCTTTGGGGTAGAGATGTAAAATGTTAATAGCAGATGGTGTTGAAGGCCCCCACCTATGTTTAGGGATGGCTGTTCCAGTTTGACATCAAACCTACCTGTGTGGATATAAATACCGGGGGATGGACCCGACACAGGAACACTCATTAGGCCTGATTCACACCTAGTGGCATTTTTAGTGCTTTTTGCATTTTGCAGATTTCCACTACAGTCCATTTAACATGGTTTCCTATGGACCACGTTCTGTGGTGCAAATCTGAAAAATGCAAAAAGCACTAAAAATGCCATAGGTGTGAATCAGGCCTTAGACCTGAGGAAGAGGTTTGGAGAAGCCGTGAAACTTCTTTATCATTACAGTTCAGGTGAATGTTATTAAATATCACTTGCCGTGAATACATTACAATCTTGCATGTCAGCCCCTTACATCATCATTCCTTAATATTTAATCAATAAACATTTTCATTAGGGCTGTTACTGATTAAAATTTTCACGTCCGATTAATAGATTTTTTTTATCGATTAATCGACTAATTTTGATTAATTATAACGCACATACAGATCCAACTACTTTTAGCTGATCTCCTTGCATTGCAGCTCTGCATTAGTCAGTGGTAAATGTGGTATACACTATATACAATCACCCGACACTTGTTAGTTTCCACAATCCATGACTTAACTTCACAGTTCACACAAATACGTTTTAAATTCAAACTGTAGCACTGACGTAAGTCATTTTTTTTTTCCCACGGTAGCGTGACAATCCCTCCCCCTCCGGTCTAACTAATCACTCTCACCTTATGGCATGGACCCCTGTGCCAACAAGTGGTCATGCCAGCGGGTATTAAAAGGGTTATAACACGGACCATAAACTTCTCTGACGTCTCCTTAGATCTCAGCAAGGACGCAGGTCACGGGGAGAAAGAAAAGATCTCAGTGCTCACCGCTTATGTATAAGATTTCATTTTTGTGTTCAAACACAAACTACTCACATAAAGATGATAAAAACACAGCATGTAAAAGCCGACAATCGTGTTAGTTCCGTAGGGCAGCAGCGGGTGACATCATGCGTAGCTCCTCCCCCGTACGCGTTACATTCAATCAGAACTTCAACGTCACCGGACTCCTCCCCCCTTCCCTTCGTTAGCAGACGGAGGCACTTGGGGAAGGGGGGAGGAGTCCGGTGACGTCGATGTCCTTGACGTCACCGGAAACTCCCTGAAGACCCGGAAGCCGGCGGAGAGGTGAGTACCGATCAAAGGAATTTTGATCGATTAAAAAAAATTAACGATTAATCGAGGAATTAATCTTTAATTTCCACAGCCCTAATTTTTATATCTATTTTTTTTTACAATTGTTTTTACATTTACACAATTTTTTGGTGTGTTCACTTTTTTTATTTGCATCTTCACTAGTGTTCGGCGGGTGTTCGTGCGCGCTGCACGTTGCATTCTGTGCCCTGATTGGGCAAAGCTTTTTTAGTGAACATAATAATGCAATCTTATGCGATTAAAAAGTTGCGATCAGAAATAATGAAAAAATTGTAATCCTATGCGATCCGCCCCATGACAACTTGTGTAGCATAAACCCCTCTATCTGCACAGGTAGCATTCATATGCAATCGAGAAATTTGCAACCCTGTGCTATAATTGCAGTGAAAATCTGTAATTTACATCAATCTATATAAAAGTGAATCAATATACAATAATCAATATAGAAATAAAGTGACCCGTGTTTAAAGTGCTCTTGTGCCAAACTAATTCATGCATTAATCTGTGTCCACAGAATCACAACATAAAGTCCATTAACCGCTTCCTGACCGCCTCACGCAGATATACTGCAGCAGAAGGGCACGTACAGGCAGATTCACGTACCTGTACATTGCCCTTTAACCGCTTCCCGACCGCCCACTGCATATATACGTCAGCAGAATGTCACGGGGCAGGCAAAACCACGTACCTGTACGTGGCCCTTTAAATGCCTGCCCGTGGGTCGTGCGCGCGCCGCCAGCGGCGCGCTCGCAACCCGGTCGGGAGCTCTGTGACCCCGGCCGCGGGACCAGCGGACCCGATTGCCGCTGGTGTCCCGCGATCGGGTCACAGAGCTGAAGAACGGGGAGAGGTCTGTGTAAACAAACCTCTCCCCGCGCTTCCTACTCTGCCTGTCATTGATTGGCTGTTTCCGGTCATCGGGAAAGCCGATCAATGACATCAGACGTCAGCCCCGCCCCCTAATGTAAAAAAACACACACACGTCACAGCCCATAACCCCTCCCCTCCCCCTAGTGGTTAACTCTTTCACTACAACTGTCATTTATACAGGAATCAATGCATTTAAATAGCACTGATTGCTGTATAAATGACAATGGTCCCAAAAATGTGTCAAAAATGTCCGATGTGTCCGCCATAATGTCGCAGTCACAAAAAAAAAAAAAAAAAATCGCCGCCATTACTAGTAAAAAAAAAAAATATTAATAAAAATGCTATAAAACTATCCCCTATTTTGTAAACGCTATAACTTTTGCGCAAACCAATCAATAATCGCTAATTGCGATTTTTTTTTACCAAAAATACGTATCGGCCTAAACTGAGGAAAAAAAAAAATGTTTTTTTATATATTTTTTGGGGGATATTTATTATAGCAAAAAGCAAAAAATGTTGCATTTTTTTCAAAATTGTCGCTCTATTTTTGTTTTTAGCGCAAAAAATAAAAACCGCAGAGGTGATCAAATACCACCAAAAGAAAGCTTTATTTGTGGGAAAAAAGGACGCCAATTTTGTTTGGGAGCCACGTCGCACGCAATTGTCAGTTAAATAGACGCAGTGCCGAATCGCAAAAAGGGGCCTGGTCCTTTGGCTGCCAATTGGTCCGGGGCTGAAGTGGTTAAAGTGCTCTTGTGCCACACTAATTCATGCATTAATCTGTGTCCACAGAATCGCAACATAAAGTCCATTAACCGCTTCCCTACCACCTCACGCAGATATACTGCAGCAGAAGGGCACGTACAGGCAGATTCACGTACCTGTACATTGCCCTTTAAGAGGCAGGTTGCGGGCACGCGCCCGCCCGCCGAGAGCTCTGTGAGTAGGATCGCGATCGTCTCACAGTGAGGAAAAAACAGGGAAATGCTAATGTAAACAAGCATTTCCCCGTTCTGCCTAGTGACACTGCCACGGATCATAGCTCCCTGTAATTGGGAGGGGTGATCAGTGATGTGTCAGACATAGCCCCTCCCCCCCACCGTTAGAATCACCCCCTAGGACACACTTAACCCCTACAGCGCCACCTAGTGGTTAACCCCTTCACTGCTGGTCACATTTACACAATAATCAATGCAATTTTAATCGCACTGATCGCTGTATAAATGTGAATGGTCCCAAAATCGTGCCATAAGTGTCCAACGCGTCCGCCATGATGTCGCAGTCACGATAAAAATCGCTGATCACCGCCATTACTAGTAAAAAAAAAAAAAATATTAGTACAAATGCTATAAAAGTATCCGCTATAACTTTTGCGCAAACCAATTAATAAAGGCTAATTGCGATTTTTTTTTTTACCAAAAATATGTAGAATACGTATCGGCCTAAACTGAGGAAAAAAATATTTTTTTATATATTTTTTTGGGGATATTTTTTATAGCAAAAAGTAAAAAATATTGCTTTTTTTTCAAAATTGGCGCTCTTTTTTTGTTTATAGCGCAAAAGATAAAAAACGCAGGGGCGATCAAATACCACCAAAAGAAATCTCTATTTGTGGGAAAAAAAGGACGTCAATTTTGTTTGGGAGCCACGTCGCACGACCGCGGAATTGTCAGTTAAAGCGACGCAGTGCCAAATCACAAAAAGTGCTCCGGTCTTTGGCCAGCCGAATGGTCCGGGGCTTAAGTGGTTAATAACTCCTCCATTCTTCTGGTGCTCATTTCAGATGATAAAACAGATGATATAACAGTAAAGTGCTCGTGTCCTCTCTTGTGCTACCCCTTTGGCGTATGCGCTCACCTGAGAGCGTGTGACCTCGCACCTAAGCTCGGTCGAAACACGCTTTTAAACCACCTCTGGGTTTATGGTCAGCATTCAGATCCTTGGATGGTTGCTTGCAACAATAATCATATGGAAAACAGAGGAAACTGGATAGTGTATTACCGTTTTAAAAGTTTTATTTAAAATGACAATATTCCCTATATTAGGGTACTCACATTTAATAGGTGCTATGAGCGCACCACTCTGTATCAAGCCCAACAAATATAAAGACGTTGCTGATGTGTCCTCTCCCGCTCTGAGAACACTCCACTGTCTCACAAACCGTCCTGTGCCCTCCCCAACCTGTGTCGATACGTTGTATCATCCTCAGGGGGAATTCCCCCTGAGGAAGATACATTATTTGCCGGTATCTGTGGACACAGATAATGCATGAATTAGTGTGACACTAGAGCACTTTAAACACGGTTCATTTTTCTATATTGATTATTGTATATTGATGCACTTTTGTATAGATTGATATAAATTACAGATTGTCACTGCAATTAGTGCAATTATCGCACAGGGTTGCAAATTTCTCTATTGCATATGAATGCAACATGTGTATATAGAGGTGTGTATGCTACACAGGTTGTCATGGGGCGGAGCGCACATGTTTACAATTCTTAATTGTTTATGATCGCAACTTTTAATCGCATTAGATTGCAATATTATGCTCACTAGATTTTTCACGTAGGAATGGAATATTTCACCACCACTATTTAACTGCAGTCAGCAGTATTAGGATTCAGTACGATTACTAGACATGTGCAATTTGTTTCGTTTTTTTTCTGTTTTTCGTTTTTTTTCGTTATTTTCGTTCATTCGTTATCGTACGAATGAACGAACGATTCGGTAAAAATTTTAACGAATAACGAATCGTTTGAATCGAACGAATCCAAAAACAACGAAAATTTCGAAAAAAAATAATTAGAAACAACGAATCTACGAAAGAAGAAAATCCGAAAAACGAAAACAGAAACAACGAAAATCAAAATGAACGAAAAAATTCGTACATTCGTAATTTTTTTTTGTTGTTGAATTGGTAGTTTTCCGCGTCTCTTACAATGGCGCTGCTTAACGTGCCTTGAATGGATTGAACGAAAAAATTTGTGCATTCGTAACTTTTTTATTTTTTTTTCGATTCGTAATTTTCCGTGTCTCTTACAATGTAATAATAACATACACATTACATAAAATTATGAATTATGCTCCGATTACCAATCTACGAATGTTACGAATGTTACGAAAGTACGAATAAACGAATAAACGAAAATTAAACTAATGGAAAAACGAATCAACGAAAAAATAACTCTAACGAAAATAGAAATCGTTACGAATACGAACACCGACGACGTACGAATTTACGAATCGTTATGAATCAACGGAAACCAAAAAATAAATAAATAAATAAACTAATTTTTTTGTTGTGCACATGTCTAACTATTACCAAATTTTAACGAATAACGAATCGTTCGGATCGAACGAATCCGAAAACAACGAAAATCCGAAAAAAACAAATTAGAAACAACGAATCTACGAAAGAAGAAAATCCGAAAAACGGAAACAACGAAAATCAAAATGAACGAAAAAATTCGTACATTCGTAACTTTTTTTTTTTGTTGAATTGGTAATTTTCCGTGTCTCTTACAATGGCGCTGCTTAACGTGCTTCGAATGGATTGAACGAAAAAATTTGTACATTCGTAACTTTTTTTTTCGATTCGTAATTTTCAGTGTCTTTTAAAATGTAATAATAGCATACACATTACATAACATTATGAATTATGCTCCAATTACGAATCTACGAATGTTACGAATGTTACGAATGTACGAATAAATACGAATGCGTCCGAAATTCGAATAAACGAATAAACGAAAATTAAACTAACGGAAAAACGAATCAACGAAAAAATAACTCTTATGAAAATACAAATCGTTACGAATAGGAACACCGACGACTTACGAATTTACGAATCGTTATCAATCAACGGAAACCAAAAAAATAAACAAATTTTTTTGTTGTGCACATGTCTAACTATTACCAAATTTTAACGAATAACGAATCGTTCGGATCGAACGAATCCGAAAACAACGAAAATCCGAAAAAAACAAATTAGAAACAACGAATCTACGAAAGAAGAAAATCCGAAAAACGAAAACGGAAACAACGAAAATCAAAATGAATGAAAAAATTCGTACATTCGTAAATTTTTTTTGTTGTTGAATTGGTAGTTTTCCGTGTCTCTTACAATGGCGCTGCTTAAAGTGCTTCGAATGGATTGAACGAAAAAATTGTACATTCGTAACTTTTTTTTTTTTTTTTTGCGATTCGTAATTTTCCGTGTCCCTTACAATGGCGCTGCTTAACGTGCTTCGAATGGATTGAACGAAAAAATTCGTACATTCGTAACTTTTTTTTTCGATTCGTAATTTTCCGTGTCTCTTAAAATGTAATAATAGCATACACATTACATAAAATTATGAATTATGCTCCGATTACGAATCTACGAATGTTACGAAAGTACGAATAAATACGAATGCGTCCGAATTTCGAATAAACGAAAATTAAACTAACCGAAAAACGAATCAACGAAAAAATAACTCTTACGAAAATACGAATCGTTACGAATCAACGGAAACCAAAAAAACAAAACGAAAATAAACAATTTTTTTTGTTGTGCACATGTCTAACGATTACCATATGATCTTCCTTGGATAGCGCAGCATTATATTGGTATAAAACTTTTATTTGGCACGAGCATATGGGACGTGATCGATGCTCGCAGCTGTCCTTTAATCTTTTCTAATTATCATTTGGATTTTCACATGGTGGCTCGCAAGACTGTTTGTTTTTTTAGATTGCTTTCCTATTCCTCCTCATATCTATAACTCTGTATCTATGTAACACACATAGAGAGTTACCTCAATCTTAATGAATATTGAGCTCTCCATAAAATTTTGTTTCATATACAGTTTTTGCTATAAATCAGTGGGGGTCAACTTTCTTGTTATGGGGGGGGGGGGGGGGGGGGGCCTCCGACATCACCAAAGGCCCACACATAAAATTTAGTGAATATTCATTATCAGAGACAGCAGACACACAACAGGATATTGTCAGGGCTGGTACAAGGGGTAGGCGGGGGGGGGGGGGGGGGGGGGGGGCGGGGGGGCAGGGGGGGGGGGGCGGCTGCCCTGGGCACTGTGGTATTATGTGAGGTGGAGGGGCATTGCAAGGAGATTGAGAGGATTTGTGTTGGGAGGGGGAATTTGGGGGGCAGCAGAGGGTTATGATGGTAATTGTTCGGCCAGTAAAAGACCGATGAGAGCTTTTCATCGGAAAATGCGACCGTGTGTAGGCTCCATTGGAATTTTGCTGGCCAAATTCCCACCATTAAAAATTTGAGAGCATGTTCTCAATTTTTCTGACGGAAAAGGTTTCTATCGGAAATTCCGATCGCCTGTAGCAATTCCGAAGCGCAAAATTCCTACGCATGCTTGGAAACAATTTGACGCATGCTCGGAAGCATTAACCGCTTCCCGACCGCCTCATGTAGATATACGTCAACAGAATGGCACGGGCAGGCAAAAGCACGTACCTGTACGTCCCCTTTAATTTGCCTGCCCGGGGGGCGCGCGCGCGCCGGTCGGGAGCTCCGTGACCACGGCCGCGGGACCAGCGGACCCGATCGCCGCTGGTATCCCGCGATCGGGTTACGGAGCTGAAGAACGTGGAGAGGTCTATGTAAACAAACCTCTCCCCGCGCTTCCTACACTGACTGTCAGTGATCGGCGGTTCCCTGTCATCGTGAACGCCGATCAATGACGTCAGACGTACAGCCACGCCCCCCTACTGTAAAAAAAAACACAACACGTCACACTGACTCCTCCCCGCCCCCTAGTGGTTAACCCCCTAACTACAACTGTCATTTACATAGGAATCAGTGCTATTTAAATAGCAGTGATTGCTGTATAAATGACAAATGTGTCAAAAATGTCCGATGTGTCCGCCAAAATGTCGCAGTCACAATAAAAATCGCTGATCGCCGCCATTACTAATAAAAAAAAAAATATTAATAAAAATGCTATAAAAACTATCCCCTATTTTGTAAACGCTATAACTTTTGCGCAAACTAATCAATAATCGCTAATTGCGATTTTTTTTACCAAAAATATGTAGAAGAATACGTATCGGCCTAAACTGAGGAAAAAAAATGTTTTTTTATATATTTTTGGGGGATATTTATTATAGCAAAAAGTAAAAAATATTGCATTTTTTTCAAAATTGTCGCTCTATTTTTGTTTTATAGCGCAAAAAATAAAAACCGCAGGGGCGATCAAATACCACCAAAAGAAAGCTCTATTTGTGGGAAAAAAAGGACGCCAATTTTGTTTTGGAGCCACGTCGCATGACCGCGCAATTGTTAGTTAAAGCGACGCAGTGCCGAATTGCAAAAAGGGGCCTGGTCCTTTGGCTGCCAATTGGTCCGGGGCTGAAGTGGTTAAACTTCATTTTTTCTCGGCTTGTCGTAGTGTTGTACATCACCGCGTTCTTGAGGGTCGGAATTTGGTGTGATCGCGTGAAGGCAAGTTTGAGCGGAATTCTGTCGGAATTCCTTTGGGAAAATCATCAGAGCTTTTTTTGAAGAGAATTCCGATCATGTGTACGCGGCATAAGAGTTGTTCTTCCAGGAGGGAAAATTTGGGGGGGGGGGGGGTGCTTGGAGTGGTGATTTAAGAGAGGAATTTTGTGAGGAGGGGAGATTTGGGAGGTTTGTGCTAGAAGAGGTGATATGAAAGAGGGGTGAGGAAATTTGTGCTAGGAGGGAATTTTTTTTTTGGGGGGGGGGTGGATTTGCGCTAGTAGGGATGATATTGGGGGTGTGGGAATTTGTCCTGGGAGGGGGGATTTGGAGTGGGAGGAGGGGATAAGTACTTATAGGGGAAATGTGAGGGATAAAGGATTTGTGCTAGGAGGGGTGATTGTTTTGGGGTCGGCATTTGTGTTGGCGGGACTTGAGGGATAGGGGGGCAAAGATTTGTGCTAGGGGGAAGGGTTCGGCAGGGGGGGTGGGTTTGTGCTGGGAGGAAAAGGAATTTATTCTTAGGAGGTAAGCATGCAGATTAGTTCTCTTTCTTTGGGGGGATTTTTGCTGACACATAATGCTCATAGATCTTGTGGGGGGCGCAATTTGGCATGTTGGCCTGGGTTCTAGATGCCCTTGTCCTGGTACTGGCCACACTTATTACACTGTTGACACTACTGTACTATGGACACAACTTCTTGTTAGAAATCACCTCTTCCCGGGTGTGCAGCAGTGCTGAGCCAGTACCATAGAGCATGTACCGGTCTCTCCACCGACCCAGCGGTCCCATCACCTAACTCCCAGGGACAACGTCTGTATATTACTAATCTCTCTCTTTGACTCCAGGCTAGGTCCCTAGATATTCTGTGCAATGAGACTGGTCTCAATGTGTTGGGAGAAGGTCACCAGTAAGGGGGCCATGCACATCACCCCTTCACTACCAGAATATCTGTCACCCCTGCCATGTCACCCTTTTCCTGGCTTGTTGGCTGCTTTAACAAGGGACACAAGTATGATAGTCATTACCAACGGCAATATTAGGACAGCCTTAGGAAATATAGCCTCATTAGGACAGCTTCTCTGCTCATTAAACCCATGTATTGCATCCTCTCTAATTTCATCAGTCCCCTGTTGTAAGCACTGTTCTTTTTATACGCCTTACATGCACCCCTTTTAAGACTTCAGACCAGGCAATTTAGATTAACTTTGAGTAATCTTTTACTGAAGTAATTAAAATGAGATATTTCATCAGTACTTGTGAACATCTTCAATACATCCCTGACAAAGTTCTCTAAGTGTCCTTGATTAGTGACTCATGAGTCATACTGTTTAGACAGGAAGTCCATACAAGAGTCCTTTTCGGTGCAAAAGTCCACAACTGGCAGTAAATCCCCATAAAGTAGCAGTAATCCATAAACAATGGGTAACACAAGTCTATGTAGGTCCATCGGCTCCCTACCCCATTGGCAACCCTGACTGGGTTCCCCCCAAAGGGGGTTTAACCACTTCACGACCACGCTATAGCCAAATGACGGCTACAGCACGGTCGCACATTGCCAGAGAGGGCGTCATTTGATGTTGAACGCCCCCTGTGGCACGCATCCACAGGCCTCTGTGATCGCAGTGTCCTTGAGACACAGCTGATCACAGATCGTGGTAAAGAGCCAATCAAATCGGCTCTTTACCATGTGATTCGTTTTGTCCAATGACAGATGATCACAGTGTAAATAGGATTTGCCGGTTATTGGCATTCCTCTCCTCACGCTGACAGAGGAGAGCTGATAACTGGCAAATCCACACACAGGGGACATCTACACTGATAATCAGGCCACTGATCATCAGTGACCTGATGATCAGTGCAGACCCAATCAGTGCTGCCAACCAGTACCAATCAGTGCTGCCAATCAGTGCCTATCAATGATGCACATCATTGCCGCCTGTAGCGGCCCCATTGGCTTGAGTAAATAGCGAGAGGAAAGCTTCTGACGGGTGCAGTACTTTAATTCTTTTGCCTCAAAGTGTGCATTAAGGTTGAACACCACAGAGGTTAATCCCTTTGACTCCTTAAACACCTTAAGCACCATAAGCACCGTGAAAACTGTAAAATGACATACAATACATTTGTTTACAGAGATCACCAAAAGGGGGGTTACAACAGAATTACAAATGTGGAGTTACAAAGTGGTGTTCCATTATCTATACACATATATTAAATTAACATTAAACATTTAAGGAAACATGACTATATGTTCAAAGATGTGGATTGTCTACTACAGAATATCTTTTAACTAACAGCATGGACTCCGTTTGTACCGAAAAACATATACACTGACAATGACAATGCCCCTTTACTGCTTACCTTGCTCCGCTTGCCAAGGGGTGCAATCTTTAAACTTTATTAAACTTCCATAAA
The DNA here is from genome assembly GCA_028564925.1 of Lithobates sylvaticus. Classification (NCBI taxonomy): domain Eukaryota; kingdom Metazoa; phylum Chordata; class Amphibia; order Anura; family Ranidae; genus Lithobates; species Lithobates sylvaticus. The sequence goes on along the minus strand of CM053028.1, from coordinate 5,031,282 downwards.
CAATCGCCTTCCCACGAGGTACTGCTGACTTGCCTGTGAATGCTGAATTAATGAGAGCCCCTTTCTCCAAAACTAGAGGAAGCAGGAAGTGTCTGATGATTAAAATTCCCCAGAGAAACAAGAGGAAAGGCAATAAAGGTTCCACCTGTCAATCAGTACTGAACAAAGATTAATTAGTAGTACTGAACAAAGGTTTAAAGTGACAAGCGGACAGTTACACCTTGGGTGGAGCCTCCAACGGTGACGTCATCACGCTATCCTTCTGCAAAGGTGGTGAGACGAACGCTCTAGGAAGTAGGGAGAAGCAAATAGAGACGCCGCGGCTTTTTATGACACAACCGTTCATGTATTACTTCGTTCTTGTAAGTGCAAATTCTCTTTTTACATTAAACTGTTCATCTGATGTACTGCACTATGGGAGTTTTATTTCCTATTTTCGAGTGACATTGGAATATTGTCCGGTTCGGATACCCTTTAAAGTTTTGGGGAGACTGCTAATTCCCTGTGCTGGGCGAGACTGTTGACAGCAGTCACGGCTTTGTGGTAAGCAAGCTACTTCTCACTTGGGTGTTGACCTGAACACAAGTTTGTTTTTACCTTGGGAGGATTGATGTTACAAAGTGTATTTCTTCTGCAATACATCTTTTATCCACTGGAGGCTGATTTTGCACGGACTTTCTCATTGATCACTATGGGGCGTTGCTTTAGTTCTCTTTTTTCTGCATTTTATCTTTTTTGAATATTTTTTAGAATTATAATTCTTTTTGGGGAAGCCATTTTTCTTGATTATTGGATTGTAAAGGCTACATGTTGGCAGAATATTCCCTAACCAATCTCCTAGGGCAAATAATGAATAGCCCCTTCTACTTTCCCCCCTTCTTTCCGGTCTTCTTCTGCTCCTTCTTTTTAAAGTATAAGCCTAACATTTTCCTGGAAGACTCCCTTGTGTTATATAAAAGTAACAACCACTAAAACAAAAAGTTTACTTTGTATAAAACTCTGCAGACGCCTCAGAATGTTTTTATTCTCACATTTTTTTATTTTTATCAAATGGTATTTTTATTGCAAAAAAATGAAATCTGCCCCTTTGTTAATTTCAATATCTCGGCTCAGAACATAAGCCGCTATCATTCTTTAATTCACAGCTTTAAAGTCTCCATTTCCAAAAATAAATCATTATGTAATTTGGGTATAATGATGCAGCCAAAAAAAGGACGAGCCTTAATTGGGGGGGTTGGGCGGCAACGTAGATATCCGCAGTATGTAAACATCAGGTACGGCATAATGTATGCGGCCTTGGTGTAAGCAAAAGCTCTGACAAGGCATTCCTTCATATATATATATATAGAATATTTATATTGTCTGCGCCGGAACAGACAGGGGAAAAGCTAAACTGTGTTCAGAATGATTAATGTCTCGTACTACGGCGCTTTTAGTCTCCTGTAAAAGTTTATTAGATGCCTTCATTCATGGTCTTTTACCTCCAGCAAAACCGCCATCGACTTCTACGATATGTCTCAGTCAAATCAACGGCTTTACTGCGCTGTATTTTTTATCGGTGCCTCTCCATTGTTTTCACTCCATGTATTTTATTCTTCTGTAGCACTTAATAAAAAGTTAGGTTTTTGAAGGGAACTCTGGGCAAGATTCACAGATAACTATGCAAAGTCTGGTTTTTGATTTTCCCTGCAATGCTTAGATTTTAACCTCTACCCAACTGCGCTATACCCAAAGACGGCTACAGGGTGGTCATCACATTGCCTCTGCCGGCTTGTCTTCTTCCCATACTGCATCCTGGTGCCATCTCCTCCCAGGTAAGTGATTCATCAGACCAGGCCACCTTCTTGCTCATGTACCCATTGTAGGTCCTTTTGGCTGCGGACATGGGTCAGCATGGGCACCCTGACTGGTCTGTGGCTACACAGCCCCATACACAACAAACTGAGTGTGCTCTGTGTGTTCTGACACCTTTCTATCAAAACCAGCTTGTACTTTTTCAGCAATTTGAGCGCCATTAACTCTTCTATTGGACCAGACTACATGGACCAGCCTTCCCCCCCACCTCCATCAATGAGCCTTTCCTCCCCACCTCCATCACTGAGCTTTCCCTCCCTACCTCCATTAATAAACCTTCGCTCCCTATGTCCATCAATGAGCCTTCCCTTCCCAACTACATCAATGAGCCTTTCTCCCCACCTCCATCAATGAGCCTTTCCCTCCCCACCTCCATCAATGAGCCTTCCCTCCCCACCTCCATCAATGAGCCTTCCCTTCCCCACCTCCATCAATGAGCCTTTCTCCCCACCTCCATCAATGAGCTTTCCCCCCCCCCCCACCTCCATCAATTAGCCTTCCCTCCCCACCTCCATCAATGAGTCTTCCCTCCCTACCTCTATCAATGAGCCTTCCCTCCCCACCTCCATCAATGAGTCTTCCCTCCCTACCTCTATCAATGAGCCTTCGCTCCCCACCTCCATCAATGAGCCTTCCCTCCTCATCTCCATCAATGAGCCTTCCCTCCCCACCTCCATCAATTAGCCTTCCCTCCCCACCTCCATCAATGAGCCTTCCCTCCCCACCTCCATCAATGAGCCTTCCCTCCTCCATCAATGAGCCTTCCCTCCTCACCTCCATCAATGAGCCTTCCCTCCCCACCTCCATCAATGAGCCTTCCCTCCCTACCTCCATCAATGTTCCTCCCCCACCTCCATCAATGAGCCTTCCCTCCTCACCTCCATCCATGAGCCTTCCCTCCCCACCTCCATCAATGAGCCTTCCCTCCCCAACTCCATCAATGAGCCTTCCCTCCCCACCTCCATCAATGTGCCTTCCCTCCCCACCTCCATCAATAAGCCTTCCCTCTCACCTCCATGAATGAGCCTTCCCTCCCCACCTCCATCAATGAGCCTTCCCTCCCCACCTCCATGAATGAGTCTTCCCTCCCCACCTCCATGAATGAGCCTTCCCTCCCCACCTCCATGAATGAGCCTTCCCTCCCCACCTTAATGAATGAGCCTTCCCTCCCACCCCATAAACGAGCCTTCCCTCCCCACCTCCATCAATGAGCCTTCCCTCTCCACCTCCATCAATGAGCCTTCCCTCCCCACCTCCATCAATGAGCCTTCCCTCCCCACCTACATCAATGAGCCTTCCCTCCCCACCTCCATCAATGAGCCTTCCCTCCCCACCTCCATCAATGAGCCTTCCCTCCCCACCCCCATCAAGGAGCCCCCCCACCTCCATCAATGAGCCTTCCCTGCCCACCTCCATCAATGAGCCTTCCCTCCCCACCTCCATTAATAATCCTTCCCTCCCCACCTCCATTAATTAGCCTCCCCCACCCCATCAATAAGCCTCCTCCCCCCACCTCCTTCAATGAGCCTTCCCTCCCCACCTCCATCAATGAGCCTTGGTCACTCATGATACTGCCACTGGTTTACCACGTCCCCCTCCTTGGACCATATTGGTCAGTCCTGACCACTGCAGACCGGGGACATCCCACAAAAGCTGCAGTTTTGGAGTTGCTATGGACCATTCGTCTAAACCTTACAATTTGACCCTCGTCAAAGTCACTCAAATCGATACACTTGTCCATTTTTTCTTCTTTTGATACAAAAACTTCAGGGTCAACATGTTCACTTGCTGCCTAATAGAGCTCACCCACTTTTAGGTGCCATTGTAACGAGATATTCAATGTTATCCACTTTACATGTCAGAGGTCATGATGCTATGGCTGATGGGAGTAGCCACCTGTCCATCTCACCCAATAAAGCCAACCCGTGAGGGTGGGTGACACCTCGGTTCTAGTCTTATGGCGGGCACAAACTCTATTCAGAACCGACGGCTCTAAAGATGGATATCTCGCTAACGGCAGCAGCTGCTGCCACAACCAAGGTATCCATCTTTAGAGCCGGCGGTTCTGTTTACGATAATGGTGGTCTCTGCAGCGGATTCACCGCAAGATCACCGTTATCAGCGGCGGGAGAGGGCCCCCTTCCCGCCGCTCTCCCACACCCTCCGCCGCTTACCGGAGCCGTTGGCAGTGGCAGAGGCGATCGGGTCCTATCCGTGGCTGGATATGGAGACGAGTGAGGCTAAGATGGTCCCCACCCGTCTCCATTTATTGCATTTAAGTCCAAATATGAGATCTGAGGACTTTTTGACACCAGATCTCGTTTTTAAGAGGTCCTGTCATGCTTTTTTCTATTACAAGGGATGTTTACATTCCTTGTTCTAGCCCTCCTCTGTAACTCAAAACATGTAACCTGTAGAATTTTTTAAACATCACCTATGGAGATTTTTAAGGGTAAAAGTTTGACGCCATTCCACGAACGGGCGCAATTTTGAAGCGTGACATGTTGGGTATCAATTTACTCGGCGTAACATTATCTTTCACAATATAAAAAAAAATTGGGCTAACTTTACTGTTCTCTTATTTTTTATTCCAAAAAGAGTGCGCTTGTAAGACCGCTGCGCTAATACGGTGTGACAAAAAGTATTGCAATGACCGCCATTTTATTCTCTAGGGAGTTAGAAAAAAAATGTATAATGTTTGGGTGGTTCTAATTTTCAAGCAAAAAAAATTATTTTTAACTTGTAAAAACTGATGATGTGTACATACGGTCAGAATTTCCGATGGAAACAGTCCGATGGGAGCTTTTCATCGGATTTTCCGACCGTGTGTATGCCCATCGGTCTTTTTCTGTCGGCATTTCCAATGGACTTTAGATTGAGAGCCTGTTCTTAATTTTTCAGACGTAAAAACTTTCTATTGGAAATTCCGATCGTGTGTATGCAGTTCCAACACGCAAAATTCCGACGCATGCTCGGAAACAATTCGGCGCATGCTCGGAAGCATTAAACTTCCCTTTTATAGTGCCGTCGAACGTGTTGTATGTCGCGGTGTTATGGACTGTCTGAACTTGGTGTGACCGTGTGTAGGCAAGACAGTTTGAGTGGAATCCTGTCGGAATTCCAGCGGGAAAACCATCAGAGCTTTTTCCGACGAGAATTCCGATCGTGTGTACGCGGCATTAGTCTGAAAAAGAGACCTGAGCTTTAAGTGGTTAAGAAGTCAGCGGGTGACTCCAGAACCAGTTGCATTCCAAAACTGAAATGTTCCTTTTGCGTAGAGTAGTCCTTCAGGTCTAATGCCCCGTACACACGGTTGGAAATGCCCACGGAAAATGTCCGATCGGACCATGTTGTCGGAAAATCCGCCAGTGTGTGGGCTCCATCTGACTTTTTCCGTCGGAATCTCCGACGGAAAAAATTTGAGATCCTGCTCTCAAATTTTCCGACAACAAAATCCGATCGGACTTTTTCCGATCGTGTGTAGAGAATTCCGACGGACAAAGTGCCACGCATGCTCAGATCACATTACGATACCAAAGCTATTGGCTACTGGCCTCTACGTAGTTCCGCCTTACGCAACGAACGTCACCACGTTCAGAGTGATCGGATTTTCCGACAACTTTGTCCGACCGTGTGGGTGCAACACCAGTGTCGGACAAAATCCGTCAGAAAAAATCCGACGGATTTTGTGGTCGGAATTTTCGACCGTGTGTACGGGGGCTTAGACGTTTTTTTTTTTTTTTGGAACAAATTTTTCTTTTGAGAGAGAGTGACAATGTGAAAATGATGTGAAAATTGCCAGTTCTAAATTAGAATTCCCACTTTTAATACAGAAAGTTGAAGCTCCTGCAGCAAAAATCTTCCAGCTCTTCATACTTAACACTGGGGATAATAGCTCGGTCTCCTGCTGTACATTATAGATATTAATACACTTTCTATATTATCTCTCATCTAATGCAGCTTATTATGCAACCGGTCATTAAGCTCGTGTTCCTCGGCGCTCTATTGCATTGTTTGCCAACTGCATCTGAGATAATGGCAATTCACAATATTGTGACATTAATCTTGCATTTCGCCGTTGGGTCTTTCCATAACCCTATATGCATAATTATGCCATCCTAGTCATCAAACTGTATAATGTCTGGGCTCATCACACCATGCTAGCCCTGGGTCACGCCACCACCCCCTCCAACCCCCGCTGGGGCCATCTAATCTCCACCACTAGGAAAACGAACAAATCAAACGATAGAAGTGAGAATGAATAATGTCATTTGGAAAAAATTGATGCATTTTGTTTGAATTAAAAGACGACCAAAGTCTTGGAAATGGGACTTTTTTTCTGTTGCAGAGGCGGCAAATCTGCTTTGGGACAGTTATTCGGCAGTAACGGTGCCGTGCATTTAGATAACAGAGTAATACATATATATATATTTTTTTTTTTTTTGCTTTTTTTAACCACTTCAGCCCCGGAAGGATTTACCCCCCTTAACCACTACAATACCGGGCACTTTCGCACCTTCCTGCCCAGGCCAATTTTCAGCTTGTGGCGCTGTCACTATTTAAATGACAATTGCGCCGTCATGCTACACTGTACTGAAACAAAATTTTTATAATTTTGTTCCCACAAATAGAGCTTTCTTTTGGTGGTATTTGTTCATCTCGGCGGTTTTTATTTTTTGCTATACAAATAAAAAAAGACCAAAAATTTTGAAAAAATTTTTTTTTGTTATAAAATGTTGTAAATAAGTAAGTTTTTCCCCTTCACTGATGGGCACTAATAAGGCGGCACCAATGAGGTGGCACCAATGAGATGGCACTGATGAGGTGGCACTGATGGGCACTGATGATGGACACTGATAGGTGGCACTGATGGGCACAGATAGGCAGCACTGATAGGTGGCACTGATATGCGGCACTGATGGGCATTAATAGGCGGCACTGATGGGCACTGATCGGTGACACTGATGGGCACTGAAAGGTTGCACCGATGGGTACTTATGGGTGGCACTGATAGACAGCTCTGATGGGCATTGATGGGCACTGATGGCTGGCACTGATAGATTTCACTGATAGGCATCACTGCTGGCACTGGCAGGCCTTTTTCATTGGCACGGATTGGCAGCTGCCTGGGCACTGATTGGCATTTCCCTGGTGGTTTAGGGTGGCATACCTGGTGGTCCAGTGTGGTAGCCATCCCTGGTGATCCTGGCGGCATCCTGGTGGTCCTGGGCGGGCATCAGAGGGGGGGGGCTGCGCTGATAAACAATAAGCACAGACCCCCCTGTCAGGAGAGCAGCCAATCGGCTCTCCTCTACTCGTATCTGTCAGACGCGAGTGAGGAAAAGCCGATCAACGTGATTGGACACGGCCGATCACATGGTAAAGAGACTCTTTATCTAGATCGGAGTTGCGGCGTGTCAGATTGAAACGCCGCGCAACGATTGCTACGATGCGTGCCACCCGGGGGCGCACAGCGGCTTGATATCCTGACAATGTCATATGACGTCCGGTCAGGATATCGCAACCACTTTGCCGATGTCTTTTTGCTATATGCCTGGCGGCAAGTGGTTAACCACTTGCCGATCGCCTCATGCCAATATATACGTAGACAGAATGGCACGGGTGCGCAAAACCACATACCCGCAGGTCACTCCGTCATCGGCGGCTAGCTTAATTTCCGCTATAATAAATATCCCTTAAAAATCTAAAAAAACACATTTATTTATCAGTTTAGGCCGATATTTATTCTTCTACATATATTTGGTAAAAAAAAAAAAAAAAATCCCAATAAGCGTATATTGATTGGTTTGCGCAAAAGTTACCTCGTCTACAAAATAGGGGATAGATTTATGGCATTTTTATTATTATTAATGTTTTTTTACTAGTAATGGCGGCAATTAGTGATTTTTAGCGGGACTGCGACATTGCGGGCAGACAGATCGGACACCTACCTGACATATTTGAGACTTGTTTGGGAACCAGTGACATTAATACAGTGATCAGTGCAAAAAATATGCACTGTCACTGTACTAATGACACTGGCAGGGAAGGGGTTAACATCAGGGGCGATCAAAGGGTTAAATGTGTTCCTTGTTTGTGATTACTGACTGTATGGGAGACGGTGTGACTGGGGAAAACTTACAGATCTGCTTAGCAGGAAGACGGACTTCAGTGTCGGCCCCTGCAGATCCCTGTTCTGTCTCTGCGGGGAACGATGGCGGGTGGCTGGCGGACATTGAGTCCGCCGGACCCGCTGATTGGCTCCCCTCGCTGGCCAAACAGAGCATGCGTGCGGCACGCAGGTGCCCACGAAAGCTAGTGCACATATCGCCGTAGCGGTATGCGAATTTGCGCAGCCGAGCCACCTTCACCACATCCACGGCGGGTGGTCGGCAAGTGGTTAAAGTGATTGTAAAGGCTCATTTAAAAAAAAACTGTTATACTTCCCTCCTCTATGCAGTTGGTTTTGCACAGAGCAGCCCGGATCCTCCTCTTCTCGGGTCCCTCTTCTGTGCTCCTGGCCCCTCCCACCTATCGAGTGCCCCCCACAGTCAGCAGCTTCCTATGGGGGCACTGGAGCCGAGTCAGAGCTTCGTGTGTCCATTTAGACACGGAGGTCCAACCTGGCCCCGCCCCCTCTCTCCCCTGATTGGCTGACTGATTTTTATTGACATCTGCTGGAGCCAATGGCGCCGCTGCCATGTCGCAGCCATTCAGGGATAGTGTCCCGGACGGTTAGACATTCATGGACATCGCTGGAGAGAGAGGGGGCTCAGGTAAGTAATTGGGGGTGACTGCTACACACAAAAATTTTTTTTTGTTATCTTAATGCATAGAATGCACCCTCTGCCTTTACAACTCCTTTAAGGACAAACTTTATTTTGGTGATATCATTTTGCAAAAATGATTTAACGTTTATGTGACAAACGCGGGTATCAGATAGCCATGTGCAATTTGTTTCGTTCCGAATTCGTTTTATAACGAATTTCGACAAATTTGTTAACTCTGAAATATCTGAATTAACGAAAACCCGTTTAACTAATTTTTCCGAATATTCGAAAATTCGTGAAATCAAAATCCGAAATTTCGGAAATTCGAAAATCTGAAAATTTGAAAATCCGAAAATAAGAGCGAAAACTCAAAAGAACGAAAATCTAAATATTCGAAAACCGGAAAGATTTTGAAAAAATCGGAAATACAAACTACCTAATAATAACATAACTATTGATAACTATTAAATTATAGGTATTGGAATTTCCTTTCAGATCTGGCTGTTAGTCAACGTAAAAAATAAGAATTTATCCGAAGTTACGAATTATAAGAAATAACGAATGCCGCATATAAGCAAATAGAACAGAATGAATTTTATTATTATTATTAATAATAACAATAATAATAATAAAAAGTTTTTATTATTGTTATTTGAACGTAACGAATATGAACTTATCCGAAGTTCCAAATTATCCAAAATAACGAATGCCGCATCTAAATGAATGGAACGTAATGAATTAAAAATAATAAATAACAATAATAATAATAAAAACTTTTTATTATTATTATTATTAATAATTCATTCTGTTCCATTTGTTTAGATGCGGCATTCGTTATTTCCTATAATTCGTAACTTCGGATAAATTCGTATTCGTTACGTTGACTAACAGCAAGATTTTAAAGGGAATTCCAATACCTATAATTTCATAGTTAGTTATTATTAGTTAGTTATTTAGTTATTGTTTAGAATTTTCAGATTTTTGTTCTTATTTTTGAATTTCTGTATTTTCGAAATTACGAATTTACGAATTTTCTAATTTACGAATTTTCTAATTTACGAATTTATGAGTTTTCTGATTTTTGAATTTATGGTTTTTTACATTTTCTGATTTTCTTTCTTATTTTTGGATTTTTGAGTTTCTGAATTTTCGAATTTTTGAATTTACGAATTTTCCGATTTTTGAATTTATGGATTTTTGAATTGTCAGATTTTCTTTCTTATTTTTGGATTTTTGAGTTTCTGAATTTTCGAATTTATGGATTTTTTTTTCTGATTTTCTTTCTTATTTTTGGATTTTTGAGTTTCTGAATTTTCGAATTTACGAATTTTCGAATTTCGATCTTAACGAATGACCTGAAAAATAAAAAAAAGAATGAAACTGAAGCAAACAAATTTTTCGTCTGTGCACGCCAATCCTCACCAACTCGTGACAAAGGACTGGCCAATCTCACTTACGTAACAATGCTACTCCCAAGCTGCACCCGGCACAAAGATTTTCCAGCTGGCGGGACCCAATCTAGGTGCCCTAAGAGCTATTGTCACTGGGCTAATTGAGCAATTAACCCTTTAACTGCCACCACTGACTCCTACTGAAGAGTCAGAACTTCCAGCAATTTAGCATTACAATTATGATTTTAGAATAATGGTCACCACAGACGATCAGAGGCCTTATTCTATACAGTAGCACTCTACAAGCGATCGATTCTTTTTTAGCTTGCATTAAGAGCTTTAGGGACAAGGGTAACACTTTTCAAAATAAGGTTTTAATAATGAAAAGGTCCAAATTGGTGCAAATAAAATATCTACAGAAAAGGGTGCTTCAAAGAAATAAAGACACAATTCAGAAGCAGAGAAATAGAACTGAGTGAGAAGGAGAATACTTGCGCGATGTCCTGGGGTTGGACAGACGTTCCCCCGTTAATACTTATTATTAACCACTTAAAGTGGTGGGACACCCTGAAAATGAAAACTTGAAAAAATGTTAGTAACAATTTAAAATAAAAAAAAATGAAAAAATTTTTTTTTTTACTTACCAGAAATGGCTGTTGCTAGGCAGATTGTCCTAATCTGCCTCCTCCAGCGCCGCGGTGATCTTCTCTTCTTCCGTCTTCAGGTGAATGGGGAGCGGTGTGTTATGGGAACTGTGTCCCACAACACACCGCGTTCCCCATTCACAAATCCCACTCGCGCATGCGCAGTAGGCCGATGCGCGTGCCCAGCGGCCGCGATGTCCGCTGGGCACCCGCGATTGCCCGGTAACACAGCGGGACCGTGGATCTGTGTGTGTAAACACACAGATCAACGGTCCTGTCAGAAGAGAGGAAACACCGATCGGTCTCCTCCCCTTGTGAGTCCCCTCCCCCCCACAGTAAAGCCCCATACACACGGTCGGACTTTTTCATGGATTCTGTCCGATCGGACCATGTTGTTGAAAAATCAGACCGTGTGTATGCACCATCGGACAGTGTAGGTCGGATTGTCCGACGGACAAAGTCTTATCTCCTGCTGGAAAGATTTGCCAACAACACGGTCCGATCACACCAAATCCGATCGTGTGTACGGTTGTCCGACCGGACAAAGTGCTACACATGCTCACATCACATTACAAGACCAAAGCTATTGGCTACTAGCCTCTACGTAGTCCCGTCGTACGCAACGAACGTCACCACGTTCAGAATGATCGGATTTTCCGACAACTTTGTCCGACCGTGTGTATGCAAAACCAACATCAGACAAAGTATGACGGACAGGATCCGACCGACCTGGTCCGCGGATTGTCCGACCGTGTGTATGGGGCTTAAGAATCACTCCCAGGGAACATAATTAACCCCTCCCCTCCCCCTAGTGGTTAACTCTTTCACTGCCAGTGTCATTTATACAGGAATCAATGCATTTAAATAGCACTGATTGCTGTATAAATGACAATGGTGCCAAAAATGTGTCAAAAATGTCCGATGTGTCCGCCATAATGTCGCAGTCACAATAAAAATCGCAGATCGCCGCCATTACTAGTAAAAAAAAAAAATATTCATAAAAATGCTATAAAACTATCCCCTATTTTGTAAACGCTATAACTTTCGCGCAAACCAATCAATAATCGCTAATTGCAATTTTTTTTTTACCAAAAATATGTAGAATACGTATCGGCCTAAACTGAGGAAAAAAAATGTTTTTTATATATTTTTTGGGGATATTTATTATAGCAAAAAGTAAAAAATATTGTTTTTTTTTTTTTAATTTGTCGCTCTTCTTTTGTTTATTGCGCAAAAAATTAAAAACGCAGAGGTGATCAAATACCACCAAAAGAAAGCTCTATTTGTGGGAAAAAATGATAACAATTTCATTTGGGTACAGTGTTGTATGACCGCGCAATTGTCATTCCAAGTGCATCAGCGCCGAAAGCTGAAAATTGGTCTGGTCACGAGGGGGGTTTAAGTGCCCAGTAATCAGGTGGTTTAAGACCGAACCTCTTTCTGAAATTTGTTGTTTACAAGTTATAAACATTTTTTTTTTTTTGCTAGAAAATTACTTAGACCCCCCCAAAAACCTTATACATTTTTTTCTAACACCCTAGAGAATAAAATGGCGGTCGTTGCAATACTTTCTGTCACACCGTATTCGCGCAGCGGTCTGACAAGCGCACTTTTTTGGGGAAAAAATACACTTTTTTGAATTAAAAAATATGACAACAGTAAAGTTAGCCCAATTTTTTTTTTATATTGTGAAAGATAATGTTAGAGGAGTCCGATTCAGAATTTTTTTTTAAGGGTGGAACTCCGCTTTAATAAAAAAAAAAATGTATATAACTTTCCCAATTTACTTTCATGTATGTCTGTATTTAATGTATTTTTGCCAAAATGTCCCTTATTTTACCAAAATTTGGGCAAATGCCAATTTTACTCTTCCCTTGTTTTATATGAAGTGCTCTCTGGTTTTATATAACAGATGCTGCCCTGTCTGCTTCCAGTCAATCATTCACTAGTCACATGTAATACTGCAAATAAATGCTCCATACACGTTCTGCAAAGTGGTTGTAAACCTCTAAAATAAAAAATGAAAAAAGCATATCCCCAGGGCTGTTGCAAGGATTTTTGACACCCTAGGCGAAACCTAATTTTGCCGCCCCCCTTCACTCCACCCCTGACCCCACCCCCTTTTCCCTGCCCATGTAAACCCCACCTTTTTAACGAAGCGCCCATCAAATGCAGCCTCACCAGCGCCCATCAAATGCAGCCTACCAGCGCCCATCAAATGCAGCCTACCAGCGCCCATCAATGCAGCCTCACCAGCACACATCAATGCAGCCTCACCAGCGCCCATCAATGCAGCCTCACCAGCGCCCATCAATGCAGCCTCACCAGCACACATCAATGCAGCCTCACCAGCGCCCATCAATGCAGCCTCACCAGCGCCCCCATCAAATGCAGCCTCACCAGAGCCCATCAATGCAGCCTCACCAGCGCCCATCAAATGCAGCCTCACCAGCGCCCATCAAATGCAGCCTCACCAGCGCCCATCAAATGCAGCCTACCAGCGCCCATCAAATGCAGCCTCACCAGCGCCCATCAAATGCAGCCTACCAGCGCCCATCAATGCAGCCTCACCAGCGCCCATCAATGCAGCCTCACCAGCGCCCAACAATGCAGCCTCACCAGCGCCCATCAAATGCAGCCTCACCAGCGCCCATCAAATGCAGCCTCACCAGCGCCCATCAAATGCAGCCTCACCAGCGCCCATCAAATGCAGCCTCACCAGCGCCCATCAAATGCAGCCTACCAGCGCCCATCAATGCAGCCTCACCAGCGCCCATCAATGCAGCCTCACCAGCGCCCATCAATGCAGCCTCACCAGCGCCCATCAATGCAGCCTCACCAGCGCCCATCAAATGCAGCCTACCAGCGCCCATCAATGCAGCCTCACCAGCGCCCATCAAATGCAGCCTCACCAGCGCCCATCAAATGCAGCCTACCAGCGCCCATCAATGCAGCCTCATCAGCACACATCAATGCAGCCTCACCAGCGCCCATCAAATGCAGCCTCACCAGCGCCCATCAAATGCAGCCTACCAGCGCCCATCAATGCAGCCTCACCAGCACACATCAATGCAGCCTCACCAGCGCCCATCACATTTAGCCTCACCAGTGCCCATCAATGAATGTTTGCTTGCTTCCATTCATTCAGGAGTCGGGACACAGACACAGTCCTTCACTGCCGCTGCGCCTCTGACACTTTCTGTGAACGGAAGGACGGCTGCATGCTGATGCTGAGACTTAGTTGCTTGCTGCAGAGAGAAGAGAGAAGGAAAACCAGTGGCCGGGCGCCCCCTAGGCATCATGGCGCCCTAGGCGGCTGCCTAGTTTGCCTAGTGGTAGCACCGGCCCTGAATATCCCTCTATAGTGTGCACTTGCCTCAAAACAAAGCAAGCGGTGTGATTCCTGTCTGCTCTTTCCTTCCTCTGCTATCTCCATCAGTCACCTCTGACAGTCTATGCTGACACCAGACAATCCCGGGAGACAACCCCACCCCCTCCAGCACACTGACAGCCTCAGCTGTGCACGTTTCCCTATGAGACTGTGTAGAGGGCGGTGTGTCCATTCCCTCCACTCAGGTCTCAGATTACACTCAGCTCCCTGCTGTACGCTGTGCATCTTACCCCTGTCTGCTGCCTTCCGGAGCTCAGAAGTAGCCATTGATCCGTGTCATTTAATTGGCTACAACTTGTATGGGAAGATTTGTTTCATCTCTGTGTGTCACCTGAGGATGTCTCTTCTCTGGGGATATGTGAGAGTTTACAAGCACTCTAATATCGCTCCTCATGCAGACAAGTCTGCGCCTGCAGATTGCTTTATTGGGGCATCAAAGGAAATCTAAATCTACAGAACCCGAGATAATTCCAGAGACAGCGGGGGAGGGGAAGGTGGAAGGTTACATTTGTGACCCTTCTCGATACAACAAAGTATCAAAGACGCTTTATTATAAGTGAACTTTCTTCTATCACATTGTAGCTTTTCTTTGAAATCAGATGGAGTTTGTAGGAGGAGAATTTCTCGGAGACATTAATGATGGTCGGGGAGAAAACAGACATTTGTAATTTACAAAGGTGACGCCGCGAAGGCGATGATTTTTTAAAATGTATTTTCTATTTCTGATGTGAACTCAGGATAGAACGCCTGCCTGCGACCCGCGCATGCCGAGTATAGAGCCAACGTTTCCGTATCTTCCTCCATTTACTTATTATCTGCAGATCCGATCCGAGGATTCACTAACCGACAAACCGACACAACGCTGTTCAAAGACAGAAACCCCTCCCCCCGATGTGATTGGCTGGTCTGCCTGTCACTCCAGATGTCGTCTCCATTCAATGCATTCTCGTTTGTCACACACATAGACGTCACTGACCGACCTGACCGACCCAACCGACCCGACCGATCTGACCGACCTGACCGACCCGATCTGACCGAACTGACCCGACCGACCCGACCTGACCGACCCGACCAACCCGACCTGACCCGACCGACCTGACCTGACCAATCTAACCCGACCTGACCCATCACAACGCTTTCTGTAGAGTCAATACTAAAAACAGCCCTGGAAATTGTATATAATCATAAACCCCACACTAAATATATCACAGGAGCAGAAAAAACTAAATATTAAAGCAGAACTTACCTGTGTGTGAGGACCGCAAACTGAAAACCCAAATCCATTCATATTTAATATTCAGAGAAAACTCCCCCCATCCATCCATCCATATCTCCATCCATCCATATCTCCATCCATATCTCCATCCATCCATATCTCCATCCATATCTCCATCCACATCTCCATCCATCCATATCTCCATCCATCCATATCTCCATCCATATCTCCATCCACATCTCCATCCATCCATATCTCCATCCACATCTCCATCCATCCATATCTCCATCCATCCATATCTCCATCCACATCTCCATCCATCCATCCATATCTCCATCCATCCATCCATCCATATCTCCATCCATCCATCCATATCTCCATCCATCCATATCTCCATCCACATCTCCATCCATCCATATCTCCATCCATCCATATCTCCATCCACATCTCCATCCATCCATATCTCCATCCATCCATATCTCCATCCACATCTCCATCCATCCATCCATATCTCCATCCACATCTCCATCCATCCATCCACATCTCCATCCATCCATCCATCCATATCTCCATCCATCCATCCATATCTCATCCATCCATCCATATCTCCATCCACATCTCCATCCATCCATCCATATCTCCATCCATCCATATCTCCATCCACATCTCCATCCATCCATCCATATCTCCATCCATCCATCCATATCTCCATCCATCCATCCATATCTCCATCCATCCATATCTCCATCCACATCTCCATCCATCCATATCTCCATCCACATCTCCATCCATCCATATCTCCATCCATCCATCCATGTCTCCATCCATCCATATCTCCATCCATATCTCCATCCATCCATATCTCCATCCACATCTCCATCCATCCATATCTCCATCCATCCATATCTCCATCCACATCTCCATCCATCCATCCATATCTCCATCCATCCATCCATCCATATCTCCATCCATCCATCCATATCTCCATCCATCCATATCTCCATCCACATCTCCATCCATCCATATCTCCATCCATCCATATCTCCATCCACATCTCCATCCATCCATCCATATCTCCATCCACATCTCCATCCATCCATCCACATCTCCATCCATCCATCCATCCATATCTCCATCCATCCATCCATATCTCCATCCATCCATATCTCCATCCACATCTCCATCCATCCATCCATATCTCCATCCATCCATATCTCCATCCACATCTCCATCCATCCATCCATATCTCCATCCATCCATCCATATCTCCATCCATCCATCCATATCTCCATCCATCCATATCTCCATCCACATCTCCATCCATCCATATCTCCATCCACATCTCCATCCATCCATATCTCCATCCATCCATCCATGTCTCCATCCATCCATATCTCCATCCACATCTCCATCCATCCATACATATCTCCATCCATCCATACATATCTCCATCCATCCATCCAGCCATATCTCTATGTCTCCATCCCTCCATGTCTCCATCCATACATATCTCCATCCATCCATCCATGTCTCCATCCATCCATCCATATCTCCATCCATCCCTCCATGTCTCCATCCCTCCATGTATCCATCCATCCATGTCTCCATCCATCCATGTCTCCATCCATCCATATCTCCATCCATCCATCCATCCATGTCTCCATCCATCCATCCATCTATATCTCCATCCATCCATCCCTCCATGTCTCCATCCATCCATCCATGTCTCCATCCACCCATATCTCCATCCATATCTTCATCCACCCATATCTCCATACTTATCTCCATCCATCCATCCATATCGCCATCCATCCATCCATATCGCCATCCATCCATCCATATCTCCATCCATATCTTCATCCATTCATGTCTCCATCCTTACATATCTCCATCCATTCATGTCTCCATGTCTCCACCCATCCATCCAGCCATGTCTCCATCCATCCATATCTCCATCCATCCACCCATGTCTCCATCCATCCATGACTCCATCTATCCATCTCTCCATCCATTCATGTCTCCATCCATTCATGTCTCCATCCATCCATCTCTCCATCCATTCATGTCTCCATCCATCTCTCCCTCCAGCCATGTCTCCATCCCTCCATGTCTCCATCCAGCCATGTCTCCATCCCTCCATGTCTCCATCCAGCCATGTCTCCATCCCTCCATGTCTCCATCCAGCCATGTCTCCATCCCTCCATGTTTCCATCCATCCGTATCTCCATCCATCCATATCTCCATCCATCCATCCATGTCTCCATCCATCCATCCATGTCTCCATCCATCCATGCTTTATTTTGTTGAGAAATTACTTTCAAAAACACTCCCTAGCATTTCTAGCAGTAGCCATCTTGAATAAGGACATATGATTCATGTATCATTTACTTCCTGGAATCCATCTGCCCTCAGCTCAGGCAAGAGGGTGTGCTTATTTGATGTAAAGGGGGATGGCTGTGATATAAAGTGGGGACTGTGATATAAAAAGGGGACTGTGATTTAAAGTGGAGACTGTGATGTATGGGGGGGACTGTGATGTATTGGGAGGACTGTGATGTATAGGGGGGACTGTTATGTAAAGTGGGGACTGTAATGTATAGGGGGACTGTGATGTATGGGAGGACTGTGATGTAAAGTGGGGACTGTGATGTAAAGGGGGACTGTGATGTATAGGGGGGGCTGTGATATAGAGAGGGGACTGTGATGTAAAGGGGGGACTGTGATGTAAAGGAGGGCCTGTGATGTAAAGGGGGACTGTGATGTAAAGGAGGGACTGTGATGTAAAGGAGGGACTGTGATGTAAATGGAGGACTGTGATGTAAAGGGAGGACTGTGATGTAAAGGGAGGACTGTGATGTAAAGGGGGGACTGTGTAGTAATGGGGGGGCTGTGATGTAAAAGGGGGACTCTAATATAAAGTGGGGGATGTGATGTAAAGTGGGGACTGTGATGTATAGGGGGGCTGTGATATATAGGGTGGACTGTTATTTAAAGTGGGGACTGTAATGTATAGGGGGACTGTGATGTATGGGAGGACTGTGATGTAAAGTGGGGACTGTGATGTAAAGGGGGACTGTGATGTATAGGGGGGGCTGTGATATAGAGAGGGGACTGTGATGTAAAGGGGGACTGTGATGTAAAGGAGGGACTGTGATGTAAAGGGGGGACTTTGATGTAAAGGGGGACTGTGATGTAAAGGAGGGACTGTGATGTAAATGGAGGACTGTGATGTAAAGGGGTGACTGTGATGTAAAGGGAGGACTGTGATGTAAAGGGGGGACTGTGTAGTAAAGGGGGGGCTGTGATGTAAAAGGGGGACTCTAATATAAAGTGGGGGATGTGATGTAAAGTGGGGACTGTGATGTATAGGGGGGACTGTGATGTATAGGGGGGCTGTGATATATAGGGTGGACTGTGATTTAAAGTGGGGACTGTGATGTATAGGGGGGCTGTGATGTATAGGGGGGGACTGTGGTGTATAGAGGGACTGTGATGTAAAGGGTGGGCTGTGATGTAAAGGGAGGACTGTGATGTAAAGAGGGGACTGTGATGTATAGGGGGACTGTGATGTAAAGTGGGGACTGTGATGTATAGGGGGGCTGTGATGTATAGGGGGGGACTGTGGTGTATAGGGGGACTGTGATGTAAAGGGTGGGCTGTGATGTAAAGGGAGGACTGTGATGTAAAGGGGGACTGTGATGTATAGGGGGACTGTGATGTAAAGTGGGGACTGTGATGTAAAGGGGGACTGTGATGTAAAGGGAGGACTGTGATGTAAAGGGGGGACTGTGATGTATAGGGGGACTGTGATGTAAAGGTGGGGCTGTGATGTATAGGGGGACTGTGATGTAAAGTGTGGACTGTGATGTATAGGGAGACTGTGATGTAAAGGTGGGACTGTGATGTAAAGGGGGGGCTGTGATGTAAAGGGAGGACTGTGATGTAAAGGGGGGACTGTGATGTATAGGGGGACTGTGATGTAAAGTGGGGACTGTGATGTATAGGGGGACTGTGATGTAAAGGGAGGACTGTGATGTAAAGGGAGGACTGTGATGTAAAGGTGGGGCTGTGATGTATAGGGGGACTGTGATGTAAAGTGGGGACTGTGATGTATAGGGAGACTGTGATGTAAAGGTGGGACTGTGATGTATAGGGGGACTGTGATGTAAAGGGGGACTGTGATGTATAGGGGGACTGTGATGTAAAGGTGGGACTATGATGTATAGGGGGACTGTGATGTAAAGAGGGAACTGTGATGTAAAGGGGGACTGTGATGTAAAGGGGGACTGCAACATGAAGGGGGAGGGGCTGTGATGTAAAGGGGGGACTGTGACATGAAGGGGGGGGACTGTGACATGAAGGGGGAGGGGCTGTGATGTGAAGGATCTGAGTAATCATTACACAAACATGAGATCCGGACCTCTGCTTTAAGGAAATTTTATTGCCCAGACCTCCGCAAATTTGAATTGAATACCCCGGTTATCAAGAAATTTCCCATAAATGGCAACGTTTTACCGACATCTCCAGATTTTCATCAACATTTCATCTTTGCTGCGAGACACATTGGGGGGGTATTTATCAAAACTGGAGTAGACATAATCTGAAGCAACCAATCAGCTTTTATCTTTCATTTCTAAAGCTTAAAGTGGTTGTAAAGTCTTGTTGTTGTTTTTAATTATTTTTTTATTTTTTTTTTACAAACATGTTATACTTCCCTCCTCTGTGCGGTTGGTTTATTCACAGAGCAGCCCGGATCCTCCTCTACTCGGGTCCCTCTTTGCTGCTCCTGGCCCCTTCCTCCTATCAAGTGCCCCCCACAGTCAGCAGCTTTCTATGGGGGCACCCAAGCCAAGTCACAGCTCCGTGTGCCCATTCAGACAGAGAGCCCCGACCAAAATTCTAGAAATTAGTGAAATGATTACCCCCCCCCCCCCCCAATAACAGATCACTGTTCTCTAATTATCTGGAGTGTGATGTCATATTAGTAATGCTTTAAAATAAAATATGAAAATACATTTAGGTGTCACTAATAGGTGAGGAGTGAGGAGGTGACACTTCGGATTTTTTTTTGTTCATCACTTTCTAATAGAACATCAATCCAGGTGGAGATTTGGAGGTGACAAACGCAAACGCAGGAATTCCTGCCGCACGGCGCGCCCTCCGTATGGAAAATCCTTCATATCGGTCATACAATCATTATCATGTTCCTGCAGGTTCAATATCATCAAATATTGATAGGTGACATCCCAGAGAATTCATTATAATTGCAGCTTATCCTTTGCTGGTTGTGCGGTGATGAGATTCCAGGTATCAATATTTGACAATGTTTAACCCGCATGAACAATGTAGCGATGAGTTAGAATGTTACAAAGTATTTTGATTGTGTAAAAGTCTTGTAGATTGTATTGGGATATTGGCACGTTAAAGTTCCAATCTGTATAAATACAGTATGTTTTGTAATCGAAGGATCACTTTATACATCCGGGGGGGGGGGGGGGGGATATTGAATTAAAATTCACCCAGGTCCCATCAGTAAAATTTTCTTCTAGAAGTCTGAATTTCATATTTGTGTTACATCACAGGCCCCCTTTACATCAGTGTCCTCAGACCCCCCTTCACATCACAGCCCCCCTTTACATAACTGTCCTCAGTCAGTACCCTCCTTTACATCACAGAGCCCCCCCTGTACATCGGTGTACTCAGTACCCCTTCACATCAAAGTCCCCCCTTTACATTGGTATCCTCAGTAATCCCTTCAGATCACAGTCCCCCCTTTACATCAGTGTCCTCAGTCCCCCCTTCACATCACAGCCCCCCCTTTACATTGGTATCCTCAGCAACCCCTTCAGATCACAGTCCTCCCTTTACATCCGTGTCCTCAGTCCCCCCTTCACATCACAGCCCCCCCTTTACATTGGTATCCTCAGCAACCCCTTCAGATCACAGTCCCCCCTTTACATCAGTGTCCTCAGTCCCCCTTCACATCACAGCCCCCCCTTTACATTGGTATCCTCAGTATCCCCTTCAGATCACAGTCCCCCTTTACATCAGTGTACTCAGTACCCTGTTACATCAAAGTCCCCCCTTTACATTGGTATCCTCAGTAACCCCTTCAGATCACAGTCGCCCCTTTACATCAGTGTCCTCAGTCCCCCCTTCACATCACAGTCCCCCCTTTACATCGGTGTACTCAGTACCCCTTCACATCACAGCCCCCCCTTTACATTGGTATCCTCAGCAACCCCTTCAGATCACAGTCCTCCCTTTACATCAGTGTCCTCAGTAACCCCTTCACATCACAGTCCCCCTTTTCCATTGGTATCCTTAGTACCCCCCTTCACATCACAGCCCCCCCCTTTACATCAGTGTCCTCAGTACTCCCTTCACATCACAGCCCCCCTCTTTACATCAGTGTCCTCAGTCCCCCCTTCACATCACAGTCCCCCCTTTACATCGGTGTACTCAGTACCCCTTCACATCACAGCCCCCCCCCCCCTTTACATTGGTATCCTCAGCAACCCCTTCAGATCACAGTCCTCCCTTTACATCAGTGTCATCAGTACCCCTTCACCTCACAGCCCCCCCTTTACATCAGTGTCCTCAGTACTCCCTGCACATCACACCCCCCCCCCCCTTTACATCAGTGTCCTCAGTACTCCCTTCACATCACAGCCCCCCCTTTACATCAGTGTCCTCAGTACTCCCTTCACATCACAGCCCCCCCCCCCTTTACATCAGTGTCCTCAGTACTCCCTTCACATCACAGCCCCCCTCTTTACATCAGTGTCCTCAGTAACCCATTCACATCACAGCCCCCCTTTTCCATTGGTATCCTTAGTACCCCTTTTACATCACAGCCCCCCCCCCCCCCCCCCCCCTTTACATCAGTGTCCTCAGTACCCCTTCACCTCACAGCCCCCCCCCCTCTTTACATCAGTGCCCTCAGTACCTCTTCATATCACAGTCCCCCCTTTACATTTGTGTCCTCAGTACCCCCTTCAAATCACAGTCCCCCTTTACATCAGTGTCCCCAATCCCCTCCTCCCACCACAGCCACCCTTCACATGAGAGTCCCTCTGTTATATCACATTCACCCCTTTACATTATAGTTCCCACAGAAAAAAGGAAAGATAAAATGAAGAAAATAGAGGAAGGAAATAAGGAAGGAAGGGAGAGAAAGGAAGGAAGGAGGGAGGGAGGGAGGGAGAAAGGAAGGAAGAGAGGGAGGAAGGGAGGTAGGAAGGAAGGAAAGAAGGGAGGGAGAAAGGGAGGGAGGAAGGAGGGAAGGAAGGAAGGGAGGGAGGGAGGGAGGGAGGGAGGAAGGAAGGAAGGAAGGAAGAAAGGGAGGGAGGAAGGGAGGTAGGAAGGAAGAAAGGAAAGAAGGGGGGAGGGGGAAAGGAAGGAAGGAAGGAAGGAAGGAAGGAAGGAAGGGAGGGAGGGAGGGAGGAAGGAAGGAAGAAAGGGAGGGAGGAAGGGAGGTAGGAAGGAAGAAAGGAAAGAAGGGAGGGAGATAAAAAGGAAGCAAGGAAGGGAGGGAGAAAGGAAGGAAGGTAGGAAGAAAGGAAAGAAGGGAGGGAGGGAGAAAGAAAGGAAGGAAGAAAGGGAGGGAGGGAGGGAGGTAGGAAGAAAGGAAAGAAGGGAGGGAGGGGGAAAGGAAGGAAGGAGGGGAGGGGAGGGAGGAAGGAAGAAAGGAAAGAAGGGAGGGAGATAAAAAGGAAGCAAGGAAGGGAGAGAGAAAGGAAGGAAGGGAGGGAGGGAAGAAGGAAGGAATAAAGCAAGGTAGGGAGAAAGGAAGGAAGGGAGGGAGGGAGGAAAAAGGAAGGAAGGGAGGGAGGGAGAAAGGAAGGAAGGGAGAAAGGAAGGATGGTAGGAGAAAATTAGGAAGAAATAGAGGAAGGAAAGAAACAAGGTAATGGTAGAAAATAAAAAAGGAAGGAGGATAGAAGAAAATGAGAAGGGAGGGAAGAAATGGAAAGGGAAAGAAGAAACTAGATAGATAGGGAAGAAGAAAGAAAGAAAAAAAAAAGAAAGAAAGAAAGAATTGATTGATTAAGGAAGGAAGGATTTATGTTTTCCCGAGTCCTTTCTCTAATTTGTAAATCCCGAGTTCGGAGAATGACTCAGCCGTTGTCAGCAGGTTGGTATGACTGCCAGAATAATGGCTCCATGGCTGTGTTAATTGGCCGATGCTGAACCGTTTGAGACTTTTAATACACAGAAGGCATTTCTTCAATAACCATGTTACATTACATAAATCAGCGTCCTCGCTTGTGAAGTTTTCAGGCATTGTTCTTTATTCACAGACCTCAGAACTTTGATGAACACATGCTCCATACTTGCATTTAATTAGGCAGCCACTTTGTTCCCTTTAAAAATAGTTCTTTGGCAAGTGAAATAATCAATCTTTATTCAGTGCAAATTAGTATACACTTCAAGCCAAGTAGACTATTATCTGCTTTACACATGTAGCGCTCATTAATATGCCTGGGCTGAAACAATGCAATCAATATCTTTGAATCAAATTATAATGTATTCAGCATTTAATGTAGCATTTAAAGGCTCTTTTCTTCTGAATTAGAGCTGGTGTCCTACTAAGTGAATAGACGTATATTTCTGTAACGCTTCTTTCTTCTCGTCTTTGATTCTTTTTTTATTATAGTCATTGTTCTTTGTTTGTTTTAATTTTAACGTGCTTTCTCTCTAAAAAAAAAATAAAAAAATTCACGACTAAGAAGTTTTCCACTGAATAAACAGACTTTAGCTTTGAATGAGAACTCTATGTAGGTAAAGTTGCACCAGTAATTATTATTAAAGCGGACCTATCGGACCACCAATCAGCCACAACATTATGGCCACTGACATTATCCCACCCACTTTCTGGTGCCAATCGAAACGAAATAATCAAAGTGAATAACATAGATTATCTTGTTACTATGGCATCTGAAAGTGGGTGGGATATATTAGGCAGAAAGTGAATGTGTTGTCCATGAAGTTGATGTGTTAAAAGTCAAAAGTCATTGGGCAAGTGTAAGGATTTGAGGGACTTTAACAAGAGCTAAATTGTAATGGTTGGATGATTGGGTCAGAGCAACTCTGCAAAAATGTCAGCTCTTGTGGGATGTTCCCGGTCTGCAGTGGTCAGGACTGACCAAAAGTGGTCCAAGGAAGGAACCCCCCCCCCCTTCACATCACAGCTTCCCTTTACATTACAGCCTCCCTTTACATCACAGCCTCCCTTTACATCACAGCCTCCCTTTACATCACAGCCTCCCTTCATATCAGAGTCCCCCATTTACATCATGGGCCCCATTCAAAATATAGTCCCCCTACACATCAGAGTCCCCCCTTTACATCACAGCCTCCTTTTACATCATGGGCCCCATTCAAAATATAGTCCCCCTTCACATCTGACCCCCCCTTTTGTACATCAGTGTCCTAAATCCCTCCCACACATCACAGCTCCCTACACATCAGAGTCCCCCCCTTTACATCACAGACCCCCGTCATATCAGAGCCCCCCATTTACATCATGAGCCCCATTCAAAATATAGTCCCCCTTCACATAAAACCCCCCCTCTTTAAATCCCTCCCACACATCACAGCCTCCTACACATCAGAGTCCCCCCTTTACATCACAGACCCCCTTCAGAGCACAGCCCCTTTCACATGAGGGGAAATAAACAGGGTAGGGGCAGAAAGTAAACAAAGGAAGGAAAAAGAATAGGAAAAAACGAAAAAAAAAAGGGAAAGGAAAAAGTAAAGATAGGAAAGGAATTCGAAAAAGACTTGAAAAACTTAACATTAATAAGTCACCGGGACCAGATGGCTTGCACCCGAGGGTACTTGGGGAACTCAGTCAAGTAATTTCTATACCATTTTTCCTAATTTTTACTGACAGTCTACTAACTGGAATGGTACCAGCTGATTGGAGAAAAGCCAATGTAGCACCAATATTTTAAAAAGGGCCAAAATACATCCCTGGGAATTACAGACCAGTTAGCCTAACATCAATAGTATGCAAGCTCTTGAAGGGGATGATAAGGTCTATATACAAGGTTTTAGTAATGAGAATGGTATCATTAGCAGTAATCAGCATGGATTCATAAAGAATCGTTCTATGAGGAGGTGAGTTGCCATCTAGATAAAGGAAGGCCCGTAGATGTGGTGTATCTGGATAAAGGAAGGCCCGTAGACGTGGTGTATCTGGATAAAGGAAGGCCCGTAGACGTGGTGTATCTAGATAAAGGAAGGCCCTTAGATGTGGTGTATCTAGATAAAGGAATGTCCGTAGACGTGGTGTATCTGGATAAAGGAAGGCCCGTAGACGTGGTGTATCTGGATAAAGGAAGGCCCATAAATGTGGTGTATCTAGATAAAGAAAGGCCTGTAGACGTGGTGTATCTGGATAAAGGAAGGCCCGTAGATGTGGTGTATCTAGATAAAGGAAGGCCTGTAGACGTGGTGTATCTGGATAAAGGAAGGCCCATAAATGTGGTGTATCTAGATAAAGGAAGGCCCGTAGACGTGGTGTATCTAGATAAAGGAAGGCCTGTAGACGTGGTGTATCTGGATAAAGGAAGGCCCGTAGACGTGGTGTATCTGGATAAAGGAAGGCCCGTAGACGTGGTGTATCTGGATAAAGGAAGGCCCATAAATGTGGTGTATCTAGATAAAGGAAGGCCTGTAGACGTGGTGTATCTGGATAAAGGAAGGCTCGTAGACGTGGTGTATCTGGATAAAGGAAGGCCCGTAGACGTGGTGTATCTGGATAAAGGAAGGCCCGTAGACGTGGTGTATCTGGATAAAGGAAGGCCCATAAATGTGGTGTATCTAGATAAAGGAAGGCCTGTAGACGTGGTGTATCTGGATAAAGGAAGGCCCGTAGACGTGGTGTATCTGGATAAAGGAAGGCCCGTAGACGTGGTGTATCTAGATAAAGGAAGGCCCGTAGACGTGGTGTATCTAGATAAAGGAAGGCCCGTAGACGTGGTGTATCTGGATTTTGCAAAAGCATTTGACACAGTTCCCTATAAACGTTTACTGTACAAAGTAAGGTGCATTGGCATGGACCATAGGGTGAGTACATGGATTGAAAACTGGCTACAAGGGCGAGTTCAGAGGGTGGTGATAAATGGGGAGTACTCGGAATGGTCGGGGTGGGGAGTACTCGGAATGGTCGGGGTGGGGAGTACTCGGAATGGTCGGGGGTGGGTAGTGGGGTCCCCCAGGGTTCTGCGCTGGGACCAATCCTATTTAATCTGTTCATAAATGACCTGGAGGATGGGGATGGAGGAAACAGTTCAATCTCTGTATTTGCGGACGATACTAAGCTAAGCAGGGCAATAACTTCTCCGCAGGATGTGGAAACTTTGCAAGTAGATCTGAACAAATGAATGGGGTGGCAACTACATGGCAAATGGTTCAATGTGGAAAAATTTAAAATAATGCATTTGGGTGGCAAAAATATGAATGCAATCTATAGACTGGGGGGGAGAACCTCTGGGGGGATCTAGGATGGAAATGGACCTGGGGGTCCTAGTAGATGATGGGCTCAGCAATGCCAAGCTGCTGCTAACAAAACAAACAGAATATTGGCATTAAAAAGGGGATCAACTCCAGAGATAAAACGATAATTCTCCCGCTCTACAAGACTCTGGTCCGGCCGCACCTGGAGTATGCTGTCCAGTTCTGGGCACCAGTCCTCAGGAAGGATGTACTGGAAATGGAGCGAGTACAAAGAAGGGCAACAAAGCTGATAAAGGGTCTGGAGGATATTAGTTATGAGGAAAGGTGGTGAGCACTGAGCTTATTCTCTCTGGAGAAGAGACGCTTGAGAGGGGATATGATTTCAATGTAAAAATACCTCCATGGCCGGTTGCTTTGCACATTGCACTATTTTCCCTATGAACTGTCACTTGGAGATTATTTGTACTGGACTATATTATTGCACTAATATCACTTTGGAGCATTTTTTGCACCTAATTTTTGCACTTTGAAAGTTATTACTGCAATTTACATTGTTGTGCATATTGAAGATTATTTTGCAATATATTATTTATTATTCAGTTTTAGCACGCCCACGGAAGTGCTATCTCTATAGTTTTTATATTGCACAAATAGATTCATATATCATACCTTCAAATCATTTATATTCTATTTAGTTGAGTCAGCGCCACATACTTGTTTTTTCAAATGTAAAAATACCGTACTGGTGACCCCACAATAGAGATAAAACCTTTCCGTGGAAGGGAGTTTAACAAGACACGTGGCCATTCACTAAAATTAGAAGAAAAGAGGTTTAACCTTAAACTACGTAGAGCAGGGATAAGCAATTAGCGGACCTCCAGCTGTTGCAAAACTACAAGTCCCATCATGCCTCTGGGTGTCATGCTTGTGGCTGTCAAAGTCTTGCTATGCCTCATGGGACTTGTAGTTCTGCAACAGCTGGAGATCCGCTAATTGCATATCCCTGACATAGAGGGTTCTTTACTGTAAGAGCGGCAAGGATGTTGAATTCCCTTCCACAGGCGGTGGTCTCAGCGGGGGGCATTGATAGTTTTTAAGAAACTATTAGATAATCATCTGAACGACCACAACATACAGGGATATACAATGTAATACTGACATATAATCGCACACATAGGTTGGACTTGATGGACTTATGTCTGTTTTCAACTTTGCCTACTATGTAACTATGTAAGGAAAGGAGAGGAAAAAAGGAAAGGAAAGAAAAAAAATGGAAAGGAAAAAGGAAAAGGAAGGGATGGAAAAGGGAAGGGAAGGAAAGGGAAGGGAAGCAAAAAGGAAAGTAAAGGAAAGAAAAAAGGAAAGAGAAAAGGGAAAAAGGAAATAAGAAAGGAAAGGCTAAGAAAAAGGGAAAAGGAAAGGAAAAGGGAAAAAAAGGAAAGAAGAGAAAAAAGGGAAAAAGGAATAGGAAAAAGGGAAAGGGAAAAAGGGAAAGGAAAAAGGGAAAGGAAAAAAGACAAGGAAAGGAAAAAGGAAAGAAAGGGAAAGGAAATGAACAAGGAAAGTAAAGAGGAAAGGAGAGAAAAAAAGAAAGGAAAAAGGAAAGGAATGGAAAGGAAAAAGGAGAAAGGAAAGGAAAGGAAAGAAAGAAAAAAAAAGGGAAAAAGGGAAAGGAAAAAGGGAATGAAAAAAGGGAAAGGAAAAAAGACAAGGAAAGGAAAAAGGAAAGAAAAGGAAAGGAAATGAACAAGGAAAGTAAAGAGGAAAGGAGAGAAAAAAAAAGAAAGGAAAAAGGAAAGGAATGGAAAAGAAAAAAGGAAAGGAAAGGAAAAAAGGAAAGGAAAGGAAAAAGGAAAGGAAAGTAAAGTAATTGTAAAGGCAAAGAAAAAGGTATAATCGCACACATAGGTTGGACTTGATGGACTTGTCGTCTGTTTTCAACTTTGCCTACTATGTAACTATGTAAGGAAAGGAGAGGAAAAGGGAAAGGAAAGAAAAAAAAAATGGAAAGGAAAAAGGAAAAGGAAGGGATGGAAAAGGGAAGGGAAGGAAAGGGAAGGGAAGCAAAAAGGAAAGTAAAGGAAAGAAAAAAGGAAAGAGAAAAGGGAAAAAGGAAATAAGAAAGGAAAGGCTAAGAAAAAGGGAAAAGGAAAGGAAAAGGGGAAAAAAAGGAAAGAAGAGGAAAAAGGAATAGGAAAAAGGGAAAGGGAAAAAGGAATAGGAAAAAGGGAAAGGCAAGGAAAGGAAAAAGGAAAGAAAAGGAAAGGAAATGAACAAGGAAAGTAAAGAGGAAAGGAGAGAAAAAAAAAGAAAGGAAAAAGGAAAGGAATGGAAAAGAAAAAAGGAAAGGAAAGGAAAAAAGGAAAGGAAAGGAAAAAGGAAAGGAAAGAAGAAAGGAAAGGAAAGTAATTGTAAAGGCAAAGAAAAAGGAAATGGAAAGTAGAGGGAAAAAGGAGAGGAAAGGAAAGGAAAGGAGAGGAGGGAAAAAGGAAAGGAAAGGAAATGGATAGAAAAAAGTAGAGTGAAAAAGGGAAAGGAAAAATAATGAATTGATTTCGGAAGGGAGAATTTTCATTGCACTGAATCCTTTGTATAATTTCCTCTGGTGTAAATCTCACATCCACAGATGTTGCCGTCCCTCTGCACCAGATCTTTTAACATGTTCCTGGAGTTGGCCTTTAAGTTCGGAAGAAACATTCACCGTTATATGTTGTTTTTTTGCAGAGCCTTTCTCAAATCTCTTCTAGAAAACGTCTCGGTCGTTGCTGTTATTTAAGTGTTTTCCAGCAGCAGGCTCGGACCAGGACAGTAACAATATTGTCAGGATATTCTGAGATAATAAATAGGAAATCTATGATGAGGACTGTGTGTAAACACCTGAGGTCCCTCCATCATTCCTCGGAGATCCCCAGATGTGTCCGGCGCTCAGTTGTCAGTTACAATTTAAAAGAAAACACGTCAAGTAAAAAAACGTCCTATGCTCCAGTATTTGAAGACATAAAGGTCATCTCCCATCACATGGCGTCTGAGGCAATGGTCATCAGTAGGGATGAGTTGAAGGTTCCCGGGTTCGGTTCAAAGCGAGAATAGTGAACATTATTGAAGTTTGGGGCACCAAAAAATCAATTTGTTGAGAAGTTTTAATAATGCTTAAAGACATTAACCACCTGATTACTGGGCACTTAAACCCCCCTCCTGACCAGACCAATTTTCAGCTTTTGGCGCTGACGCACTTTGAATGACAATTGCGCGGTCATACAACACTGTATCCAAAAGAAATTTTTATAATTTTTTTCCCACAAATAGAGATTTCTTTTGGTGGTATTTAATGACAGATGGGTTTTTATTTTTTGCTAAACAAACAAAAAAAGATGGAAAATTAAAAAAAAAAAAAACAATCATGTTTAATGGTTTGTTATTAAATTTTGCAAACAGGTAATTTTTTTGCTTCATTGATATGCGCTGATGAGGCGGCACTGGTGGGCACTGATAGGCTGCACTGGTGGGCACTGATAGGCTGCACTGGTGGGGACAGATAAGTCGGTACTGATGGGCACAGCAAAGATGGCACTGATGGGCACGGATGGGTGGCACAGATGGGTGGCACGGATGGGTGGCATGGATGGGTGGCACAGATGGGTGGCACGGATGGGTGGCATGGATGGATGGCACTGATGGGCACTGATAGATGGCACTGATAGATGGCACTGATGGGCACTGATAGGTGTCACTGATAGATGGCACTGATGGGCACTGATAGGTGGCACTGATGGGCACTGGTAGGGGACACTGATGAGCACTGGTAGGTGACACTGATGAGCACTGGTAGGTGACACTGATGAGCACTGGTAGGTGACACTGATGTGCAGCACTGGCACTGTGGGCACTGACAGATGGCACTGTGGGCACTGACAGATGGCACTGTGGGCACTGACAGGTGGAGCTAGTGGGCACTGGTAGGCGGCACTTTTATTAGGCAAAGGTGGGCACCATGGACCCTGGGCACATTGCAGTGAGAGGGACTGATGTCCCTCTCACTGCCGCGAGGAGGAAAAAAAGCCGATTACCTGCTCTGTTATTATCACATGATCAGCTGTCATTGGCTGACAGCTGATCACGTGGTAAGGGGTCGGGATCAACCCCTTACTCGGATCTGTGATCCAGCGAGTCTCACAGTCTGTCATTTAGATGCAGCATTCTTTATTTTGCATAATTCGTAACTTTGGATATATTGGTATTCGTTACGTTAAAGCTAAATTGGAGAGGAAATTCCAATACCTATAATTTAATAGTTAGTTATTATTAGTTAGTTATTATTTTCGAATTCTCAGATTTTCGGATTTCTGAATTTTCGAATGTACGAATTTACAAATTTACAAATTTCAGATTTTACGCATTTTTCAAATTTATAAATTTACGAATACCGCATCTAAACGAATGGAACATAACTAATTCAATTTTTTCCGAAGTTACGAATTTATTCGAAATAACAAATTTCGATCATAACAAATGAACCTGAAAAATTAAGAAAAAAAAAAAAAAAGGATGAAACGAAAACGAACACATTTTTTGGCAGTGCACATGTCTACCCAAAATCAGCACTTCCATATGATGGGAAACACAGGAAAGAGACCCATAGTGCTCACTATTTCCACAATTTATTGAATAAAAATGGCAATAAAAAAAGACTTACAAAATTCCTTGAATAGGCATGGAAAGGTACAACTCTTCCTAGATAATGGCGTCACAGGCTCAGCTCCTCCCACCTATACCCGTTACGCCCATGTGATTGGGCTTCCTCAGTAGCTCGGTAGTTCCTTCAGGAACTCAAACAGTAGAAATGTAAAAATATATTTATTGCTAAAACATTTTTTTTTCACAATTGATTCAAAGAGAGTGGGGAGGAGGCGGGGAACAGGAAGTGATATGGGTGGAGAAAAATCCTTTTAAAATTTTGGATTTCCCCTACCTGTGTTTCTTGATGTCAGTGATGACTGGTACAGATTGAGGGATGAATCTCCACAATGGGAGGGTCTAACCCTTACCTATTCTATCTAAAACTAAAAAAAAAAGGCTTTATCTAGAGATACCCGTAGCAGAACTACCGTATATACTTGAGTATAAGCCGACCCAAATATAAGCCGAGGCACCTAATTTTACCACAAAAAAATGGGAAAACTTATTGACTCGAGTATAAGCCTAGGGTGAGAAATGCGCAGCTACTGTAAGTGGAAAAGAAGGTCAATAATGCCCATTTGCAGCCTCACTGTGCCCATTTGCAGCCATAGGTCCCCTGAACTTCAAACTTGGTAGTTAAGGGTTCCTAGCTGCAGCCAAAATGGGGTCTCTGGACCCAAAGGGTCCCGAAATGACATTGCTGCAGATGGACAAAGTTGACCGACTTTGGGCCCTGTATCTCGGGGGTCACTTGGTGCTAGGAACCCCAAATGTGGATATGTTGTAGTAGTGGTTCCACTTGGTTGGCACACCAAATTTGGCATTCCTAGCACCAAGTGGCCCTGAGGTACAGGGCCCAAAAGTTGGGTCAGAAAATGTCATTCTCTACTGCAGAAAAGTGCTTGACTCAAGTATAAGCCGAGGGGGGCATTTTCAGCACTGAAAAATGTGCTGAAAAACTCGGCTTATACTCGAGTATATACGGTAAACTGTATCTCAGCACCGCAAACTGAAAATAATATTTAATACATTTTTTAATATTCAAAACAACCCCCCCCACCCATGTCTCCATGCTTTATGTTGTTGAGAAATCTCTGTGAAAAACACCCCCCCCCCCCCCCCAGCATTTCTAGCCGTGGCCATTTTGAGTAGGGGCAAATTAGCTCAGGCATGCAGGCAGGAGGGTGTGGCTTAGATGAGAAAGCCCCTCCTCCCATGAAGACTTCTGGGATCTATGACATCATTTTCCAAGGCAGGAAACCAGGAAGTAACTTAACTGAAAAATGTAAAAAAAAAAGGTTTAAAACTATTTAAATATGATATACTTTCTTATCTATTTTACCACTTGCTTACCGGGCACCGTCACCCCTCTTCCTGCCCAGGCCAATTTTCAGCTGTCAGCGCCGTCACATTTTGAATGGCGATTGCGCGGTCATGTAACTCTGTACCCATAAAGTGAAAAGAACCCCACGCTATGAAAAATTGGCTAAAGTTAGCTAAGTGACAATTTTTGTGATGTTTCTATGCTGCTCCCTTCAAAGTGCAAAGTGCTGACTTGATCTGATTTGGGGTGAATGATGATAGGGGGCACTGTGAATATAATAGTATCAATCTATCTGCATCAATAAATGAAAGTGCATAGTGCTGAATAATTAATAGAATAATCATAGTGTATGTGCTTAGATGAATTAACAGTGAAGTAAATTATTGCATCAAAGCAAAGTCCATATATATATGTTGTGATGCAACTTCAATCTTTGCACTGTCACCAATGGCAAACTTCATATAAATCACCCGGTGGATGTGAGGGAAAAACCGACTCACCAGACCACCCCTCACCAGACCACCACTCACCAGATCACCACTCACCAGATCACCACTCACCAGACCGCCACTCACCAGACCGCCACTCACCAGATCGCCACTCACCAGATCGCCACATCGCCACTCACCAGATCGCCACTCACCAGACCGCCACTCACCAGGCCAGAGAGGAGGGAGTCTGACAAAGAGGAGGGGGGCTGACAGAGAGGAGGGGGGCTGACAGAGAGGAGGGGGGCTGACAGAGAGGATGGGGGCTGAAAGAGAGGAAGGGGAATGACAGAGAGGAAGGGGGCTGACAGAGGAGGGGGCTGACAGAGAGGTGGGGGCTGACAGAGAGGAGGGGGCTGATAGAGAGGAGGGGGGGCTGACAGAGAGGTAGGGGGCTGACAGAGAGGAGGGGTGCTGATAGAGAGGAGGGGGGCTGACAGAGAGGAGGGGGGCTGATAGAGAGGAAGGGGGACTGACAGAGAGGAAGGGGGACTGACAGAGAGGAGGGGGGCTGACAGAGAGATAGGGGGCTGACAGAGGAGGGGGCTGACAGAGAGGTAGGAGTCTGACAGAGAGGAGGGGGCTGACAGAGAGGTAGGAGTCTGACAGAGAGGAGGGGGCTGACAGAGAGGTAGGAGTCTGACAGAGAGGAGGGGGCTGACAGAGAGGAAGCGGGCTGACAGAGAGGAGGGGGCTGACAGAGAGGAAGGGGAATGACAGAGAGGAAGGGGGCTGACAGAGCAGAGGGGGCTGACAGAAAGGAGGAGGACTGCGATCATACCTTTGGGTTCCTGCTGTGCGGAGGAGGTCTCGGACTCCCCGGTCACCTCAATATCTTGTCTCCCCAGCTGTGTTGGAGCAGGAAGAGGGCGAGGATCCATGAGGTGAGGATCTCTTACACAGACAAGTGTAGGAGGAGCTACACCGACTAGAGACCCTGGCGGTCTGTGACATGGAGCAGAGAGGCGCACAGCCGCCACCGGCCACATAGTTAACACAGAGCTACAGGGCAGAGGACAGGACAAACCGGGAAGCAGACAGGCGCTGGATATATGTTCTGCCCGGGTTTCCAGGGGACAGAAACCTGGGCACAAGTTGCCAAACCCGTACTATCCGGGTCAATCCCGTATGGGTGGCAACCCTAATTGCACGCGGGTGGCGCAGGAAGGGGAGGACATACATGGACGTCCTCCCAGCAGTTGAGGTCTGTGCTGTAGCCATCTTTCGGCTATAGCGCAGACATCAAATGGTTAATAATGGTAGCAGCATAAGGAGTAATAATAGTTTATGTCCATTGAGAGAGTTTAATTCCATTAAAGCCAACTATGTAAAATCTCATAGCGGTTTTACATGTTAATGTCGCTTCAAAAGTTGTTCTTGATATTTTAAAATCTGAACTTCTCCTTAAAATAATCGCTGGTGATCCTGCCACGAAGGCCCTTGTAATAGGGTGACAACGCCCTGCCCCTGTCTCCTGCGTTGTCACCCTGTCACCCAGCCTTCTGATGGAGACACACATTCGATCGCCAATTACTCTTAACAGGAGGTTGAAGATAGAGAATCTCTATCCCCGGATCGACATATATTGGAAGGAGAACGGCTACAAAAATGTCAAATGTTAAAAAAATAAACACATCGCATTCCGCGTTTTCTTCTCACCTACGCCTTTTTTTTTTGCCCCGGGTTCATCTTAAAATATCGGCCTGCTTTACCGACGTTCAGCACATCCTCCTGATTGGCACTTAATGGTCACAAAAGGTTTCCTCCAACTCTTCCATTCCGGAGCAATTTTAGAAGATTTGAGGATTTTACAGCTGACAGTTCTTGTGAAATATATTTGTGACAATAAAACACACAATTCAGATCTCACCCGAGGGACAAAGGCTGGATTTGTAGGATTTTTAGGATTTTTAGGATTTTTAAGATTTTTAGGATTTTTAGGATTTTATTTGCAATATGTTTCTAAATATTTTCAAGATGTAATAAAGCCCAGCTTTCTTTTTTTCGTATAGCGAGGAGAAGGGATGGAATTACTGTTTGGGTTCAATGGCTGTCGGCATCCTCAATGGAGTGATTTCTAGACATGTGCAATTTGTTTCGTTCCGAATTATTTTTTTTTAACCCCTTCAATACCGGGGGGCACTTAGACACCTTCCTGCCCAGACCAATTTTCAGCTTTCAGCGCTGTCAAACTTTGAATGACAATTGCGCGGTCATACAACACTGTACCCAAACTATCATTTTATCATTTTTTCCCCACAAATAGAGCTTTCTTTTAGTGGTATTTGATCACCTCTGGGATTTTTATTTTCTGCTAAACAAATTGGAAGGCCGGGTACCGGCCTGAAGTTATGGGAGGAGCCCGGAGGGTATTTAAGCAGCCCAAAGGCCGCCGGTCTTTGTCGGTTTCCTGTGCGTGATATCTGATACGTCAGACATCTAGGACCGACTCGTTCGAGACAAGCGCTGTTGGTGCCGGTTCGTGAGCTCCGTTTTCGTCTGTCCGCCTCCTTTTGTTGCAGTCCCGCGTTCCGTGTTCGTAAGTCGCCTTGTCCCTTCGTGTCGCACTCGTGTCACCGAGTCGCAGTTCGTTCAAAGAGTCTGGTTCGGCTGTCGCAGGTAGGGCTTCGGCTCCCATGTTTTTACGTTCTCATGCACTGCTTATCATGTCACTAAACTGTGGTCTGCGTAGCTCACGAACCACGCGCTGCTTGTCTCGAAACCTAAACACTTACTCGCACGTTTTTTGGTTGTACACGATCGGGAGCCATCTAGCGGCACGCACATTCAGGGCCGCCCGCCACGAATCACTCCGACCGATGCCGCATCCGGCACTCAAGGGTTCCCTTACGCGGTCGTGCTACGCAGTCTTCGAATCGTTCAAACACGACTCACGCACGGGTGCCGTTCGCACTCACACGTATCGTTCATGTCCTGCCATTATCCGAATTGGTGGCGCCAGCGAGCGTACCAAATCGCTATTCACATTCCGAAGCACTGTTGGCATACTAATTGTACGAATCACTTCGACCGTGTCGAAACATTTCACGTGTTAGCATGACAATCATTTCATCATTTCAAACATGGCTTACGTATCGGGCCATTCGGTCATGCTAAATCATTTCGCATCAGTTGAACAGGGCGTTCATGCCATCGCTTCGATCCTGGTCCGGTCGCATCCATACATGCTCCGATCGGGGCGATCCAGATGCACGACTACCCGGCCTCATTTCGATACATGCGCCAAGGGCGGAATCACATCACTGGTTGCGTACATTCCTGATTCTTGCCCCTGTCATGGTATATCATTTCTGTCACCTTACCACGCCCGGCATGAATGCAGTCACTTCCCTGCACTAATTCGTGTCGGCGTGCCCCAGGCCGGCCTCATTTCTATACATGCGCCAAGGGCGGAATCGCATCACTGGTTTGCGTACATTCCTGATTCTTGCCCCTGTCATGGTATCTCATTTCTGTCACCTTACCACGCCCGGCATGAATACAGTCACTTCCCCGCACTAATTCGTGTCGGCGTGCCCTAGGCCCGGCCTCATTTCAATACATGCGCCAAGGGCGGAATCGCATCACTGGTTTGCGTACATTCCTGATTCTTGCCCCTGTCATGGTATCTCATTTCTGTCACCTTACCACGCCCGGCATGAATACAGTCACTTCCCCGCACTAATTCGTGTCGGCGTGCCCCAGGCCGGCCTCATTTCAATACATGCGCCAAGGGCGGAATCGCATCACTGGTTTGCGTACATTCCTGATTCTTGCCCCTGTCATGGTATCTCATTTCTGTCACCTTACCACGCCCGGCATGAATACAGTCACTTCCCCGCACTAATTCGTGTCGGCGTGCCCCAGGCCGGCCTCATTTCTATACATGCGCCAAGGGCGGAATCGCATCACTGGTTTGCGTACATTCCTGATTCTTGCCCCTGTCATGGTATCTCATTTCTGTCACCTTACCACGCCCGGCATGAATGCAGTGACTACCTCGCACTAATTCGTGTCGGCGTGCCCTAGGCCCGGCCTCATTTCAATACATGCGCCAAGGGCGGAATCGCATCACTGGTTTGCGTACATTCCTGATTCTTGCCCCTGTCATGGTATCTCATTTCTGTCACCTTACCACGCCCGGCATGAATGCAGTCACTACCTCGCACTAATTCGTGTCGGCGTGCCCTAGGCCCGGCCTCATTTCAATACATGCGCCAGGGGCGGAGTCGCAAAAAAATAAATAAAAAAAAAAAAGACTTTGATTCTTGCCCTTGTCATGTTATATCATTTCTGTGTCACCTTACCACGCCCCGGCGTTAATTGGTCACCTGCCTGTACGAATTCACGCCGGCGTGCCCTAGGCCGGCCGCATTTCTATAACGAAAAAAAAGAAAAAAGAAAAAAGGGGAGCTTGGAGTCGGACCCGGTGGCAGCTGGATGTCACAGTTCGGCCTCAGCAATACTCAGGCAGTTAGCCTCGTTTCACGGTTGCCTCGTTTCTGTACGTGCTCCAGAGTCCGGCTCACGGGCACCCCCATACGGTACGAACGGGCCGGGCCTGTCACGGGAAGTTCGTTCAGTTAAGGCAACATGTCAAATCAGTCATTAGTGTTGTCATCTGTCATTTGATCCCACAGCGGTCTCGGCAGTCGACTTAAGTCACTATCGCCTGTTGTTATCATCTACGTTGGGTTCCGTCGCTCTGGACGGCAGCAGTTTAGGCTCTTAAATAGGTACTTTCTCTCACACTCTCTCAGGTCAGTCGGATTCAGTAGGTCCACCTGCACCAGCTTGATCAGGGTTCCAGCAGGTAAAAAAAATAAAAAAAACGCAGGGGCACGGGGGGCTCCTGCTTTCTCATGGCAGGGACGTGTATCATAGGTGACACATCCAAACTCATTTCTTGTCACCTCTTTATAGGCCCAGCTTACAGACACGTGACCAGTCTACTAAGTAACGGGTCTTGGCAGCCGCCATGTCATCAGTCGGCAGCGATGACCTCACCACCCCGCTATCTCCGGCATCAGCCTCCGAGGCTGGCAGTGTCCAGTCCCCTAGGGCATGGACAATTCCCAGGCTGTCCGCCGAGCTGAGACGCAGAGGGATACCCTTCTCGTCCGCGGCCAGGAAGGCGGAGCTGTTCAGGCTCCTCTTCCCACCACCGGCCGCAGCAAGCCCCAGCAGCCGGCAGGCGTCTCTGGAATCGATTTCAGCCGCCGTCGCTCAGCTACACACCCTTGTGTCTTCCCTGTCTTCCTTGGGGTGCAGTTCCAGTTTCAACCACCAGAGGACACTGGCGCTGTTGAGCAGTAGAGGAAGTGCTGGTGGAAAGAGGAAGGTTTTGTTTTTGTCCTGAGCTGCTGCGTTTCCTGGCGTTTGAAAGGAGAGGGAGAGCATGGCCTCCTCTAGCCCAGGCCAGGTGCCTGACCTCCGGTCTGAAGGACCCAAGAAGGGCCCTGTTCTCGCGGACCTAGTAAGGGAGGAGAAGTTGCATCTTGAGGCCCAGCTGAAGCTTGCTGACTGGACCTTGATGCAGCCAGGTGAAGATGCGGTGAGAGCCGCAAAAAGGATAGACAAGACTAAGTCCTTGATGTCAAGATACACTCAGGTGTATTGTGAACGCATGAAGTTGCTTGCAGAGCTAAGGAACAGAAGGGACAAAACTAGCAGTGGAAAGAGGCCTGAATTCAAGACGGCTATTGACAGCTTAAAGAAGCAGTGTAACCGAATCAGTGAGGTCATGACAGGCCTCTTAGATTTTGGCTCTGGAGAGAAAGGTTTTCTGCAAGGAATCGATAAAGTGATGCGTAAGGCATGTGAAGAGGGTTCCCAGGCTGTGAGAAGGCGCAACCAGCGCCTCTCCCAAATTGCAGGGAGTGGAAGCAAGGTGGAGGATCCAGCCATGGAGGAGGAAGCCCCAGTGAGCGGTAGTATGCAGGAGATGGAAACAGACCCGGCCCAAGTGACTGGTGGTGAGACGGTAGATCCAAGAGACCCAGCTATGGAGGTGATGGCCCCAAAGACTGGTGGGGAAGAAGCAAGTTTGCAAGTTTCAGCAATGGAGGTGGCAGCCCCAGAGACAGATGGAAAGACAGTGTGCCCCGGTGGTGATAATGTGGAAGGCTCCTGTGTGCCTTCTGAGTCTCTGCCTGTGAGAGAGGCAGTAGACGGGGTTGGCCAGGGGGAGTCTAGTGAAGCAGTGTGTGATCCAGCACTGTGTGTTGTAAAGAAAACCCCGGTGGTTAAGCTTTCCAGATTACAAGAAGACAAGAAGAAGAAGAGCAATAAAAAGGTCTTACCTGTGCAATCCCCAGTGAGCTCTGTAAAAGTCTGTGAGCAGGATGTGCCGTCAGATACTGTGTCGGCAATCACTGCTGTAAGCCAGA
The DNA here is from genome assembly GCA_028564925.1 of Lithobates sylvaticus. Lineage (NCBI taxonomy): Eukaryota > Metazoa > Chordata > Amphibia > Anura > Ranidae > Lithobates > Lithobates sylvaticus. Next base: position 4,991,672 of record CM053028.1, on the reverse strand, counting down.
CACAGGGTGAGGGGAGAAAGGCTAAGGTTAAGGGGACTAAGACTGACAGTAGGAGTCAAGCCAGTATGGCTGCCTCTAAGGGGGGAACATGTGGCGAGACTTTGGTAATGGCGGAGGGTGGTAAAGGAACGCCATCTTCCCAGTGGGAGGTGGGAGGTGCATCTCAGCCGGGAGCCAATCAGCTGGTGTCCTCCGGGAATGGCGTGGTAGCGGGAGGCGGGGCTACGGCAGGAGGCGGAGCTACGGCGGGAAGCGGAGCTATGGCGGGAGGCGGGGCTACAGCGGGAGGCGGAGCTACGGCAGGAGCCGTGAAGCCGGAAATTGCGGAGAGTGACGCTGCGCGTCACTTCCGGACGGCGATCCCCGCGGTTTGCGGTGCTCCGTGTCTCTCTGGGGAGGTAGGTGAGTCAGTGTCAACAACTGGTGGCACTTTGAATCCAGCACAGGCTGTAGCCGGGGGTGATTGCCTGTTGGGATCACAAAGAGAGGATGATTCAGCACTAGTATTTATCCGTGGTCTGGAGGGGTCTCAGCAGGGGGAGACTGTGGTGGATTCATGTGGGGCTCACATGGCTGGTGAAGAAAGTTGGTCAGAGGACTGGGATGACCTCCTGGCTGGCCGGTCCTCGGGGGACTCCGCAAGTGAGGGTCCGTCTGAGGTTCAGCCTGTACCCAGGAGAAGTGAAAGGATACAGGGGAAGGGTTCGGTGGTCCAGGATAAAAAGGATGTTGTTGGGGCTTCTCCTTTGGCGGCTTCTGTGGGGTCTCCTCCGGGGGTTCCCCTCCCTGGGCAGATCCTTAGGGGTGCGCCGGAGGTTGACCTCCTGACAGCTTTGGGGGAGCACCGCTCATATGCTAATGTGGCGGGGGCTAGGGTAGCTTTGGGTCCAATATATGACCAGTTTGGTGCGCGTAATTTTCGGGTCCCCCCAGCGGACCAGTTTTCAGGTGCAAATTCATGGTCCCGTGGTATTGGGGGCCCGGAGAGAAGGCGCGGAAATGTAGTCCAGCTCAGGTGGGAGGGGGAGGGTCAGTGCCCCAGTAGGGGCCAGGTGGTGGATGTGATCCTGTCTCTTGGGATCAAAGTCGCAGATATCTTTGCAGTGATCCACCCTGCTGGATCGCGCAAATTTGATCTGAGTTTTGTGAATGTGGTGGTTATGGAACTTTTTATAACTGCTTTTGGGATTATCAATGGTACAGAGCCCTGGAAGGGGTTCAGGATCATTCCCCTTAGCCGACAGGAGGATGTAAAGAGCATCACTGTTCTGGTGCGCAACGAAAGTCTGCCGCCTGAAGATATCGGGACATGGCTGAGTAGGTATGGTCAGTTGCAGGGTCCCTTGAGGAAAGGGTTGGATGAGCGCGGGGTGTGGACCGGTGCATGGAACACCAGGATCAAGTTAAGTAGGCAAGGGAACACGATGGCACATGTCCCTGGTAGTGCCTTTATTGGCAGGGACAGGATCCTGGTGTTCTATCCCGGTCAGCCCCGGCGCTGTTTTCGGTGTGGGTGCCCAACCCATTTAAGTGCAGACTGCACAGTGATGCGTTGCACCAAGTGTAATAAGTTTGGGCATTCAAGTGACTCCTGTGGCCTCATTCGGTGTAATCTGTGCGGCCAAATGGGGCACCCCTTTAGTAGATGCCCTAGGGCCTACAGAGAGGGTGCTCCCCCTGCTGGTGATGCTCCTGGTGGGGGTCGGGTACCTCCCCGGGAGCAAAGGCCGGCTAAGGAACGAAAGGAAAGGGTTTCTGTTAGTAAAGTGGCAGGTCAGAAGGTTGTGCGGGCTTTGGCCTCGGGAAATCCTGGTCCTGTATTGCAGAGTGGGGGTTCTGCTGAGCCCCCCATTCCACCCCTTCCCCCTCCCCCCCAGGGTCCCCTCCCCCCCCCCCAGTGTCCCTTCCCCCACGTTCCCTGAGCCCTTACCGTGCTTTCCCTCCCCTCCCCAGGCATATCCTCTCTGATTCCTCTATGACTAGCGACGAGCAGGTGGAGGAAGAAGAGATGGAGGTAACTGTAAAAGGAACCCAGAAGCGTCCTAAAGAAATATCTGATGAGGAGGGTGATAGGGATCCCATGCGTGAAAGTACAGAATGGGTAACCATAAGAAAGAAGAAACAAAACCACAAAAAAAAGAAAAAGAAAGTTCTTGAGTCGGGTCCCCGGCAGGGACCTGGAGGTTGTTTAAAGGTTGTGAGCGGGGTTCCTTCTTCGGGGGCTGAGTATGATGGGGAGGAGGAAGAACTGTGAGTGCAGTGATCCAACAGTTTAGTACCTAGGTGATGCTGCTTTAATTAGTGGCGTTGCCTGTGGGAAGTAGTTGGTGAGCCAGACTATTGTAATTTGATTGTAATATGAAATGAGTGTATAAGGTTGATTTTTGTTATGTAAACTTTATGTTTGTAAATATGGTAGCAGTGGCTGTATAATAAAAAATATCCCTGTCTTCCTCAATCGTTGAGGTCCAGGACAGGGTGTCTCGTCTAGAGACCAGCCCGGCTGCCACGGTTCCGGACCCTGCGGTGGTCCCAGCCATCAGTGCACCGGCCGCAGGTAGTGAGCTTGCCACGACTACCGTTCACCCTTCCCACCTGGTGCCACCCAGCGTAAGGAAGGACATTCTAGAGGGCAGAGACGTTAACCTGGCCTCACTCTTGATCTCGGTCCATGACTTGGCCGAGAACAAGGCCTACACCTGGGGGGACGTCTCGGTGGTTTTGAAAGCGAAGGATCCGAGGCTCAACAGAAAGCTCACGGTGCCCGAGTTCACGCTCGCTTTCGGCATGTTTAGGGACGTGCTGTGCTCAGCCTCCCCCGGCAGACGGGAGGAACTGGACCTCTACCTCCATTTGATCGTAGACCTGGGCCACAAATACGGTGGCTCAGCGTTCTACGACTATCATCGGTCCTTTTCGGCCAAAGCCGCAGCCAGATTCTCACAGTTTCATTTGACAACGGACTGGAGCGTAGTGGACACGGAGTTGTTCTGCCGCCACTTCGCGGGTCTTCGCTCCCCGCTATGTGCTGTCTGTCAGTCAGCATCCCACACCACGGTCTGGTGTGCCAACATAGCCTCTGTCCAACCGATAGCTAGCACGGCCTCTACCAGCACGAGCCAGGCTCAGCAGGCCCCGGCGCAAGCGCAAAAGGTGGACAAGTTGGGACGTCCGGTGCGGATGGTTGGGGGAGCCGCCATTTGCAACAATTTCAATTACGGCTCCTGCAATTTCAGCCAGTGCCGGCTCTTGCACGTTTGCACCCTATGCCAGAGGGCGCACCCCAGGATCATATGTGAGGTCAAACAGAAGAACCATGACTAAGCCGGGTCGACGCCCTTTGGCTCGGTGTTTACTTGACCTCACACCCCACTCCGTCACTCGCCAGCTACCTCATCCGGGGTCTCACCGATGGGTTTCACATCGGGCTCATCACCCTACCCCACTCCACCCACGGATGTCTGAACCTACGCTCAGCAGCAACAGATGAGCCAGCGATTGACGTCCTTCTGCAGACGGAGTTGGATCGGGACTTCATGATAGGCCCGTTCAGTCAGTCTCCCTTCAACATCTGGAGGGTTAGCCCTATCGGGCTTGTACAGGGAATATTTTCAAATTAAAACGTCTGGTGTATGATCTGTCAGCGCCTCATTCTTCCGTCGCTCCCAGTCTCAACTCGCTCGTCCCCTCATCAAGTGGAGGGAGCGATATTATTTTGCGACCAAGTTGACCTTCGGGTCTAAGAGTAGTCCTTGGGCAGCCAGGGCAGATCTGGCCATGTGGGAACACTTTCTTAGTAATTGGAACGGTGTGTCCCTGTTCATCCCAGTCGTGTCCACGCAGTCACCTCAGGTGGTGACCGATGCGGCGGCATCCACAGGATGCGCCGCCATTTTTGGCCATTTGTGGTTCGTCGCCCCTTGGCCTCCTCAAGCACTAGCCACACCAGGCTTCACTACCACGTCAGCCCTCTTTGAGCTCTTCCCCATCATAGCAGCCGCTCACCTATGGGGTCACCATTGGTCTGGACAGACTGTGGCTTTCACGACAGACAATCAAGCCACAGCCAAGGTCATCAGCAAGGGCAGGCCTGAATCCAGGCCCGTCATGTCCTTCCTCCGCAGACTGGTCCAGCTGTCCCTACAGCGTCAGTTCAACGTTTACTGCTCATTCATTCCAGGGAAGTTTAACTCAGCGCTTACTGTCATTCTCTCCTAGCACTGTCACACAGCACGATACGCCAGTACGTGGCCGGGGTGCCGCACTACTTGTCACTTCAAGACCCCGCGAGGCCTTCGGCGTTCTCCTGCCACGCAGTGAGGGCTCTACTACGTGGAGTACAGAAACACCAGCCGCCAGTCAGCCCGAAGCGGCTGCCTATCACGGGGGAGATCTTCAAGGGAATGTCTGACTTCCTGGATAGGCCCCTTTCGGTCTCCTCCTCAGCACCGCCCCGCAGGCTGCGATACACATGGCGTTTTGTGGGTTTCTACGGCCCAGCGAGTTCACTCGCAGCCACCCAGCCGGTCCAGTCTTGCATAGAAGTAGTCTCTGCCGCCACCAGGATCACTACGTCCTTCACTTGGCGACATCCAAAACTCAGCAGCGAGGTTCCGGAGTAGATGCTCACCTGTACAGGACTCACAACAACTGGTGCCCAGTTGCCGTGTTAAACCGCTTGACGGCACTGCTATCCGACCGCCCAGGGTCCAGTCCGCTTCTGCCCTTTCCGGTATAACCCCTCAACTCATCGCAGTTCGCAGAACATGTCTGGGTCCTTCTCGGCAGTCTTCACTTGGACCCCAGCCAGTACTCCGGGCATTCATTCCGGATTGGGGCGGCCACGACGGCCTCAAGACAGGGGGTTCCGGACCACGTGATCAAGGAACTGGCTCGGTGGAGATCGGCCTGCTTCTCTCGCTACGTTCCTATCCCACAGTTGGAGATGGCTCAGGCCTTTGCTCGTCTTACTCAGTGACATTACCTTTAATAAATAATTATCCCCTACCTGAAGGTTTTTGCCCCCTTATTTTGGTGTACCATACGGTAGACCAAGGCACACTTTCAGGTCTATTTCATGTTGGTGAGTTTTGTGTTGTTCCTATATGTCATCTTTACTCATGTCGTCCGTAGGGCTCTAGACCATAAATTGGAAGGCCGGGTACCGGCCTGAAGTTATGGGAGGAGCCCGGAGGGTATTTAAGCAGCCCAAAGGCCGCCGGTCTTTGTCGGTTTCCTGTGCGTGATACCCACCCACCCTCCCCTTTTAAAAGCCTCTTCCAAGTATTCTTACCCCAGACTGAATACTCATTCTACATTATTCCATAACTACTTCTTATCATTCTTTATCTAGGGTATGCCCCCTTATTTTGGTGTACCATACGGTAGACCAAGGCACACTTTCAGGTCTATTTCATGTTGGTGAGTTTTGTGTTGTTCCTATATGTCATCTTTACTCATGTCGTCCGTAGGGCTCTAGACCATAAATAAAAAAAGACCGAAAATTTTGAAAAAAATATAATATTTTTTTGTTTCAGTTTCAAAACTTTGTAAATAAGTACGTTTTCTTCTTCACTGACGGGCACTGATAAGGTACCAATGAAGTGGCAATGATGAGGTGGCATTGATGGGCACTGATATGTGGCACTGATAGGCGGCAGTGCCACATATCTGAGGATCTGAGGATCTGAAAAAAAGAATTGTTGCTCTACATCAGGGCTCAAAATTTCAAGTCCTGAGCTACTAGCCAGGCCTCAAGGGTTACTCGCCACCAGTTGCCCCGCCCAACCCCTACCCTGCCCCGCCCCCAATCCCGCCCTCATAAATGATCTCATGAAAAAATTATTCCAGAATTAAGTTGTAAAAATAAATATTAACAACAACTTTGTCCACCAATGCAGCCAGCCTGTGCCCCCCCCCCAGTGCAGACTGTGTCCCCCCAAGTGCAGCCTGTGTCCCCCCCAGTGCAGCCTGTGTCCCCAGTGTGTCCCCAGTGTCCCCCCCAGTGCAGCATGTGTCCCCAGTACAGCATGTGACCCCCCCCAGTGCAGCATGTGTCCCCCTGTGCCGCATGTGTCCCCCAGTCCAGCATGTGCCCCCCTGTGCCGCATGTGCCCCCCTGTGCCGCATGTGTCCCCCAGTCCAGCATGTGCCCCCCTGTGCCGCATGTGCCCCCCTGTGCAGCATGTGTCCCCCTGTGCCGCATGTGTCCCCCTGTGCAGCATGTGTCCCCCTGTGCCCCCCAGTGCAGCAGGTGTCCCCCCCAGTGCAGTAGGTGTCCCCCCCCAGTGCAGTAGGTGTCCCCCCCAGTGCAGTAGGTGTCCCCCCCCCAGTGCAGTAGGTGTCCCCCCCCCCCAGTGCAGCATGTGTCCCCCTGTGCAGCATGTGTCCCCCTGTGCAGCATGTGTCCCCCTGTGCAGCATGTGTCCCCCTGTGCAGCATGTGTCCCCCTGTGCAGCATGTGTCCCCCTGTGCAGCATGTGTCCCCCTGTGCCGCATGTGTCCCCCAGTCCAGCATGTGCCCCCCCCAGTGCAGCAGGTGCCCCCCCCAGTGCAGCAGGTGCCCCCCCCCCCAGTGCAGCAGGTGCCCCCCCCCAGTGCAGCAGGTGCCTCCCCCCCAGTGCAGTAGGTGTCCCCCCCCCAGTGCAGTAGGTGTCCCCCCCAGTGCAGTAGGTGTCCCCCCCCAGTGCAGTAGGTGTCCCCCCCCAGTGCAGTAGGTGTCCCCCCCCAGTGCAGCAGGTGTCCCCCCCAGTGCAGCAGGTGTCCCCCCCCAGTGCAGCAGGTGTCCCCCCCCCAGTGCAGCAGGTGTCCCCCCCCCCAGTGCAGCAGGTGTCCCCCCCCCAGTGCAGCAGGTGTCCCCCCCCAGTGCAGCAGGTGTCCCCCCCCCCAGTGCAGCAGGTGTCCCCCCCCAGTGCAGCAGGTGTCCCCCCCCAGTGCAGCAAGTGTCCCCCCCCCCAGTGCAGCAAGTGTCCCCCCCCCCAGTGCAGCAGGTGTCCCCCCCCCCAGTGCAGCAAGTGTCCCCCCCCCAGTGCAGCAGGTGTCCCCCCCCCCCCCAGTGCAGCAGGTGTCCCCCCCCAGTGCAGCCTGTGTCCCCTATGCAGCCTACCTGTGCAGGGAAGGAGAGCCGCAGCCGCCTGTTTAATTAGAGTGCCAGGGGAACATAACAGCTTTTGTTTGAATAGCTGTGTGTTGCGCGCCGTCGTATACAGCCCCTCCCCCTTGTCCGAGTCCTTTTGATAGACAGATCACCTGTCCAATCCTGGGTCAGGTGATCTGTCTGTCTATCAAAGTTCCCCCGGACAAGGGGGAGGGGCTGTATACGACGGCGCGCGGCGGGGAACACAGCTAGTCAAACAAAAGCTGTTATGTTCCCCTGCCGCTCTAATCAGACAGGCGGCGGCGGCGGCTCTCCTCCCCTCCGATCCTACACTCGCGAGACCTCAAAATCCACTCGCAAAATGCGAGCAGGCGAGTGGATTTTTTGAGGTCTGCTCTACATAAAGATGGCTTGGCTATAAGAAGATTGCCAAGACCCTGAAACTGAGCTGCAGCACGGTGGCCAAGACCATACAGCGGTATAACAGGACGGGTTCCCCTCAGAACAGGCCTCGCCATGGTCCACCAAAGAAGTTGAGGTCACGTGCTCAGCGTCATATCCAGAGGTTGTCTTTGGGAAATAGACGTATGAGTGCTGCCAGCATTGCTGCAGAGGTTGTAGGGGGGGGGGGGGGGTCAGCCTGTCAGTGTTCAGACCATACGCCGCACACTGCATCAAATTGGTCTGCATGGCTGTCGTCCCAGAAGGAAGCCTCTTCTAAAGATGATCCACAAGAAAGACCACAAACACCTTGCTGAAGACAAGCAGACTAAGGACATGGATTACTGGAACCACGTCCTGTGGTCTGATGAGACCAAGATAAACGTATTTGGTGTCAGATGGTGTCAGGCGTGTGTGGGGGCAACCAGGTGAGGAGGACAAAGACAAGTGTGTCTTGTCTACAGTCAAGCATGGTGGTGGGAGGGTCATGGTCTGGGGCTTCAGGAGTGCTGCCGGCACTGGGGAGCTACAGATCATTGAGGGGACCATGAATGCCAACATGTACTGTGACATACTGAAGCAGAGCATGATCCCCTCCCTTCAGAGACTGGGCCGCAGGGCAGTATTCCAACATGATAACCACCCCAAACACACCTCCAAGACCACCACTGCCTTGCTAAAGAAGCTGAGGGTAAAGGTGATGGACTGGCCAAGCATGTCTCCAGACCTAAACCCTATTGATCACCTGTGGGACATCCTCAAACGGAAGGTGGAGGAGCACAAGGTCTCCAACATCCACCAGCTCCGTGATGTCATCATGGAGGAGGGGAAGAGGACTCCAGTGACAACCTGTGAAGCTCTGGTGACCTCCATGCCCAAGAGGGTTAAGGCAGTGCTGGAAAATAATGGCGGCCACACAAAATATTGACACTTTGGGCCCAATTTGGAGATTTTCACTTAGGGGTGTACTGACTTTTGTTGCCAGCGGTTTTAGACATTAATGGCTGTGTGTTGAGTTATTTTGAGGGGACGGCAAATTTACACTGTTATACAAGCTGTACACTCACTACTTTACATTGTAGACAAGTGTCATTTCTTCAGTGTTGTCACATGAAAAGATAGAAGAAAAGGTGGTGTACTTACTTTTGTGAGATACTGTGTGTGTGTATATATATATATATATATATATATACATACACACATACACAAGTTAGTTTATGGTGTCTTTATCCAAAACTAATAAAAAAAAGTTTTAATAGGATTTCCCAATTTGCAATTGAGTTTGTTAGACATGTGCACAATAGAAAAATTTGTTTAGTTTCGTTTCTTTCGTTTCCGTTGATTCGTAACGATTCGTATTTTCGTAAGAGTTATTTTTTCGTTGATTCATTTTTCCATTAGTTTAATTTTCGTTTATTCGAAATTCGGACGCATTCGTATTTTCGTAGATTTAGTTACATTCGTACTTTCGTTAGATTGATTTATTCGTACTTTCGTAACATTGTTTTCATAGATTCGTAATCGGAGCATAATTCATAATTTTATGTAATGTGTATGCTATTATTACATTGTAAGAGACACGGAAAATTACGAATCGAAAAAAAAAAAAAGTTACGAATGTACGAATTTTTTCGTTCAATCCATTCGAAGCACGTTAAGCAGCGCCATTGTAAGGGACACGGAAAATTACGAATCGCAAAAAAAAAGTTACGAATGTACGAATTTTTTTGTTCAATCCATTCGAAGCACTTTAAGCAGCGCCATTGTAAGAGACATGGAAAATTACCAATTCAACAAAAAAAAATGTTACGACTGTACGAATTTTTTCGTTCAATCTATTCGAAGCACGTTAAGCAGCGCCATTGTAAGAGACACGGAAAATTATGTATAAAAAAAAGTTACGAATGTACAAATTTTTTCGTTCAATCCATTCGAAGCACGTTAAGCAGCGCCATTGTAAGAGACATGGAAAATTACCAATTCAACAAAAAAAAAAGTTACGACTGTACGAATTTTTTCGTTCAATCTATTCGAAGCACGTTAAGCAGCGCCATTGTAAGAGACACGGAAAATTACTAATTCAACAAAAAAAAAAGTTACGAATGTACGAATATTTTCGTTCATTTTGATTTTCGTTGTTCCTGTTTTCGTTTTTCGGATTTTCTTCTTTCGTACATTCGTTGTTTCTAATTTGTTTTTTTTTTCGGATTTTCGTTGTTTTTCGGATTCGTTCAATTCGATAATTCGTTATTCGTTAAAATTTTTAGCGAATCATTCGTTCATTCGTACGATAACGAATGAACGAATATAACGAATTTTAACGGAAAACGAATAAAAACAAAACGAATTGCACATGTCTATTGTACATACTGTATGTCCTTTTAAAGATATCAGGGCTACAAGGAAGGACAAGTCTTCCTAATCTGACCGGTCGCCGTCTCTCTCTGGAGAATATTGATTTTATGGGTCACAGAGGTTTCTGTGCCTTTATATAAAACATCTACATGCCAATCAAATAGCAATATTAGTAGTAAAAAACAAACAGAGGATTTTAGCTTCATTTTTAAACCCGGGCCTAATATTGGTGGGTCAATAATGTGCATTTTATTAGGTTATCAGCTTTACTCAATAACACAGTAAATACGAGAAACAAAGAGAAAGTTCAAGTGGCTGAGCAGTGAGATGTATTGGGGGAACATTGACAGAAAGGTCAATCTCTTTGGAGAAATGAAGATGCCTGGGATATAAATCCATATAAACGCATCGATTAGGCCGCGCCGCGTTTCTTTCTTCCATGTTGTGTCTGAAAGACCTTTGGAGAGCTTTTGACTTTTTTGCTTTTTGTTAATAAAGATGATACGGTTACCGAAATCAATTGAAGGTCACGTCAGCCCCGCATCGCATCTCTCTCATTTAGTGTCTTGATAATTCCTTGACATTCCTTTTCCATTTCATAATACCAACCGCTACACATCACTTGGGTTTTCTTCCACGCGAGGAACCACCCGAAGGAATGGCTGCGCGGCTGTAATGTTTGGAAGTTACTAAATAGGGAAAAAGTTTATGCAGCCGTACAAAACCGGCATCTAACCGGATTACCATATTGTAGACAATTATTTATAGCAGTGGTCTTCAAACTGTGGCCCCTTGCTTACCTGTATCCGGCCCTTGGGGCACTGAGCCTCCTACTGATATGAGGCACTGACACCAGAGATGAGGCACCATTCTCTCAACTGACACCAACAGTGAGGGGATTACTTTCACTGACACCCACAATGGAGCATTAATCCTTATACTGACACCAATGAAGGAGCTTTATTGCCGTCCTCTGACACCAATGATGGGACACTATTCCTTCCACTGACAACAATGATGGGTCACTATTTCTTCCACTGATACCAACAGTGGGGCAATATTCCTCCCACTGACACCAATGATGGGACACTATTCCTTCCACTGACACCAATGATGGGACACTATTCCTTCCACTGACACCAATGATGGGACACTATTCCTTCCACTGACAACAACAGTCGGGCACTATTCCTTCCACTGACACCAATGATGGGACACTATTCCTTACACTGACAACAATGATGTGGCACTATTCCTCCCACTGATACCAATGATGGGGCACTATTCCTCCCACTGATACCAATGATGGGGCACTATTCCTCCCACTGATACCAATGATGGGGCACTATTCCTTCCACTGACATCAATGATGGGGCACTATTCCTTCCACTGATACCAATGATGGGGCACTATTCCTCCCACTGATACCAATGATGGGACACTATTCCTTCCACTGACATCAATGATGGGGCACTATTCCTCCCACTGATACCAATGATGGGGCACTATTCCTCCCACTGACACCAAGGATGGGGCACTATTCCTCCCACTGACACCAATGATGGGGCACTATTCCTCCCACTGACATCAATGATGGGACACTATTCCTTCCACTGACACCAATGATGGGGCACTATTCCTTCCACTGATACCAATGATGGGTCACTATTTCTTCCACTGATACCAACAGTGGGGCAGTATTCCTCCCCAGTGGCGGCTGGTGCTCAAAATTTTTTGGGGGGCGCAAATAAACTGAAAAATTCTGAAAAAAAAGCCCATCAAATGCAGCCACTGTACCAAACGCAGCCACTGTGCCCATTAAAACGCAGCCACTGTGCCCATCAAAACGCAGCCACTGTGCCCATCAAAACGCAGCCACTGTGCCCATCAAAACGTAGCCACTGTGCCCATCAAAACGTAGCCACTGTGCCCATCAAAACGCAGCCACTGTGCCCATCAAAACGTAGCCACTGTGCCCATCAAAACGCAGCCACTGTGCCCATCAAAACGCAGCCACTGTGCCCATCAAAACGCAGCCACTGTGCCCATCAAAACGCAGCCACTGTGCCCATCAAAACGCAGCCACTGTGCCCATCAAAACGCAGCCACTGTGCCCATCAAAACGCAGCCACCGTGCCCATCAAAACGCAGCCACCGTGCCCATCAAAACGCAGCCACCGTGCCCATCAAAACACAGCCACATTGCCCCTTTAAAACACAGCCACATTGCCCCTTTAAAACACAGCCACATTGCCCCTTTAAAACACAGCCACATTGCCCATCTAAAACACAGCCACTTTGCCATCAAAGCTGTCCCTGCAAAGAAGCTGCCACTGTGCCCCCCCTCGCCCCCCCTCGCCCTGCACTTACCTTGTGTTGGGTGACGGCGGCATCGTGTCCTCCATTCCCTCTCCTGCCCGCTCCTCCTCTCATCCTCTGCTATGATTGGACGCCTGATAGGCGCCCAATCACAGCGCCTGTCGTTTCAGCCAATCAGGGCACAGGTAACACAGACCTGTGCTCCTGATTGGCTAAGGGGCCGTACAATGTTAGCAAACCGAATTCCTTCCGGTTTGTTAACACTGCTGCTGAGTGACAAGGAACGCACAGCGTTGCGCCCGCTTGTCACCTTTTTGGACGCCTATTAGCGCTTACGGCGCTAATCAGGTGTTTCCAAAAAACACCCCCACCGCTGTTATTCAGGCGCCCGGTGACCGAAAAGGGGCCGGACACCTGAATAGGGGGTGTCAGCAGCGACCATAGATAGATTCATGCAATGCATGAATCTATCTATGGAGTATCGAGAGTGACAGGAGAGGGGGGGCGGCGCTCCTGCGCCCTTTATGGACGCACCGCCCCTGTTCCTCCCACTGTCACCAACAAGGAAGCATTATTCTCTTTATTGACACCAACGATGAGGAATCTTCTGGTTTCACCTACAATAGGGCACTTTTCCTCCCGCCAATATAAGTGATTGGGCACAATTCCTTCTGTAACGGAACGTCCCACACTCTGCTTGAGTGCTTCCGTCATATACCACTTCCTCCGGTCTGAATATAGATATTAGATATTATTGCCGCACATTACTACCAAGAACAAGGCACGACTCGTTTGGCTGCAAAGCTGGAACATGAACTGTTTATTTTAACAAAGGCACACAGAGATCTACACTCAGAGGACAATTCCCCCCTTCTTTGCATAATGACACAGGGCGGGGTAGACTTTACATCCACCAGTAGCATAACACACAGGTATATTCAATCTTCTCATCAGTAGACTGTCTTTGGGAGGGGCTGCTGGAGAAATCCCCCCCCCCCCCCACCCTCTCACAGATAATCCACAGAGACATATACATCCCATAATAGTTTGCTCCCAAGTCAGACACAAACAATAAAACAATGGGATACAGCCACACCTCAAATGTTCTAGTAAAGAGTCTACAATAGTGTATGAGACAATATACAATATATATATATATTTATATTTATTATTTATATATATATATACAATATTCCAGTGTGGTTGTACGGTGAGTCTGACTGGTCCAGATCAGACTGGGGTTCTTGGTCACCCTGTGCTCCTAATGGACACAGGGTAACTTACACATAGGAGGAGCTGGGGGAGCTGGACAAGGAGATTCCGATGCTCTCCCAGGTAAGCTGGGTTCCACAAGCCCCCCACCCAAAGTGACTCCCGTCACACCTTCTACTGGAAACAACAATGGGATACTATTCCTACCACTATAAACAACGTTGGACCACCATCCCTCCTCCTAATGACCATAGGCACTATGTACATTTTTTCCTCCCACTGATACTAGGGCATTTTCACCTCCCACTGGCAACAGTCCCCCCCCCCCCCAAAGTCTGAAGGACAATAAACTGGCCCTTTGTTTAGAAAGTTTGGAGGCCCCGGATTTATAGCATAACATTTCTCATGCTCACTAAAGAAGAACTTATTGTGATGAAAAATGGAGTCTAAAGTTGACACACCTGTCAGTAGATTAATATTTATTTATTTAAAGAAGCCTCCTCATAGGCTTTACACTTTTCTGGCTCCCGGGATGCATCCCTCACATATATCTGTATTGGCAATATCTGGCAGCAACAAGAAAAAGAAAAAAAAACAATTGTGCAGGCAGCTGGATCCCGTAAACAACGTCTGTGCGTGGTGCCTGGTCCTCTTCCTGGTGCTGAACCTTTGGAGCTCAGAGGTTCAGGTCTACAGAAGAAGCTTCTATAGACACCAATCTCATCCACTGAGAAAAGTCTGAGCATAGTTTTCTCTAAATGTAGCATAATCCCTGAATGGGGGAGAGTTGGATAAATGACAAGATTCTCTCCTCCATTAACGGACCCTTTTACATTCAGTATAAAATATGAAGGGGCTTTTTTCAATGGATCAAATCGGGGAGGAAGGGACAGGTTTCCATCAGAAACTTCTTAGATTGAGTCCTGCCTGGGGACCCAAGCCCATTATAGCGCTACCCCTGAAGGCGGGGCTGCCGTTATAAATAATGCCCCCCCCCCCCCCCCCCCAAATTAAATTTCTTTAAATCCTTTTTCCAATTAAAAAAAAAAAAAATATATATATATATATATATATATATATATATATATATTTTTTTTTCATTTTTAAATGATTTTTTAATAGTTTTTTTTTACAATGCTTTGGGGGGGGGGGGGGGGGGGGGGGGGGGGGGATGTTGGATGCTTTGAGACAGAGAAAGAAATTGAGGACACGGATTCTTCAGTCCCTTTCTCTGTAGCCTCAGCTGCACTAAAGATGAATGAACAGGACACAGAGGCTTCCTGTTCATTCCTAAACTGAAGTATAGTAAACAGTTTACTATACTCAGTTATGAATGAACACAGGAGCGATCAGTGACGATCGCTCACTGTGTGCAATTCTAAAAAAATACAAATTACTGGCCCCTTCCCCCACTCTCCATCTGTCTGTGCTCCCGCAGCAGCCAGCAGGAAAGGGAAGCTGGCCGCGCTGCAGGAGGATGAGGCGGGGCCCTCACACACAGGGGGGAATCAGATGTGGACAGGCAAGGGAGGGGGGATTGGTGCGGCAGATACGGGAAGACAATTACAAAACAATGCACTGTGTCTGAGCGGAGCGATGTCAGTAAGAGCAGTTTGGCCACAGAATTCCGGGATCGGATTAAGACGTGGAGCTCACTCTGCCTGTCGGTTGCCGGTAGGGTGAACCTGATCAAGTAGATCCTCATGCCTCAGTTACTCTATGTGCTACATAACTCACCAGTGGGGGGTCCCCCCTAAAGACATTTAGAATAGTGAACTCCCTATTCCTCCTGTTAATATGGAAGAACCCCCCCCCCCCCCCCCAGGATTAAACTTGAGCATTTACAGCGCCCTAAGGATAAGGGGGACTAGCCCTGCCAAACCCCTGGCTGTACTATCGAGCCGCACAGCTACAACACCTGATAGGAGCAGGGGCGTACTGACCATTCGGCCACTCGGGCAGTGCCCGAGGGCCCCGGGCCACTAGGGGTCCCCATCAGGGTGGCCAGCCTCAGTAAAAACAGGTTTTTGGTCTAAAAATCCTGAGATTATAGTTGCCCCACCTCTCCAGTACCTTCTCAGCCAATAAAAACATGTCTGTGTCTACTGTGTGATTGTATACTGTGTGTGTGTATGCTGTGTGGCCCCATAATCTCTGATTGCCTGGGGGCCCCATGTGTTGTCAGTCCGCCCCTGGATAGGAGTTATGAGTAGGGACTTGGAGAGAAGGAGCGCTAATTACAGCTCTTCAGAGACTCTGATGCTACATACAGTAAAGAGCGAGTCAGTGCTAGACATGTTTCTTTTTTTCGTTTCCGTTGATTCTTAACGATTCGTACATTCGTAAGTCGTCGGTGTTCGTATTCGTAACGATTCGTACATTTGTAAGAGTTATTTTTCGTTGATTTGTTTTTTCGTTAGTTTAATTTTCGTTCATTCGAAATTCGGACGCATTCGTAGTTATTCGTACATTCGTAGATTCGTAATCGGAGCATAATTCATAATTTTATGTAATGTGTATGCTATTATTACATTTTAATAATTTACGAATCGAAAAAAAAAAGTTACGAATCGAAAAAAAAGTTACGAATGTACGATTTTTTTTTGTTCAATCCATTCATTACGAATCGAAAAAAAAAAAAAAAGTTACGAATTGAAAAAAAAAGTTACGAATCGAAAAAAAAGTTACGAATGTACGATTTTTTTTGTTCAATCCATTCATTACGAATTGAAAAAAAAAGTTACGAATCGAAAAAAAAAGTTACGAATCGAAAAAAAAAGTTACGAATGTACGAATTTTTTTGTTCAATCCATTAAAAGCACGTTAAGCAGCACCATTGTAAGGGACACGGAAAATTACCAATTCAACAAAAAAAAAAAGTTATGAATGTACGAATTTTTTCGTTCATTTTCGTTGTTCCTTTTTTTCGTTTTTTGGATTTTTGTTGTTTGGTTTTTCGGATTTTCGTTGCTTTTCGGATTCGTTCGATTCGAACGATTCGTTCATTCGTGCGAAAACGAACGAACGAAAAAAAACGAAAAACGAAAAAAAAAAAAACGAAACGAATTGCACATGTCTAGTCAGTGCCAGTGGCCCTTGAGGCCTTTGGTAAGCCCCATAAGATATACCCGACATAATCTTATTCAAACAAAAAGTCTGGAATAAAACTAGATATCTAAAGGGAGTGACAGACTACACGGATTTTAGCCCGATTTTAACGGGACGTACCCTGAAATAGCCAAATTACAACACGGGGCCTTATGGGAGAGATTTGGGGTGATGTACATTAGACATATTATTCAAAACGGGATACTGTTGTCATTTGCGGCTCTGCAGGAGTTGTTCGGCTTGCCGCCTTCCATGCGGTTTTATTATATGCAATTAAGGCATGCTGTAGCGGCTCAGAGTAGATCTTCTGACTGGTCTCCTTCACCAACACCAATGTTTAATTTGATCACAAGAGCCTCTAACACCAAGGGATTTATATCACAATGCTATGGTATGTCATTGCAGAATTTCCTGAACAAACACCCTGCTGGATAAATGGGAGGGAGACGTAGGGCGGGTGGACGGAGATCAGTGGGAGGAGGCTCTATAGGCGTTGCCCAGGTTCGCCATCAGGGGGGTACAGCTGTCACAACTGTACGGGGCCCCGGCAGGGCTGGTGCAAGGATTTTTGACACCCTAGGCGAAACCTCATTTTGCCCCCCCCCCCCTCCATTGGCTGACTCCGCCCCCTTTTCCCTGCCCATGTAAATCCCACCTTTTTAATAAAGCGCCCATCAAATGCAGCCTCACCAGCGCCCATCAAATGCAGCCTAACCAGCGCCCATCAAATGTAGCCTCACCAGCGCCCATCAAATGTAGCCTCACCACCGCCCATCAAATGTAGCCTCACCACCGCCCATCAAATGTAGCCTCACCAGCGCCCATCAAATGCAGCCTCACCAGCGCCCATCAAATAAAGCCTCACCAGCGCCCATCAAATAAAGCCTCACCAGCGCCCATCAAATAAAGCCTCACCAGCGCCCATCAAATGCAGCCTCACGAGCGCCCATCAAATAAAGCCTCACGAGCGCCCATCAAATGCAGCCTCACCAGCGCCCATCAAATGCAGCCTCACCAGCGCCCATCAAATGCAGCCTCACCAGCGCCCATCAAATGCAGCCTCACCAGCGCCCATCAAATGCAGCCTCACCAGCGCCCAACAAATGTAGCCTCACGAGCGCCCATCAAATGCAACCTCACGAGCGCCCATCAAATGCAGCCTCACGAGCACCCATCAAATGTAGCCTCACCAGCGCCCATCAAATGTAGCCTCACCAGCGCCCATCAAATGCAGCCTCACCAGCGCCCATCAAATGCAGCCTCACGAGCACCCATCAAATGTAGCCTCACCAGCGCCCATCAAATGTAGCCTCACCAGCGCCCATCAAATGTAGCCTCACCAGCGCCCATCAAATGCAGCCTCACCAGCGCCCATCAAATGCAGCCTCACGAACGCCCATCAAATGCAGCCTCACCAGCGCCCATCAAATGCAGCCTCACCAGCGCCATCAAATGCAGCCTCACCAGCGCCCATCAAATGCAGCCTCACGAGCGCCCATCAAATGTAGCCTCACCAGCGCCCATCAAATGCAGCCTCACGAGCGCCCATCAAATGCAGCCTCACGAGCGCCCATCAAATGCAGGCTACCAGCGCCCTTCAATGCAGCCTAACAGTGCCCATCAATGAATGTTTGCTTTCTGCAGGAGTCGGGACACAGGCACAGTCCTCCACCACTGCTGCGCCTCTGACACTATGTGTGAACGGAGCTGCGGCTGCCTGCTGATGCTGGGACTTAGATGCTTGCTGCAGAGAGAAGAGAGTAGGAAAACCAGTGGCCGGGCGCCCCAGGCAGCAGGGCGCCCTAGGCGGCCGCCTAGTTTGCCTAGTGGTAGCACCGGCCCTGGGCCCCGGGGCACGAAGAGGCATATATACAGGTGTGTGAGGGGGGGCACTGACATATATACAGGTGTGAGGGGGGGCTGAGTGCGTAAAGGTGAGGAGATTTGGATTAGGTGGGATGGCCCGTGGGCAAGCCCTGGGGAATTTTAGTGGTCAGGCTCGGGGGGTAGGCCTAAAGCTGGGTAGGGGGACCAAATATTTGTGATGGCTGCCCTGGCAGTGACCACATACTGAATGTATCACAGGGGCTAACGCAACTGTATATTATACCTAGAGTGTACTATACCCCCCCCCCCATAGAATGTTCAATATGGGTCTTAGGCCCACCATGGAGACCTTATCCATCTACTGTGGAGGTGCCCAAAACTGCACGCCTATTGCAAGGGAGTGGTGGACACCATAAACAGGGTATTTCCGATCTCTATGCCCACAGACCCAAAACACTGTTTGCTCAATGTGCTGGAGGAATTTGAATGGGAAGAGTGTGTCCTAATAGCAGTTATCAGAACCCTATTTCTGGCACGTAAGTTGATAATGCTACATTGGAAGTCGGAGGAACCTCCTACAATTAAGGAATGGATCCCTGCAGTGGGAAATATGCTCCGAATGGAAAAAATGATATACCAACATAGGGGATGCTCCCAAAAGTTTGAGAAACTCTGGGGCCGGTGGCAAGATGTACCTGGACTCGTCCCGGTGGATCTGGTCATGGGTAGATTCCTAGGTATGAATGCTGGTTGAGTCAGATTTTAAAAATACTAGACCAGGAAACATGGGAAATGTAATATAAATAAGCCCCGGGAGGGAAAAGACTCGGGCAAGAGGATAATCTCTTATTGGGCCATACCAGAGATCCGGCCATATTTACCCCATCAATGCAGCCTGGTCAGCGCTCATCTGCGGCCTCACCATTGCCCATCAATGCAGCCTGATCAATGCCCATCAATGCAGCCTGATCTGTGACCATCTGCAGCCTCATCAGTGCCCATCAATCCAGCCTCACCATTGCCAATATATGCAGCCTGATCGGTGCTCATCTACAGCCTCCCCATTGTCCACCAATGCAGCCTGATCAATGCCCATCAATGCAGCCTCAACATTGCCCATCAATGCAGCCTGATCTGTGACCATCTGCAGCCTAATCAGTGCCCATCAATCCAGCCTCACCATTGCCAATAAATGCAGCCTGATCGGTGCTCATCTACAGCCTCCCCATTGTCCACCAATGCAGCCTGATCAGTGCCCATCAATGCAGCCTCACCATTGTCCAACAGTGCAGCCTGATCAGTGCCCATCTGTAGCCTCATTAGTGCCCATTAATGCAGCCTGATCAGTGCCCATCAATGCAGCCTCACCATTAC
Organism: Lithobates sylvaticus; assembly: GCA_028564925.1. NCBI lineage: Eukaryota > Metazoa > Chordata > Amphibia > Anura > Ranidae > Lithobates > Lithobates sylvaticus. The sequence goes on along the minus strand of CM053028.1, from coordinate 4,971,940 downwards.
CCACCAATGCAGTTTGATCAGTGCCCATCTGTAGCCTCATCAGTGTCCACCAATGCAGCCTCACCATTGCCCATCAATGCAGCCTCACCATTACCCATCAATGCAGTTTGATCAGTGCCCATCTGTAGCCTCATCAGTGTCCATCAGTGCAGCCTGATCAGTGCCCATCTGTAGCCTCATTAGTGTCCATCAATGCAGCCTCACCATTGCCCATCAATGCAGTTTGATCAGTGCTCATCTGCAGCCTCGCCATTGTCCATAATTGCAGCCTGATCAGTGTTCATCTGCAGCCTCGCCATTGTCCATAATTGCAGCCTGATCAGTGTTCATCTGCAGCCTCACCATTGCCCATCAATGCAGCCTCACCATTGTCCATCAGTGCAGTTTGATCAGTGCCCATCTGTAGCCTCATTAGTGCTTATCAATGCAGCTTCACCATTGCCCATCAATGCAGCCTCACCATTGTCCATCAATGCAGCCTCACCATTGTCCATCAATGCAGCCTCACCATTGTCCATCAATGCAGCCTCACCATTGCCCATCAATGCAGCCTGATCAGTGCCCATTAATGCAGCCTCACCATTGCCCATCAATGCAGCCTCATCAGTGCCCATCAACGCAGCCTCACCATTGCCCATCAACGCTTTACAATTTAAATAATTAAACTTGTACACAAAAAGTGCCAGAAAAGGCCGGGTCAGCAAGTCGTTAAGAAAATATGCAGTATATAAATATATATATATATATATATTTTTTTTGAAGACCATAGCAGTTTTCTGGGCTTTGCTTTTTAGTTAAATCCCAAGAATTCCCAATTAACATTTACAGCTAACAGATCATGTCTATAAAATCATCACATGCACATAGACAGTACATGAAGGGCGGTTCACAAAGTGCGCACAGCGGGGACAATGTAAAACATTCAAGACAATTAAAGATACGCTCATTAATGACATTCCACTGGTGGATTTTTATTTTTTCTTTCACATTATCTTTTCAGTCCTTATTGATGCAAATTGTCATGGAGAGCCTTCATCTGAAGACAGCCAGTGAGCAAATCAGTTGGAAAAACCAGACAGTTCAAAGAATCTGCATCGCAATGAATGGGCTGCGCTCGGCGCGATGCACAGGAACCCGCGCCGCTCCAAGTGTGACCCAAACCTGAAGGAACAGATCATAAGGAGGCAATCGTAGCCAGTCATTGGCTTGCCAATATGCTTGTGATAAAAAAAAATCTGATCAGTAAATATTAGACATGTGCACAACAGAAAAATTTGTTTATTTTCGTTTCGTTTCTTTCGTTTCCGTTGATTCGTAACGATTCATACATTCGTAAGTCGTCGGTGTTCGTATTCGTAACGATTCGTATTTTCGTAAGAGTTATTTTTTCGTTGATTCGTTTTTCTGTTAGTATAATTTTTGTTTATTCGAAATTCGGACGCATTCGTATTTTCGTAGATTTAGTTACATTCGTACTTTCGTTAGATTGATTTATTCGTTACTTTCGTAACATTGTTTTCGTAGATTCGTAATCGGAGCATAATTCATAATGTTATGTAATGTGTATGCTATTATTACATTGTAAGGGACACGGAAAATTACGAATCGAAAAAAAAAGTTACGAATGTACAAATTTTTTCGTTCAATCCATTCGAAGCACGTTAAGCAGCGCCATTGTAAGGGACACGGAAAATTACCAATTCAACAAAAAAAAAAGTTACGAATGTACAAATTTTTTCGTTCATTTTGATTTTCGTTGTTCCTGTTTTAGTTTTTCGGATTTTCTTCTTTCGTAGTTTCATTGTTTCTAATTTGGTTATTTCGGATTTTCGTTGTTTTTCGTATTCGTTCGATTTGAACGATTCGTTATTCGTAAAAAAAATTAGCGAATCGTTCGTTCATTCGCACGATAACGAATGAACGAATACAACGAAAAAAAAACGAAAAACGAAAAAAAAAAAAACGAAACGAATTGCCTAGTAAATATTCAGTTATGAGAATAACTGTAAAGAGCCCCCGTGTGGGGAGGGATTATGCCCGGCCACAGGTTGGGCAACATTTGGTATATGGTGTGCGGCCCTCAGGACTTAGCAGTCTGTAGTGAGAACATTGATTAGGGGTGATAGTAATGATCCCTACTAGCCTCATGCAACATGTTCCCAGTTAATATTGTTTTCTGCAGCCAACAATATATCCCCTCCACACTCTCAGACCCTCATTTTCACTGACACCAGGACATTTTATACTCCTGCTGGCCGCAGTTCACCCCACCCCCCCTTAAAGTTTGAAGGACTGTAAACTGGCCCTTCATTTAGAAAGTCTGTGCTGGTGTATAACTTACCTCCCAACTTTCCCGGATTCGCCGGGACCGTCCCGGAATTTCAATTAAATCCCGGTGTCCCACAAATCTGGGCTGAGTCTCACAGTGAAGCCAAGTACCAGAACATGTTCCAGTACTTGACTTCACTAATGCCCCTGTCCGGTGCGCGCCGCTCCGCGCTGCAGCTGGTGAGGCTTATGCTCATTCAGTGCACAGCCCGCCCACTCACCCGCCGGCTCTACATCCAGTATGAGAAGAGAGGAGGTAGGCTTGTTCTCCTCCACCTCCTCCCCGTGTCCCCTTGTGCCTGAGCAGCCAGTGTACATGATGCCTGCCTGAGCCAGGGGTGAGTGAACTCTGACCTCTCTCTCTCTTCATTCTATGTGCCGTACTCATCCATCCTTCCTGTCTTCCATGTGCCGTACTCATCCATCCTTCCTGTATTCTATGTGCCGTACTCATCCATCCTTCCTGTATTCTATGTGCCGTACTCATCCATCCTTCCTGTCTTCCATGTGCCGTACTCATCCATCCTTCCTGTATTCTATGTGCCATACATATCCATCCTTCCTGTCTTCCATGTGCCGTAATGATCTATCCTTCCTGTCTTCCATGTGCCGTAATGATCTATCCTTCCTGTCTTCCATGTGCCATAATGATCTATCCTTCCTGTCTTCCATGTGCCGTATTTGTCTACCCTTCCTGTCTTCCATGTGCCATACATATCCATCCTTCCTGTCTTCCATGTGCCATAATGATCCATCCTTCCTGTCTTCCATGTGCCGTATTTGTCTACCCTTCCTGTCTTCCATGTGCCATACATATCCATACTTCCTGTCTTCCATGTGCCGTAATGATCTATCCTTCCTGTCTTCCATGTGCCATAATGATCTATCCTTCCTGTCTTCCATGTGCCGTATTTGTCTACCCTTCCTGTCTTCCATGTGCCATACATATCTATACTTCCTGTCTTCCATGTGCCGTAATGATCCATCCTTCCTGTCTTCCATGTGCCATAGTGATCCATCCTTCCTGTCTTCCATGTGCCATACATATCCATCCTTCCTGTCTTCCATGTGCCATACATATCCATCCTTCCTGTCTTCCATGTGCCATACATATCCATCCTTCCTGTCTTCCATGTGCCATAGTGATCAATCCCTTCCTGTCTTCTATGTGCCATACTGATCCATCCTTCCTGTCTTCCATGTGCCTTACTGATTTATCCTTCCTGTCTTCCATGTGCCATAGTGATCAATCCCTTCCTGTCTTCCATGTGCCATAGTGATCAATCCCTTCCTGTCTTCCATGTGCCTTAGTGATCCATCCTTCCTGTCTTCCATGTGCCGTAGTGATCCATCCTTCCTGTCTTCCATGTGCCGTAGTGATCCATCCTTCCTGTCTTCCATGTGCCGTAATGATCTATCCTTCCTGTCTTCCATGTGCCGTCTGTACTGATCCATCCTTCCTGTCTTCCATGTGCCGTAGTGATCCATCCTTCCTGTCTTCCATGAGCCATAATGATCCATCCTTCCTGTCTTCCATGTGCCGTATTTGTCTACCCTTCCTGTCTTCCATGTGCCATACATATCCATACTTCCTGTCTTCCATGTGCCGTAATGATCCATCCTTCCTGTCTTCCATGTGCCATAGTGATCCATCCTTCCTGTCTTCCATGTGCCATACATATCCATCCTTCCTGTCTTCCATGTGCCATACATATCCATCCTTCCTGTCTTCCATGTGCCATACATATCCATCCTTCCTGTCTTCCATGTGCCATACATATCCATCCTTCCTGTCTTCCATGTGCCATAATGATCAATCCCTTCCTGTCTTCCATGTGCCATACTGATCCATCCTTCCTGTCTTCCATGTGCCTTACTGATTTATCCTTCCTGTCTTCCATGTGCCATAGTGATCAATCCCTTCCTGTCTTCCATGTGCCATAGTGATCAATCCCTTCCTGTCTTCCATGTGCCTTAGTGATCCATCCTTCCTGTCTTCCATGTGCCGTACTCATCCATCCTTCCTGTCTTCCATGTGCCGTACTCATCCATCCTTTCTGTCTTCCATGTGCCATAGTGATCCATCCTTCCTGTCTTCCATGTGCCGTAATGATCTATCCTTCCTGTCTTCCATGTGCCGTAATGATCTATCCTTCCTGTCTTCCATGTGCCGTCTGTACTGATCCATCCTTCCTGTCTTCCATGTGCCATAATGATCTATCCTTCCTGTCTTCCATGTGCCATACATATCCATCCTTCCTGTCTTCCATGTGCCATACATATCCATCCTTCCTGTCTTCCATGTGCCATAGTGATCAATCCCTTCCTGTCTTCTATGTGCCGTACTGATCCATTCTTCCTGTCTTCCATGTGCCTTACTGATTTATCCTTCCTGTCTTCCATGTGCCATAGTGATCAATCCCTTCCTGTCTTCCATGTGCCGTAATGATCTATCCTTCCTGTCTTCCATGTGCCGTCTGTACTGATCCATCCTTCCTGTCTTCCATGTGCCATAATGATCCATCCTTCCTGTCTTCCATGTGCCGTATTTGTCTACCCTTCCTGTCTTCCATGTGCCATACATATCCATACTTCCTGTCTTCCATGTGCTGTAATGATCCATCCTTCCTGTCTTCCATGTGCCATAGTGATCCATCCTTCCTGTCTTCCATGTGCCATAGTGATCCATCCTTCCTGTCTTCCATGTGCCATAGTGATCCATCCTTCCTGTCTTCCATGTGCCATACATATCCATCCTTCCTGTCTTCCATGTGCCATACATATCCATCCTTCCTGTCTTCCATGTGCCATAGTGATCCATCCTTCCTGTCTTCCATGTGCCATAGTGATCCATCCTTCCTGTCTTCCATGTGCCGTAGTGATCCATCCTTCCTGTCTTCCATGTGCCATACATATCTATCCTTCCTGTCTTCCATGTGCCATACATATCCATACTTCCTGTCTTCCATGTGCCGTGGTGACCCATCCTTCCCGTCTTCCACCTATCAGTGCTCATCAGTGCCGCCTATCAGTGCAACATATTAGTGCCTCCTCATCAGTGCCACCTAATCAATGCCCTTCAGTGCTGCCTTATCAGTGCCCATCAGCAACGGAGAAAAATTACTTATTTACAAAATTTACTGACAGAAGCTAAGAAAAATTAGCATTTGTTTTTTTAGTAAAAAAAAATAAAAAGCCCCCAGTTGTGATTAAAAACCACCAAAAAGAAATCTCGATTTGAGTGAAGCAAGATGTCCTTTGGGTACAGTGTTACCTGACCGAGTAATTGTCATTGAAAGTTTGACCGCGCTGAAAGCTGAAGATTGGCCTGGGCAGGGAGGTGGGGGGGGGGGGCGGTGCCCGATAGGCAAGGGGTTAAATAAAATATAAAGGATTAGTAGTTTGTGGAAGTCAGGTGAGGGCGCCGGTGTAAGTTCCTCCGGGGCAGAGACTTCAGAAATGAATGTAAATCCCGTTCTAAAGGTATAAAATGTACACAAGAATAAGTATAAAAGTATAAAATAAGTATAAAAAAATAATACTTATCTGTGAGTCTAATCATGATGTCCATAAACTGAATCTACAGCTCAGGACCTCCATTAAGAAAACCCGATACGGTTATTGGGAGATTTATTAGTTAAAGGGCCACATTTCCAGCTACTAAACCCTCTGGAGCTGGAGGGCGGCGTCGGTAAGAGGCAAGCGAAGGGCGCGTTACCTTCGGCTGACGAGGAAGGTCACGGAACGGTCCGCGCGTTATTCCTCCAGGTGGCGGCTCTGCGCTCATCATTTCTCTATTAACATTGCAACGTCCCGACGAATGAAAGTCAATGTGTAGATAATGTGGCCCTAGGAGACCAACGATCGGCGGGTCTCGTGGTGAACGCCGGGCAACAAATGGAACCTCTTTTATATTTTATGACTAAACACTCAGAGATATTATCATAATTGCAGTAATAGGATAGTCATCAATACCCGCGTCCTGTCCATAGAAAAGTCACCTTAATAGCGAGCGTTACACTCACATGAAGTAAAGTTTTGAAAATTTGATTTAAAGCTGAACTCCGACTACATATGAAAAAAAAAAAAAAAAACGTCATGTAACCCAGCTATACAATCCTTAAAAGAAAACTCTGTGACATTTTTATTACAGCTAGTAGAAGTATCTACTAGACATGTGCAATTCGTTTCGTTTTTTTTCGTTTTTCTTTTTTTTTTTCGTTTTTTCCGTTCGTTCGTTTTCGTACGAATGAACGAATCGTTCGAATCGAATCGAATCGTTCGAATCGTACGAATCCGAATAACGAATCGTTCGAATCGAACGAATCCGAAAAGCAATGAAAATCTGAAAAACCAAACAACGAAAATCCGAAAAACTAAAAAAGGAACAACGAAAATGAACGAAAAAATTTGTAACTTTTTTTTTGTTGAATTGGTAATTTTCCGTGTCTCTTACAATGGCGCTGCTTAACGTGGTTCGAATGGATTGAACGAAAAAATTTGTACATTCGTAACTTTTTTTTTTCGATTCGTAACTTTTTTTTTTTCGATTCGTAACTTTTTTTTTTTTTCGATTCGTAATGAATGGATTGAACAAAAAAAAATCGTACATTCGTAACTTTATTTTCTGATAGGTTAAGTGCCATCACACTGAATTGGTCTGGGGTGTCCCGGAAGTTTGGTACAGAGAAGAGAGAGAAGAGCGGGGAGTTCTTATCTGTGGACAACTGGAGCTGCTGCCAGGGTGACCCCCCCCCCCCCCCAAAAAAAAAAAAAATCACCCATTCTAGAACAAATCTCGCTCAAATTTCCCTCCGAGCACAAATATTTCCCCAGTACAAATCCCCCCAAAAAAGCCCCCCTCATAGCACAAATCCACACAAATTTCCCCACATGCATAAATTCTCTACCACAGCACAAACCCCCCCAATCAAATCATCCCTACTAGTACAAGCCCCCCCCCCAAATCCCCCTTCCTAACACACATGCCCCTCAAAAAAAAACAAATTCCCCCTTCTATCACAAAGCCCCCTCCTCCCAAAATCTTCTTCCCTCCCAGCACAAATCCACCCCCACAAAAAAAATAACCTTCCTAGCGCAAAGCCCCCTCCCAGAAATTTTCTTCCCTCCCGGCACAAACCCCACTCCTAGCACAAATCTGCCCCCCCCCCGCAAAAAAAATTACCTTCCCAGGACAAAGCCCCCTCCTTCCGAAATCTTCCCTTCCGGCACAAACCCCAGACCTAGTACAAATCCGCCCCCACACAAATCCCACCAAATCCCCTTTCCTAACAAAAAACCCCACCAAAATTTTTTCCCAGCACAAAGCATTTCTTCCTAAATGCCCCCTCCCATCACAAATGCCCCCAAATCCCTTCTCCTAGCAAACCCCCCCCTCAAATCCCCCCTCCCAGCACAAATCTCCCCAAATCCCTGCTCCTAGCATACACCCCTCTCAAATACCCCCTCCCAGCACAAATCCCTCCTCCTAGCATAAATCCTTCCTCCAAACACAAACCCCCCCCCCCCCCCATTTCCCCATGAGCACAAATTCTCTCCTCAGCACAACCACCCCTCCTTTCTAGCACAAACCCCCCTTCTCAAATTTCCCCTCCTAGCACAAACCCCCTCCCCCCTATCATACCTATTAGCATAAATCCTTCCCCCTAATCCCTCATCCTAACACAAATCCCATAGGGTTCCCACCTGTCCGGGACTCACCTGGGCAGTACGGGTTTGGAATCCTCTGCCCGGGTTTCTGTCCGGTCGAGACCCGGACACATCAGTGGCAGCCCCGCAGCACCACTCCTCTCCCTTATTGTCGGATTCCTGTGTTTTTAATAATATGGGAAGGGGGCACTTTAACTCCCTGTACATGCTTCTCCCCGCCTCCACTCTGGATCCCCCCCCCCCCCGATGTGCAGAGCCCGGGGGCGTCCCGGTACAGTGAGTGAAGGGAGGAGGTTTTCAGCAGCATGGAGAACACATAAGTAGCAGAACTCCATCACAGACATCAGAGCTGTGCCGGATTTCCTCCTCCTCCTTCTCTGCTACTGTCAGTTACCCCCTCCCCTCCTCCGGGGGGTGCTGTGTGTGTGTATGGCTCTGGATCTGATCACACTAGTTCACCTTCTCCGGAGGAGGGGGCAGCTGTCTGCAGTCTTCCTGGCCAGTGGTCTTTTTCTACTGGAGGGGGGTAAACCACCCCCCCCCCCATCACCCCTCTGCAGTCCTCCCAGCTGGGGGTCTTTTTAACAGGTGAGGGAGGGAAGTTCCTATCTTCCTGGATTCCATGGGGGGTCCCCTAATATCCCCCCTGCAATCCTTCTAGCTGGGGGTCTTCTATAACTGGAGGGGGAAGAGAGAGGAATTCCTGTATTGGGGTCCCTTCTTATAACCCCCCCTGCCCCTCCTAGCTGGGGGTCTTCTATAACTGGAGGGGGAAGAGAGAGGAATTCCTGTATTGGGGTCCTTCTTATAACCCCCCGCCCCTCCTAGCTGGGGGTCTTCTATAACTGGAGGGGGAAGAGAGAGGAATTCCTGTATTGGGGTCCCTTCTTATAACCCCCCCTGCCCCTCCTAGCTGGGGGTCTTCTATAACTGGAGGGGGAAGAGAGAGGAATTCCTGTATTGGGGTCCCTTCTTATAACCCCCCCTGCCCCTCCTAGCTGGGGGTCTTCTATAGCTGGAGGGGGAAGAGAGGGGAATTCCTGTATTGGGGTCCCTTCTTATAACCCCCCCCCCTGCCCCTCCTAGCTGGGGGTCTTCTATAGCTGGAGGGGGAAGAGAGGGGAATTCCTGTATTGGGGTCCCTTCTTATAACCCCCCCCCCCCCTCCTAGCTGGGGGTCTTCTATAACTGGAGGGGGAAGAGAGAGGAATTCCTGTATTGGGGTCCCTTCTTATAACCCCCCCCCGCCCCTCCTAGCTGGGGGTCTTCTATAACTGGAGGGGGAAGAGAGAGGAATTCCTGTATTGGGGTCCCTTCTTATAACCCCCCCGCCCCTGCTAGATGGGGGTCTTCTTTAACTGGAGGGGGAAGAGAGAGGAATTCCTGTATTGGGGTCCTTTCTTATAACCCCCCCCCCCTCCTAGATGGGGGTCTTCTTTAACTAGAGGGAAGTTCCTATGTTCCTGGATAGGCATCCCCTCTTATCACCCCCTGCACTCCTCTTATCACCCCCTGCACTCCTCTTATCACCCCCCTGCACTCCTCTTATCACCCCCCTGCACTCCTCTGATTACTCCCCTGCAGTCATATTATCCAGGGTTCTCCTTTACCTTGAGGGAGGGGGTTGCAGTCATATTATCCAGGGGTCTCCTCCACCTGGCTGCATCTGATGCTGGGGCTGGAGATCAGTGCTGTGTTCAGATGGAGAGCAGCGGGGGGCGATAAACATGTCAATCCCTCAATGAATGAATACAGTGAGAAATCTGTAACAATCGCTCCTGTGTTCATTCATCACTGAAGCATAGTAAACGGTGGTTACTATGCTTCAGCTTGTGAATGAATAGAAGACTTACAGAGACTTTTATTCATTCATACGCAGTGCAATTGAGGCTGCAGAGAAAGGGAATGAGGACTATATGTCTTCAGTTACTGTCTTTATCTCAAAAGACTGACAGGGGAGATTATAGGGGGGACAAATTGACCCGGGGGGGGGGGGGGGTTATACTGAGCTACAGACTGATCTGGGAGGATTATACTGCAGGACAGACTGACTTGGGGGAGGGATGTACTACTGTACAGATTGATCTGGGGGGGATTATACTAGAAGAGAGACTGATATGTGGGGATTATACTGGGAGACAACTGATCTGGGGAATTATACTGGAGGACAGACTGATCTGGGGGGATTATACTGGGGGACAGACTGATCTGGGGGATTATACTGGGGGACAACTGATCTGGGGAATTATACTGGGGGACAGACTGATCTGGGGGATTATACTGGAGGACAGACTGATCTGGGGGGATTATACTGGGGGACAGACTGATTTGGGGAATTATACTGGAGGACAGACTGATCTGGGGGGATTATACTGGGGGACAGCTGATCTGGGGAATTATACTGGAGGACAGACTGATCTGGGGGGATTATACTGGAGGACAGACTGATCTGGGGGGATTATACTGGGGGACAGACTGATCTGGGGGATTATACTGGGGGACAGACTGATCTGGGGGGATTATACTGCAGGACAGACTGACTTGGGGGAGGGATGTACTACTGTACAGATTGATCTGGGGGGATTATACTGGGGGGACAGACTGATTTGGGGAATTATACTGGAGGACAGACTGATCTGGGGGGATTATACTGGGGGACAACTGATCTGGGGAATTATACTGGAGGACAGACTGATCTGGGGGGATTATACTGGGGGACAGACTGATCTGGGGGGATTATACTGGGGGGCAACTGATCTGGGGAATCATACTGGGGGACAAACTGATCTGGGGGCATTATACTGGGGGCCAGACTGATCTGGGGGAATTATACTGGAGGACAGACTGATCTGGGGGGATTATACTGGAGGACAGACTGATCTGGGGGCATTATACTGGGGGACAGACTGATCTGGGGGATTATACTGGGGGACAGACTGATCTGGGGGGATTATACTGCAGGACAGACTGACTTGGGGGAGGGATGTACTACTGTACAGATTGATCTGGGGGGATTATACTGGGAGACAACTGATCGGGGGGATTATACTGGGGGACAACTGATCTGGGGGGATTATACTGGGGGACAGACTGATCTGGGGAATTATACTGGGGGACAGACTGATCTGGGGGGATTATACTGGGGGACAGATTGATCTGGGGGGATTATACTGGGGGGCAACTGATCTGGGGAATCATACTGGGGGACAAACTGATCTGGGGGCATTATACTGGGGGCCAGACTGATCTGGGGGGATTATACTGGGGGACAGACTGATCTGGGGGCATTATACTGGGGGACAACTGATCTGGGGGCATTATACTGGGGGACAGACTGATCTGGGGGCATTATACTGGGGGACAGACGGATCTGGGGGCATTATACTGGGGGACAGACTGAACTGGGGGGATTATACTGGGGAACAGACTGATCTGGGGGGATTATACTGGGGAACAGACTGATCTGGGGGGATTATACTGGGGCACAGACTGATCTGGGGGCATTATACTGGGGGACAGACTGATCTGGGGGCATTATACTGGGGGACAGACTGAACTGGGGGGATTATACTGGGGGACAGACTGATCTGGGGGCATTATACTGGGGGACAGACTGATCTGGGGGCATTATACTGGGGGACAGACTGATCTGGGGGCATTATACTGGGGGACAGACTGAACTGGGGGGATTATACTGGCTGCTCGTGACACTGTTGCCAGTTGGCTGGTTTTCCTTCCTTGGACCAGTTTTGGTCGGTCCTGACCACTGCAGACCGGGAACATCTCAAATCCTTACACTTGCCCGTTTTTTTCTGCTTTTGACAAATCAACTTCAAGGACAACATGTTCACTTGCTGCCAACTATATCTCACCCACTTTCAGATGCCATAGTAACAGGATAATCAATGCTATTGAGTTTACCCATCAGTGGTCGGAGTGCTATGAGTGATCGATGTATACTTGACCTGGAGTTGTTTTTAAATTAAAATATTCAACGCGTTCCAATCTACATTCTCTCATTTCAACAACACTGACGTTTGCAAAATGATTTCCATTTCCGAGGCAAGCGAGGTTCCCTCACGTAATCCGAGGTCAAGTGCGAATTCTCCAACCGTTTTTAATACTTCAACTCCTACAACAAAAACCTTCTGACATCCAGGAGAAGACTTGAGCCAGAAAACACATTTGTGTTAGAAGTCAATAGCGAATGTTCATTTACTGTGCAAAAAGGGCTTTTGGAACCATCCCGGCATTAATATTTCAGGTCTGCAAACCGCGGCGATCGGAATCAGGGGGCCGCGGACGGCCCTCGCCAGGACGGCAAGGCTCTGATTTTTGACCGCAGGCTGCATTATAAGAGATCGAAATAAATCATAAACTGATGATAAAAAGCCGACTCCGAGGAGCGAGGAGCGAGGAGCGAGGAGGAATACGTTTCTTTCCATCGTTTTATGCAGATGTTGGAGGTATTTTTGCCGATCGCTGATTGAGGAAATATTCGATGTATCAGATATTCCTGAGTGACAGCGCAGCTTAAAATACCCCCCACCCCCGTTTATGGCTCTCTTCTAGGAGATTGCTGGAAAAGTCAGCAGTTCAGAACCCGCCGCACGTGCGCGTTTATTGCAAATCTCAAGACAGCCATGACTCGCTTATGATTAGACATCCCATAATAACTCCCCCACCCGAGTCACCAAGGATGTGGAATTATGGATGGGTTTTAACCAGTTCCCTGCCGGGGTGGACAGTTTGTAATTCTGTATAAAAAGAAGGATTAAAAAAAAAACTATTGCAATTCCAATTGAAGAATTATAATTTGTAACATTGTAAATGGTATATAAAAAAAAAAAAAAATGGGCGTATTAAAACAATGATGTCATTACTATCCCCATCGCTTCCTTTATATACCTCTGGATGATGTCACTTCACGTGTCGTGCCGTGGGGATCAGTCTTGTGCACCGGGTCAATCGGATTTAACATTTTGGTTGGTCAGTGAGCGGCGGGCATTGACTTGGAGTGAGCGGCGGGCATTGACTTGGAGTGAGCGGCGGGCATCGACTTGGAGTGAGCAGCGGACATCGACTTGGAGTGAGCGGCGGGCATTGACTTGGAGTTAACGGCGGGCATTGACTTGGAGTGAGGGACGGGCATTGACTTGGAGTGAGCGGCGGGCATTGACTTGGAGTGAGGGACGGGCATTGACTTGAAGTGAGCGGCGGGCATTGACTTGGAGTGAGCGGCGGACATGGACTTGGAGTGAGTGGCGGGCATTGACTTGGAGTGAGCGGCGGGCATTGACTTGGAGTGAGGGACGGGCATTGACTTGGAGTGAGCGGCGGGCATTGACTTGGAGAGAGCGGCGGGCATTGATTTGGAGAGAGCGGCGGGCATTGACTTGGAGTAAGCGGCAGGCATTGACTTGGAGTGAGCGGCGGGCATTGACTTGGAGTGAGCGGAGGGCATTGACTTGGAGTGAGCGGCGGGCATTGACTTGTAGTGAGGAACAGGCATTGACTTGGAGTGAGCGGCGGGCATTGACTTGGAGTGAGCGGCAGGCATCGACTTGGAGTGAGCGGCGGGCATTGACTTGGAGAGAGCGGCGGGCATTGACTTGGAGTGAGCGGCGGGCATTGACATGGAGTTAGGGACAGGCATTGACTTGGAGTGAGCGGCGGGCATTGACTTGGAGTGAGCGGCGGGCATTGACTTGGTGTGAGCGGCGGGCATTGACTTGGAGTGAGTGGCGGGCATTGACTTGGAATGAGGAACAGGCATTGACTTGGAGTGAGCGGCGGGCATTGACTTGGAGTGAGCGGCAGGCATCGACTTGGAGTGAGCGGCGGGCATTGACTTGGAGTGAGCGGCGGGCATTGACTTGGAGTGAGAGGCGGGCATTGACTTTGGCTACTTTCACACTGCTTTGTATCCAAAATGCATCAAAAATGCATAGGCATCTTTGCCATGTTTTTGCCACAATGGTTTAACCCCTTGCCTACCGGGCACTGTCACCCCCCTTCCTGCCCAGGCCAATTTTCAGCTTTCAGCGCTCTCACAATTTGAATGACAATTGCGCGGTCATACAACACTGTACAAATATGAAATTGTTATCATTATTTTGAGACCAATAGAGCTTTCTTTTGGTGGTATTTAATCACCACTGGGGGGGGGGGGGGGTATTTTCTGCTAAACAAATGAATAAAAGACCAAAAATTGTGAATTTTTTTTTCTTAGTCTCTGTTATAAAATAGATATTATATCTATTTATAGATAGTTTCTCCTTCATTGATGTTCGCTGATGAAGCTGCACTGATAGGTGGCACTGATGGGTACTGATAGGTGACACTGATGGGCACTGATAGGTGAAACTTATGGGCTCTGATAGGTGACACTGATGGACACTGATAGGTGGCACTGATGGGCACTGACGGACGCTGATAAGTGACACTGATGGGCACTGATGGGTGACACTGATGGGAACTGATAGGTGACCCTGATGGGCTCTGATGGGTGACACTGATGGGCACTGATAAGTGACACTGATGGGCACTGATTGATGACACTGATGGGCACTGATAGGTGACACTGATGGGAACTAATAGGTGACATTGATGGGCTCTGATGGGTGACACTGATGAGCACTGATGGGTGACACTGATGGGCACTGATGGATGACAATGATGGGCTCCGATGGGTGACACTGATGGATGCTGATGGGTAACACTGATGGGCACTGATAGCTGACACTGATTGGAACTGATAGGTGACACTGATAGGTGACACTGATTGGCTCTGATGGGTGACACTGATGAGCACTGATAAGTGACACTGATGGGCACTGATAGGTGACACTGATGGGCTCCGATGGGTGACACTGATGGATGCTGATGGGTAACACTGATGGGCACTGATAGGTGGCACTGATGGGTGAAACTTATGGTCACTGATGGACACTCATAGGTGAAACTGATGGGCACTGATGGGTGACACTGATGGGCAGTGATAGGTGACACTGATGGGCTCCGATGGGTGACACTGATGGATGCTGATAGGTAACACTGATGGGCACTGATAGGTGGCACTGATGGGTGACACTGATGGGCACCGATGGACACTGATAGGTGAAACTGATGGGCACTGATAGGTGACACTGATGGGCACTGATGGACACTGATAGGTGACACTGATGGGCACTGATAGGTGACACTGATGGGCACTGATAAGTGGCACTGATGGACACTGATAAGTGACACTGATTGGCACTGATAGGTGAAACTTATGGGCTCTGATAGGTGACACCGATGGGCACTGATGGGCACTGATGGACACTGATAGGTGGCACTGATGGGCACTGACAGACGCTGATAAGTGACACTGATGGGCTCTGATGGGTGACACTGATGGGCACTGATTTTATTTATTTTTTTAATTCTTTATTTATACACAAAATTTCCATAACAAACAAACAAAAAAAAAAGACAAAGGACAGATATAAACTTCTTTACCTTAACATCATATATCTTATCCATCCATACCCGTCCCCCCCCCCCTCCCCCCCTTGCTTTCCGTATCTTAGATTGGGTGCTCCCCACTTTTTTTCCTTTTTCTGTCTATTTGTCCCTCAAAGTCCTGACACACATCGTGAGAGTTGCCCTATCCTGTAACCGCAATATAGTATCTCCAAGAGTTTTTAAATTCGTTCCATCCTGTCCACTTATCTTTTTGGGCCTGAATCCCCCCTCTGCCCTCCTCGTTTATTTCCAGGCTTTCCACAGCCTGTATTGCGTTTACCCCATGAATCCAATCGCGTATTGTCGGACTACCTCCTTCTCTCCAATGCCTCGGAATTAGATTCTTAGCCTCATTAAGTAGGGTGGGCGTTAGCGAAGATTTATAAAGTCTCGCGGGCATCTCAGTCCCATGAAACAGTACGGTCCAGGGGTCGTCACTAGTAGCTACCAGTGTTATATTGTGGATTAACTCAAGTATGTCTCCCCAGAATTTTCTAATAACCGGGCAATCCCACCATATGTGGGCCATCGTCCCCTTACTTTTACATCCCCGCCAGCAGTCTGAGGAGGACCCCACCTGGAACCTGCTCAGTCTATCGGGGGTGATGTACCACCTGGCAAGACACTTAAAATTTGTTTCCACTGTTTTAGAGGAGAAAGTCGAGCTATGGATAATCTTGAAAATTTTTCTTATTTTATTCTGGCTACAGAGCACTCCTAGCTCTTCCTCCCACTTTTTGACATATGGAGGTGCCTCCAGCGCCTCCTCGCCTAAAAGGAATTTATATATCTGAGATATATTTTTTCTAGTTGACTCCCGCGTGCATAGTCTCTCGAAAGGGGTGAGTTCATCTTCACTACGAATGGGCTGGGGTAGGCTTTGGACAAAATGTTTTAGCTGCATGTACCTCCATATGTCAACCTCCATTAATGATGTGTTCAAAGATAACTCGTGAAATGTGCAAATTTTTCCTTTTTTCATTATATCTCTCAATTGTGCCCCTTCTGATTTTATCCAATTACCCCCCACCTCCCTTCTGCCTGGATGAAAAAAAAAGTTCTCCTTTAAATAAATCAAAGGGGAGTTATATTTCCATTTGTGTCGTCTGTGTAATCTATCCCAAGTATCTAATGTGACTCGTGTTATTTCGTGCGTGTTTTGTCCTAATGTCCTTGCTTTTGGTGGGTTCCAAATGTCGTGCCCCAAGTGACAGTTACTTAACGTGCATTCTATACTTATCCACCTCTTGTCTCCTCCTTTCGCCCATTCAATGACTGATGGGCACTGATAAGTGACACTGATGGGCACTGATTGATGACACTGATGGGCACTGATAGGTGACAATGATGGGAACTGATAGGTGACATTGATGGGCTCTGATGGGTGACACTGATGAGCACTGATGGGTGACACTGATGGGCACTGATGGGTGACACTGATGGGCTCCGATGGGTGACACTGATGGATGCTGATGGGTAACACTGATGGGCACTGATAGGTGACACTGATTGGAACTGATAGGCGACACTGATGGGCTCTGATAGGTGACACTGATGGGCACTGATAGGTGACACTGATGGGCTCCGATGGGTGACACTGATGGATGCTGATGGGTAACACTGATGGGCACTGATAGGTGGCACTGATGGGTGACACCGATGGGCACTGATGGACACTCATAGGTGAAACTGATGGGCACTGATGGGTGACACCGATGGGCACTGATGGACACTCATAGGTGAAACTGATGGGCTCCGATGGGTGACACTGATGGATGCTGATGGGTAACACTGATGGGCAATGATAGGTGGCACTGATGGGTCCCACTGATGGACACTCATAGGTGAAACTGATGGGCACTGATAGGTGACACTGATGAACACTGATAGGTGGCACTGATGGACACTGATAAGTGACACTGATGGGCACTGATGGGTGACACTGATTGACACTGATAAGTGACACTGATGGGAACTGATGGGTGACACTGATGGGCACTGATAGGTAACACTGATGGGCACTGATAGGTGGCACTGAGGGGAGACACTGATGGGCACAGATGGACCATGATAGGTGAAACTGATGGGCACTGATGGACACTGATAGGTGGCACTGATGGACACTGATAGGTGACACTGATGGGCACTGATGGGTGACACTGATAGGTAACACTGATGGGCTCTGATATGTGACATTGATGGGCTCCGATGGGTGACACTGATGGGCACTGATAGGTGACACTGATGGGCAGTGATAGGTGACACTGATGGGCATTGATGGGTGACACTAATGGGCAGTGATAGGTGACACTGATGGGCACTGATGGGTGAAACTGATGGGCACTGATGGACACTGATAGGTGAAACTGATGTGCACCAATGGGTGACACTGATGGGCTCCAATGGGTGACACTGATGGATGCTGATGGGTAACACTGATGGGCACTGATAGGTGGCACTGATGGGTGACACTGATGGGCACTGATGGACACTCATAGGTGAAACTGATGGGCACTGGTAGGTGACACTGATGGACACTGATAGGTGGCACTGATGGATACTGATAAGTGACACTGATGGGCACTGATGGGTGACACTGATGGACACTGATAGGTGACACTTTCTCTACTCTCCCTTTCTTTTAGGGGGGGGGGGGTGGCAAACAACCACCCACAGGCGGCCGGCGGCGCTGCACTACCAACCCCTCCCCCCAGGCAGCTGGCGGTCCAGCACTTACCCGATCTATGTGGCAGGCTGTGGTGTCCTCCACGGCGGGGTGCGGGCAGCGGCTTCGGTGTCCGCTCCTCCAGCAGCTTCCTCCGCCGTGTGTCTCCTCTCTCTTCCGCCTAAGCGCTAGGCATCCAATAGGATCGCCTGACGCTTTGGCCAATCGGGAAACAGGTCTCACGACCTGCCTCCTGATTGGCAGGGAGGAACTTTAGTGTGAAAATGGCGAAAATGGGAGTCGCTATCGTCACACAACCTTTTTGTGAAGCCTAGTAGACATGTGCGATTTATTTCGTTCCAATTTAAAATTCGGACACATTTTCATTTTTCGGAAACTCGGATGTGTCTGAATTTTCTTATTAGAATAGTACTGAATTTAAATGAATCCGAATCTGGACGAAATTTGAATTTAAATAGTTTTCAAATTCGAAAGGCTTTTATGAGGGTTTTTTTTTTTATCTTTATTTTTTTTCCACCCCATCTTATTTCGTGCCGGGGTTGTATGTTAGGTGTAAGTTGTCTGTGATGTTTTTGTATATTGTATGAAAAAGTAATAATAAAGAATGATCTGATTCTAAAAAAAAAAAATGTTGAATTTGAAAACTTTTCAAATTCGAATAGTTTACCAATTTCTGAATAGTTTTCGAATTTCCAAAGAGAATAAAATAGTATATAAAATAAAGGAATATAATAGGAAAAAAATATATATATTTTTTTTTTAGACATGTGCAATTCGTTTCGTTTTTCGTATTTTTTCGTTATTTTCGTTTGTTCGTTTTCGTACGAATGAACGAATCGTTCGAATCGTACGAATCCGAATAACGAATCGTTCGAATCATACGAATCCGATTAACGAATCATTCAAATCGAACGAATCCGAAAAACAACGAAAATCCGAAAAAAAAATAATTAGAAACAACGAATGTACTAATGAAGAAAATCCGAAAAACGAAAACGAATGAAAAAATTCGTACATTCGTAACTTTTTTTTATGTTGAATTGGTAATTTTCCCTGTCCCTTACAATGGTGCGGCTAAACGTGCTTCGAATGAATTGAACAAAAAAATTCGTACATTCGTAACTTTTTTTTTCGATTCGTAACTTTTTTTTTTCGATTCGTAACTTTTTTTTTTTTGATTCGTAACTTTTTTTTTTTTTTTCGGTTTGTAATTTCCATATCTCTATTGAACAAAAAAATTCGTACATTCGTAACTTTTTTTTCGATTCGTAACTTTTTTTTTTTCGATTCGTAACTTTTTTTTTTCTATTCGTAACTTTTTTTTTCGATTCGTAAATTATTAAAATGTAATAATAGCATACACATTACATAAAATTATGAATTATGCTCCGATTACGAATCTACGAATGTTATGAATGTTACGAATGTACGAATAAATACAAATGCGTCCGAAAAATTAAACTAACGAAAAAACGAATCAACGAAAAAATAACTCTTACGAATGTACGAATCGTTACGATTACGAACACCGACGACTTACGAATGTACGAATCGTTACGAATCTGAACACCGACGACTTACGAATGTACGAATCGTTACGAATCGACGGAAACGAAAAAAAAAGAAATAAAAAAAAAATATTTTTTTTCGGAAAGGAAAAAAACGAAACGAAAATAAACAAATTTTTTTGTTTGTGCACATGTCTAATTTTTTTTCTATTCTATTTTTTTATTTTATTTTCTATGTTATTCTCTTTGGAAATTTGAAAACTATTCAAATTCAAAAACTATTTGAGCATTTTTTGAATTCAAAAACTATTGAAAATTGTTTTCAAAAACTTTTCGAGTTGATCCGAATTTGAAAAATTTGAATCGATTCGAAAACGAATAAACAAAACGAATTCCGAAAACGAATGAAACTAATTTAACTAAACAAATGTATGTAAATAAGTAATCAACACAGTCGCCGCCCCGGCCTCGCTGAGATATGGAAGATTTCTGCGTCTGAACTTTCACGCAGCCAGGCATGGACTAGGAGAGTTCTTTTATGACGCATTTAAATGATTAAAGTATTAAATATTAACACGATTTGGAATTTTAACCAAAAAAGAAGAAAAAAAAAAAAGAAAATCACCGCCACAATCAGTCTATTCACCCCTAATCCGTACAACCTAAGCAAATAACTGAAGGAAATTGGATTATCGGCTAAGTAACCAAATTATTTGCGGCACAATATTTTCCCATCGCCACTTATAGGTTATTCAATTATTTCCAATACTAATAAATAGACAGCATCCTGCCAATTACAAACGTTTGAATTATTTATGAAAAGCATTAGATGAGGAAAGCTTGTTTTTCACGGCATTTCATTAGCGATATCGAGTACGGCGTGTTCCCAATCACTGATTTATTTTTATTTATTTTTTTTACAAACAGTGAACTCGAGGTTAACATTTTAATATGTCGTTTTGCAGGTTTTATCTACCAAGTGGCAGAGGTGAGCGAGCTCCAAGCAGACAAATGCAAAAAAAAAAAAATATATCATCCGTAGAGAAAACAAAAAAATGGAAAATAGAAAAACTTCAGCTGCTCTAAAAGCAAAAAAGTTATTCGGAATAAAATTGAACATTTTTTTTACATGGCTTCTAAATATTTCCTTTATTTTCCTGAAATCCCATGGGTGTATTTTTTCACCACAACCGGACAACTTTTTTTTTTTTTGTTTACAAACTATTTTATTGGATGTAAAAAGTGGTACAAAAAGAGTACAAAAATATGTCGAAACTTTAACAGTAATAATACGTCTTACATATGTAACATTGTAAGATACAACTTTTAGGTCATACAGGGCCTTGAAAAAGTATTCATACTGTATTTTATTGGGATTTTATGTGATAGACCAACACAAAGTGTCACATAATTGTGAAGTGGAAGGAAAACGATACAAATAAATATGGGAAAAGTGTTGGGGGGGCATTTGTATGGCGCCCCCCGGAGTCAATACTTTGTAGAACCCCCTTTCTCTACAAGTCTTTTTGGGGATGTCTCTACCAGCTTTGCCCATATAGAGAGGACATTTCTGCCCATTCTTCTTTGTAAAATATCTCAAGCTCTGTCAGATTGGATGGAGAGCGTCTGTGATCAGCAATTTTCAAGTCTTGCCACAGATTCTCAATGTGATTTAGGTCTGGACTGTGATTGCCTTTTTTATTTTATTTGTACACTGTTCCTTTCTTTTTTTTTATAATTTTTATTGTAATCACAGATAATATAAATATCCCCTATGATAGCAATAGGTAGTGACAGGTACTCTTTTAAAAAAAAATTGGTGTCTCTTAGGCTCTAGATCTCTCCTCTGCCCCCAAAGCATCTGACCACACCAAGATCGGTGTGATAAGATGCTTTCCCAATTTTCCAATGGCGCTGTTTATATCCAGCGAAACCAAAGTCATAAAATGCTTGCAGCTTCTGGTTTCTTAGGCCATAGAGATGATTGGAGCCATTCTGGTCTCTGATGAGCTCTATGGTCAGTTGGCGGAACCACCAGCTGCATTCTCACGCTCCCCAGTGGGGCAGGAGAGCCAGAGAAAACCATGGAAGATGGCAGGAGGGGGGGCATTCCCTCCTACTGCTTGTAAAAGCAGTCTAGCAGTTAATTAGCCAGTAGGATTGCTTTTACATTAAAGAAAACCGCTGGCTGAAAAGAATGATACCAAGATGATACCTAAGCCTGCAGGCATAATTCTGGTACAACCACTCAAAGTCCAGCAACATACCAGTACGTTGCTGGTCCTTGTTGGGCATATATTATAATGTTTTTTTTGTTCATGCAGCCTGTGGGCTGAACTAAAAAAAGAGATTGATCAGTGGGTATGCCCACCATTAGAATACCGCCCTTCATCCACCCACTTCTAATGATGGGCATACATGCACTGTTTTTTTTTAAACTGTGGTGGTGAAATCACCTCCTACAGCGCTGGAGTGGCTGATTTACGTATCTGGAGAGCAAACGCTGTTGCTGTCAAGATAGATAAATCAGTGCTGCCGCTAAATGGCGTACCTGAAAAGCAAACAATGGTAACAATAAAACATTAACTCAATAAACAACTTTTTTTAATTGCAATCTGTGCCAAAAAAAGAGTAAAAAATATATTCCCGAAGCATAGGGGCTATCCGCCCATAATGTTAGGGGCAAATCGCCCCTCCACCCCTGCCACCATGCTTCGGCATATATGCTCTTTTTTGTCAACTGTGGTGGTGAAATCACCTCCTACAGCGCTGGAGTTGCTGATTTACGTATCGTGAGAGCAAACGCTGTTGCTGTCAAGATGGATAAATCAGTGCTGCAGCTGAATGGTGTACCTTCAAAGAAAATAATGATTAACAATAAAACATAGTAAACAGTACATACCTGCAAAGCAAACATGATAAAACATAGTAACAATAAAACATTGCAGTTAAGCATAAAATACAGTAAAACAGAGCAGAACAATAGAGAGAGAATAGAGAGAGAAAAACAAGAAAAACACAACTATTTTTGGCTTTTTTATTTTAAATATTTTTACTTTTTTTTCACACTTTTTTGTAACTGTAATGGCTCCAGTTTTGGGTCTCTCAAAATGCGATGGCATCTTTAGAGACCCTGTGAAAGTGTGTCCTAGGAAAGTGCAGTTCTGTACCCTACGCTAATACGCTAATACTCCACTAGTGTGTGGTAGCGTTGGAAACATTCACCGAGGCAGAGACCAGGTTGGTCAGGACAGAAGGGACAATAAAAGCGGGTGTCACGCCTGTATCCGGGTTTCCTACAGACACCACATCTTCTTTGGGGGTTTCTTTGGGTAGGGGTACCACGGAGGACATACGGAAAATGCCTCTCATGCAGCCGGCTCACTGCATTTGCATTGGGAAGTTGGGGCACAGCACCGTTTGGAAACAGAAGGGCTTTGATGATCTCTATCTGGAATTTAAGGAAGGATCCAGTTCATGCTGAAGCCTTGTATAGCACATAAGCGTTCAGCAGAGCCAATTGAAATAGGTATACAGAAACTTTTTTGTACCAACGTCCGGCTCTAAGGGCAATTAAGTACGGCGCCATCAACTGGTCATTGAGGTCCACCCCTCCCATATTAAGGTTATATTCGTGGACACAGAGGGGTTTCTCCACAACACCAGTCGCCGTAGGAATTTGGACCATCGTGTCTGCATGAAGGGAGGACAGCACAAAAACATTCCGTGAATCCCTCCACTTCACTGCGAGCAATTTATTACACTTCAAGCAGGCTCTCTCCCCCAGCCTAAGACGGGAATCTACAAGCCGTTGGGGTAATCCCCGGCGATTAGATCACACGGTGCCACATGCGCCTATTCCACAATCAAAAAGGTGACTAAAAAGTGGCACGCTCGTGTAATAATTGTCCACATACAAGAGGTACCCCTTTCCGAATAAGGGTGACACTAAGTCCCACACAATCTCACCAGCGCTCCCTATGTGTTCGGGGCAGTTCTCCAGCTCTACGTGACTATCTCTTCCCTCCTAAACCATACAACTATATGTATAGCCTGTGGCCCTGTCCCAGAGCTTATTAGACATGTGCACAACCAAAAAATTCGTTTATTTTCGTTTAGTTTTTTTTTTCGTTTCCGAAAAAATTTAGTTTTTTTTTTCGTTTCGTTATTTTCGTTTCTGTCGATTCGTAACGATTCGTACATTCGTAAGTCGTCGGTGTTCGTATTCGTAATGATTCGTACATTCGTAAGAGTTATTTTTTCGTTGATTCGTTTTTTCGTTAGTTTAATTTTCGGACACATTCGTATTTATTCGTACATTCGTAACATTCGTAGATTCGTAATCCGAGCATAATTCATAATTTGATGTAATTTGTATGCTATTATTACATTTTAATAATTTACGAATCGAAAAAAAAAGTTACGAATGTACGAATTTTTTTGTTCAATAGAGACACGGAAAATTACAAATCGAAAAAAAAAAAAAAAAAAAAAAGTTACGAATTGAAAAAAAAGTTACGAATCGAAAAAAAAAAGTTAGGAATCGAAAAAAAAGTTACAAATGTAAGAATTTTTTGGTTAAATAGAGACACGGAAAATTACAAATGGAAAAAAAAAAAAAAAAGTTATGAATCGAAAAAAAAAGTTACGCATCGAAAAAAAAAAAGTTACGAATCGAAAAAAAAGTTACGAATGTACGAATTTTTTTGTTCAATAGAGACACGGAAAATTACAAATCGAAAAAAAAAAAAAAAGTTACGAATTGAAAAAAAGTTACGAATCGAAAAAAAAAAGTTACGAATCGAAAAAAAAGTTACAAATGTAAGAATTTTTTGGTTCAATAGAGACACGGAAAATTACAAATCGAAAAAAAAATAAAAGTTACGAATCGAAAAAAAAAGTTACGAATCGAAAAAAAAAAAGTTATGAATCGAAAAAAAAGTTACGAATGTACGAATTTTTTTGTTCAATCCATTCGAAGCACGTTTAGCAGCACCATTGTAAGGGACACGGAAAATGACCAATTCAACAAAAAAAAAAGTTACAAATTTTTTCGTTCGTTTTCGTTTTTCGGATTTTCTTTATTAGTACATTCGTTGTTTCTAATTTGTTTTTTTCGGATTTTCCTTGTTTTTCGGATTCGAATGATTCGTTATTCGGATTCGTACGATTCGAACGATTCGTTACGATTCGTTATTCGTATTCGTACGATTCGAATGATTCGTTCATTCGTACGAAAACGAACGAATGAAAATAACGAAAAAAAACGAAAAAACAAAACAAATTGCACATGTCTAGAGCTTATACAACTTGACCCCGTATCTGGCACGCTTGCTGGGAAGATACTGTTTGAATGACAAGCGGCCAGAAAACGTAATCAGGGACTCATCAACGCAGACAACTTGATCGGGAGTAAACAAGTCTGCAAACTGTTGGTTGAAGTGGTTTACAAGGGGCCGAAATTTGTAGAGCCGATTAAATCCATGGTCACCCCGAGGACAAGAGAGTTCATTGTCGTTGAAGTGCATAAATCGCAAGATCTGCTCCTATCTAGCCCTGGTCATGGATGCAGAGCACACAGGCTTTTTAGTTATGCCCATGAGGAGGGATAGGCCCAGGAAGGTTTTAAATTCGTAAACCGTAATAGGTTTCCAATCTCTGGCAAGGGTCAACTGGGGATTAGCGGCGATGAATTGACCAGCATACAAATTGCTTTGTTCGACAATAGATCTACAGAGATTTTCCGTTAAAAACAGTGAATAAAAATCAAGTGACGTAAAATCAACTGTCTCCACCTGAATTCCGGGTTGGCCAGTGAATGGGGGAAGTACGGGTGCTGCAGAAGTGGGGGGATCCCAATTAGGATTGGCAAATGCAGCAGGAAGGGCACTATGGGCATCGACGGGCCTGTGTTTGTCTTCTTGGTGGCTGCGGGACACTACTAGTGCTAGCCACCGCACCAGCTTGAACTGCACTTAGTTGGCAGAGTCGGGATCAGGCCTGACTCTGCGAACGCTGCAGTTATGTGTTTTGCAAGTTACAGTAATCGCTTGATACTGCACTTTGGTGGGCTGGGCTTGGCAGAGGGGCTAAACGCAGGTGCTATGAGGTATCTGGGCTGATCCCGCTAACGCTGCATTTCTGGGAACCCTAAACTACTGGGGACGCTAATAAAGTTCTGATCAAATCAAAGATATTGGTACGTTCAGACACTATACTACTAAGGGAGGTGAATGGTGCGTGCGTGGGTGTTAGCGCTACTGGCACTAATCTGTCGCTGCCTGGGCCGACACGGACCCTAACTGGCGCTAAAACCTAACTGATGTCACCCGGCGGGTGATCAGGGGGTTAAACCTTAATTAGGTAATCTATGGCGGGTGCCCTGATTCTTTAAAAAAATAACTAACTAACCAGCGTCACCCATGACACTAATAAGGTGATCACTGGTGACAGGGGGTGAAATGGTTAACTGGGGGTGTTTAAGGGTTTAAAACCTTTATTTGGTAATATATGGGGGTACCCTGACGCTAGAAAAGACTGACGGTGAAACTAACCAACTAACTGGCTAACCCCTGACACTAATACGGCAATCAGAATATAGATCTATACACTCTATTAGTGACATTGGTGACAGGGGGTGAAAGGGTTAACTAGGGGGTGGCGATAAAGGGTTTAAACCTTTATTATGGGGGTTTACCGGGGGCCTACTACTAACTGCCCTAACACTTATTAGTCACAAATGACACCAATGCAGTGATCAGTGAAAACTGCACTTGGTGACACTGTGGCAGGGAGTGAAGGGGTTAAATGGGGGGGGGGGTGATCGGGGGTGACAAGTTTACCTAAGTGTACTGGTGTTAGTGTAGTGTTGTGCAACTCACGGTTAGATGTCCTCTCTCCTCTCTCTGGAAGGGAAAAGAGTTCCACGAGGGAGAGAGATGACATAATTTCCTCTGCATGTGTTTACACTTATGCGGCGTACACACGGTCGGAATTTCCGATGGAAACAGTCCGATGGGAGCTTTTCAACGGATTTTCCGACCGTGTGTACACCCATCGGTCTTTTTCTGTCGGAATTTCCGACGGACTTTGGACTGAGAACCTGTTCTCAATTTTTCCGACGGAAAACCTTTCTATCGGATTTTCCGATCGTGTGTATGCAATTCCGACACGCAAAATTCCGACGCATGCTCGGAAACAATTCGACGCATGCTCAGAAGCATTAAACTTCCCTTCTATAGTGCTGTCGAACGGGTTTTATGCCGCTGTGTTACAGACCGTCGGAATTTGGTGTGACCGTGTGTAGGCAAGACAGTTTGAGCGAAATTCCGTCGGAATTCCGATGGGAAAACCATCAGAGCTTTTTTCCGACGAGAATTCTGACCGTGTGTACGCGGCATTACAGGCAGAGGACAGTCTCTCATTCGCCAGAACTGATCACCAGGTCCAGGCCAGAAATCATTGGCCTGGGGCTGGAGACTGATCGTTTCTGAAGCAAATCCGATCGCTGCGGGTGCGCCAGGAGGGCCGACCTGCCGCAGTGTAATGACGGCGGCTGGTCAGCTACTGGTTAAGGGGGTAAATCCTTCCGATCCTTAAGTGGTTAATATGCAGTTCAGATTTTTTTTTATGTAGCCATTTCTAGATGGAAGACTTTCAGATATCTCTGATACACAGAAGCCACAAAAGAAGCAGAAAACACACAAAGGAAGCTATCCGAGGTCAGCCGGTTTGTGGCACTCTCTGTACAAACATCCTGAACAATCTCATACAAAGTAACAGAAATGTTCTGATTGGCCTCATTTTTTTTTCTGCACAAACAAACAAATATTGATTTTTGAGAGGAAAAAAAAAAAAATACATGAGAAATGTTTGCAATTATGGAATAAACAACCACTGAATGTTAAGAACTAACCATCGTGCAATTACATTATATTTCCAAAAGTATTGGAACGCCTGCCTTTACACGCCCATGAACTTTAATGGCATCCCAGTCTTAGTCCGGAGGGTTCAATATTGAGTTGAGCCACCCATTGCAGCTATACCAGCTTCGACTCTTCTGGGATTGTTACCACAAGATTTTGGAGGGTATCTGTAGGAATTTCTGTCCTTTTGTGAGGTCAGGTGCCGATGATGGAGTAGAAGACCTGGCTCACATGTTAGGCCTCACGTTGGTCGCCAAAAAAAAGAAAGACCTGACCTTGCAGTCAAACTTTCTAATTCATCCCAAAGGTGTTCAGTAGGGTTGATGTCTGGGGCAGTGATCAGGAAACTCGAGTTCCTCCGGGAAACCGGAAGTGCGTGTCAGCGTGGAACGTAAGCTCCGTGAGCTGGAAGTGACGTAGCGACCAATCAGATCTACGTCACTTCCGGCTCACAGAGCTTGTGTTCCACGCTGACACGCACTTCCAGTTCCGGTCTCTGGCTTCCGGACGCCATAGAGATCACACGGCGTGCTACCCAGCTAGCCTTCCGGACATCCACAGAGGCTCTACCGCTGCTCCACCACCCTGCGGCTGGTCATCTCGTTTGCTGGAACACAGCTCCCTACACGGCGGACTGCACAGTGACCCCGGAGGTAAATTTACAGGCCTAGCGCATACTCATCAGGAGTACCGGAGCTACACATATACATGTTATTTTTCCATGGAGCATTCATCAGAGTGCAGTCTGTAGAGTTAGTACATGGTGCAGTGTCTTATTAAGTCATATGACTAGTTTGGAATATAGATAGTGCTCTAGGTACAAGACATCTTAAACTATCGCATGTATTTTGGCCTGTGGAGTATTTGGTCTGAGGGTATCTATGATTGGGTTGGCGGTCTTCATGGTCTCAAAAGCATTCTACACTCCATTCCAGCTTTTCTCAACCAGCATTCCTTGAGCTGTGAATGATTGACCTCCCATTTGAGGGTGCCTGTATGGTTCCAGGGCCAACACCACTTGGCAAAGCCAGCAGCATGAGACCTACGATAATTATAGCTGTCTGTAAGATTGGCATTGTCACTACAACTGTAAAGGGGTATTTTTTCCTCTGATCACCAATGTAGAAGACATTTTTTTTTTATTACAAACAATTTTATTGAAAGATCATATAGCAGTATATCAGACAAAGTCATTCATCTTATATAAAAGATGGCGTCTATCAGATATGAGGAGATATCGAAGTCGAGTTAAAGAGAATCATCAAACATAGGATACTTTCGGAATACAGAATGTCGCAGTTTTAGGAGTTTATATTTCTCATGTACATACCCTGTTTCCCCAAAAATAAGACCTAGCTTGATTGTCGGTGATGGCTGCAATATAAGCCCTACCTCCCAAATAAGCCCTAGTTAAAGTCCTTGTAGGCCTTATTTTAAGGGTAGGGCTTATTTTTGGGGGAAACAGGGTAGGGCTTATTTGGGGGGTAGGGCTTATATTGCAGCCATCACCGACAATCACGCTAGGTCTTATTTTCGGGGAAACAGGGTATCTAAGGTATATTGCAGGGTTATAGTAGCGGGTATCCCAGTGTTTCCATTTCTTATTGTAAATATGCAGTCAAACAAAGTGTGGTGAATACGCTCAGAAAGTTTAATTGCTTCCATTCTGGCTAGTACCTGCGACCAGGAATGAGCTGGGGTATGCCAATAAGGGCTGTGACTAGGGTTGTCCCGATACTAGTATCGGAATTGGGACCCATACCGAGCATTTGCGCGAGTACTTGTACTCGCGCAAATGCTCCCGATGCCTGATCCGATACCTGGGAGAGGCGGTGATTAATCAGATTAGGCGACCCGGCGCAACCGGAAGTCAGCGGGCGGAACAACAGAAGTGACGCTCGTGTCGACGTCAGCATTTGGACATCCCGACGCCCATCTTGGGACTTCCGGTTGCGCCGGGTCGCCTAATCTGATGAAACACCGCCTCTCCCAGGTATCGGATTAGGCATCGGGAGCATTTGTGCGAGTACAAGTACTCGCGCAAATGCTCAGTATCGATCCCGATACTAGTATAAAATTGTATAAAAATTGTATAAAATTGTCCTGCAAGACATTCAGGAACTGGCAAGCCTTAGATGAATGCGCGGTTCCTTCCGTCCACTCTATGTCTGGATAATTAAAATCTCCCATTAAGATAACACTTTCCATCCTTGCTGCTAATCCAAATTGTGATAGGAGATCCGTATCCCCTCCTCCCTCAGGTTAGGGGGTCTATAGCATACTCCCAGTATTATTTTCCCCTTAGTTAAATCCCTTTGGAGCTCTACCCGTAAGGATCCCACCTCCTCCCTACTCCCTTAGTGATGTCATCTCTCACATTCACCTGTACATTATTCTTGCTATACAGGCATACCCCTCCCCCTTTTTTACCCTCTCTATCCCTGCGGTATAGGGAATACCCTTGAATGTTTGCCAGCCAATCATGAGAGCTGTTGAACCAGGTCTCTGAATTTCCCACAAAATCAAAATCCTCCTCCTACAATAGTATCTCTAGTTCACCCATCTTGTCCGCCAGGCTCCTGGCATTGGGGAACATGCCACGTAGTTTAGACCGGTCGCATACTCTCTTCTTATTGGGTGTTCCGAGATTGCAACTAGGACTTGTTACTGTACTTACCTCGCGTTCATGTGCTTTAGTCAAACTACCACTAATGCCCCCAATAGTACCCTCTGGAATATGTTCCGTGCTGACTATCTCTACCTCTGGACCCCCCCCCCCCCCCCCCGATCACCTAGTTTAACCATTTTCAGACCGGACCATTTTGCTGGCTTAAGACCAGACCACTTTTTGCGATTCGGCACTGCATCGCTTGAATTGCGTGGCCGTGCGACGTGACTCCCAAACAAAATTCATGTCCTTTTTTTCCCACAAATAGAGCTTTCTGTTGGTGGTATTTGATCGCCTCTGCGGTTTTTATTTTTTGCGCTATAAACAAAAAAATAGCAACATTTTTGAAAAAAACGCATTATTTTTTTACTTTTTGCTATAATAAATATCCCCCAAAAATATATAAAAAAAATGTTTTCCCCTCAGTTTAGGCCGATACGTATTCTTCTACATATCTTTGGTAAAAAAAATTGCAATAAGCGATTATTGATCGGTTTGCGCAAAAGTTATAGCGTCTACAAAATAGGGGATAGATTTATTGCATTTTTTTTTTTTTTTTTACTAGTAATGGCGGCGATCTGCGTTTTTTTTTTTTCGTGACTGCGACATTGCGGCGGACACTTCGGACACTTTTGACACATTTTTGGGACCATTCACATTTACACAGCGATCGTTGCTATAAAATTGCATTGATTACTGTGTAAATGTGACTGGGAGGGAAGGGGTTAACACTAGGGGGCGCTGCAGGGGTTAATGTGTTTCCTATAGGATTGATTCTAACTGTGGGGGGAGGGGACTCACAAGGGGAGGAGACCGATCAGTGTTCCTCCGTACTGGGATCACATGATCGGTCTCCTCGCCACTGACAAGACGTGGAGCTGTGTGTTTATACCCCATCATTACACACACAGCTCCACGGTCCCGCACGGTCCCGTTGTTTTAACGGGCAATCGCGGGTGCCCGCCGGACATCGCGGCCGCCGGGCACATGCACTGGGTCCCGAGCGACGCCGCGGGCGCGCGCCCCCTATGCGGCCGGGAATGGGAGGACGTCATATGACGCCCACCCAGGATGGGAGATCCACCTTGTGGGCGTCATATGACTATGGGCGGGTAGGGAAGTGGTTAAAGGGACGTACCTGTACGCCCTTATGCCTGTCCGTGCCATTCTGCCGATGTACATCGTTGTGCGCCGGTCGACAAACAGTTAAAAGCCCCTCTAACTTTTCGTCCATCTTCATTCCCAGCAGATCTGCACCCTCCTCATTTAGGTGCAGTCCGTCCCTTCTGTAAAAATGGTGACCGACTGAGAAGTCAACCCAGTCCTCCAGGAACCCGAACCCCTCCTTTCTACACCAGCTCCTCAGCCACTTGTTTACTTCCCTAATCTCCTTCTGCCTTTGTGGTGTGGCTCGAGGTACCGGGAGTATTCCTGAGAATACGACCTTGGAGGTCCTTTTCCTCAATTTAGCTTCAAAGTCCCTAAAATCATTCTTCAGGACCCTCCTGGTGGCGTCCTTCCAGAAAGAAAAGCAGTTGAAGGCACTGTCAGGAGGAGTATTATGATTTCTGTCAGAGGATAAATACCTGGAATGGTTATCTTTACACTTTGTTGAGCATGAATGGCCTTTACATGAACGTACTAGACATGTGCAATTCGTTTAGTTTTTTTTTCGTTTTTCGTTTTTTTTCGTTTTTTTCGTTCGTTTTCGTACGAATGAACGAATCGCTCGAATCCGAATAACGAATCGTTCAAATCGAACGAATCCGAATAACGAATCGTTCGAATCGAACGAATCCGAAAAGCAACGAAAATCCGAAAAACCAAACAACGAAAATCCGAAAAACGAAAAAAGGAACAACGAAAATGAATGAAAAATTCGTACATTCGTAACTTTTTTTTTTGTTGAATTGGTAATTTTCTGTGTCCCTTACAATGGTGCTGCTTAACGTGCTTTGAATGGATTGAACCAAAAAATTCGTACATTCGTAATTTTTTTTTTTCGATTCGTAACTTTTTTTTTCGATTCGTAACTTTTTTTTTTTTTCGATTCGTAAATTATTAAAATGTAATAATAGCACACATTACATAAAATTATGAATTATGCTCCGATTACGAATCTACGAATGTTACGAATGTACGAATAACTACGAATGCGTACGAATTTCGAATAAATGAATGAACGAAAATTAAACTAACGAAAAAACGAATCAACGAAAAATAACTCTTACAAATGTACGAATCGTTACGAATACGAACAACGACGACTTACGAATGTATGAATCGTTACGAATACGAACAACGACGACTTACGAATGTATGAATCGTTACGAATACGAACAACGACGACTTACGAATGTACGAATCGTTACGAACCAATGGAAAACGAAAAAAACGAAACAAAAAAAAACTATTTTCTTTCGGAAACGAAAAAAACGAAACGAAAATAAACAAATTTTTTTGTTGTGCACATGTCTAGAACGTACCGTACATCCCATGGTAAGTCCACGTCAAGGTTCCTCCATACTTGAAGACTTTTTTTGATCCTTTTATTGTCCATTCAGTTATTCCTCATCAGATAAATCCGACAATCTTCCTCTTCGGTTTCACGACCTTAAAAAGAGTAACCACGAGGGTTCCGACCTCCCCCCTCCACCGACCCCGCAGCATCTGGACCGGCAGCTTTATTTTTTTTTGCGCCGTGCCTAATTCCTATAGGTGTTGGCGATTTTCACTAATCATTCTCACATTAAAGCGGAGGGGAGAAGGAGTGAGCGGAGCTATAGATAGACATGACAGGTAATTAAAATATCAAGGTCAAAGTCATCCAAGGCGGCGGGAGGAGAGCGAGCGCTCGCGCGATCATCTGTCAGTCTCTGAACATTGCGCGAGGTGTCTTCTCACTTATTTGGCTGCAATCTTCTCCCCGTACTCCATACTATGGCAGCCCGTGCTGAGCTCTTATTCGCCACC
This sequence comes from Lithobates sylvaticus, assembly GCA_028564925.1. Taxonomy (NCBI): domain Eukaryota; kingdom Metazoa; phylum Chordata; class Amphibia; order Anura; family Ranidae; genus Lithobates; species Lithobates sylvaticus. The sequence goes on along the minus strand of CM053028.1, from coordinate 4,938,673 downwards.
TCAAATAACTTAAAGCGGTTCTGCACTGTCTTTATGTTTTTTTTTTACTGCAATGCAATGGCTTATGCAATGCAGTTTAGGTACTCACATGTCCTTGGATGTAAACCGGAAGCAGCTTCTTTAAAATAGATTTATTATTTCAAGACATTTTTTAATGCTGGGGGCCATCTTGCCTGTGGGCATTTGAACCCACACAGGCACTCCAGATGGCCCAGCATGCACCGCCGTTACTGCGCAGATCTCGCGCGTGCGCAGTAAAGGCGAAGTGCAGCTCACGTTCTCTGAAATCTCGCGAGATGTCGGAAGATGTGGCCGAAATCTCGCGAGATTTTGGAAGATGTGGCACAGACTCCTGGGATCAATGACACCAGATCCCAGGAGACAGTGCCGCGTGACGAGGATCCCCGCACAGACCCCGCCCACCGCCGCAGAGACAGAGGACAGGAAGTCGGCGATTATCAAGGTAAGTGAAAAAAAAAAACACATTTCATTTAGTACTCTTTGCCTGATTTGGAGGGCAAAGAGATTTACTAAATGAAATGTGTGCAGAACCGCTTTAAATATTCTCCGGCTCCGCTGTTATGTACGGTTTACATGAGATGGGCTGGAAAACTATAGCCGGGTGTCCCGGGATCATTAGAAGGAAAAAGAGGACAACAGCTCCCTTATTTTAACCGCTTCCCACCCACCCAACATCTTATGATATAGTCGACTTTTAGTGGTGATATTTGAATGACGGGTGCAGTTGCAGGCATCATTCAGATATCTTCTTTTTCAGCCGGTGATTCCCTTCACCATAAGAATGATCATAGCGGCTTGATTGTTCTTACAGGCGGCGGGAGGGGATGCCCCCCACCCCCTGCCACCGCCCTCTGGTACTTCTCCCGGCTCACCCCTGCGACCGGCGAACAGGAGAAGGAACCGACCAGCACCAGATGATGACCATAGAGATTTCCGGCGGGCCAGATGGTCCGCAAAGTCTTTAAGATCGTTTGCCCGGGCGCAATGTTATGACGTCACGCCCGGGCGCGATGTTATGGTCTCACGCCCGGGCGCGATGTTATGACGTCACGCCCGGGCACGATGTTATGACGTCACGCCCGGGCGCAATGTTATGACGTCACGCCCGGGCGCAATGTTATGACATCACGCCCGGGGCGCGATGTTATGACGTCACGCCCGGGGCGCTGTGTTATGACGTCACGCCCGGGCACGATGTTATGACGTCACGCCCGGGCGCGATGTTATGATGCCACGCCCAGGCCCTCTGCCTTTGAAAAAATGCCAGGTCCTCGGTTGGGACACCAGGATCGTTGTTTTTTTTTATTATATCTTTTTTTTATTTCAGGCTTCCTAAAATAGAGGTGAGATGTGGGGACTTATTGACCCCAGGTCTCACTGTAAAGAGGACCTGTCACGCACTATTCCTATTACAAGGGATGTTTACATTCCTTGTAATAGAAATAGAAGTGATCAAAAAAAAAAAATTTTAAAGAAAGCATCAAACTAGAAAAATAACAGTAAATAAAAAAAAAATTCAAATCGCCCTGTCCCCACGTGCTCGCTCACAGAAGCGAACGCTTACGTAAGTCGCGCCCACGTATGTAAACGGCGTTCAAACCACACATGTGAGGTATCGCCGCGAAGGTTAGAACAAGAGCAATAATTTTAGCCCCAGACCTCCTCTGTAACTCAAAAGACGTAACCTGTAAATAATTGTTAAAGTGTCCCCTATATGGATTTTTAAGTATCGTAGTTTGCCACCATTCCTAAGAGCGTATGCAATTTTGAAGCGGGACATGTTGGGTATCTATTTACTCTGTGTAACATCATCTTTCGCATTATGCAAAAAAATTGGGCTAACTTTACTGTTTCTTGGAACTGTTTTTTTTTTTTTTCTAAACGCGTTTGTAAAAATTGCTGCGCAAATACATTGCGAGATAAAAAGTTGCAATGGTCGCCATTTTATTCTCTAGGGTCCCTGCTAAAATATAAATATAAATATATATATATATATATATATATATATATATATATAATGTTTGGGGGTTCTATGTAATTTTCTAGCAAATAAATTATGATTTTTACATGTAGGAGAGAAATGTCAGAATAGTCCTGGTAGGCAAGTGGTTAATTGTCCCAAAGAAAGATTCCCACTCGGCTCGTGGATGTTTTTTGGATATATACAGTTAGGACATGCGGTAGACATGTACACAATAGAAAAATTTGTTTATATTCGTTTCGTTTCTTTTGTTTCCGTTGATTCGTAACGATTCGTAAATTCGTAAGTCGTCGGTGTTCGTATTCGTAAGAGTTATTTTTTCATTGATTCGTTTTTCCGTCTAATTTTCGTTTATTCGAAATTCGTATTTTTGTTGTATTTTGTATTCGGACGCATTCGTATTTTCGTAGATTTAGTTACATTCGTACTTTCGTTAGATTGATTTATTCGTACTTTCGTAACATTGTTTTTGTAGGTTCGTAATCGGAGCATAATTCATAATTTTATGTAATGTGTATGCTATTATTACATTTTAAGAGACACGGAAAATTAAGAATCGAAAAAAAAAGTTACGAATGTACCAATTTTTTCGTTCAATGCATTCGAAGCACGTTAAGCAGCGCCATTGTAAGAGACACGGAAAATTACGAATCGCAAAAAAAAAAAAAAAAAAAGTTACGAATGTACGAATTTTTTCGTTCATTTTGATTTTCGTTGTTCCTGTTTTAGTTTTTTCGGATTTTCTTCTTTCGTAGTTTCGTTGTTTCTAATTTGGTTATTTCGGATTTTCGTTGTTTTTCGCTGACGTTCGATTCGAATATTCGTTATTCTTTAAAATTTTTAGCAAATCGTTCGTTCATTTGTACGATAACGAATGAACGAATATAACGAAAAACGAAAAAAAAGAAACGAATTGCACATGTCTAACATGCGGTGCAAGTGCAATTCCCCTTGGCAGTGACCCCAGCTCCTCGTAGGGTAGAGAGGTTTCTCATTACTTGTAATGCTAATAGGATCCTCTCCTCCATATACCTTATGCCGCGTACACACGATCAAAATTTCGGCCAGCAAAAGACCGATGAGAGCTTGTCATCGGAAAATGCGACCGTGTGTAGGCTCCATCGGAATTTTGCTGCCCGAATTCCCACCAGCAAAAATTTGAGAGCGTGTTCTCAATTTTTCAGACGGAAAAGGTTTCTATCGGAAATTCCGATCGTCTGTAGCAATTCCGACGCGCAAAAATTCCTACGCATGCTCGGAAATAATTCGACGCATGCTCAGAAGCATTGAACTTAATTTTTTTTCACCTCGTCGTAGCTGTACGTCACCGTGTTTTTGACGGTCGGAATTCGGTGTGACCGTGTGTAGGCAAGACAGTTTGATCGGAATTCCTTCGGGAAAACCATCAGAGCTTTTTCCGGCGAGAATTCCGATCGTGTGTACGCGGCATAGGAATTACTAGTGTGGATTAGGGAGTCAAACAAAATGAGAAACAAATGAGGAGGAATGAGGGACAGAGGGACATTGCTCCAAATCAGGGACAGTCCCTCGAAATCAGGGATAGTTGGGAGCTATGTAAATCGCAGAAAAGGGCCAATCACAGCTGGTCACAGACTTGCCGGTTATTGGCATTCCTTTCCTCACGCACTGCATCTGTGTGAGGAAAGGAGTGCCGATTACCGGCAAGGCTGACATTGCAGTGAGTTCATTATTTACACTGATTATCAGTGCAACCGCATCAGCACCAATCAGTGCCCAACAGAGTAGATCAGTGCAGCTCATCAGTGCCCATCAGTGCTGCCTCCTCAGTGCCTATCAATGCCCATCAGTGCAGCTCCATCAGTAGGGGCGGCCCTGTCCAATAAGGGCACATGGGCGCCGCCTCCCCTGTCTATCGCCGCCACCCCCCATCCATGCGTCCAGCCCCTTTCAGGATGTCGGGCGCTGTAATTCTAATGGCGGGGTGGGTGGATTTTTGAAGCACCAATTAGAGCCAGAGGCTCTAATAGGCTTCAAAATAGGGTGGGCTCGGGGCACTGAGAATGCGCTCAGAGCCCACCCAGGTGTGAGTGAATAGGGTATGAATATTCCCTATTCTCACACTGAATCGCCTCCCTGCCAATCAGGAAGTGTGAGTCTGAGACCCGTTTCCCCAAAAGCAGAAGCGTTCTGATTGGCCGCCAAGGAGGAGGGAGGAGACGGAAGCTGCCGAGCAGGGGAAGGAGAAGCTGCTCGTGATGCCCGACACTGTGATGCCCACTGGGGAGAGCCAGGGAATCCCGGCCATGGATGGCGTAAGTGCACCGATTGACCGACCAGACCCCCCAAAAAAGATTACCAACAGCCGCCACTGCTTATCAGTGCCCGTCAATGCACATCAGTGCAGCTTCATCAGTGCCTATCAGTGAAGAAGAAAAATCACTTGTTTGCTAAATGTTGTAACAGAAACTAAAAAAAAAACATTTTAGTTTTTTTTTTTTTTTACATTTCGGCCTTTTTTTTTTTTTTATTTAAAAAAAGATTAAAAAAAAAAGATTAAATACCACCAAAAGAAACCTCTATCTGTCTCATAAAAATGATAAAAATCTCATATGTGTACAGTGTTATATGACTGCGCAATTGTCATTCAAAGTGCGACAGCACTGAAAGCTGAAAATTGGCCTGGGCAGGAAGGGGGTGAAAATGCCCGATATTGAAGTGGTTAAGGGGGTAACCCAAGCTAAAAAAACAAAACAAAATAAAAATAAAACTTGAGGTTTCCCAGGAAATTTATAATAGACCCTTTGGATCCGATAATGGTTTTTAAGGGGGACCTCATGCATGTTGGGGTCTCCATGAAAATCCCTACTAACTCTTTAATCTGAGAATGCAACATGACTGGCCAGGAAAGGGATAGGGGAGTCACATGCACTCAACCTGGAGGGGGTACCTTACCAGGGGAGCCACCCTCCCCCACCCCCCGTCCCCGGCATAGCATTTTGTCCCCATGTTGATGAGGACAAGGGCCTCTTCCCTACAACCCTGGCCATGGTGATTGGGGGGCTTATCGAAATCTACATTGATTTTGGTACTTGGTAGAAAACAAATTACATACCGTAAAATCAGGGGAAAATCGTGGGTGCGTGTTATACGCCGATACCCGCCGATCTCCCGCTGATTTTGTCTTTAGGGGAGCGAGCGGAGCCGATATAGCGAAAGCCGCGTGTATTTTCGGCTATTTTCGGCTCCTCTCGCAGTCCCGCCCACCTCCACTGATTGCGAGAGGAGCCGAGCGCCGACAACATAAAGAAATCCGAGTTCGGCTATTTTCGGCTCCTCTCGCAGTCCCACCCCTGTCTGCGAGCAGAGCCGAGACTAGCCGAACTCGGATTTCTGTATGTTGTCAGCGCTCGGCTCCTCTCGTCCTCCCCACTCGGCGCCAATTTTAAAAGGTGCAACGCTGCAAATGTACTGGGCAACGCTGCAAATGTACTGGGCAAGCCTGCAAAGGCACTGGGCAAGGATGCACTGGGCAAGGCTGCAAAGGCACTGGGCAAGGCTGCACTGGGCAAGGCTGCAAGGATGGACAAGGCTGCACTGGGCAAGGCTGCAAGGATGGACAAGGCTGCACTGGGCAAGGCTGCAAAGGCACTGGGCAAGGCTGCACTGGGCAAGGCTGCAAATGCACTGGGCAAGGCTGCACTGGGCAAGGCTGCAAGGATGGACAAGGCTGCACTGGGCAAAGCTGCTAGGATGGACAAGGCTGCACTGGGCAAAGCTGCAAGGATGGACAGGGCTGCACTGGGCAAAGCTGCAAGGATGGACAAGGCTGCAGATGGACACTGGACAAGGCTGCAATGATGGGCATTTAAATGTAAGTTTTTTTTCCTTAATATTCCCTCCTAAACTTGGGGTGCGTGTTATACGCCGGCGCGTGTTATACACCGATAAATACGGTACTTTAATAGTTTTTTCATAATTTCTTGATTATTTTTTATGATATTGTAAATAAAAAATAAAAAAATATGTGATTCTAGAGAAAAGGAAGGTTCTCTCCTACAGGAAGGATTTTTTTTTTAGATTGTTTTCATTGTAAACACTTTTGTCGGTTTGCATAGCGAGGTCATCCATTGTGTCATCTCAAGCACCCAGCATTCTGATTGAGGTCACGGGGGGGAGGTAGTGCGGTTCACATAAGAACTATTTATTGAGATCCCTTGTAGTGTGTCCTAGCTACCAACAATGAAGTGACCTTACAAAGCTCCAGAGGTATTAAAGTGGAAGTCCGGCTAAAATTAGATAATAGTCTAAATACTCATCACCCAGGGTTGCTACGAAGCCTTTATTTATTGAGGGGACTTTGCAACGATATAATACAATTCCTGTAATTGCAGCAACATTGTCAGCCATCTGATCTTCGTCTTTTCATTTCTATCAGCGCCGATTCAGCGGTGACTTCGGGGAGTCGGCATGGCCACCATCCTAGAGGTGTCATCGTCTGGGAGGCAGTGCTGGCACCTCTACTAAGTTAGAGAATACAGCTTCTCCCCTCCTCAGCCTCAGCATAACCACCTCGAGAGGAAGAATCCAGGCCAGAGATTAGCAGTCACATGACTGTGGCAAAACATTAAATAATAATTTATTACTGAGTGGAGCTATTCATACCGAGCTGTTCCTTATGTGTGATTGCATTACCTTGCCATATACTGTGTATACTCGAGTATAAGCCGACCCGAATATAAGCCGAGGCACCTAATTTTACCACAAAAAAATGGGAAAACGTATTGACTCGAGTATAAGCCTAGGGTGAGAAATGGGCAGCTACTGTAAGTGTAAAAGAGGGTCAACAATGCCCATTTGCAGCCTGACTGTGCCCATTTGCAGCCTGACTGTGCCCATTTGCAGCCATAGGTCCCCAAACTTTAAACTTGGTAGTAAAGGGTTCCTAGATGCCCCCTAGCTTCAGCCAAATGTGGGGTCTCTGGACTCAAAGGGTCCCGAAATGACATTGCTGCAGATGGACACAGTTGACTGACTTTGGGGCCCTGTCACTTGGTGCTATCCAATTTGGATATGTTGTATTGATAGTTCCACTGGGTTTGCACACCAAATTTGGGGTTCCTAGCACTAAGTGGCCCCGAGATACGGGGCCCCAAAGTCAGGTCGGAAAATGTCATTCTCTGCTGCAGAAAAGTGCTTGACTCGAGTATAAGCCGAGGGGGGCATTTTCAGCACAAAAAAGTGTGCTGAAAAACTCGGCTTATACTCGAGTATATACGGTACCTTAATGACATCACACCTTGCAGCTCTAGAGCAGTGGTCTCCAAACTGTGGCCCTTTGCTTGCCTTTATCTGGCCCTTGGTGCCCTACTTCTCCAACTGAGAAGATGGGAGGCCATTCCTCTCACTGACAGCATCAATGGGGCACTATTCCTCCCGTTACAACCAATAATGGGACATTGCTTTCTTCCACTAACCCAAAGTCTGAAGGACAATAAACTGGCCATTTTCTTATAAAATTTGGAGACCCCCGCTCTAAAGGGATGCAACTTCAGAACATAGGTGCTGCGGTCCCACTATTCCACCTGTGCCACCAGTGACACCATCATCTGAAGTAGAGCATTGACCAGCATAGACCAGTGGTGGCCAATTCACAGGGTATAGGGCACCTTAAACGTGGTCCCTTACATCACCAAATTGCCACATATGATATTTAGTGAATTGTATGCTACAGAGAGCTGTCAGTGACTGGAGACATACTACAGGAGATGGTCAGATACTGCAGACATAGTACAGGAGATGGTCAGAGACTGCAGACATACAACAGGAGATGGTCAGAGACTGAATACATACTACAGGAGATGGTCAGATACTGCGGACATAGTAATAAAGAGAGATCCACCGCTCCAGGATGATCCACCCAAACTCACAGCTGTTCCTGTAGTGAGAGAACCCGGGTGCAGGCACGGCACAAGCTGATGATGATGCGAATTAAAGACTCTGGACGGCCGCACTCCAAAAATTCAAACGCCTTTATTGGTAAAAAGTTGAATCACACAAAAATTGGTCACAGCAAAGCAGGAAAATGGCCAACGCGTTTCACACTACCAAGAGTGCTTACTCGTTGCTGACTGCAGACACAGTACAGGAGACGATCAGAGACTGCAGACATGGTACAGGAGATGGTCAGAGACTGCAGACATAGTACAGGAGACGGTCAGAGACTGCAGACATGGTACAGGAGATGGTCAGAGACTGCAGACATAGTACAGGAGATGGTCGGAGACTGCAGACATAGTACAGGAGACGGTCAGAGACTGCAGACATAGTACAGGAGATGGTCAGAGACTGCATACATAGTACAGGAGATGGTCAGAGACTGCAGACATAGTACAGGAGATGGTCAGAGACTGCAGACATAGTACAGGAGATGATCAGAGACTGCAGACATAGTACAGGAGATGGTCAGAGCCTGGAGACATACTACAGAAGATGGTCAGAGACTGCAGACATAGTACAGGAGATGGTCAGAGCCTGGAGACATACTACAGGAGATGGTCAGAGACTGCAGACATAGTACAGGAGATGGTCAGAGACTGCATATATTCATCTGCCAGGTGAAGACTGTTCCAGGAAGCTGACAGAGGAGACATCCTGTAAGGGGAAACGTACCTTTTCTTTACCCTTCTTGACAAATACATCTCCCTTATGCCGCATCGGAATTCTCGTCGGAAAAGGCTCTGATGGTTTTGCCATCGGAATTCCGACGGAATTTCATTCAAACTGTCTTGCCTACACACGGTCACACCAAATTCCGATGGTCAATAACACCGCGGCATACAACGCGTTTGACAGCACTGTTAAAGGGAAGTTTAATGCTTCCGAGCATGCGTCGAATTGTTTCCGAGCATGCGACGGAAATTTTGCGTGCATACAAAAATTGCATACACACGATCGGAAAATCCGATAAAAAGGTTTTCCGTCTGAAAAATTAAGAACAGGTTCTCAATCCAAAGTCCGTCAGAAATTCCGACAGAAAAAGACCGATGGGCATACATATGGTCGGAAAATCAGATGAAAAGCTCCCATTGGACTGTTTCCATCGGAAATTTCCACCGTGTGTACGCGGCATAATACTACTCATACTCTCTCCCCAACCAGTAGGAGCTCTGTCCCCATGTTATTCCTATACTGCAAGCATTCCAAACTCCACAGAATCTCCTATTTATGAAATTTATGGAATTTCATGTCAAGAAGGCCACACAAATATTATAGGATTTTGAAATCCACTCATGCCGCGTACACACGGTCGGAATTTCCGATGGAAACAGTCCGATGGGAGCTTTTCATTGGATTTTCCGACCGTGTGTATGCCCCCATGGCTTAAATCAGGAAGCTCAGGAGAGGAGCAAAGAGTTCAAGGTTCACCAGAAACAAGATACAAGGCTGTCCAGCATCTCAGGTGCCTCAGTGTGAAGAGCTACAGCGAGACACTGCAGAGGTCACAGGTTCAGATCTGGACCAAGACAATAACTTTGTGGTGGAGAAACAAGCCAAAGGTTGGTAATGAGTGGTAGTGAAGATACAGATGGCAGCAGGAATGGCAAGAGGGAGATATTGGGTGGAGAGAGCACAATAATCTGGCAAAAAAGGAAGTGCAAAGGTGTGGCTAACATAAGAAAATAATGGAGAAAAGAGTTCAAGGTTCACCAGAAATAAGGCAAGGTTGGCTAAGCAATCAAGAAGGGCACTGTCCAGAATCTGCAGCCAATATCCCACTCTTGTCAATCCTGCTGCCGCCCGTATCTTCGTTATCACTTGTTACTGACCTTTAGCTTTTTTACTGGCTATGTTTACGCTTAATCACTACCTGCTATATCTGCTACTGAACCCCCGGCTTGCTCACCTACTGCTGGGGCATTCCTGAGGATGGCAACACGGTACTAACCCGCAGCAAAACCCATCTCCAGCATCAGGAGATGTCCAGCACCCCAGGTGGCTCAGTGAGAAGAGTTACTACCAGACACAGCAGAGGTCTAATGCCGCGTACACACGGTCGGAATTCTCGTCGGAAAAAGCTCTGATGGTTTTCCCGTCGGAATGCCGACGGAATTTTCGCTCAAACTGTCTTGCCTACACACGGTCACACCAAATTCCGATCTCCGGTCTGTAACACAGCGGCATAAAACACGTTCAACAGCACTATAAAAGGGAAGTTTAATGCTTCCAAGCATGCGTTGAATTGTTTCCGAGCATGTGTCGGAATTTTACGTGTCGGAATTGCATACACACGATCGGAAAATCCGATAGAAAGGTTTTCCATCGGTATAATTGAGAACAGGTTCTCAATCCAAAGTCCGTTGGAAATTCCGACAGAAAAAGACCGATGGGCGTACACACGGTTGGAAAATCCGTTGAAATGCTCCCATCGGACTGTTTCCATCGGAAATTCCGACCGTGTGTATGCCGCATTAGATTGAGTTCCAGGCAATGATAACATCTCTATCCCACAATATAGGATTACATGATGATTTCCCAAATCAAAGTAGTACGTGTGGGATAATCCCACTGACTGACTGCTACTAGACATGTGCACAATAGAAACAATTTGTTTATATTCGTTTTGTTTCTGTTGATTCGTAACGATTCGTAAATTCGTAAGTCGTCGGTGTTCGTATTCGTAACGATTCGTATTTTCGTTAGAGTTATTTTTTCGTTGATTAGTTTTTCCGTTAGTTTAATTTTCGTTTATTCAAAATTCGGACGCATTCGTATTTTCGTAGATTTAGTTACATTCGTACTTTCGTAACATTGTTTTCGTAGATTCGTAATCGGAGCATAATTCATAATGTTATGTAATGTGTATGCTATTATTACATTGTAAGAGACACGGAAAATTACCAATCGAAAAAAAAAAAAAAGCTACGAATGTACAAATTTTTTCGTTCAATCCATTCGAAGCACGTTAAGCAGCGCCATTGTGAGCGGCACGGAAAATTACCAATCAAAAAAAAAGAAAAAAGTTACGAATGTACGAATTTTTTTGTTCAATCCATTCGAAGCACGTTAAGCAGCGCCATTGTAAGAAACACGGAAAATTACGAATCGAAAAAAAAAAGTTACGAATGCACGAATTTTTTCGTTCAATCCATTCGAAGCACGTTAAGCAGCGCCATTGTAAGAGACACGGAAAATTACGAATCGAAAAAAAAAAGTTACGAATGCACGAATTTTTTCGTTCAATCCATTCGAAGCACGTTAAGCAGCGCCATTGTAAGGGACACGGAAAATTACGAATCGAAAAAAAAAAGTTACGAATGCACGAATTTTTTCGTTCAATCCATTCGAAGCACGTTAAGCAGCGCCATTGTAAGGGACACGGAAAATTACCAATTCAACAAAAAAAAAAGTTACGAATGTACTAATTGATTTTCGTTGTTCCTGTTTTCGTTTTTCGGATTTTCTTCTTTCGTAGATTCGTTGTTTCTAATTAGGTTATTTCGGATTTTAGTTTTTTTTCGTATTCGTTCGATTCGAACATTCGTTATTCGTTAAAATTTTTAGCGAATCGTTCGTTCATTCGTACGATAACGAATGAACGAAAAAAACGAAACGAATTGCACATGTCTAGTAGTGGAGAAACAAGCCAAAGGTTGGTAATGAGTGGTAGTGAAGATACAGACGGCAGCAGGAATGATGAGAGGGAGATCTTGGCTGGAGAGAGCACAATAATCTGGCAAAAAAAGGAACTGCAAAGGTGTGGCTAACATAAGAAAATAATGGAGCAAAGAGTTCAAGGTTCAAGGTTCACCAGAAATAAGGCAAGGTTGGCTAAGCAATCAAGAAGGGCACTGTCCAGCATTTGCAGCCAATATCCCGCTCTTGTCAATCCTGCTGCCGCCCGTATCTTCGCTATCACTTGTTACTGACCTTTAGCTTGTTTACTGGCTACGTTTACGCTTAATCACTACCTGCTATATCTGCTACTGAACCCCGGCTTGCTCACCTTCTGCTGGGGCATTCCTGAGGATGGCAACACGGTACTAACCCGCAGCAAAACCCATCTCCACCATGTGCACAACAAAATAATTTGTTTATTTTCGTTTCGTTTTTTTAGTTTCCGTTGATTCGTAACGATTCGTAAATTCGTAAGTCATTGGTGTTCGTATTCGTAACGATTCGTATTTTCGTAAAAGTTATTTTTTCGTTGATTCGTATTTCCGTTATTTTAATTTTCGTTTATTCGTTTATTCGAAATTCGGACGCATTCGTAGTTATTCGTACATTCGTAACATTCGTAGATTCGTAATCGGAGCATAATTCATAATTTTATGTAATGTGTATGCTATTATTACATTTTAATAATTTCCGAATCGAAAAAAAAAAGTTACGAATCGAAAAAAAAGTTACGAATGTACGAATTTTTTTGTTCAATCCATTTATTACGAATCGAAAAAAAAAAAGTTACGAATCGAAAAAAAAAGTTACGAATCGAAAAAAAAAAAAGTTACGAATCGAAAAAAAAAGTTACGAATGTACGAATTTTTTCGTTCAATCCATTTGAAGCGCGTTAAGCAGCGCCATTGTAAGAGACACGGAAAATTACCAATTCAACAAAAAAAAAGTTACGAATGTACGAATTTTTTCGTTCATTTTCGTTGTTCCTTTTTTCGTTTTTCGGATTTTCGTTGTTTGGCTTTTCGGATTTTCGTTGCTTTTCGGATTCGTTCGATTTGAACGATCCGTTAATCGGATTCGTACGATTCGAACGATTCGTTATTCGGATTCGTACGATTCGAACGATTCGTTCATTCATACGAAAACGAACAAAAAACGAAAAAAAAAGAAAAACGAAAAAAAAACGAAACGAATTGCACATGTCTAATAATTAGATCATTTAATAGTAAACGGCTTCAAGTCTTCTTTGGAAATGGATGTAGAAACAGATTGTGATACTATAATCTGAAGGGCGACTTGTAGAGATAAAACCAGGGGCATGGCTTGGCGCTTGATGCAACATGGCCTCCGGTACGGCAACGTTTTAGACCGATCATCTTCAAAAAAAAAATAGCTTTTCTTCATCTTCGAAAAATGCATTTCAGAATTGAGCCGCCTCCAACGTGCTGGGTGGGCCTCGGACTTTCCCCGCGGAGAGCCGGCGCACGCGAGGTCTATTTCAATTACATTTTGCATATAAGTGATACGTGGAGTAGTTGAGTTAATTATACAATCTGTGCAGCCAAGTGAAATTTGGTGAAGGAAACCCCTAAGGGGCGAGAAAGGTAATTTATTCTTCATGCCTGCGAAAAGTACTTTTGGTAGTGAGATAATAATTCTTTTTATGTTCTGACCGGGCATAATGCGTTTTTTTTTTTTTTTTGGCGGCGGCGTTCGGAATTCTTATGAGTTGCGCTGTCTTTGTTCCGCTGATTGGAAGGAGCATATGTTATAACTTTTTAAAGAGTAATTAAAGTTTGTTATGCTAGGATTTGAAATTTCAAGATAATGAGATTAAAAGTCGTTCCTTTTTCTGTTTACAATAAAGTTTCGGCTCCTTTAGCGCTGATTGAAATTATTTCACACTCCTGCGAGTTCCTGCAGACGGATCCTTCAAAAAGTTTCCGTTCTCCTTCTCTCTGCTTGTAGAATTGTATTGTTTATAATAAAAAAAAATCCCTAAACTTGGAGCCTCGGATGTTTTTATTGCGGAGCAACTGAGATCAATGCAAAAGGTTGTTACTTAACAGTCAGCTTAGAGAGGAGATTATTGACTGCAAAGAAATAATCCTCCGCCTGGCAACAGCTGAGATAGATGCCTCTCGTAATTCAGGACTAATGGGGGACTCATTTCCTTCCTCTATAACTCTCCTCTCCTGAAATACTCTGCTCTGCTGGAGGACTCTGCTCCTTCCTCTATAACTCTCCTCTCCTGAAATACTCTGCTCTGCTGGGGGACTCTGCTCCTTCCTCTATAACTCTCCTCTCCTGAAATACTCTGCTCTGCTGGAGGACTCTGCTCCTTCCTCTATAACTCTCCTCTCCTGAAATACTCTGCTTTGCTGGAGGACTCTACTCCTTCCTCTATTCAACTCTCCTCTCCTGAAATACTCTGCTGGAGGACTCTGCTCTTTTCTCTATAACTCTCCTCTCTTGAAATACTCTGCTCTGCTGGAGGACTCTGCTCCTTCCTCTATAACTCTCCTCTCCTGAAATACTCTGCTTTGCTGGAGGACTCTGCTCCTTCCTCTATTCAACTCTCCTCTCCTGAAATACTCTGCTGGAGGACTCTGCTCTTTTCTCTATAACTCTCCTCTCTTGAAATACTCTGCTCTGCTGGAAGACTCTGCTCCTTCCTCTATAACTCTCCTCTCCTGAAATACTCTGCTTTGCTGGAGGACTCTGCTCCTTCCTCTATTCAACTCTCCTTCTCCTGAAATACTCTGCTGGAGGACTCTGCTCCTTCCTCTATTACTCTCCTCTCCTGAAATACTCTGATGGAGGACTCTGCTCCTTCCTCTATTCAACTCTCCTCTCCTGAAATACTCTGCTGGAGGACTCTGCTCCTTCCTCTATAACTCTCCTCTCCTGAAATACTCTGCACTGCTGGAGGACTCTGCTCTTTCCCCTATAACTCTCCTCTCCTGAAATTGCCTGTGCCATGCGCAACACAGGAAAGGCAGGGGGTGATTAGAGAGCTGAATGTATGGCTAAAGACCTGGTGTAGGGAGGAGGGATTTGGGTTTCTAGAGCACTCGACTGACTTTTCATTGGGGTGCAACCTATATGCTAATGACGGTTTGCACTTGAATGGAAGGGGGTCTGCTGTGCTGGGGAAGAGGTTTATGGGAAGGCTGGAGGAGTATTTAAACTAGGATTAAGGGGGAAGGGTGAACTAGAATTACATCGGGCAGACAGGTTAGCTAGGGGTCTGACATTAATGGAGGGTGGAATGGGAATAGATGGGGGGAGGGTTATGGCAGGTGACAGGAAATTTCCCATGTTGCAAACTGCCAATGGAAACTATAGTGCCATCTGTACTACTAAAAATGATATGAAAAACACCAGAGCAAAATGTAGTAATACATTAAAGTGTTTGTTCACCAATGCCAGAAGTCTGCCAAGCAAAATAGGTGAGTTGGAAGCTCTGGTGCATGAGGAGAGCTATAATGTAATCGGTATTGCTGAAACTTGGCTTCAATCTTCACATGACTGGGCTATTAATATTCCTGCCTATACACTCTTTCGGAGAGACAGGGTAAATAGGAAAGGTGGAGGGGTCTGTCTCTATGTGAGAAGTGATCTCAAAGCGAGTGTGAAAGAGGACCTGGTTGATGGAGAGTGTGATGAGTCTGAAGCATTATGGGTGGAACTGCATATAGATGTGCGTAGTTCTAAGTTAATCATTGGGGTTTGTTATAGACCACCCAATGTTCACGAGGAGGTGGAGACTCAGCTCCTTGCACAGATGGAGAGGGCTGCAAGGGCTGGGACGGTGATAATAATGGGGGATTTTAACTACCCAGAAATTGACTGGAGTAATGGCACTGCTGGGACAGTTAAAGGGCAAAAATGTATAAACCTATTACAGGACAATTTTATGGTCCAGTTTATTGAGGCCCCAACTAGGAATGAAGCTCTGCTGGATCTGGTAATCTCAAACCATGCAGAGCTTATTACTAATGTTCAGATAAAGGAGCATCTGGGTAGCAGTGACCATAACATGATTTCATTTGATGTTAGCTGTAAGCAAAAATCACATACAGGAAAGATAAAAACACTTAATTTCAAGAGGGCAAATTTTCCAAGGATGATCTCCAGAACTTAGACTGGGAGAGAATATTGGCATCAATGGGCACAGAACAGAAATGGGGATTCTTCAAAAAGACTGTCTGGGACCTCACGGCAAAGTATATTCCCATGGGCAATAAGTTTAATAAGGCTCACGGTCAAAGTTAAAAAAGCTATAAACTATAAGAAAAGAGCTTTAAAAAAATATAAAAGTGAAGGAACACTAGTGTTGTTTAAATGTTACAAAGAATATAACAGAATATGTAAAAAGGAAATCAAGGAAGCAAAAATTCAAAACGAACGACAGATTGCAAAAGATAGTAGGACAAACCCCCAAAAAAATCTTCAAATATATTATTAGTAAAAAGGTCAGGTCTGAGCATGTAGGCCCTGAACAAAATAATCTAGAGTGGGTGACTGGGGACAAAGAGAAGGCTGATTTATTAAATACTTTCTTCAGCTCTGTGTATACAAAGGAGCATGGGGGAGCTCATGTCCATAATGGGGGTGGTATTTACACAGCCCCGAATGATCCACAATGGCTCAAAAGGCATATGGTCCAGAAATATTTAGACAGAATAAAGGTGGATAAAGCATGGACCTGATGGCATCCACCCACGGATCCTAAAAGAATTGAGCTCTGCAATTTCAAAGCCATTGTATCTAATTTTTAGGGACTCATTAATGACGGGAATAGTACCACTGGATTGGCGCAGGGCGAACGTGGTGCCTATATTTAAAAAGGGAACAAAGTCTTTACCAAGTAACTATAGACCTGTTAGTTTAACTTCTATAGTTGGGAAGATACTGGAGAGATTAATAAAAGACCACATAGACGAGTTCTTGCTGGAAAAAAACATTTTAAGCAACAGACAGCATGGATACATGAAAGACAGACCTCATTTCTTTTTATGAAGAGGTAAGTAAAACCTTGGACAGAGGGGTGGCTGTGGACGTGTTATACTTGGACAGAGGGGTGGCTGTGGACGTGGTATACTGGGACAGAGGGGTGGCGGTGGACGTGGTATACTGGGACAGAGGGGTGGCTGTGGACGTGGTATACTTGGACAGAGGGGTGGCGGTGGACGTGGTATACTTGGACAGAGAGGTGGCGGTGGACGTGTTATACTTGGACAGAGGGGTGGCTGTGGACGTGGTATACTGGGACAGAGGGGTGGCGGTGGACGTGGTATACTGGGACAGAGGGGTGGCTGTGGACGTGGTATACTTGGACAGAGGGGTGGCGGTGGACGTGGTATACTTGGACAGAGAGGTGGCGGTGGACGTGGTATACTTGGACAGAGGGGTGGCGGTGGACGTGGTATACTTGGACAGAGGGGTGGCGGTGGACGTGGTATACTTGGATTTTGCAAAATCGTTGGATACAGTTCCCCACACACGGCTCATGTGTAAGGTAAGGTCTACAGGTTTGGGAATATTGGTTTGTAAATGGATAGAAAACTGGCTAAAAGACAGAATTCAGAGAGTCGTGGTTAATGATTCTTACTCTGAATGGTCTAAGGTTATCAGTGGTGTACCCCAAGGTTCAGTGCTATAAATGATATTGGGTCTGGGATCAAAAGTAACATTTCTGTCTTTGCAGATGACACCAAGCTATGCAGTGGAATAACGTCCTTACAGGAAGTCTCCAATTTACAAGCCGACCTCAATGCTCTGTCTAATTGGGCAACTATGTGGCAGATGAGGTTTAATGTTGATAAATGTAAAGTTATGCACTTGGGGGCTAAGAATATGCATCATACATACTAGGGGGAGTACAACTGGGGGAATCCGTAGTGGAGAAGGATCTGGGGGGATCCATAGTGGAGAAGGTTCTGGGAGGATCCATAGTGGAGAAGGATCTGGGGGGATCCGTAGTGGAGAAGGATCTGGGGGGATCCGTAGTGGAGAAGGATCTGGGGGGATCCGTAGTGGAGAAGGATCTGGGGGGATCCGTAGTGGAGAAGGATCTGGGGGGATCCGTAGTGGAGAAGGATCTGGGGGGATCCGTAGTGGAGAAGGATCTGGGGGGATCCGTAGTGGAGAAGGATCTGGGGGGATCCGTAGTGGAGAAGGATCTGGGGGGATCCGTAGTGGAGAAGGATCTGGGGGGATCCGTAGTGGAGATGGATCTGGGGGGGATCCATAGTGGAGAAGGATCTGGGGGGGATCCATATTGGAGAAGGATCTGGGGGTTTTGGTAGATCATAAGCTCAATAATAATATGCAATGCCAAGCTGCGGTTTCCAAAGCCAGCAAAGTCCTTTCTTGTATAAGAGAGGGATGGACTCCAGAGAGAGAGATATCATCTGTACAAATCATTAGTAAGACCTCATCTGGAATATGCAGTTCAGTTTTGGGCTCCAGTTCTCAAAAAGGATATCGGGGAACTGGAGAAAGTGCAGAGAAGGGCAACCAAACTGATAAGAGGCATGGAGGAGCTCAGCTATGAGGAAAGATTAGAGGAACTGAATTTATTCTCTCTTGAGAAGAGGAGAATAAGGGGGGATATGATCTACATGTACAAATATATAAGGGGTCCATATAGTGAACTTGGTGTTGAGTTATTCACTTTATGGTCAACACAGAGGACAAGGGGCGCTCCTTACATCTAGAGGGAAAGAGATTTCATCTCCAAATACGGAAGGTTTCTTCACAGTAAGAGCTGTGAAAATGTGGAATAGACTCCCTCCAGAGGTGGTTCTGGCTAACTCAGTAGATTGCTATAAGAAAGGCCTGGATACTTTCCTAAATGTACAGAATATAACTGGGTACTGACATTTATAGGTAAAGTTGATCCGGGGAAAATCCGATTGCCTCTCGGGGGATCAGGAAGTGATTTCTTTTCCCCTGCTGTAGCAGATTGGAGCATGGCTCTTTTGGGTTTTTTTTTTTGCCTTCCTCTGGATCAACTGTGGGTATAGAATGGGGTTTATTGGATTGTACGATATTTTTTATTTTTATTTATTATTTTTTTTTTTTTGGTTGACCTGGATGGACTTGTGTCTTTTTTCGGCCTAGCTAACTATGTAACTATGAAATACTCTACACTGCTGGAGGACTCTGTTCCTTCCTCTATCTAACTCTCCTCTATTATTATTAAAAAATTAATACAATTAATAAAATTGAATAAACGTGAAAATATTAATGGAATAAGTCCCAACAAAATAAATGTGAAAACGGTGAAAAGGTTCCATAGAGGTCCGTCCAATCAAATGGGGATTCTTCCCAAACTGGAACTGTGATGACAACTGAAACAATGTGACATGTGTAGATGGGTAATATCCAAGAGTGGTAGAAATGGTTACTCTTACCAGATCCCAAGGATCCGAATGCCGAATTTGGGGCCCCGTATCTCAGGTCCACTTAATGCTAGGAACCCCAAATTTGGATATGTTGTAGTGTTGCTTCCACTGGGTTTGCACACCAAATTGGGGTTCCTAGCACCAAGTGGCCTTGAGATACGGGGCCCCAAAGTCGGTTCGGAAAATGTCATTCTCTGCTGCAGAAAAGTGCTTGACTCCAGTATAAGCCGAGGGGGGCATTTTCAGCCCAAAAAAATGTGCTGAAAAACTCGGCTTATACTCGAGTATATACGGTACATTTCTCCCATCGTTCCACTTCGGCTTCCTTGGTCTGTGTGCTGTTGCCGTCAACGGGAGTTTGTTCGAGAGTCCCTCGGCTTCTGAAGGCTGCTGATGATTCCTTGGAACATCCTTGTCGAGTCCCTGATCGCGGTATCCATGCCTGTTTGACATGGTGCCACTGGCATTCGGGTCCTTGGGATCTGGTAAGAGTGACCATTTCTACCATTCTTGGATATTACCCATCTACACATGTCACATTGTTTCAGTTGTCATCACAGTTCCAGTTTGGGAAGAATCCCCATTTGATTGGACGGACCTCTATGGAACCTTTTCACTGTTTTCACATTTATTTTATTGAGACTTATTCCGTTAATATTTTCATGTTTATTCAATTTTATTAATTTTTTAGCGCTACATTTTCACCCATTGTTCATATGAATGTTTGTCACATTTGTGTGTAGCTGTTCTTTTCTGTTTCACAGAGTAGCGCAATATTTTTTACATATCACTTACAATGTTTATACTTAAAGTGGTGTTTCCACCAAAAAAAAAAGAAAATGGCTTAAAATTCATTAAAAAAATGAAATAAAAAATAATTGGAAAAAAAAAATGTTTTCACTCACCTCTAAATGCCTGTTGCTAGGTGGTCCCTCGTAGTCTGCCTCCTGCGTAGCCTCAGCTGGTGACATCACTTCCCCTCGGCGCAGGAAGGGCTCCCCAGTCATCTGGGATCTGTCACGTGTCGTATCACGGCGCGAGTGAATCGGGAGGCTAGCGGAGATTCGACCCCCCCCGCATTGCTGGACCCTGGGACAGGTAAGTGTCCGATTATTAAAAGTCAGCAGCTGCAGTATTTGTAGCTGCTGACTTTTATTTTTTTTTTTAAGGGATAATCCTCTTTAAAGTGGGGTGCCCACTAAAATTTTTTTTTTAAAAGTCAGCAGCTACAAATACTGCAGCTGCTGACTTTTAATAATCGGACACTTACCTGTCCCAGGGTCCAGCGATGCGGGGGAACAAAGCCCCCCCTCGTTCCCCGCTCTGCTCGCGGCGCCGGCATCCTTAGTGTGGGCACCCGGCTGTGGCTTCACAGCCGGGCACCCACTGCGCATGCGCGACAGCGCCGTGCGTCGTGATACGACACGTGACAGGTCCCAGATGTCTGTGCGGCGCCGAGGGGAAGTGATGTCAGTGCCCGGGCACTGAAGGTGGTAGACTATGAGGGACCCCCTAGCAACAGGCATTTAGAGGTGAGTAAAAAAATGTTTTTTTCCAATTATTTTTTTTTGTATTTTTTTTATGATTTTTTACGCACATTATTTTTTTTTGGTGGCAAACTTTAACTACTTCCCACCCGGCCACTATATATATACGGCCGGATGGGAGCGGCCTACTTCTGATCGGACGTTCCCGAACGTCCATCAGAAGTAGGGGGATCGCGCGCGCGCGTGCCCGCGCAGTGGCGCGATCACGATGCGCTCGTGTCACCCGGACACGGCGCATCTCGGATCGGCAGGAGGGCACTGTGATTGGCCCTCCTGATTACATGACGGCCGTGTCCAATCACAGCCGTCATGTGATGTAAGCAAACAGCCGGTTGCTAGGCAATCGGCGCTCCTCTCCTCACACGGAAGTCATCGGTGAGGAGAGGAGAGCGGATCGCTGCAGCCGGCTGGTGATCAGTGAGTATTAGCTGTTTTTTTACTCACTGATCACCAGTCTAGTGTCCACAACAGTGCACCAACACAGTAAAACATACATGTCCCGAAAACATACATGTCCCCAAAACACACATGTCCCCAAAACACACATGTCCCCAAATAATAAAAACACATGTCCCCCACATATGTCCCAGTAAAATCACATGTGCCAATTATTATCTGCACACATATGTCCGTGATCACCTGCACACATCTGTACATGATCATTTGCGTACATATGTCCGTGATCACACGAACCAAATCTAAATACCAATACTAAAAACATGTAGCAGAATAAATTTTGGCTTAAATTTATGACAAAATTTGATTTTATTGGATTTCGTTTAAAAAAGAAAGGAGAAAATATTGTTTTTTTTCAAAATTTCCGCCATTTTTTCGCCTTTATCGCAAAAAATTAAAACCGGAGTCGCGAATAAATACCACCAAACTAAAGCTCTATTTGTGCGAACAAAATGATAAAAATTTCATTTGGGTACAACATTGCACGACCGCGCAATTGTCATTGAAAGAGCGAGAGCGCTGAAAGCAGAAAATTGGTCTGGGAAGGAAGGGGGCGAAAGTGCCCAGTATTGTAGTGGTTAAGTTCAACTGATAAAGAATGTTGTGGTTCTTGGCAGACTGCCCGGTTCTTTTCTTCCTTTCTTTTGAGGGCTGTGGCTTCAGAAGAGCAGAGAGAATTCTTTGCATAGACAGAAGCGTGAAACACTTTTGTCAAGATCGCAACGGGGGGGGGGAATTGCGATAGCGATTTTTGGCGATTAATCGTGCAGCTCTACCGTACATAGTTACGTTTTTCTTTAGAAACTGAAATGTGATTGGTGGGCTGCAGGGGACAATGTGGGAAGGAGTGATTGTAAGGTAATTGTATTTTACAATGTAACCAGCAGCCTTATTCTACACCTCAGAAATGGTCGAACGTTTCGGAAACAATGATGCAGATTGGTGTTGGGACTGGAGCGGCAGCTCACACGAGGTAGGGAATACCCGGAGAGTGGAGTATAATCTCGGCAGCCCCCGGCTTGTAGTTACTTATCGGAATCTGTTAGAGAAAACCAGACACTTCATCATTAATGTTATCACGCCGCTCCGTTCTGAACAACGCTCTAAATAAAAAATGATCGTTACTTTCAGCAAATGTTTGCTCAACTTCCTTCTGGAATCCTGCGTGCCTACATCAATTTTTTATTTTTTTTTTATCAGTTCCCGAGAACGTTATCGCTTTCTAGTCGTATAATTTAGTCTTTAATGATTGTTTAAGTCTCCATAATTGGAGAAACGGCACGCGAGATAGCAGACGAGAAATATTTAATATCCATGTCTTAAAGTTTGTCTGACACATTTCATAGGGGAAGAGAAACACTGTGAGTAATGGCGGGTGATTGATAATTCCCTTACGGACTTGCTTTGTACATTTTGTTTGTAGACGGCTCTGAATAAATACATTTCTTTCTTTCAGCGTTTTGATGTTTCCTCTTTTATCACAGACATGCATAAGAGATTTCTTTCTTTCTTTCTTTTTTTTTTTTTTTTTTTTCGTCCTTATTGTTTTTTTTTTGCCTGAAATTCTGCAATTTATGAATAAATCAAATCCCTACTTGAATTTCAAGTGGGTGAGAAGTCTGGAATGTAGGGCGGTGTGTGCGGTGCGCCGGGGATATGATAATGGCTGAAATCAATTTAAAAATACTTGTAGTGTGACAACAAGAAATTGGAGATGGATAATAAAAAAAAAAATAGGATTTTTATTTATTTTTTTCTGTAAAAAGTTTTGGCTGGCTAACTTCAGTTGTTATAAATACGTATGGAGACCGCGCAAAATATAAATGAACAAAGAAACAAAAAAATAACGTGAAAGCATCAAACACAAAAAGAAGATATCCCTTCTAATAAGGACTTGCTTGAATTACCAGCGTTGCGCTAAATCAATAATCAAGTTCAATCAATCAAACATACACTGTATTGTCAAAAGTATTGGTACGCCTGCCTTTGCACGCACATGAACTTTAACCACTTGCCGACCGGCGCACGACGATATACGTCGACAGAATGGCACGTACAGGCAGGAGGGCGTATATATAAGTCCCTCCTTTCTGCCTATCCGTGCCATCGGGAGCGCGCCGGGACCCCCGTGAGTCAGATCGCGGTCCCCGCGGACTCGATCGCCGCGGGGACCCCCGCGATCGTCTCACGGGGCGGCTGAACGGGGAGATGCCGAGATAAACAGCATCTCCCCGTTCTGCCTAGCAACTAGTGACGCCGATCTCTGCTCCCTGTGATTGGAGCAGAGATCAGCATTCACTAGCTGACAGCCACGCCCCCCCACAGTAAAAAAACACACCCCTAGGCATACTTAACCCTTACACTGCCCCCTTGTGGTTAACCCCTTCACTGCCAGTGTCATTTATACAGAAATCAATGCATTTAAATGTAAAAATGACAATGGTGTCAAAAATGTCCGATGTGTCCGCCATAATGTCGCAGTCACAAAAAAAATCACTGATCGCCGCCATTACTAATAAAAAAAAATGCAAAATGCAAAAAGCACTAAAAATGCCATAGGTGTGAATCCAGTCTTAGTCCGGAGGGTTCAAAATTGAGTTGGTCCAGTCTTTGCAGCTATAACAGCTTCAACTCTTCTGGGAAGGCGGTCCACAAGGTTTAGGAGGGTGTCTATGGGAATGTTTGACCATTCTTCCAGAAGGACATTTGTGAGGTCAGGTACTGATGTTGGACGAGAAGGCCTGGCTCACATTCTCCGCTCTAATTCATCCCAAAGGTGTTCTATAGGGTTGAGGTCAGGACTCAAGTTCCTCCACCCCAATCTCGCTCATCCATGTCTTTATGGACCTTGCTTTGTGCACTGGTGGGCAGTCATGTTGGAACAGGAAGGGGCCGTCCCCCAAACTGTTCCCACAAAGTTGGGAGCATGAAATTGTCCAAAATGTCTTGGTATGCTGATGCCTTAAGTGTTACCTTCACTGGAACTAAGGGGCCAAGCCCAACCCCTGAAAAACATCCCCCCATTATAATCCCCCCTCCACCAAATGATTTGGACTTCAGGGGAAGTCACTCCAAAAAAGAGGAAGAACTTCAGGAGAAGTCACTACAGGAAGAGTGGAGGAACTTCAGGAGAAGTCACTACAGGAGGAGTGGAGGAACTTCAGGAGAAGACACTACAGGAGAGGTGGAGGAACTTCAGGAGAAGTCACTACAGGAAGAGTGGAGGAACTTCAGGAGAAGTCACTACAGGAGGAGTGGAGGAACTTCAGGAGAAGTCACTACAGGAGAGGTGGAGGAACTTCAGGAGAAGTCACTACAGGATGAGTGGAGGAACTTCAGGAGAAGTCACTACAGGAGAGGTGGAGGAACTTCAGGAGAAGTCACTACAGGAAGAGTGGAGGAGCTTCAGAAAAAGTCACTACAGGAGGAGGGGGGGAACTTCAGGAGATGTCACTACAGGGGGAGTGGAGGAACTTCAGGAGAAGTCACTACAGGAGGAGTGGGGGAACCTCAGGAGAAGTCACTACAGGAGGAGTGGGGGAACCTCAGGAGAAGTCACTACAGGAGGAGTGGGGGAACCTCAGGAGAAGTCACTACAGGAGGAGTGGGGGAACCTCAGGAGAAGTCACTACAAGAGGAGTGAAGGAACTTTAGGAGAAGTCACTACAGGAGCAGTGTAAGTACTTCTGGAAAGTCACTACAGGAGAAGTGTAAGAAGTTCAGGAGAAGTCGCTGAGAAGTGGAGGAACTCAGAGCTCTGAACTCAACACTACTGAACACCACTGGGACCATTTGGAAAGCTGAGCCAGGTCTTCTCATTCAACATCACTACCTGACCTCACACATTTTGTTTTGGCTAAATGAGTACAAATTCCCCCAGACACCCTCCAAAATGTTGTGTTAAGCCTTCCCAGAAGAGTGGAAGCAGTTGCAGTGGTGATGGAATGGGGACAACTCCACTTTAATGTTATAAAGGTGTGATGGTCAGTAGGGATGAGCCCGATATTCAAGTCGAGCATAAGTTTGACTCGAACATCGAGTGTTCGCCGAACAGCGAACAATATGCAACATTTGCGGCAAATTCGAAAAACCGCGAAACGCCGGTAAAGTCTATGGGACGCTAACACATAAAACCAAAATTGTCCATTTTAAAGGCTTATACAGTATGCAAGTTATTGCTATAAAAAGTGTTTAAGGACCCGGGTCCTGCCCCAGGAGACATGTATCAATGCAAAAAAAGTTTTAAAAACTGAAGTTTTTTCTGGAGCAGTGATTTTAATAATGCCTAAAGTGAAACAATAAAAATTAAATATTCCCTTAACCACTTAAAGCGGAGCTCCACCCTAAAGTGGAACTTCCGCTTATCATATCCCCCCCCCCCCTCTGGTGCCACAATTGGCACCTTTCAGGGGGGAGGGGGGTGCAGATACCTGTATAATACAGGTATCTGCACCCACTTCCGGGACTAGCTGCCCCGCCCCTATCCGAGGATGCCCGCCCAAATCCGAGGGTTCCCGTTGTGTCTTGGGAAACACACAGTTCCCAGGACACAGCGGGGACCAATAAAGACGCGCAGCGCGACTCGACTCTTCTGCCGACATCGCTGGACCCCGGGACAGGTAAGTGTCCATTTATTAAAAGTCAGCAGCTGCAGTATTTGTAGCTGCTGACTTTTAAAAAAAAAAAAATCGGGTGGAGCTCCTCTTTAAGGACCAAGCCTCTTTCTGAGATTTGTTGTTTACAAGTTAAAAATAGTTTATTTGCTAGAAAATTACTTATAACCCCCGAACATTTTACATTTTTTTTCTAACACCCTAGAGAATAAAATGGCGGTCGTTGCAATACTTTTTGTCACACCGTATTTGCACAGCGGTCTTACAAGCGCACTTTTTGTGGAAAAAAATACACTTTTTTGAATTAAAAAATAAAGTTAGCCCAATTTTTT
Organism: Lithobates sylvaticus; assembly: GCA_028564925.1. NCBI lineage: Eukaryota > Metazoa > Chordata > Amphibia > Anura > Ranidae > Lithobates > Lithobates sylvaticus. Next base: position 4,912,651 of record CM053028.1, on the reverse strand, counting down.
TTATATTGTAAAAGATAATTTTACGCCGAGTAAATTGATACCCAACATGTCACACTTCATGTTCTCGTTGGAATGGCGACAAACTTTTACCCTTAAAAATCTCCATAGGCAACATTAAAAAAATTCTGCAGGTTGCATGTTTTAAGTTACAGAGGAGGTCTTGAGCTAGAATTATTGCTCTTGCTCTACTGATCGCTGCGATACCTCACATGTGTGGTTTGAACACCATTTTCATATGCGGGCGCTACTCACGTTCTGCACACGAGCTCGTCAAGACGGGGCGCGTTTAACCGGTTCCCGACTGGCTCCTGCACATTTACGTCGGCAGAATGGCACGGCTGGGCAAAGTAACGTACCCGTACGTGACTTTCCCAGGGTAAAAGTTTGACGCCATTCCACGAGCGGGCGCAATTTTGAAGCGTGACATGTTGGGTATCAATTTACTCGCCGTAACATTATCTTTCACAATATAAAAACAAAAATTGGGCTAACTTTACTGTTGTCTTATTTTTAAAAAAGTGAATTTTTTCCCAAAAAAAGTGCGCTTGTAAGACCGCTGCGCAAATACAGTGTGAAAAAAAGTATTGCAATGACCGCCATTTTATTCTCTAGGGTGTTAAAAAAAAAAAAATATATAATGTTTGGGGGTTCTAAAAGTAATTTTCTAGCAAAAAAAAAAAAAAACTTGTTTTAAACATGTAAACACCTAAAATGCAAAACGAGGCTGATCCTTAGAACCGCAATGGCATACAATTCTGACACAATAATGGAACAAATAGTTGTGGGTGACTATCACACAAGGGTAACCTGGATTTCCCCCCGGAGGCGTGTCTCCTCCAAGTGGGACTAATGCTCGGACAATAAGATCTCAGCCCTGGGCACCTTCCCACTTCCAGCACACTGTGCAGACACTATTAGATCTGTAATATCCTATAGACATGTGCAATTCGTTTAGTTTTTTTTCGTTTTCCGTTAAAATTCGTTATATTCGTTCATTCGTTATCGTACGAAAGAACGAATGATTCGCTAAAAATGTTAACGAATAACGAATCGTTCGAATCGAACGAATATGAAAACAACGAAAATCCGAAATAACCAAATTAGAAACAACGAATCTACGAAAGAAGAAAATCCGAAAAACGAAAACAGGAACAACGAAAATCAAAATGAACGAAAAAAATCGTACATTCGTAACTTTTTTTTTTTTTTTTGTTGAATTGGTAATTTTCCGTGTCTCTTACAATGGCGCTGCTTAACGTGCTTCGAATGGATTGAACGAAAAAATTCGTACATTCGTAACTTTTTTTTTTTTTTTTGGATTCGTAATTTTCCGTGTCTCTTACAATGGCGCTGCTTAACGTGCTTCGAATGGATTGAACGAAAAAATTCGTACATTCGTAACTTTTTTTTTTTTTTTTGGATTCGTAATTTTCCGGGTCTCTTACAATGGCGCTGCTTAACGTGCTTCGAAAGGATTGAACGAAAAAATTCGTACATTCGTAACTTTTTTTTTTTTCTTGGATTCGTAATCTTCCGTGTCTCTTACAATGGCGCTGCTTAACGTGCTTCGAATGGATTGAACGAAAAAATTCGTACATTCGTAACTTTTTTTTTTTTTTTTGGATTCGTAATTTTCCGTGTCTCTTACAATGGCGCTGCTTAACGTGCCTCGAATGGATTGAACGAAAAAAATTCGTACATTCGTAACTTTTTTTTTTGGATTCGTAATTTTCCGTGTCTCTTACAATGGCGCTGCTTAACGTGCTTCGAAAGGATTGAAAGAAAAAATTCGTACATTCGTAACTTTTTTTTTTTTTCTTGGATTCGTAATCTTCCGTGTCTCTTACAATGGCGCTGCTTAACGTGCTTCGAATGGATTGAACGAAAAAATTCGTACATTCGTAACTTTTTTTTTTTTTTTTGGATTCGTAATTTTCCGTGTCTCTTACAATGGCGCTGCTTAACGTGCCTCGAATGGATTGAACGAAAAAAATTTGTACATTCGTTACTTTTTTTTTCGATTCGTAATTTTCCGTGTCTCTTAAAATGTAATAATAGCATACACATTACATAACATTATGAATTATGCTCCGATTACGAATCCAGGAAAACAATGTTACGAAAGTACGAATAAATCAATCTAACGAAAGTACGAATGTAACTAAATCTACGAAAATACGAATGCGTCTGGATTTCGAATAAACGAAAATTAAACTAACGGAAAAACGAATCAACGAAAAAATAGCTCTTACGAAAATACGAATCGTTACGAATACGAACACCGATGACTTACGAAATTACGAATCGTTACGAATCAACGGAAACGAACAGAAACGAAACGAAAATAAACAAATTTTTCTATTGTGCACATGTCTAATATCCTACACAGTATTTGACAAGTTAACATAGGCAGTATAATTACTCAATACTCCCCCTGCAGTTTCTAGCATGTAGTAGTAACACTGTAAGGCCTTACAGTAAGGCCCCTTTCACACTGGGGCGGGGAGCCGCAGTGACGGTAAAGCAGCGCTATATTTAGCGCTGCTTTACCGTCGTTTTAGCCATGGTATTCGGCAGCTCGCAGGGCGGTTTTACCCCCGCGAGCGGCCGAAAAAGGGTTAAAATCCCCCGCAAAGCGCCGCCGTAGCGGCGCTTTGCGGCGGTATTACCGCGCTGTCCCATTCAAATCAATGGGAAGGAGCGGTATAGGAGCGGTGAACACACCGCTCCTATACCGCTCCAAAGATGCAGCTAGCAGGACTTTTTTTACCCTCCTGCTAGCGCACCGCTCCAGTGTGAAAGCCCTCCGGCTTTCACACTGGAGTGAATGGGGCCGGTGTTTTCAGGCGGTATACAGGCGCTATTTTTAGCGCTGTACCGCCTGAAAAACTCCCCAGTGTGAAAGGGGCCTTAGGGATCGAGTCTCTTGTCTTATTTTCTTCAGCTAGCCATTTATACTGCAGTATTTATAATCCGCAGGATTTCCAACCAGTAATGTAGTGTAGAATAATATAAAACAGTAACTTTGATCGTGCAATACACTTGTGAACTCCTTCCCTGAGAATGTACTTCCAGCGTCAGTCACTTGGTAATGAAATTAGGCTTTGAGGCCTATGTGAGTGTAATTCGACTTGGAAAGAACTGCCCGGTGGGACTACAGGTCCCAGCAATGCTGTAAGTTTGGTCTAATTGTGTGAAGTGCGATATTTAACTTAACTTAAGTTGAGGTAAAGGTGCTCCGGGTGTAACTGTAGTAATTATATTACAAAGCTTGGGATGTCAGAGTAAATAGGCCTCAAGCCTGTTCAGTGTCAGTTGCTCTGCTCCTCCTCTGTGGAACTATAAATCCCAGTTAGGCCTGTGTATGAGTCTAACTGCGTGTGAAAGTTAACAAACTGTGGGCCGTGACCCGCTCACCCACTGGATCGGAGCTCCGTGTAGTAGCTTTGGTCCGGTGACTGCAGCTTGCTTCTCCGTCAGCTGGGCCCGCCGCTCCGTTCCGCTGGGTGAGCCCGATCCTCCGATGCTCAGAGGAGTGTCTCTGGATTTTTCCAATCCGGTCACTGTCTCTCAGGCACGGTCAGGTCACTTGCACAAACAAGCAGGATTTCACCCCGCAATGGCTGTAGGCCGCGTTCTCCAGGAGGCCTGTTCAAAGATCCTCACAGGCAGGTCATGCGATCCCAAGAGACCTAAAATGGCCGCTCGGGCTCCTTTTATGTCCTACCCAGCATGCACTGCTAGGGAGAGTGTTCATGGGTAGGTCATCAAGCCTCCTGGGTCAAAAGGGTCAACCCTCTGACCAAAACAACAGTCACTTCCTGTATCAGTCTTTTCATCACTTAAGTTCAATACCAGTATTTGGCTGATAGAAGGCGCCAAATACTAAACCAAAGAAAATATCCATAGACTTCTGATTATAGCATGAAACACACATTAACCACTTTCAGCCCCGGACCAATTTGCAGCCTAAGGACTGATTCGGCACTGCATCGCTTTAACTGACAATTGCGCGGTCGTGCGACGTGGCTCCCAAACAAAATTGACGTCCTTTTTTTTCCACAAATAGAGCTTTCTTTTGGTGATATTTGATCGCCCCTGCGTTTTTTATTTTTTGCGCTATAAACAAAAAAGAGCGACAATTTAAAAAAAAACGCATTCTTTTTTATTTTTTGCTATAATAAATAAATATCCCCCAAAAATATATAAAAAAAATTTTTTTTTTCCTCAGTTTAGGCCGATATGTATTCTTCTACAGATTTTTGGTAAATAAAATCGCAATAAGCGATTATTGATTGGTTTGTGCAGAAGTTATAGCGTTTACAAGATAGGGGATAGTTTTATAGCATTTTTATTAATCATTTTTTTTTATTAGTAATGGTGGCGATCAGCGATTTTTATTGTGACTGCGACATTATGGCGGACACATCGGACATTTTTGACAAATTTTTGGGACCATTGTCATTTATACAGCAATCAATGCTATTTAAATGCATTGATTCCTGTGTAAATGACACTGGCAGTGAAGGGGTTAACCACTAGGTGGCAGTGTAGGGGTTAAGAATGCCTAGAGGTGTGTTTCTTACTGTGGGGGGGGGCGTGGCTGTCAGTTAGTGAATGCTGATCTCTGCTCCAATCACAGGGAGCAGAGATCGGCGTCACTAGTTGCTAGGCAGAACGGGTAGATGCTGTTTCCGCATCTCCCCGTTCAGCCTTCCCGTGAGACAATCGCGGGTGTCCCCCGTGGCGATCGAGTCCGCGGGACCCGTGACCGGCCTCACGTGGGTCCCGACCGGCCCGATGGCACAGCGGCATCTTAAAGGGGACGTATTTATACGCCCTTATGCCTATCCGTGCCATTCTGTCGACGTATATCCTCGTGCGCCGGTCGGGAAGTGGTTAATAAGCGAGGATGTCAGCACTACGTATCGGTGCTCAGGAGTGCCGCCTCATCAGCGTACATCAATGAAGGCGAAAAATTACCTGTTTTAAAAATTTTATAACAAAATATAAAAAAGAAAATTCGGTCTTTTTACATTTTTTTTTTACAAAACATAAAACCCCCAGAGGAGATCAAATACCACCAAAAGAAAGCTCTATTTGTGGGAAAAAAATGATAAAAATGTCATCTGGGTACAGCGTTGTATGACCGCGCAATTGTCACTCAAAGTGTGACAGCGCTGAAAGCTAGACATGTGCACAATAGAAGAATGTGTTTAGTTTTGTTTCTGTTCGTTTCCGTTGATTCGTAACGATTCGTAAATTCGTAAGTCGGTGTTTGTATTCGGACTCGTTCGTATTTTCGTAGAGTTATTTTTTCGTTGATTCGTTTTTCCGTTAGTCTAATTTTCGTTTATTCGAAATTCGTATTTTCGTTGTATTTTGTATTCGGACGCATTCGTATTTTCGTAGATTTAGTTACATTCGTACTTTCGTAACATTGTTTTCGTAGATTCGTAATCGGAGCATAATTCATAATTTTATGTAATGTGTATGCTATTATAACATTGTCTTATGCCCCGTACACACGGTCGGAAATTCCGACCACAAAATCCGTCAGATTTTTTCCGACAGATTTTGTCCCAAACTGGTGTTGCACACACACGGTGGGACAAAGTTGTCGGAAAATCTGATCATTCTGAACGTGGTGACATTCGTTGCGTACGACGAAACTACGTAGAGGCTAGTAGCCAATAGCTTTGGTCTTGTAATGTGATCTGAGCATGCGTGGCACTTTGTCCGTCGGAATTCGCTACACGCGATCGAAAAAAAGTCAGATCGGACTTTGTTGTCGGAAAATTTGAGAGAAGGATCTCAAATTTTTTCCGACGGAAAAAGTCCGATGGCGCCCACACACGGTCGGATTTTCCGACAACATGGTCCGATAGGACATTTTCCGTCGGAAATTCCGACCGTGTGTATGGGGCATAAGAGACACGGAAAATTACGAATCAAAAAAAAAAAAAAAAAAGTTACGAATGTACGAATTTTTTCGTTCAATCCATTCGAAGCACGTTAAGCAGCGCCATTGTAAGAGACACGGAAAATTACGAATCAACAAACAAAAAAAAAAAGTTACGAATGTACGAATTTTTTCGTTCATTTAGATTTTCGTTATTTTTGAATCTTTGTTCGGTATTTTAGTTGTTTCTGTTTTCCGATTTTCATTCTTTCGTAGTTTCGTTGTTTCTAATTTAATTATTTCGTATATTCGTTGTTTTTCATATTCGTTCGATTCGATAATTCGTTGTTCGTTACTATTTTTACTAAATCATTCGTACGATAACGAATGAACGAATATAACGAATTTGAACGGAAAACGAATTCGTAACTAAACAAATTGCGCATGTCTACTGAAAGCTGAAAATTGCTCTGGACAGGAAGGGGGGTTTAAGCCTTTAAAATCAGCACTTTTGATTTTTCATGTCCGTGTCCCATAGACTTTAATGGTGTTTGCATGTTCTGGTGCGAACCGAACGGGGGGGGGGGGGGGGGTAGGGGTGTCGGGGTGTTCGGTTCATCCCTAATGGTCGGGTGTCCACAGGCACTTGGACATCGAGTGTATCAGAAAGCGCTCTACTGGTTTTCCCCCCGCGGCTTCCGCAAGAAAATGTTCATTTTTGTTGAACCAACTTTTTTAAATATCCTTTTTATTGCCGCCGTCTACCTACAAGCTGCAATAATATTACAAGAAAAACCAGAGGAAGGAAGATCGGGTAGAAAAATGACAGACAAAACAATGATGTACCAGATCATCGGAGACTAAAACAACACAAAGTGCCGAGAAATCATTTTCAGATCGTTTTCGGTAATTCCTGGGGAAAAAAAATGTCTTTTTAGAGGAACGTATTTCTGTGTTTCAAAGAATTAACCGGGAGCTGCAATCAGCCCGGCTGCTTCTACACACAAAACTTTCATCGGCTTTTATCGGCTGTAATAAATGTTGTATCGCTCCGGATTTTATTATTGCTACATTATAGCTCCGGAGTGGGAGATGTATTGGTGTTCTGTGTGTTGTCAGGAGTCTGGCATGGAACGGTGAGATGCCACAACGAGCAGCAGCCGGGAACTCAGAATTGAGGCTTTCTACGTGGTGTGACCACATACCTCCCAACAGTCCCGGATTCCGAGGGACTGTCCCGGATTTGGAGCAATGTCCCTTAAGCCCCATACACACGGTCGGATTTTCAGATGGATTCTGTCCTATCGGACAATGTTGTCGGAAATTCCGACCGTGTGTAGGCACCATCGGACATTTTCCATCGGATTGTCCGACGGACAAAGTCCTATCTCCTGCTGGATAGATTTTCCGACAACAAAGTCCGATCACACCAAATCCGATCGTGTGTAGCGAATTCCGACAGACAAAGTGCCACGCATGCTCAGATCACATTACAAGACCAAAGCTATTGGCTACTAGCCTCTACGTAGTCCCGTCGTAGGCAACGAACGTCACCGCGTTCAGAACGATCGGATTTTCCGACCGTGTGTATGGGGCTTTAGACATGTGCACAATAGAAAAATTTGTTTAGTTTAGTTTAGTTTCTGTTCGTTTCCGTTGATTCGTAAATTTGTAAGTCGTCGGTGTTCGTATTCGTAACGATTCGTATTTTCGTAAGAGTTATTTTTTCGTTGATTCGTTTTTCCGTTAGTTTAATTTTCGTTTATTCGAAATTCGGACGCATTCGTATTTTCGTAGATTTAGTTACATTCGTACTTTCGTAACATTGTTTTCGTAGATTCGTAATGGGAGCATAATTCATAATTTTATGTAATGTGTATGCTATTATTACATTGTAAGAGACACGGAAAATTACGAATCGGAAAAAAAAGTTACGAATGTACAAATTTTTTCGTTCAATCCATTCGAAGCACGTTAATCAGCGCCATTGTAAGAGACACGGAAAATTACGAATCGAAAAAAAAAAAAAAAGTTACGAATGTACAAATGTTTTCGTTCAATCCATTCGAAGCACGTTAAGCAGCGCCATTGTAAGAGACACGGAAAATTACCAATTCAACAAAAAAAAAGTTACGAATGTACGAATTTTTTCGTTCATTTTGATTTTCGTTGTTCCTGTTTTCGTTTTTTCGGATTTTCTTCTTTCGTAGTTTCGTTGTTTCTAATTTGGATATTTCGGATTTTCGTTGTTTTTCATATTCGTTCGATTCGATAATTCGTTAAAATTTTTAGCGAATCATTCGTTCATTCCTACGATAACGAATGAACGAATATAACGAATTTTAACGCAAAACGAAAAGAAAACAAAACGAATTGCACATGTCTATTGTCCCTCTGTCCCTCATTCCTCCTCGTTTGTCCCTTATTTTGATCTGATCTGTATAGATGTATATAAAATGCACTTTTTATCTATAAAAAAGTGTTTTCCAGTGCTAAACCTTTCATCTGATTTCTAAATTGCCGCATTTGTAAATTCCAAAAGCCAATATAAAGGAATAGTAGTGGTAAAAAAAGTATCTGTGAGTTTAACCAATCTTGTTTTTTGTACAATTCTCCTTTAAGGGGTGTGGCAAGGGGTGTGTCCTATGCCTGCATACTTTTGCTGATAGGTGTCCCTCATTCCCATCTCTAAAAGTTGGGAGGTGTGTGACCGCACTCAGGCACTCCCATTGTGCGGTGCTTCTCTCGACATTTTACTTTCAGGGGGAGTCTGGTGGGTCACATCCTGGCTTTTTTTTTTATCTTTTGGGACTGTTCTGTCCTATTTTTATGTATATTTTTTCTGTGTTGTACCACATCAGGTTACCATTGGTCTATACCAGGGGCCTCAAATCTTTCTAGACAAAGGGCCACTTTACTCTCCTTCATACTTTATGGGGGCCGGACTGTGGCCATTGGGAGTAGAAAATGTCCCAGCATCAGTGGGAGTAAACAATACCCCATGTTTGGTGTCAGTAAGAGGAAAAGTGCCCCATCGTTGGTGTCATTGGGAGGAATTGTGCCCCATCATAGGTATCATTGGTAGAAACGGTGCCCCATTGTTGGTGTCATTGAGAGGAATTGTGCTCCATTGTTGGTGTCATTGGTAGAAACTGTGCCCCATTGTTGGTATCATTAGAAGGAATTGTGCCCCTTCATTGGTGTCATTGGGAGGAATTGTGCCCCATCATTGGTGTCATTGGGAGGAATTGTTCCCCATCATAGGTATCATTGGTAGAAACTGTGCCCCATTGTTGGTGTCATTGAGAGGAATTTTGCCCCATTGTTGGTGTCATTGGTAGAAACTGTGCCCCATTGTTATTGTCATTAGAAGGAATTGTGCCCCTTCATTGGTGTCATTGGGAGGAATTGTGCTCCATTGTTGGTGTCATTGAGAGGAATTGTGCTCCATTGTTGGTGTCATTGGTAGAAACTGTGCCCCATTGTTGGTATCATTAGAAGGAATTGTGCCCCTTCATTGGTGTCATTGGGAGGAATTGTGCCCCATCATTGGTGTCATTGGGAGGAATTGTTCCCCATCATAGGTAGAAACTGTGCCCCATTGTTGTTGTCATTAGAAGGAATTGTGCCCCTTCATTGGTGTCATTGGGAGGAATTGTGCTCCATTGTTGGTGTCATTGAGAGGAATTGTGCTCCATTGTTGGTGTCATTGGTAGAAACTGTGCCCCATTGTTGGTGTCATTGGTAGAAACTGTGCCCCATTGTTGGTGTCATTGGTAGAAACTGTACCCCATCGTTGGTGTCATTAGAAGGAATTGTGCCCCTTCATTGGTGTCATTGAGAGGAATTGTGCTCCCTTGTTGCCCATTTTCGGTCACCGGGCACCTGAATTACAGCGGTGGGGGTGTTTTTTGGAAAGACCTGATTAGCGCCGTAGCGCCGTGTGCGTTCCTTGTCACTCAGCAGTATGTTAGCAAACCGAAGGAATTCGGTTTGCTAACATTGTACGGCCCCTTAGCCAATCAGGAGCACAGGTCTGTGTTACCTGTGCCCTGATTGGCTGAAATGACAGGTGCTGTGATTGGGCGCCTATCAGGCGTCCAATTATAGCAGAGGATGAGAGGAGGAGCAGGCAGGAGAAGAGATGGAGGACACCGCTGCCGCTGTCACCCGAGACAAGGTAAGTGCAGGGCAGGGGGGGGGGGGGCACAGTGGCAGCTTCTTTGCAGAGACAGCTTTATTTTGAAGCGACTGCATTTTATAGCAAAGTGGCTGTGTTTGGTGGCAAAGTGGCAAAGTGGCTGTGTTTGATGGCAAAGTGGCAAAGTGGCTGTGTTTGATGGCAAAGTGGCTGTGTTTGGTGGCAAAGTGGCTGTGTTTGGTGGCAAAGTGGCTGTGTTTGATGGCAAAGTGGCTGTGTTTGGTGGCAAAGTGGCTGTGTTTGGTGGCAAAGTGGCTGTGTTTGGTGGCAAAGTGGCAAAGTGGCTGTGTTTGATGGCAAAGTGGCTGTGTTTGGTGGCAAAGTGGCTGTGTTTGGTGGCAAAGTGGCAAAGTGGCTGTGTTTTATGGCAAAGTGGCAAAGTGGCTGTGTTTGATGGCAAAGTGGCTGTGTTTGGTGGCAAAGTGGCTGTGTTTGGTGGCAAAGCGGCAAAGTGGCAAAGTGGCTGTGTTTTATGGCAAAGTGGCTGTGTTTGGTGGCAAAGTGGCTGTGTTTGGTGGCAAAGTGGCTGTGTTTGGTGGCAAAGTGGCTGTGTTTGGTGGCAAAGTGGCAAAGTGGCTGTGTTTTATGGCAAAGTGGCAAAGTGGCTGTGTTTGATGGCAAAGTGGCTGTGTTTGGTGGCAAAGTGGCTGTGTTTGGTGGCAAAGTGGCTGTGTTTGATGGCAAAGTGGCAAAGTGGCTGTGTTTGGTGGCAAAGTGGCTGTGTTTGATGGCAAAGTGGCAAAGTGGCTGTGTTTGATGGCAAAGTGGCAAAGTGGCTGTGTTTGATGGCAAAGTGGCTGCGTTTGATGGGCACAGTGGCTGCGTTTTAATGGGCACAGTGGCTGCGTTTTGATGGGCACAGTGGCTGCGTTTTAATGGGCACAGTGGCTGCATTTTAATGGGCACAGTGGCTGCGTTTTAATGGGCACAGTGGCTGCGTTTGGTACAGTGGCTGCGTTTGATGGGCTTTTTTTTTCTGAATTTTTCAGTTTATTTGCGCCCCCCCCTAAAAATTTTCAGCACCAGCCGCCACTGGAATCAATATTAAAGGTGGACCTAATAAAAGTGAATGTGCCTCAATAATTGAGACACCTGGAATACATTTGTTCCAAGTCTCGTGTGCCTAATAAAACCCTCGGATCTTGTTTGTTTTATCCGTTTCACGCAGAAATAAATTATTTTTATAATATTGTTTTTTTTTTTCTTTAAACCTCATTGCATTTCACTTTTATGGCCTTTTATTGTATTTCTCCCGCTTTTCCTTTTGTCTCCTCTTTAATTAAAAAGCTTAAGCAAGCGTTCCTCTCGGAGCGGCGGCTCGCCGTTAACACGCCTCCTGAAATCCGGGGCAACGGAACGAATAGCCGATCGTATTTCTGCCGCGTCTCCTTGTCAGTGAAAACTTGCTAAAGACTCGATGCTAAATGTCGCTCCTCTCGCCGGGATGGCGGGACGCAAATGAACTGTATCGCGCGGCGTGATGGCGAATTGATTTCGAGTTAATATGTGTTTCGTATTTCTGTTCCAAACGCCTGTAAGTGGATTTTCCTAGTGAAGATTGATGGCCAAACCAGCGCCGGTGACTATTGGCATTTAACTGACGGTCATCGAGGTCCCGGCTCTGCAGTCCATTGAATGGTCCTTTGTTATACTTGTACGCACTTAGCAATGCCGGGGCGGGTTCTGCACTTCATTTTATAAAAAATCACTGAATCGGCTTCCCGACACGAGTACAATGCCGACCACACCACGAAGGCGTTAAAGCCCAGATGACGGCGCACAAATAGATCTGCAGTCAGATAGACGTTGTGCTAACAAATTCCAATTTAACAGTCGGCAACCTCGATGTTCCTGTTATAGAAATTGAGTTGTCTATCGATGACTGTGCAGTCCAACAGGCACCAGAGATAGTCCTAATCCCATTAATCAGCACTCAGTAAGACCCCTGGTAAGACATGCCCCCTCTCTTCCTCTGCAATCAGGACCGGATTTCCCACAAGGCCACCGAGGCCAGGCCCTCGGGGAGGCAGTGGTGCAAGGGCAGCGCCGCTCCTGTGGTGACTTCTCAGCTTTCACGGCCGCCCCCCCCCACACTAACATAGCCCACGGCAGGCACCAGCACTCAGTGTTGCCAACCGCCCGTAGATTTATGGGCAGCCCGTAAATTTAAGCCCTTTTTTGGGCTGCCCGTTAAAGTCCGTTACGGGCACCGGTGTCCATAAAGAAGATGGCCGTAAGCCAACCACGCAACTGCACATGCCCCATTCCGAAGCCGGCCGGGTTCAGGAAAGCTCGTAGGCGCTCGGCTGGGTGGCGCATGCGCAGTAACGTGATTGCGCCACCCGGCGCCATTTTTTAAAAGATCGAGATTCTAGACCACGGCGGCTGTGCAGTGCACTCGTCATTGGCGAAGCCGCGGAGGAGCCGAGCAGCCGGTGACGGTGAGGAGGACACTGAGGAGGAGGAGGACAGTGAAGCTAGGGGGATATCCATAGTAAAAAAGGGGACAGAGAGAGAGGAGGATGTTACTGGGGGCCCCAGGAGGCAGAAGCCATGCCATGCAGGGGACAGAGACTGATGTGCTCTGTCCACCATCCATCATATTACTTCTCCAGTCCACATCATTCATCAGTGTGCTGTGTCCTCCTCCTGTGCCCCTTTCACCTCTCCACAGGTCAGGGCAGCACTGAGCTGCCCTGTGCTGCCCTGACCTGTGGAGAGGTGAAAGGGGCACAGGAGGAGGACACAGCACACTGATGATGTGGATAAGTAATATTATGGTGGATAGAAAAGCTACTATGAGGGGGTGAGGAGGACACTATCATGCCCGCAGCCTCTGTCCACCTCTTGTGGTATTCCCGCAGCCTCTGTCCACCTCCTGTGGTATGCCCGCAGCCTCTGAACACCTCCTGTGGTATGCCCGCAGCCTCTGTCCACCTCCTGTGGTATGCCCGCAGCCTCTGTCCACCTCTTGTGGTATGCCCGCAGCCTCTGTCCACCTCCTGTGGTATTTCCGCAGCCTCTGTCCACCTCCTGTGGTATGCCCGCAGCCTCTGTCCACCTCCTGTGGTATGCCCGCAGCCTCTGTCCACCTCCTGTGGTATGCCCGCAGCCTCTGTCCACCTCCTGTGGTATGCCCGCAGCCTCTGTCCACCTCCTGTGGTATGCCCGCAGCCTCTGTCCACCTCCTGTGGTATGCCCGCAGCCTCTGTCCACCTCCTGTGGTATGCCCGCAGCCTCTGTCCACCTCCTGTGGTATGCCCGCAGCCTCTGTCCACCTCTTGTGGTATGCCCGCAGCCTCTGTCCACCTCCTGTGGTATTCCCGCAGCCTCTGTCCACCTCCTGTGGTATGCCCGCAGCCTCTGTCCACCTCCTGTGGTATGCCCGCAGCCTCTGTCCACCTCCTGTGGTATGCCCGCAGCCTCTGTCCACCTCCTGTGGTATGCCCGCAGCCTCTGTCCACCTCCTGTGGTATGCCTGCAGCCTCTGTCCATCTCCTGCGGAATGCCCGCAGCCTCGGTTCATCTCCTGTGGTATGCCCGCAGCCTCTGTCCACCTCCTGTGGTATGCCTGCAGCCTCGGTCCACCTCCTGTGGTATGCCCGCAGCCTCTGTCCACCTCCTGTGGTATGCCTGCAGCCTCTGTCCATCTCCTGTGGAATGCCCGCAGCCTCGGTCCACCTCCTGTGGAATGCCGCAGCCTCTGTCCACCTCCTGTGGTATGCCCGCAGCCTCTGTCCACCTCCTGTGGTATGCCCGCAGCCTCTGTCCACCTCCTGTGGTATGCCCACAGCCTCTGTCCACCTCCTGTGGTATTCCCGCAGCCTCTGTCCACCTCCTGTGGTATGCCTGCAGCCTCGGTCCACCTCCTGTGGTATGCCCGCAGCCTCCGTCCACCTCCTGTGGTATGCCCGCAGCCTCTGTCCACCTCCTGTGGTATGCCCGCAGCCTCTGTCCACCTCCTGTGGTATGCCCGCAGCCTCTGTCCACCTCCTGTGGTATGCCCGCAGCCTCTGTCCACCTCCTGTGGTATGCCCGCAGCCTCTGTCCATCTCCTGTAGTATGTCCACAGCCTCTGTCCATCTCTTGTCTTTTATCATGTCTGCGGTCTCTGAGGGGATCCTAAAAAGGAGTCAAGAGTGGGAGCGCCACCGGGATGGGGGTTACGGGAAGAGGCAGACATGTGTGGACTGTGGAGAGGAGACTATAGAATAAAACCGGAGCCGCCAAGCTGGAGCCGTCTGACTGAGACCGTGCCTATCTGCGTCTGCCTATCTGCAATGCAAGTTTGTGTGTGAACACACGTGTGTTGAGGAGTCTCCTCCACCACTTTATATGGCAGTACAATCCCTTGCAAATATTGTAGGGCGGGGTTTCTGGAATGCACGCGGACTGGGTGAGAGAGGAGCGCTGGGGCTGTTTTTGAGAGTACAGCTTGGTACTTTTTACATGTGAGTGGATAACTTGTGTTAAGTACATTTGAGGCGAGGTTCACATCTATGCAGGTTGCAGTTAATGCATTTTCTGGCGCATTTTATGTTTTTCCACCGCATTTTGCAGTGTTTTTTGAGTTTTTGACGCATTTTTTTGTGGGTAATAGGAACAGTTCTGTTCATGTTGTACGACTTTGATGCAAGTCTACACTCTCTGGCACTTAAGTAGCATCAAAATCGCATCAAAGTAGTGTAGGAACCTTTATCTCTCCAAAGTCACATGTTGGAGTTAGGGTTAGAGTTATAGTTTGGGTTAAAAGTGGTGGTTTATGGTTAGTGGTAATCGTTAAGGTTAGGGTTTGCGATAATTGTTAGGGTTAGTGTTCTAACAAAAACAATTAACACCAACCCTAACAATTACTGCTAACCCTAATCCAAAGTCTAACTCTAACCCTAACCCTAACTGTAACTCTAACCCTAGCTCTAAACCTTACCTTTACTCTAACCCTAACTCTAATGCCGCGTACACACAGTCGGAATTCTCGTCAGGAAAAAGCTCTGATGGTTTTCCCGTCGGAATTCCGACGGAATTTCGCTCAAACTGTCTTGCCTACACACGGTCACACCAAATTCCGACGGTCAATAACACTGCACCTTAAAAAATGTTCGACTGCACTATAAGAGGGAAGTTTAATGCTTCTGAGCATGCGTTGAATTGTTTCCGAGCATGCGTCGGAATTGCATACACACGATCGGAAAATCCGATACAAAGGTTTTCCGTCGGAAAAATTAAGAACAGGTTCTCAATCCAAAGTCCGTCGGAAATTCCGACAGAAAAAGACCGATGTGTATGCGGCATAACCCTTACCTTTACTCTAACCCTAACCCTAACCCAACCCTAACCCAACCCTAACCCAACTCTAATCCTAACCCTAACTTTAACCATAACCCTAACTCTAACCCTAAACCTAACCCTTACTCTAACCCTTACCTTTACTCTAACCCTAACTCTAATCCTAACCCTAACTTTAACCCCAACCCTTACCCTAATTCTAACCCTAAATCTAACCCTAACTCTAACCCTTACCCTAACCCTTACCCTAACCCTTACCCTAACTCTAACCCTAACTCTAACCCTAACTCTAAAGCCCCATACACACGGTCGGATTTTCGCATGGATTCTGTCCGATCGGACAATGTTGTTGAAAAATCAGACCGTGTGTATGCACCATCGGACAGTGTACGTCGGATTGTCCGACGGACAAAGTCCTATCTCCTGCTGGATAGATTTTTTGACAACACGGTCCGATCACACCAAATCCGATCGTGTGTAGCGTTGTCTGACCGGACAAAGTGCTACGCATGCTCAGATCACATTACAAGACCAAAGCTATTGGCTACTAGCCTCTACGTAGTCCCGTCGTAGGCAACAAACGTCACCACGTTCAGAATGATCGGATTTTCCGACAACTTTGTCCGACCGTGTGTACGCAAAACCAACATCAGACAAAGTATGACGGACAGGATCCGACCGACCTGGTCCTCGGATAATCCGAGCGTGTGTATGGGGCTTAACTCTAACACCAACCCTTATGCGGCGGACAAACCGCCGGACTTTCCGAGCGTGTGGACTTGCCTACACGCGCACGGACCTTTCCGGCGGACAATCCGCCTGAGTTTTGGCCAAAGTCTGCGGGACTTTTGAAATGAAGGGACTTGCCGACACACGGAGGAAAGTGCGTTCATTTAGAACGAAACTCCAGGTAGACGGGACTAGCGAAGGCAATCAATGCCGCCGCACTAGCCACGTCACCTGGTATGGATTTAAAGGGGAATCCCTACGCCGAAAAAATGGCGTGGGCCCCCCCCCCCAAATCCATCTCAGACCCTTATCCGAGCACGCAGCCCGGCCGGTCAGGAAAGGGGGTGGGGACGAGCGAGCCCCCCCTCCCCCTCCTGAGCCATACCAGGCCGTGTGCCCTCAGCATGGGGGGTGCCCTAGGGAAAGGTGGGCCCTGCGGCCCCCCCACCCCAAAACACCTTGTCTTCCCGACAACCCTGGCCGTTGGTTGTCGGGGTCTACAGGCGGGGGGCTTAATGGAATCCGGGAGCCCCCTTTAATAAGGGGGCCCCCAGATCCCGGCCCCCCACCCTATATGAATGAGTATGGGGTACGATGTACCCCTACCCATTCACCTAAGGGAAAATGTGTAAATAAGAAAAAAATGACAATTTTTTTAAATATTTTATTGCACAGCTCCGGGGGTCTTCTCGCCGGACTCCTCCGCTATCTTCTGCTCTTTCACTAGCGGAGGAGCCCGGCTTTCTTCTTAATCGCCGCCGTCGCCTGGGGGTCTTGTTCCGACTTCGGGGGTCTTCGGGGGTGTCTTCTGTTCTTCTTGCCGGTGGCCGGGGCTTCCGTTGCCGTCGTCGCTGTCTCCGCCGCCGCCTTCTGCTTCTGCTTGTTGCTCTTCTTTCTTCATCCGATGTTGACACTCTCTCTGGCCGTAATGGCAGAGACACGCTGTGATGTAACTTATATAGGGACAAGGGGCGGGTCACATGCTCATGTCACATGGTGACCCCACCCCCATATGATGTCACAGTCCCGGAGGATGATGGGAGGAAAAAGTCTGCCAGAGCCCACACACCGGCGGATTGTCCGGCGGACTCTAGTCCGGCGGACAATCCCGCTGGAAAGTCCGCTCGTGTGTACGCGGCCTTACCCTAACTCTAACCCTAACTCTAACCCTAACTCTAACCCTTACCTTTACTCTAACCCTAATGCCGCGTACACACGGTCGGAATTCTGGTCGGAAAAAGCTCTGGTGGTTTTCCCGTCGGAATTCCGATGGAATTTCGCTCAAACTGTCTTGCCTACAAACGGTCACACCAAATTCCGACGGTCAGTAACACAGCGGCATACAACACGTTCGACAGCACTATAAAAGGGAAGTTTAATGCCTCTGAGCATGCGTCGAATAGTTTCCGAGCATGCGTCGGAATTTTGCGTGTCGGAATTGCATACACATGATCGGAAAATCCGATAGAAAGGTTTTCCGTCTGAAAAATTAAGAACAGGTTCTCAATCCAAAGTCCGTCGGAAATTCCGACAGAAAAAGACCGATGGGCGTACACACGGTCGGAAAATCTGATGAAAAGCTCCCATCGGACTGTTTCCATCGGAAATTCTGACCGTGTGTATGCGGCATAACCCTTACCTTTACTCTAACCCTAACCCTAACCCTAAACCTAACCCTTACTCTAACCCCAACTCTCATCCTAACCCTAACTTTAACCCCAACCCTTACCCTAATTCTAACCCTAACTCTAATCCTAACTCTAACTAATTCCAGCGCATGCTCTGAAACAATTCGACGCATGCTCGGAAGCATTAAACTTCCCTTTTATAGTGCTGTTGAATGTGTTTTATGCCGCTGTGTTATTGACCATTGGAATTAAGTGTGATCGTGTGTAGGCAACACAGCTTGAGCGAAATTCCATCGGAATTCCGTCAGAAAAACCGTCAGAGTTTTTTCCGACGAGAATTCCGATCGTGTGTATGCGGCATAACTCTAACTCTAACCCTTACCCTTATGCCGCATACACACACTATTGGACATTCCGACAACAAAACCGTGGATTTATTTCCAACGGATGTTGGCTCAAATTTCGTCTTGCATACACACGGTCGCACAAATTTTGTTGGAAATTCCGATCGCCAAGAACGCAGTGAAGTACAACGCGTACGACGAGCCGAGAAAAATGAAGTTCAATAGCCAGTGTGGGTCTTCTGCTTGATTCCGAGCATGCACGGAATCAAGTCTAACCCTAACTTTAACCCTAACCTCATCTCTAACCCTAAACCCTAACTCTAACTCTAGTCCTAACTATAACCCTAACTATAACCCTAACTCTAGACCTAACCTTAACCCTTACTCTAACAATTAACCCTAACCCTAGCCATAAACTCTAACCCTAACCTTTAACCCTAGCCCTAAACCCTAACATGCGACTTTGTGTTTCCACCCAGAAAAAAAAAACATTGGTTTGTTGCTAACATCCCAGGTATTGCAAGGAATAAAGAAACTCCCTCTTATGATGGGACATTAAGGGCAACAAAAATACTTAATAGTGCGTTCCATAAAAAGCAAAATTGCATAAAAAATGAATAAGAAGAGCTGGATATTCAATAGATGAACCAATATTTGGTGCAATTGTATGTCCTTTTCATCCCGAAGCGTTTCAGACACACTGGATGTCCTTCATCAGGGGTACATTTAAGGGTAGTGCCGTTCTTTTGAATACCTTTGAGAAAGCGAAACATCACAACCGTGGCATGCAAACATATCCATTCCTTGCCATTACAGCGTAAAGAGGAGGGGTGCTAAAAACGCTGCTCAACCCCTCGTTTTTACCACCCCCCAACTGCTAGTCTAAACAAGGCCTCAATGTAATAGGAAATTACACGTGCTATAAAAATTTGCAAACAAAAGATGTCTGGCAACAAACGATTTAGTTTATGTGACTGTGTGATTAAACTCTATACCTTTATTTGAGCTCTTAGTGATTAATCCCCTCCACCGACCTGACCGCAATAAAACAATTAATCATGATTTTTCCCATTTCAAGCACATTGCTAGGTGCGTGCACAGTGCTCTAATCAGCTGAGATTAATTCTGTGTGTGCTACTTGTCTTATGGGAGCCCACCGCCAAAGAATTAGCAATCGATGAGACAGCTCTTCCATTTGTAGCCTTGACATTAATATAACCCCCCCCCCCACCCCACCCCACCCGTGACATTATTCTCAGGAGACAAATCTTTCAATCACCATACAATCCCTGCAGCAGCACAAATGAGAGATTGTTGTGAAACAATTAGAGGTTCAGCTCTTTACAAGGATACCCCTCAAGGGCACAATCCTGTGCCCACTTCTCCGGAATATGCCAAGCATTGCAGTGAGTGTCCTAGGTCTACCAGTGAATGTGCCAGGCCTTCCAATGAGTGTGCCAACTGCCAGGTCTTCCGTTGAATATGTCAGGTCTTCCACTGAGTATGCCAGATCTTCTACCGGGCGTGCAACGTCTTTCAATGAGTGTGCAAGGTCTTCTACTGAATGTGCCATGTCTTCCATTGAGTATGCCAGGTCTTCGAGTGAATACAACAGGTCCTCCAATAAGCGTGTCAGGTCTTCTATTGAATGTGCCAGGTCTTCTATTGAATGTGCCAGATCTTTTACTGAGTGTGCAAAGTCCTCCAATGAGTGTGCCAGGTCTTCCATTGCGTGTGCCTGGTCTTCTACCTAGAATGTCAGGTCTTCCATTGCGTGTGCCTGTACTTCTACCTAGTGTGCCAAGTCTTCCATTGCGTGTGTCTGGTCTTCTACCTAGTGTGCAAGGTCTTCCATTGATGTGCCTGGTCTTCAACCTAGAATGCCAGGTCTTCCAATGAGTATGCCTGGTCTTCAACCTAGAATGCCAGGTCTTCCAATGAGTATGCCTGGTCTTCTATCTAGTGTGCCAGGTCTTCCATTGAGTGTGCCTGGTCTTCTACCTAGTGCCAGGTCTTTCATTGAGTGTGCCTGGTCTTCCATTAGGTGTGCCAGGTCTTCCAATGAGTGTGTGAGGTCTTCCAGTAAATGTGTCAGGTCTTCAATTGAGTGTGGCAGGTCTTTTACTACGTGTGCCAATTCCTCGAATGAATGTGCCTAGCCTTCTACTTAGTGTGCCAGGTCTTTCACTAAATGTGGCAATTCTTGTGTCTAGTCTTTTACTTAGTGTGCCAAGTCTTCCAATGAGTATTCCAGGTTTTCTACTGAGTTTACCAGGTCTTCCATGGAATGTGCCAGGTCTTCTACTAAGTATGCCAGGTTTTTTACTGAGTGCCCCCGGTCTTTTACTAAGTGTGCCAGGTATTTTGCAAAGAGTGTCAAGTCTTCCAATAAGTATGCCAGGTTTTCTGCTGAGTGTCAAAACCCCCCCAAAAAATCCCAGCTCAGCTTAGCAACCATCCTTCATCCAACTGAATTGTCCCCTCGAACAGTTTGCATTAAAAACAGGGGTTTCATTTGCACTCATTTGCAAACACATGCGTAATCTGCAGAGCCACTTCACGGCACCCCAGTATTATCTGCAATACTAACTCTATATATTTCTGAGAGCCTTCATAGTAGAAGCACATGCATAATGTTTCTACTGAGTGTGCTAGGTCTTCCACAAAGTGTGCCAGGTCTTTTGCTAAGTGTCTCAAGAGCTGCAATGAGTGTGCCAGGTCTTCTATTGAATGTGCCAGGTCTTCCAAAGATTGTCCTCTGATGAAGTCACGTGACGTGACGCAACGCGCAAGGACTATTGCGTGTGACCGGAAGTGACGCTGAAGCCATCCACAAACATAACTTTCGATATTTACCCGCAAATTTTTTGTTGCATGTGTGGAGATGCGACCCCATGTCACAGGTGCATATGTGCAGTGTATGCTTGATTTTGGCAGGAATACTAATTGCACACTAAAAACATCCCAGGAAAAGAAGTCAGTGCTCAGACTTGGAGACAGCTCCGCCCAGCAGACAGGAAGTCTGGCCAGGAGGTCGGGAGGGTTCCAGGAGAAAGAGACAGGAGGTCTCAGAGCCTAAGACTGCAGGTGGCAGTCTGTGTGTACGTCTGAAGCAGGCAGGTGTAGCGTGTGACTAAAGCAGCACGAAGCTGACAGTGAGTAAGACAGGAGGCTATCGTTTGTTTAAACAGTGATGGTGGAACCCCCTGCGAGGGAAGATTACTGTTTGAACTTTTTTGTTTCCTTTAAATAAAAGTGGGCAGCCATGCCCTCAAAACACAAGTCTGGAGTGGCACGTTTCTGGAAAATTGCATGCACCACTTGTACCTAATCACCCCGGATCGTCACACATGTAAGAGCCCATTTGGCTTTTAATTTAATAAATCTACGCTATGAGAGGCTTCTCCTTTTCTCCTTAATACATGTGCAATCTGTGTCTGTACGGGCTACTGTTGACATTGCCACTTATCCCGCGGATCATCACTTGAGCCACCGATCGGACTGAGGGCTGGCTGGACGATCGTCTTTGGGCCATCTGGACCCCTTGGAGTTCTCTATGCCTATTTCAGCTACCGATAAGGTAAGCACTCTGTGAGCTCATTGTCTAAGGAGGATCCTTTAAGAAGCACTTTATTCGTTCTGCAAGAATTTTTTGTTTATCCAGGATTCATTCTGGCTTTATGTGTTTGGACTTTAATTTTTGAGCATTTAGCACTTTACACTTTATTTTATTGTTTCCTTTTGGATGATTATTATTAGTGTATTATGTTTATATTATCTTTTTAGTATATCACGTGTTTTACTTGCTATTATCACTTTTAGAGGTTGCGCTCATCAATATTTTGCTCTTCCAAAGATTGTGCCTGGTTTTCCAATGTGTGTGCCTGGTCTTCTACTGAGTGTATTTGTTCTTCCATTGTGTGCCAATTTTTTTTTCCATGAGTGTTCCAGGTTTTCTATTGAGTGTGGCAGGTTTTCTATTGAGTGTGGCAGATCTTTTCCTGAGTGTACATGGTCTTCTACTGATTCTGAGAGATCTGAGTGGAGTAGGTGTTTCCTTAATGTGTCAGTTCCTCCTTCGAGTAACCTGACTCTCCTTTGTATTAACTGTTATGCCCCATACACACGAGCTGAATTTCCTGTCGGAAAAATCTTGGATGGTTTTTCCGACGGAATTCCGCACAAGCTTGGCTTGCATACACACGGTCACACAAAAGTTTGCTGAGCTTTCGACCGCCAAGAACACGGTGATGTACAACACTACGACGACCCAAGAAAATAAGGTCAATGCGTCCGAGCATGCGTCAAATTGTTTCCGAGCATGCGTAGGAATTTTGCACGTCGGAATTGGTACCGACGATTGGAATTCCGATCGAAAAATAGACAGGAATTCTGCCAGCAAAAGTCCGATGGAGCCTACACACGGTCGGAATCTCCGACCAAAAGCTCACATCCGACTTTTGCTGGTGGAATTTCTGATCGTGTGTACGGGGCATTACCATCAGCCTTAATGAAATTTGTGTATTTATCGTTGTTCCTCCACACCATATTTGTCAAACCATGTCTTTATGGAGCTGGCTTTGTACACAGGGGCACTATCATGGTGGAAGAGATAATGGTCTTCACCAAACTGTTATCACAAGGTTGGCAAAGCACAACTGTCTACAATGTTCTTGTATTAATGTAGTATTTTTGTAGCAATTTGTGAGGTCACAACTTGATGTTGGGTGAGAAGACCTGGCTCCCCATTGGTGTTCCAATTCCAATTTTCTTTCTTTCTTTCTTTCTTCCTCCATCCTTCTTTCTTTCTTTCTTTCTTTCTTTCTTTCTTTCTTTCTCCTCCATCTCTTTTTTTTTTTCTTTCTTTCTATCTTTTCTTTCTCCCTCCATCCTTCTTTCTTTCTTTCTTTCCCTCCCTCCCTCTCTTTTTTTTCTTTCTTTCTTTTCTTATCTTTTCTTTCTTTCTTTCTTTCTCTTTCTTTCTCCCTCCATCCTTTCTTTCTTTCTACATCCTTCTTTCTTTCTTTCTTTCCTTTCTCCCTCCCTCCACCCCCTCCCTTTCCCTCCCCCACCCCTATCTTTTCTTTCTTTCTCCCTCCATCCTTCTTTCTTTCTTTATTTCCTTCTCCCTCCCTCTCTTTTTTTTCTTTCTTTCTTCTTCCCTCCACCCCTATCTTTTCTTTCTTTCTCCCTCCATCCTTTTTCTTTCTTTCTTTTTTCTTCTTCCATTCTTTCTTTCTTTTTTTTTTCTTTCTTTCTTTATTTCTTTCTTTCTTTCTTTCTTTCTTTCCCTCCCTCCATCCCCTCTCTCTTTCTTTCTTCCTCCCTCCATCCTTCTTTTCTTTCTTTCTCCCTTCCTTCTTTCTTTCTTTCTTTCTTTCCTCTCCCTCCCTCCTTTTTTTTCCCTTTCTCTTTTATCTTTTCTTTCTTTCTCCCTCCTTCCTTATTTCTTTCTTTATTTCCTTCTCCCTCCCTCCATCCCTCTCTTTTTTTTCTTTCTTTCTTCCTCCCTCCACCCCTATCAACTGTCTACAATGTTCTTGTATTAATGTCGTATTTTTGTAGCAATTTGTGAGGTCACATCTTGATGTTGGGTGAGAAGACCTGGCTCCCCATTGGTGTTCCAATTCCAATTTTCTTTCTTTCTTTCTCTCCCTCCATCCCTCTTTCTTTCTTTCTTTCTTTCTTTCTTTCTTTCTTTCTTTCTTTCTTTCTTTCTTCCTTTCTTTCTTTCTTTCTTCCTCCATCCTTCTTTCTTTCTCCCTCCATCCTTCTTTCTTTCTTTCTTTCTCCCTCCCTCCATCCCTCTCTTTTTTTTTCTTCCTCCCTCCACCCCTATCTTTTCTTTCTTTCTCCCTCCATCCTTCTTTCTTTCTTTATTTCCTTCTCCCTCCCTCCATCCCTCTCTTTTTTTTTCTTTCTTTCTTCTTCCCTCCACCCCTATCTTTTCTTTCTCCCTCCATCCCTCCTTTTTTCTTTCACCTTCCATCCCTCTCTCTACTTTTTTTCTCCCTCAATCATGCTTTACTATATTTCTCACTTTTTTCTTTCTCCATCTCTGTCTCTCTACCTCCCTCCTTCTCTCTTCATCCTCCATCTGTATACAGACCAGGATCCCCCAGTTTCACTCCAGTTCTCCTTTACCCAGTCCTCATCTCCTACCCACCCCCCCCCCGCCTTCTCCCCTACCCTATGGTTCCCATTCCCCATCCCCACCACCATTTTTTCCTCTCCTATTCATCCCATGTGATTGGCACAGTACACATCCCACCCACACAAGCAGCAGCAGTAATAAGATGCTCCACCTCGGGGTTCTTCCATAACCCCTGCAAAGGGCGTGAGTGGGGTCTCATGTCTAAAATTTGCCTAAGGCCTCACAAAGCCTAGAGCCGCCTCTGGCAGGAAGGGGGGGGGGTAAAAATGTCTGACATTGAAGTGGTTAACCTCCTTGCGACCGCCAGCTGTCAAATGACGGTCAGACGGCGCAGCTCTCAGCGTGGGAGGGCGTCATATGACGTCCTCCCTTCTGTGCACTCCAGGGAGCGCGCGCTCTCGCCGTGTCACTGTACACCCGATGCGCGTGCCCAGCGGCCGCGATGTCTGCTGGGCACCCGCGATTGCCCGGTAACACAGCGGGACCGTGAATCTGTGTGTGTAATGATGGGGTGTAAACACACAGCTCCACGGTCCTGTCAGAGGAGAGGAGCCGATGGTGTGTTCTCTGTACAGAGAAACACCGATCGGTCTCCTCCCCTTGTGAGTCCCCTCCCCCCACAGTAAGAATCACTCCCAGGGAACATAATTAACCCCTCCCCGCCCGCTAGTGGTTAACCCCTTCACTGCCAGTGTCATTTATACAGGAATCAATGCATTTAAATAGCATTGATTGCTGTATAAATGACAATGGTGCCAAAAATGTGTCAAAAATGTCCGATGTGTCCGCCATAATGTCGCAGTCACAATAAAAATCGCTAATCGCCGCCATTACTAATAAAAAAAAAAATATTAATAAAAATGCTATAAAACTATCCCCTATTTTGTAAATGCTATAACTTTTGCGCAAACTAATTAATAATCGCTAATTGCAATTTTTTTTTTACCAAAAATATGTAGAAGAATACGTATCGGCCTAAACTGAGGAAAAAAAAAATGTTTTTTTTATATTTTTTGGGGATATTTAGTATAGCAAAAAGTAAAAAATATTGTTTTTTTTTTAATTTGTCGCTCTTCTTTTGTTTATTGCGCAAAAAATAAAAAACGCAGGGGCGATCAAATACCACCAAAAGAAAGCTCTATTTGTGGGGAAGAAATTATAACAATTTCATTTGGGTACAGTGTCGTATGACCGCGCAATTGTCATTCAAAGTGCGTCAGCGCTGAAAGCTGAAAAATGGCTTGGTCAGGAAGGGGGTGAAAATGCCCTGTACTGAGGTGGTTAAACAAGAAACACAGACGCAGGTAAATAAGGACTCATCCGGTTGTTTTGGATTCGTATTTGTTGAGATTTCTTTTGAACTTGTCAAAAAACTAGTTTCAAAGTATTCTATAAATAATACACAAAAACAGAAAACTTTTTTGCTTAGTCCCCTGGAGAAATTTTGCGGGCGCATTCACTGACATCAAACCGCCGGTAATGCCTTTGGTCACGTAGTCAGAAATGATAGAGGTAGGAAAACTTTTATCCGGCCTGTTTGATCGATGACACGGGGCGCCTATGTAAACTCCAAAGCAACGAGGAGACAAAAGAACGAGGCTGCTTTGAATGAATCATATTGTAACATTGTAGCCGTTGTTCTACGTTAGGGGGAGGTGCGAGGTCGTTCCACGCCGTGTGATCACCGAAAGAAATGCTAACAAGGTGCCTAATCCAGACAACCGGTGAAAAAATATCAGTCCCCTTTCTGTACCATTTTACTGCTGAAAAAAAAAACCACAAGAGGAAGCAACGAGTGGAGGAAGTGAAATACTCCGTGAAGGATGATGAATAATTTATATGTCTGCCATGCAAAGACTAACCTTGGAAAATTAGGGTTTTGCTTACCTAATTTTTTCAAACAAACCATCAGAAATGGTAAATGAGAAGAAAGGAAAGGTCTACGAAGGTTTGGTGGGTTCACATAGGAGTTATTCTTGTTATATTTACCCAAAGGGTTTGACGTGACTTCCTCACCGTTATTTTTCTGCTTTGATATAAAGTGAGGGGAAAAAAGTATTTGATCGGCTGCTGATTTTGTACGTTTGCCCCACTGACAAAGAAACGATCAGTCTATAATTTTATTGGTCGGTTTATTATAACTGTGAGAGATGGAATAACAACAAAAATATCCAAAAAGGTTTCTGATCAGGCAACTGGAATCTAAAATTCCTCTAGCACAGTGGCGTAACTAGAACCTTTAGGGCCCCAGTGCAAGAAACCATAGAGGGCCCCCCTGACCTCCAGCCAGGGCCCTTTCCACTGATCACGGGGGCAGCAGGACCTGGATAGGAGGGGGAACAAATCCCCTCCATTTTCCTCCTGCAGCCACTTAAGGCCTATCACAGAGCGAGGACAAGAAGCAGACTTTTAGTGGCTGCAGGAGAAAAAATTAGGGGATTTGTTCCCCCCCCCCATTCAGGTGTTCAGAGGCAACATGTGCGCTATTGCAATTGTGACCCCTGTAGTTACACCCCTGTGATAAGTGGCAGAGGTGGTGGTGGGGGGATGGGATTAGTGGCAGCAGTGGTGGTTGGGGAGAGATAGAATCAGTGGCATTGTGTGGGGGATGGGGTGGGGGGCAGTGGTGAGGGAGAGATGGGATGAGTGGCAGCGGTGGGGGATGGGATCAGTGGCAGCAGTGGTGGTTGGGTGGGGATGGGATCAGTGGTGGTGGTGGGGGGGGTGGGATGAGTGGCAAGGGTTGTGGCAGTAGTGGTGGTGGTGTGGGGGGGTATAAGTGGTGGTGGTGTGGAGGGAGGGGGGTATCAGTGGCAGTAGTGGTGGTGGTGTGGGGGTATCAGTGGTGGTAGTGGCGGTGTTGGGGATATCAGTGGCGGTGTGGGGGGAGGCGGGTATCAGTAGTGGTGGTGGTGTGGGGGGTATCAGTAGTGGTGGTGTGGGGGAGGGGGGTATCAGTGGCAGTAGTGGTGGTGAGGGGGGTATCGGTGGTGGTTGTGTGGGGGGAGGGTGTATCAGTGGCAGTAGTGGTGTGGGGGGGTATCAGTGGCAGTAGTGGTTGTGGTGGTGGGGGGTATCAGTGCTGGTGCTGGTGGTGTGGGGGGGAGGGGGGTATCAGTGGCAGTAGTGGTGGTGGTGTGGGGGGGGGTATCGGTGGTGGTGGTGGTGTGGGGGGTATCAGTGGCAGTAGTGGTGGTGGTGTGGGGGGTATCGTGTGGTGGTGGTGTCGGGGAGGGGGGTATCAGTGGCAGTAGTGGTGGTGGTGTGGGGGGTATCGGTGGTGGTGGTGTGGGGGGAGGGGGGTATCAGTGGCAGTAGTAGTGGTGGTGGTGTGGGGGGTATCAGTGGCAGTAGTGGTGGTGGTGTGGGGAGTATCAGTGGGGGGAGGGGATATCAGTAGCAGTAGTGGTGGTGTGGGGGGTATCGGTGGTGGTGTGGGGGGAGGGGGTATCAGTGGCAGTAGTGGTGGTGGTGTGGGGGTGTATCAGTGGTGGTGGTGGTGGGGTGGGGTATCAGTGGCAGTAGTAGTGGTGGTGGTGGTGTGTGGGGGGGTATCAGTGGCAGCAGCGGTGGTGGTGTGGGGGGTATCAGTAGCAGTAGTGGTGGTGTGGGGGGTATCGGTGGTGGTGTGGGGGGAGGGGGTATCAGTGGCAGTAGTGGTGGTGGTGTGGGGGGGTATCAGTGGTGGTGTGGGGGGGAGGGGGTATCAGTGGCAGCAGTGGTGGTGGTGTGGGGGGTATCAGTGGCAGTAGTGGTGGTGTGGGGGGGGGGGGGTTCAGTGGTGGTGTGGGGTGAGGGGGGTATCTGTGGCAGCAGTGGTGGTGGTGTGGGGGGAGGGGATATCTATGGCAGTAGTGGTGGTGGGGAGGGTGGTATCAGTGGTGGTGGTGTGGGGGGAGGGGGTGCCACTCACTTTCAGATCACTTGGTTCCCTCTCCTTGCTTGGGCGAGCAGAGATGATGGGCGGGGCCTGTGAGTGAAGGCGGAGCCGGAAAAGATGGGCGGAGCGGGCAGGGACTGTGCCTGTGAGTGCAGGCGGTGACTTAGAAGATGGGCGGGGACTTGAGTGAAGGCGGAGCGGGCTGGGAAGGAGAAGATGGGCGGGGACTTTGCGGGCGGAGAGGATGGGTGGAGCGGGCGGGGACTGTGCCCGTGAGTGCGGGAGCACAGGATGGGCGGAGAGGATGGGCGGGGACTGTGCTGTGTGCCTGTGAAAGCGGGCGGGAGGATGGGCGGAGCAGCTGGAGATGATTAGGGGGCGGAGCATACCGGGACTCCACGCGAATGACTATCTCCCGGGCGGCGGCAGTGGGCCCCCATACAGTGGCGGAACTGAAGGGCCCAGTCGCAGATGCGGCTGATGCAACTCTGATAATTCCGCCACTGCACTAGCAACAATGTTCTGTTAATCATTGATAATATGTTGAGATGTTATATAGACTTTTTTTATGTCCTGTATTGGATTCACCAATTTTCTCATTGTATGCAACATTTAACTAATAAGAGACTTTGATTGTGAAAAAAAAAAAAAAAAATTGATTTCCATTTTAATGAGTGAAATACGTATTTGATCCCCTATCAATCAGCAAGATTTCTGGCTCCCAGGTGTCTTCTATACAGGTAACAAGCTGAGATTAGGAGCACTCTCTTAAAGGGAGTGCTCCTAATCTCAGCTTGTTACCTGTGTAAAAGACACCTGTCCACAGAAGCAACCGATCAGATTCCAATCTCTCCACCATGGGCAAGACCAAAGAGCTGTCCAAGGATGTCAGGGACGTGATTGTAGACCTACACAGGGCTGGAATGGGCTACAAGACCATCGCCAAGCAGCTTGGTGAGAGGGGTGACAACGGTTGGTGCGATTATTTGCAAATGGAACACAAAATAACGGTCAATCTCCCTCGGTCTGGGGCTCCATACAAGATCTCACCTGGTGGAGGTTCAATGATGATGAGAACGGTGAGGAATCAGCCCAGAACTACACAGGAGAATCTTCTCAATGATCTCAGCTGGGACCATAGTCACCAAGAAAACAATCGGTAACACACTACACCGCGATCGACTGAAATCCTGCAGCCCCCGCAAGGTCCCCCTGCTCAAGAAATCACATGTACAGGTCCATCTGAAGTTTGCTAATGAACATCTGAATGATTCAGAGGAAAACTGGGTGAAAGTGTTGTGGTCAGATGAGACCAAAATCAAGCTCTTTGGCATCAACTCAACTCGCCGTGTTTGGAGGAGGAGAAATGCTGCCTATGACCCCCAAGAAAACCATCCCCCACCGTCATATATGGAGGTGGAGACATTATGCTTTGAGGGTGTTTTTCTGCTAAGAGGGCAGGACAACTTCACTGCATCAAAGGTACGATGGACGGGGCCATGTACCATCAAATCTTGGCTGAGAACCTCCTTCCCTCAGCCAGGGCATTGAAAATTAGACATGTGCAATTCGTTTAGTTTTTTTTTAGTTTTTAGGTTTTTTTTCGTTATTTTCGTTCGTTCGTTTTCGTACGAATGAACGAATCGTTCAAATCGTACGAATCCGAATAACGAATCGTTTGAATCGTACGAATCCGAAAAACAACGAAAATCAGAAAAAAACTAATTAGAAACAACGAATGTACTAATGAAGGAAATCCGAAAAACGAAAACGAACGAAAAAATTCGTACATTCTGAACTTTTTTTTTTTTTTTTGTTGAATTGGTAATTTTCCGTGTCCCTTACAATGGTGCTGTTAAACGTGCCTCGAATGGATTGAACAAAAAAATTCGTACATTCGTAACTTTTTTTTTCGATTCGTAACTTTTTTTTTCGATTCGTAACTTTTTTTTTTCGATTCTTAATTTTCCGTGTCTCTATTGAACAAAAAAATTCGTACATTCGTAACTTTTTTTTTCGATTCGTAACTTTATTTTTTCGATTCGTAACTTTTTTTTTCGATTCGTAAATTATTAAAATGTAATAATAGCATAGACATTACATAAAATGATGAATTATGCTCCGATTACGAATCTACGAATGTTACGAATGTTACGAATAAATACGAATGCGTCCGAAAATTAAACTAACGAAAAGACGAATCAACGAAAAAATAACTCTTACGAATGTACGAATCGTTACGAATCAACGGAAACGAAAAAAACAAAACGAAAATAAACACATTTTTTTGTTGTGCACATGTCTATTGAAAATTGGTTTATAAATGGGTCTTCCAGCATGACAATGACCCAAAACACACGGCCAAGGCAACAAAGGAGTGGCTCAAGAAGAAGCACATTAAGGTCCTAGACACTTTTTATGACAATAACTTGCATATAAACCTTTAAAATGAGCACTTTTGATTTTTCTTGTTAGTGTCCCATAGACTTTAACGGTGTTTGGCAGCTTTCGAATTTGCCGCGTAAACCGCATAATGCTTGTTGTTCGCCGAACTTATGCTCGGGCCGGACCTTTCGCCCCTCCTTAGTAACATTGGACAGCATGTTTTACAGAGGGAGTCCATACATTTAGCTACGGCATACAGTGTACGGCTCATCTTTAAGCCATAATGTTGACTTTCACAAGAACGTGGCCCCGCCTGGTCCCAGGCATTGATAAGCATGCAGAGGGCAGGGCAATTAGGCCCCACCCACATATTTGTTGCGTTTTCTGATCCCCGAAATGTCATTCACCAAATATGGTCAATGGAGTACATACCCTTTGGTTTAAACTTAGGGACCAGTAGCTGTCCTTTGTAGGACTGTTGGGGGGTCAGCTGGGTTTTTTGTTTTTTTTTTGGTGGGTCAACAGACATTATTTATTGTGGTTGATGAGGATCGGTATTGCAGGACATGATTGAGGATGGCAAGATGCCCCCCTCACATGTTGAGGGTATATGACTTGGTAAGGTTAGGAGGGTCTGCTATGAATGTAAAGGGGGAGCTCATCCAAAAATCATGAAAAAAAGCATGGATCCCCCCCTCAAAAATCCATACCAGACTCTTAAGCCCCATACACACGCTCGGATTATCCGAGGACCAGGTCCGTCGGATCATGTCCGTCATACTTTGTCTGATGTTGGTTTTGCGTACACACGGTCGGACAAAGTTGTTGGAAAATCCGATCATTCTGAACGTGGTGACGTTTGGTGCCTACGACGGGACTACGTAGAGGCTAGTAGCCAATAGCTTTGGTCTTGTAATGTGATCTGAGCATGCGTAGCACTTTGTCCGTCGGACTACCATACACACGATCGGATTTGGTGTGATCGGACCGTGTTGTTGGAAAATCTATCCAGCAGGAGATAGGACTTTGTCCGTCGGACAATCCGACGTACACTGTCCGATGGTGCCTACACACGGTCTGATTTTTCAACAACATTGTCCGATCGGACAGAATCCATGCGAAAATCCGACCGTGTGTATGGGGCTTAAGCCTACAGCCTGGTAGCACAGGTAAGGGGTATGAGCGGGACTTCCCCCCACCCCCCTTGAACTATACCAGGCCACTTGTGGATGGGGTTAGACATGTGCGATTAGTTTCGTACAAATCGGAAATTCGTACATTCGTACGAATCCGAATTACGAATTTTTTACGAATACGAATTCTGTACGAAATTTCGTTTACGAATTTCGGATCCAAATTATCCGAATCCAAACTACCAAATGATGAATTTCATCTAATATGAAAGAAATTATAGCGGATATAACGAATGATTCGAATGAATTCGAGATTCAGTATATCGAATCGTTACGAATCGTTACGAATCGTAACGAATATCGACACTCTACGAATAATAACGAATTATCCAAAAACGTATTAACGTTACATAACACATAAGTCTATTGTCTATTGTTCGAATGAGTCAAATGAATTCGAGATTCAGTATATCGAATTGTTGCGAATCGTTACGAATCGTAATGAATATCGACACTCTACGAATAATAACAAATTATACAAAAACTTATTAACGTTACATAACACAAGTCTATTGTCTATTGTTCACCAATCACTCAGAGGAAGTACGAAATACGAAATTTCGTATTGGTAAACGAAATTTCGGATTTCGTACTTCCTCTGAGTAATTGGTGAACAATAGACATTTATAGACTTGTGTTATGTAACGTTAATACGTTTTCGGATAATTCGTTATTATTCGTAGAGTGTCGATATTCGTTACGATTCGTAACGATTCGTAATGATTCGATATACTGAATCTCGATTTCATTCGAATCATTCGTTATATCCGCTATAATTTCTTTCATATTAGTTGAAATTATATTCGTAGAGTGTCGATATTCGTAACGATTCGTAACGATATTAACGATTTGTAACGATTCGTATTTCGCACGAATCAGAATAAAATTTCGTACACGAATTACGAATTAAGAATTTTTTTGAATATGAAATAAAACGGAACAAAACGAAACAAATTTTTTGACGGCTCCCATGTCTAGATGGGGTGTCTTGCAACTCCTTGGCAAAGCACCTTATCCCCATGTTGATCAGAACAAGGGCCTCTTCCCAAAAACCCTGGCTTGGTGGTAGTGGGGGTCTGCAAAAAAAGGGGGGCATATTAGAATGTCGAAGGTCGGGGCGTGGTCTGGCTATGGAGGAGTGAGGACGTGTCCTGCCTGAGCTCCGTCCGGTCCGCAGCTATACAAGCAGCTACAGGGGCGATTATCCCCCGTTTTTAAGCTCAGGGTATGTCACAGCGGCGGCGAACACCCTCCCAGCCGAAAAGGACATACCAAACCCGCCAAGGATCGATGGAATCCTTCCTTTTGGACACCCCACGCCAGCAGCAGGAGAAGGGGAAATCCAAGATGGCGCCGGAACGAACGGCCTCGCCGGAACGCCACGAGGCCCGGCCCGCTCAGCATACACAAGCGGCCCTGCCTGCACAGACACCGCTCACAACTCAGCCTGCACAGCCATCGCTAGGATTCCAACCTACACTGCCACAGCCAACCGCACAGCCTGAACTGCCATCGCCATGTGCATCCTCTGCACAACCGCGACTAGCTGAACAAACTGCACAACCTCCCTTGGGGACACAGCCTGCTATGTCTCCCATCCCCTCTCCTAGGGTGGTAAGTGACACTGCTCCCCCTGCCTCCCCTCGCTCCATATCACCTCAGGGCCAGATTACAGATGCGGCTGACTTAACATGGGACAGGGACATCAGGCAACATCTATGGTCTCTCCCCACAAAGGCCGACTTAGAACAATTCACCAGCAGAGTGGAAAAAGCATTCAAACAGGACATTGAGCAACTGAAAAGTGACACGACCGAGCTGGGCCATAGAATAGAGACATTGGAACAGAATCTTGAGGACTCTATACCTGCCGTAGCCATGTTAAGAGAACGGGCATCCGCACATGACCAACAAATTGAAGCTCTAATCTGCCAATTAGACGATATGGAAAATCGCAGCAGACGTGCGAACATCCGCATACGCGGACTGCCAGAAGCCACTGGGCCCAAAGATATTATTCCCTCACTGCAAGGAGTATTCCGTGACATATTAAATCTACCTGCGTCTGTTCCCATCGAGATAGACAGAGCACACAGGGCACTTAGGCCCCCATCAGATGACCCCGAGAGGCCTAGAGACGTCATTTGTAAACTCCACAAGTACTCGCTGAAGGAACGCATAATGCAAAAGATGCGCAACAGACCAACCTTTGATTTTGATGGGGCCTCCCTGTCATTCTACCAGGACCTCTCCAGAAGAACCCTCATGCAACGCAGAGCCCTGCGACCACTATTGTCTGAGATTCAGGCGGCAGGACTTACATACCGCTGGGGCTTTCCGTTTAGCCTGCAGGCATCTAAGAACGGCAAATGGGCAGTGTTGCGAACCAAAGATGACCTCCCTCGCTTCCTACACACACTGGAGCTGGAACAGGTCGACTTTCCAGACTGGCGCAGTTCCCTGAGTATACCGACCCCACAAGTGCCAGAACCATGGATACCCACCTCCGGCAACAGGAGATCCAGGCGCCGTCAAAGGCATGAAAGAGGATACTCTCCAGGGCCCTCGGGGTCTAGGGACTAACCTTGCAGTGATACCCATTACCTACGGCCATCGAGCTACAACGCCATGGATATGCCTTACCCCCCCTCCTTTGGCGGGACTTGACTGAAGGAACTGACCGAGCACATCCATGATTGAGACGCCAAGTTAAAAGGCACCACGCATGAGAGGATGCTGGACGGGGGAACATATGCGGAATTGGGTGATGGTGGTACATGGCTACCCCCGTCCCGTTTGTTTGCTTTTCGCTGACTCCTACCTAGCAACACTGGCCGACAACTGCTCCTAGGAGTATGCAGCCAACTGGCTCAAGAAAGTTAACTGTTCACTTTATCGTTACCCTGTAACAAGATTTTATGGACTGGACGGGGCGCGGGCCCCACGTCCCCCCTGTGGTTGCCCACGTTTCCCGTATAGGCCCCACCTACTTAGGTGTTAGTCCCTAGAGGGACACCAGGACGGTTCCCGGGGTCTCAGATTTCTGGGTCCCCCGGGGGCACGCCCTGTTAGAGAAAGTGTAATTGTCAGCTAGGCCTATTACTATAGGCCTGGCCTGCGATACCTCTGCTACTGTTTTTACTTGTTTTTGGTCCATTTTTTTATTTTTTTTTCTCTCGCTCTCTAGTCTTTCCTATTATCTTGTACACCTCAGTACCTACCCGCTCCTCCTTTCTTACTTCCCTACTTAACCAACTGACTTTTTCTCACCAGGAAGGAAGGAACCTAAACCCCACCACCACCGGATTCGGTTGCAACGAAAAGGTCGCCTGGACAGTCGCCTCTGCCGCAACATGGCCACGATTAAGGTAGTCTCTTACAATGTCAGAGGCCTATGTTCCCCTAACAAGCGCAATAGGTTGTGGTTAGAACTGAAGAGATTGAGGGCGCAAGTGGTGTTCCTACAGGAGACCCACTTTACAGATGCTTCTATTCCCAAGCTGCCCACCCATATGTTCTCGCAATGGTTCATGTGTAACTCTCCTAGACCTAAAGCCAGGGGCACGGCCATAGCTATACACAAGAACTGTCAATTTTCACACATAGAACACGTGATAGACCCCCAGGGTCGCTATGTGTTTTTGAAGGGCACCATACTGGGGCAGACGTACACGTTCGCCACATTATATGCACCTAACTCCCAACAACTTACCTTTATAGATCAAGCCCTTGCTAAACTAGCAGAATTCCGGGAGGGTAGATTAATCCTGGGAGGGGACTTCAATGTCAGCCCAGACCCCACGCTAGATACCTCAACAAATAGATCGTCCCACTCACTCGCCTTCTTGAGACACTTTCGTAGGTCCCTCCAGAGGTTTACTTTAGTAGACTGCTGGAGAGCACTACACGCCTCTGAAAAGGACTTTAGCTACTACTCCAGTGTGCATAAAATATACACCAGGATCGACTTGCTACTGGTTGACCAAAGCTCCCTAGACCTAATACTAGAAGCAACTATTGACCGGATAACAATCTCAGACCATGCCCCTGTGACAATTACTCTCTCACTAGCTCAGGCCATGACTAAAGCAAGGACATGGAAACTCAATGAAAACCTGTTAGACGACATAGGAGTGGTGGCGGGGGTTAGGGAGACCTTGACACACTATTTCGCTGAAAACAATAATGGGGAGGTTAATGAAGGCACCCTATGGGAGGGCCACAAGGCGGTGGTGAGGGGCACTTTTATAGCCATGGGAGCAAAACTCAACAAGGCTAGGCAGGCGGACTTCCAGAGAGTATTGCGGGAGCTCCAGCTAGCAGAGATCAAACATAAACATTCGTCAGGTCCCGAAGAGCTTAAGCGACTGACAGAACTAAGGCAGCTCTTTTCCAAACTACTGGACCGTAGAATAAATCGCAAACTACGCTACTTAGCCCACACCTATTACGAGCACGGGAACAAGTGCGGCAGGTTGCTGGCTCGAGCTCTCCGCAAAAAAAGACTCATGGCACACGTCCATAAATTACACTCCTCTACGGGAGAACCCGCACAACACACCTCCAAAATAGCAGCCTTGTTCCGTGAATACTACGAGAACCTATATAACCTGAACCCCTCCTCCTCGCCCACTGAGATAGAAGCTAAAAGGTCTCGTATTAAAACTTACCTTGCATCGATTGGTCTCCCCACCCTGACCCCTGAACAGGCGACCGACTTAGAATGCCCGATCACCACTGCTGAACTACTGGCCACCATCAAATCTCTACCGACAGGTAAGAGCCCTGGACCGGATGGTTTCACCAGGGCCTACTACCTAAAGTTCTTTGATAAAATACAATCCCCACTCTGTGCCCTCCTCAACTCCCTAGCAACCGGAGGCTCCCTTCCAAGGGAGACCTCGCTGGCCCACATCACCGTCCTTCCAAAAGAAGGGAAGGACCCCACCCAACCACAAAGTTATCGCCCAATTTCCCTCCTGAACACTGACCTAAAAATTTTCTCTAAAATCATTGCCAACCGCATGAAACACTTGCTGCCTGAACTGATCCATGCGGACCAGACAGGCTTCATAACTGGTAGGGAGGCCAGGGATAACTCTAACAGAGCCCTCCAGCTTATCCACTGGGCACGCACTAGCGATCGAATGCCTCCATACCTAATCTTATCAACAGATGCGGAGAAGGCATTCGATCGCGTAGACTGGGATTTTCTGAACACTGTACTCCAGGGCACTGGGCTAGGACCACGTATGTTACGTTGGATCTCCGCTCTGTATGTATCCCCCACAGCACAGGTCAAGGTGAACGGAGGTCTCTCCTCACCATTCCCCATCCGAAACGGCACGAGACAGGGTTGCCCGCTCTCACCCCTCCTGTTCGCGCTGGTCTTGGAACCCCTATTACAGAAAGTTAGAAATAACCAAAACATCAGAGGGGTGCAGGTGGGCTCCACTGAGCATAAGCTCTCTGCATACGCAGATGACATACTATTTCACGTAGCGGAACCCCAGGTCTCGCTGCCGAATCTGATGGAGGAATTAACTGCATACGGAGAGGTATCCAACTTCCGTATAAATTTCACAAAATCTGAAATACTCCCAGTCACCATCCCACCGTCCATGACAGATACACTAAAACGATCGTTCCCATTCACCTGGGCCTCCCCCTCCATGAAATACCTCGGCGTCCAGCTTACAGACAGGCCAGACTCCCTGTACGCACATAATTACGCACCATTGCTCAAGAGGATCTCACAAGATCTCCTGCAATGGGACAGGACGCACTTTACATGGCTGGGTCGGACGAACATCATAAAGATGACGATATTACCACGCATTCTTTTTATGCTTCAAATGGTACCAGTACACCTGCCAAAACGCTTCTTTACCGAGCTACGTAGCTCATTCATTAAATTTGTATGGGGGGGCAAGAAGCCCCGTCTGGCTATGGCAACGCTCCAAAGAAACAAGATGAGGGGGGGTCTGGGAATACCTAACATCCCCCAGTACTATCAAGCGATCGCTTTACAGCGACTCTTAAACTGGAAATTCCATGCGTCAACTAAACTGTGGGTCCCCCTGGAGAAGACGATGGCAGGCAGAGATTTGGCGGGTGCCCCCTGGGTCCCCGCTGGGGATAGAGGATTTTCAGACTGGGTCTCACCCTTGACTGTTCACTCCCTACAAATATGGGACAGAGTGAACGCCCGCTTAACTCTAGCCCCACAGATATCTCCATTGACCCCGGTGTGTGGATACCCGTGGTTTTCTCCGGGGGAACAGGCAGCAGCACTGGGCACATGGACTAGAGATAGTGACGTCAGGCTAACAAAATTACTGGAGGGAGACTCAGTGATGCCACTGGCCACCCTGAGGGAACGCTACGGCAGCTTCCCCTTTGATTTCTGGAGACACCGTCAACTTGCGACCTTTGTAGCTAAACGCCACAGACAAACACCAATCAGAACCACGCTGACGGAATTTGAAAGCATTTGGTCAGCTGCTGACCCAATGCCTCACATGATTTCGGCACTGTACAGACTGCTGGAAACAGCGACCCCCAACCCCAAGCCCCTTTACATCAAGGAGTGGGAAAAAGACCTACAACTTGAATTTACAGATGAACAACTCAACCACCTTTACCGCTTGACCCACTCGAGCTCCATAGACGCCAAAACACAAGAAAATAACTTTAAGATACTGTCAAGATGGTATAGGGTCCCCACTACCTTAGCTAGAATTTTCCCCAATGTATCTGACCTCTGCTGGAGGGGATGTGGGATGAAAGGCACATTCCTACACATTTGGTGGGAATGCCCAATACTGAGGCCATTCTGGTCTATGGTGAACAAACATGTCTCTGACAGCTTGGGAATAGACGTCCCGGACCTGCCAAAACACTTCCTCCTCCATGTGCCCCCCATGTCTCTGTCTCGCTACAAAAAAAGCGCTCTCCCCCACCTCCTAAACGCAGCTAAACGGCTAATTCCAATACATTGGAAGAGTGCACAGATCCCCAGCGAACAAGACTGGCTGGGGAAGGTAGGGGAGATCATGGAAGCAGAGAGCTGGCTGGCCACCTGCCGAGACACTAGAGACAAATTTGAGCTTACGTGGGCAGCATGGAGAGCCCACACGCAAGAGACAGACTGGGCCCCCTCTAGCCTAGATATTGCGCTACTTGCACTAGCAGACCCTTCCTTTCAGAGACTTGTCCAGGCGAACCATCCGTCAGCAACCACAAGCTCCACCTAAAGGTGGACACCAACGAATCCGGTGAGATATGGTAAACAAGCTTCCTCTTAGCGCTGGCCCTCCTCTCTTTCTCCCTTTTTTTTTCTCTCCTTCTCCTCTCTCGGGGTACATGCCCCAATCTCTACCCACCTTTTTCCATTATTGTTGGTTGTTTTTATTTGACCTGGTTTTTTTTTTTTTTTTCATGCTTGTTGGCACGACAACCAGGGGATACAAAGTTACTT
Source organism: Lithobates sylvaticus (assembly GCA_028564925.1). Lineage (NCBI taxonomy): Eukaryota > Metazoa > Chordata > Amphibia > Anura > Ranidae > Lithobates > Lithobates sylvaticus. The sequence continues at coordinate 4,873,469 of CM053028.1, read as the reverse complement.
AAGGGGAACACCCATCCACCCCCCAACCCGGGGGGTGGCTCGTCTGTCTAAGAGGACCGAATGTCCAAGATGGGCGGGGAGTCTCCCTAAACACTAGAAAAACTGCACCCCAGCAGTCGTAGACTTAACCACTTACTCTTAGAGCGATAAACTTGCAACCCCCTCCCTCTCTCCCCCCCCCCCTCCTTCCCCACTTGTTTCCCCTACCCTCCCCTGATGTCCCCCCCCCCTCTGATTTTTGTTTTTTCCATGTATGTGTTGTGTTGTTACCTTGTTAATATTTGAAAATGAAAATAAAAATTATACAAAAAAAAAGAATGTCGAAGGTCCCTTTAACAATAAGTGGACACAGATACCCCTCACCCATGTTAAAGAGTAAGGGGTGAATAGCACCAACACAATTTTTGACAATTCCTTTAACTTAAAAAAATGATGTAACTCCACCACCAATCACATCGTCCAGTGTTGTTGATCTACGTAATTATAATGCCCACTGCCAACCAACCAGCGGAAAGAAAACAAAGACTGTCCACCAACGTGTCTGGTCCGGTCGCTTCACTCCTGCAGATTGACAGGTCCATCAGATGATATCTTATATTTATGTAGCACTGACCCCCGAAGGAGCTGCTGGTTTTATTGGGGCTTACCGTTACCTCACTTACATGCTTCTCCGTCTTGGGGATCCCGTGGAAAGTGGCCCAAAGTAATGTTGGGACTGACACTGAATCCTCTATTGGGTTATTTATTTGGAAAAGAAGACAAAGTCTCGTAATAAAGAGGGTAGAGGGTTAGGGGTGAGTTCAGGTACTTAAGATTGCAGGGTGAAGATACTAGAAGAATCCAGAGGATATCACTGCTCCACAAACTGGATTCAATTACCCCCCCGGATAGGTCTCTCTCACTAGGCCTAGCAGCCGGTGGGATGCTCGGTAAAGTCTCTGCCACAGACTTGCAGGGTACACTTTAGCGTCACTGAGGGATTGGATGAATTTTTAGAGAACTAACATACGGTACCAGTTTCTCTCAGCCGATCCGGCGATACCGTATGAGTGTTGATCCAGGTTGCGTCCTTCAACTAAGCCTCCAGGCTCCGTCCGAGAAGCCAGCCTTGCGCACGGCCTTCTCCTGATCGAGTCCTCCCCTGGGGTACTTCAGTTGCTGGGCCTCTCCTTCAGTTGAGACGGCACCGGACCTTCCTTTGATCAATAGGCCCCCCGAACTTCAGTCAGGCCTGTCCCTTCAGTTACGTTTCCTCGGGCTAGCCAGCCCCGAGACGCAGGATGCAAGTTTCCACACCCCAGGCCAGGAGGGCCATAGGGCTGGGTCAGGAGGACCACCAGAACCGAACAGACAGGAAATCACTCCCTGCACACATGGTGTTGGTACCTTAAATACCACCCCCCAGGACGCACAGCGGGAGAACACTTCCACTGGGCTGGTTCCGAGAGATAAGTGGCATTCAATGCATCCAGCTAGACTGCGTTTCTACCCTTGCCGGTGGCGACAGCGACACCTGCGGTCAAGGAGAACCCAGTGCAACCCAGCTGGACTGGTACTGAAACCAGAAATTTAGTGAAATTATCCTGAAGCCCAACTGTGGCTTCAGGCAACTTCATTTTCAAAAACAATAGCGCCTGCTCGTCAGGAGCCAGCGCTACATATATAAATAAGGGGTGGAGTCTCTGAGTTACGTAATTGACCAAATATAGACATCTTTACTGTTGATAATTCAATAAAGTTCTAAAAAAAAAAAAAAAGTCAAGAGTGCAACTGCCCAGGATTGGTGCATCAGCACTATCCCCGCCCCCCCAGCACGCCAGCGGCTGTGCGTTCAGCGTGGCTGCTGATGGCAACAAACCATTAAAAGTTATTTTTTATGATCGTTTATTCAATCTGTCGCACTTTGTTTGATGGCATATGAAATGAAAACGTCTGTCGTCTATTTGCACTCTTGGTGATTATCGATCTGTACAGACAAGAAAAGAGTGGCGTGCTTTAGGCGGGATGAAGAGTGCGCACTGCTCGGCTCCATGCGGCTAGGTTTTATTCTCTGGATGGTAATTTGATATATAGGATCAAAGGGGAGGTGAATTCCCCGCGGATCACACACTGTGGCGAATATCAATTCTACTTAGCAGAGCAGCAGTGTGCCGTCATGGGAGGAAATCCGGAAACCAGCTTCATACATAAATGGAGCAGATGGTGACCTATTGGAAAATCAGCCGGTGAGCGTCTGATGGAGGTGCCAAGAACCGGTTCAGCCATGAATGATATTTTATTTGCAGATGGATCATGGAGGACTGAGCCAGGGCCAGGTTAAGAACATCATGGGCCTGGTGCTGAGGATTTTGGTCGGGCCTTTTATAAATAAAAATGCAAACAATTTTTTGTTATAACAAATTAAATTAAAGAGAGAGAGGGAAGATGAGAGAGAGAGAAAAAAAAGGGGATGAAAGAGGTGTGAGGGGTAAGGGAGGGAGGTTGAGAGAGAAAGGGGGGATGAGAGAAAGAGGATGCACATGAGCATGCATGGGAATAACATCAACGCAGCCCAGCCAAGGCAAGTGACCAAAGGCACAGAACCCGGAAGGAAGACCTGGTGAAGATGGAAGCAAACGGCCCCGCCAGTCTGACAATTTAAGTGTACCCTAATGTGCTAATATGCTGTGAATACTTGTACATTATGGCATAACCTACCTCAGGGCCTCTAAAAAGTAGTAATGTTAGAAAAGTTTACTACCGCTTTGATATCACAGGAGCCTCTCAAAAATATTTTCAGGGACACTTTTTTTTACAAGTGCTATATTTAGAGTAGCTGACATCCCCTATGTTCACCTATACATCACAATAGTAATTACAAAATTAAATAAGTACTAATAATGGGGCAGAACAAATATGAGGACTGAGATTTCCTTTAGTTGAACTTACAAAAAAGTGTGCCCATTCTAGAGCATTGAGGATATTCAGTATAATTTTAAAGAACTGTTTTTGTGGGTAAGAGGCATAGGGGAGGAGTATGGATGGTATAAAAGTGGGAAGTATGTGCAGGTGATGGAGAGGAATGTGGAGGGTCTAACAGTGGGCACTATGCACATGAAAGGAGTGTGGAGGGTATGGCAGAAGGCACTATGTACAGGAGAGGAGTGTGAAGGGTATGACAGTGAGCAGTATGTACAGGAGAGGAGTGTGGAGGGTACGACAGTGGGCACTATGTATAGGAGAGATGTGTATAACAGCGTGCACTATGTAAAGGATAGGAGTGTGTAGGATATGACAGCAGGTGCTATGTATAGGAGAGAAGTCTGGAGAGTATGACAGTGGGCACTATGTATAGGAGAGGAGGATGAAGTAATCTGGGAAGGAAAAATGTAAAAAAGGTTTGTGGAAGGATGTTTAGGGACTGCGTAGTGGTTAAGCGGGTCATACATGGATTGAATTTACACCAATTAAGCAGAGACCAGCCATAGTCGATCTATGTATGGGCTAGCTGGTTTTACACAGGTCAACCTATTAACCGACTTGAGTACAACCAGCCTGTCAGGTTTTCCCGAAAACAATCAGTGCTGCCAGCTATAGTTAGCAACACTGATCATCGTATTCACAGGCAGGACACAATAACACTGCAGGAGTGATTCCCCCATCCACAGGTCAGCATGTGAGAGGGTGTGTGGGGACAGGCTGGGGAGAGATACTAGTCAGTGGCTGGGTAGGCACTGGTTAGTATCAGAGCCAGATACACACATGTGAGGTATCGCTGCGATCGTTAGAGCGAGAGCAATAATTCTAGCACTAGACCTTCTCTGCAACTCTAAACAAGTAACCTGCAAAAAAAATGTAAAGCATCGCTTGTTACACAAAAAAATCGTGATAACTTTAGTGTTTTTTTTATGAATGAAACAGTTTCTTCCCCAAAAAAAACTTTTGAAAAATTGGTGCGCAAATATCGTGTAACGTAAAAAGTTGCAAAGGCCACCATTTTATTCCATAGGGAAAATGGAAAACAATATATATAATGCTTGAGGGTTCTGAGTAATTTTCTATCAAAAAAAATGATGATTTTTACATGTAGGAGAGAAGTGTCAGAATTGGCCTGGGTAGCAAGGGGTTAAGTATCATAAGTAATATACAAATAATTATTATAAGCACTGTGAGTTCATCCTCTGTCTGCTGCAGAGTGTTCCAGCTTGTATTTATACTGACCGCTCTGTATGCAGCTTCTGACCGACTGCGCAAGTAGCCCTGTATCTCCGGAACCATAGATGATAGCAGCCCCAAATATAACCAGTGTTGAAGTAGGTATTTACCTACATACCCACCAAATGGGGAGTCTCTATGACTCCTGGTCGCTGAGCTACAATCCTCGAAGTCGATTTTTTTTTTTTTTTTTTTTGATTTTTTTTTCTTTCTTTTGGGCAAATGGGCCTATCTTGAGAAAGGGGCCTGGAGCTGCAGCTCCAATAGCCCCTATGTTAATCCGGCCCTGGACTGAGCCAACCCATGGCTTTTTAAAGGCCTAAATATTCCCTGATTTGACTCCCATTTCATAATGGGCACAGCAGGTGTACAAACCCAGGAACCCAGTGTAGGGATGGTGGGAACCCCTCATAATGGGCTTAGCAGGTGTACAAACCCGGGAACTCAGCACAGGGATGGTGGGAACCCCTCATAATGGGCTCAGCAGGTGTACAGACCCAGGAACCCAGTGTAGGGATGGTGGGAACCCCTCATAATGGGCTCAGCAGGTGTACAGACCCAGGAACCCAGTGTAGGGATGGTGAGAAGCCCTCATAATGGGCACAGCAGGTGTACAGACCAGGGAACCCAGTGTAGAGATTGAGGGAGCCCCTCATAATGGGCACATCAGGTGTATAGTCCCAGGAACTCAGCATAGGGATGGTGGGAACCCCTCATAATGGGCACATCAGGTGTATAGTCCCAGGAACTCAGCATAGGGATGGTGGGAACCCCTCATAATGGGCACAGCGGGTGTACAGACCCGAAAAACTCAGCATAGGGGTGGTGAGAAGCCCTCATAATGGGCACAGCGGGTGTACAGACCCGGGAACTCAGCACAGGGATGGTGGGAACCCCTCATAATGAGCACATCAGGTGTACAGACCAAGGAACCCAGTGTAGGATTGGTGGGAACACCTCATAATAGGCACACCGGATATACAGACCCAGGATCTCAGTGCAGGTATGGTGGGAACCCCTCATAATGGGCACATCAGGTGTATAGACCCGGGAACTCAACACAGGAATGGTGGGAACCCCTCATAATGGGCACATCAGGTGTATAGACCCGGGAACTCAGCACAGGGATGGTGGGAACCCCTCATAATGGGCACATCAGGTGTACAGACCCCGGAACTCAGCACAGGGATGGTGGGAACCCCTCATAATGGGCACAGCGGGTGTACAGATCCAGGAACTCAGCATAGGGATGTTGGGAACCCCTCATAATGGGCATAGTAGGTGTACAGATCCAGGAACTCAGTGTATAGATTGTGGGAACCCCTCATAATGAGCACAGCGGATGTACAGACCCCTGTACTCAGCACAGGGATGGTGGGAACCCCTCATAATGGGCACAGCGGATGTACAGACCCCTGTACTCAGCACAGGGATGGTGGGAACCCCTTATAATGGGCACAGCGGATGTACAGACCCCTGTACTCAGCACAGGGATGGTGGGAACCCCTTATAATGGGCACATCAGGTGTACAGACCCGGGAACTCCACATAGGAATGGTGGGAACCCCTCATAATGGACACCGCAGCTGTACTGACCCGGGAACCCAGTGTAGAGATTCAGGGAACCCCTCATAATAGACACCGCAGGTGTATAGGTCCAGGAACTCAGCACAGGGATGGTGGGAAGTCCTCAAAATGGGCACTGCAAGTGTACAGACCCGGAAACCCAGTGTAGGGATGGTGGGGACCCTTCATAATGGGCACAGCAGGTGTACAGACTTGTTAACTGTCCAATGATGCCCCTGTGCTCCTTCGTCCAATGTCTAATACAGGAGGTGTGTTACTGGCTAGATCAACGGGTGAAAACAGAGGGGAAAAAAGCCTGAAAAAAGAAAACAAATGCAGCCGCCACATCTAGTAATTGGTAAGCTGCAGCATATGACATTTTTGGTTTTGGGTGCCCTGTGCTGATTGCGCAAGTGTGGTCTTGGTGTTGGTCATGTGACCTATGACCACTTCTAATAGGAGTTCAGGCCAAGCTACTGGTTGGCCAATACTGACAACGAGCCCTTGCCTCTGCAGCTTGCAGGTTGATTTCCAAACAAGCCTCCTGCAACCCCCAGTGATTGCCTGCCATGCTGATCACATGATTGGGAACCCATCAGTGTGGTTCCTGATCATCAGTGACAGTGTGGCCTCTAAACACCCACAGGTGCGCACTCCTAGTTCCAAAAGGAAGAGTACATGAGGAACTGTATGCAGGAATATTGGGCACACTGGGCCTTTAGCCCCTGTGGGTCAAATCTTGGAGTTTTTTTTTATGTGCCTACAGCCTTAAAAGCCTATAACAGGCTGAAATGTGCTCTGGCTGAATGCAGCTGGATGCTGTACTGAGCGATGCTTTGGGCCGTAAGCATTCCGGGACGTATGACCACAGCACAGGTGTTGTGTGTGGCCCCCTTTTTCCTAAACAGGGGCTATTGCCTAAATGTACTTTTTGGCTTGGTGGTAGTCAGCCTAGTTCTATACTTGGTCTTTCCTAAACTCAGTGGGGTTGTAATTTCTCACTGTGACCAATAGGTGTCATACTGGTCATAGTTTGAGATTTCATAAACAAGGCTGATTTATGAATATTCATATTTCCTTCAGCCATACCAGTAGGAGGTTGAGGCCACTGGTGCATGCTGGGGAAGGATATACATATTTGTGATAGGCCATGTGCTCACCAGACATGTGCAATTTGTTTAGTAGACATGTGCAATACGTTTCGTTTTTTTTCGTTTTCCATTAAAATTCGTTATATTCGTTCATTCGTTTTCGTACGAATGAACGGATGATTCGCTAAAAATTTTAACGAATAACGAATGTTCGAATCGAACGAATGTGAAAAACAACGAAAATCCGAAAAAAAATAATTAGAAACAACGAAACTACGAAAGAAGAAAATCCGAAAAACGAAAACAGGAACGACGAAAATCAAAATGAACGAAAAAATTCGTACATTCGTAACTTTTTTTTTTTTTCGATTCGTAATTTTCCGTGTCTCTTACAATGGCGCTGCTTAACGTGCTTCGAATGGATTGAACGAAAAAATTCGTACATTTGTAACTTTTTTTTTTTTTCGATTCGTAATTTTCCGTGTCTCTTACAATGGCGCTGCTTAACGTGCTTCGATTGGATTGAACGAAAAAATTCGTACATTCGTAACTTTTTTTTTTTCGATTCGTAATTTTCCGTGTCTCTTACAATGGCGCTGCTTAACGTGCTTTGAATGGATTAAACGAAAAAATTCGTACATTCGTAACTTTTTTTTTTTTTGTTGAATTGGTAATTTTCTGTGTCTCTTACAATGGCGCTGCTTAACGTGCTTCGGATGGATTGAACGAAAAAATTCGTACATTCGTAACTTTTTTTTCGATTCGTAATTTTCCGTGTCTCTTACAATGTAATAATAGCATACACATTACATAAAATTATGAATTATGCTCCGATTACGAATCTACGAAAACAATGTTACGAAAGTACGAATAAATCCATCTAACGAAAGTACGAATGTAACTAAATCTACGAAACTACGAATGCGTCCGAATTTCGAATAAACGAAAATTAAAGTAACGGAAAAACCAATCAACTAAAAAAGAACTCTTACGAAAATACGAATCGTTAAGAATACGAACACCGGCGACTTACGAATTTACGAATCGTTACGAATCAACGGAAACGAAAGAAACGAAACAAAAATAAACTAATTTTTCTATTGTGCACATGTCTAGGTACAAATAGAAATTAGGGCAACATTTTCATAATTACGAGATTTGCAATTTATCCGAATTTCTGAATCACAATAATAACAAAGTGCAACAAATCTTAAATAAATTATAAGGAAACATATTATCCGACTTTGAATTAAATAATGAATTTGAATTTAAAATGGAAACATAAAATGGAAACATATTGCCATAAATACAGTATACAAGTGACATAAGATGATGATTCCTATTTAGGCTGCTTTATAGAATAGTGTAGAATAGGATAGAAAATAATAGACTTAAATAGAATAAAACAGAAAAAAACAAAACAGAATAGAATAAAAAAATAAAAAAAATAAAGGATAGAATAGAATAAAAAATAAAGGCATATAATAGAATAGAAAATAATAGAATAGAATTAAACAGAATAATATAGCATAGAATATAAAAGAATGGAATAGAATAGAATAGAAAGAATATAGCAATCTTTGGAAATTCTAATTTCAATTTGAATATAATAGAATAAAATAGAAAGACTATAGCCATCTTCCAAAATTAGAATTTTGATTAGAATAGAATAAAATGAAAAGAATATAGCCGTCTTCTTCCAAAATTCTAATTTTGAATAGAATACAATAAAATAGAAAGAATATAGCTGTCTATCGAAATTTGAGTTTCAAATATAATAGGAATAGAATAGAAAGAATATAGCCGTCTTTCAAATTTTGAATTTCAAATAGAATATAGCCATTTTCTGAAATTCTAATTTTGAATAGAATAGAATAGAATAAAAAGAATATAGCTGTCTTTCAAAATTTGAATTTCAAATAGGATAGGATCAAATAGAAAGAATATAGCTGTCTTTCAAAATTCTAAGTTAGAATAGAATAGGATAAAATAGAAAGACTATAGCCATCTTTTGTAATTTGAATTTAGAAAAGAATAGGACAAAATAGAAAAATATAGCCGTCTTTTCAAATTTGAATTTATAATAGAATACGATAAAATTTTAAAAATATATCTGTCTTTCAAAATTCCAATTTTGAATTTCGAAATTCGAGTTTCAAATATAATAAGAATAGAATAAAAAGAATATAGCCGTCTTCCAAAATTTTAATTTCAAATGGAATAGAATTAAATAGAAAGAATATAGTCATCTTCTGAATTTCAAATTTTGAATAGAATATAATAAAATAAAAAGAAAATAGCTGTCTTTCGAAATTTGAATTTCAAATAGAATAGAATCAAACAGAAAGAATATAGCCATATTCTGAAGTTTGAATTTTGAATAGAATAGAATAAAATAAATAGGATAAAATTTAAAGAATAAAGCCGTCTTTTGAAATTCGAATTTAGAATAGAATAGGATAAAATTGAAAGACTATAGCCATCTTTTGAAATTTGAATTTAGAAAAGAATAGGATAAAATAGAAAAATATAGCCGTCTTTCCAAATTTGAATTTATAATAGAATACGATAAAATGAAAAAAATATCTGTCTTTCAAAAGTCCAATTTTTTATTTTGAAATTCGAGTTTCAAATACAATAGGAATAGAATAGAAAGAATATAGGCATCTTCCAAAATTTTTATTTCAAAAAGAATAGAATTAAATAGAAAGAATATAGTAATCTTCTGAATTTCTAATTTTGATCAGAATAGAATAAAATAAAAAGAATATAGCTGTCTTTCGAAAATTGAATTTCAAATAGAATAGAATAAAACAGAAAGAATATAGCCTTCTTCTAAAATTTTAATTTTGAATAGAATAGAATAAATAAATAGGATAAAATTTAAAGCATATAGCCATCTTTTGAAATTTGAATTTAGAATAGAATAGGATAAAATAGAAAGAATATAGCCGTCTTTCAAAATTTGAATTTAGAATAGAATATAGTCGTCTTTTGAAATTCTAATTTAGAATAAAATAGTATAAAATTGAAAGAATAAAGCTATCTTTCAAAATTCTAATTTTGAATTTTAAAATTCGAATAGAATAGAGTTAAATAGAAAGAATATAGTCGTCTTCCAAAATTCAAATTTCAAACAGAATAGAATAAAATAGAAAGAATATAGCCATCTTCTGAAATTCAAATTTTTAATAGAATCCAAGAAAATAAAAAGAATATAGCTGTCTTTCGAAATTTGAATTTCAAATAGAATAGAATCAAATAGAAAGAATATAGCTGTCTTTTGAAATTTGAATTTTGAATAGAATAAAATAAAATAAATAGAACAAAATTTAAAGAATATAGGCGTCTTTTGAAATTTGAATTTAGAATAGAATAGGATAAAATAGAAAGAATATAGCCGTCTTTTCGAAATTTGAATTTAGAATAGAATAGAATATAGCCGTCTTTTGAAATTTGAATTTAGAATAGAATAGTATAAAATTGAAAGAATATAGCTGTCTTTCAAAATTCCAATTTTTAATTTTAAAATTCGAATAGAAAAGAGTTAAATAGAAAGAATATAGTTGTTTTCCAAAATTCGAATTTAGAAAAGAATAGGATAAAATTGAAAGAATATAGCCGTCTTTTGAAATTCGAATTTTGAAAAGAATAGGATAAAATTGAAAGAATATAGCTGCCTTTCAAAATTCCAATTTTGAATTTTGAAATTTGAATTTCAAATAGAATAGAGTTGAATAGAAACATTCCAGTCGTCTTCCAAAATTCGAATTTTTAAATAGAATAGAATAAAATGGAAAGAATATAGCCATCTTCTGAAATTCGAAGTTTGAATCAATTCGAAAATAATGAATATATGAAAGAAATCTAAATATACGAAATTAATTCTGAAAACGAATCCTTCTAACATAACAAATATGACAAAACTAAATTATTAACCTAACAAACAAATCCAAAACAAAACAAAACAAATGTTTCCATTGTGCACATCTCTAGTGCTCTCTCTCTTCTCCTGGGCTGAGGCCTAGGGAGGAGCTGCTGGGTGGAGCTCTGCTGTTAGACCCAATAGCCTGGTTGGGGCTTAACACGTCCTGAAATGGTCCTGCCTAAGTCTGGAGGAAGCTGTGCCAAGGAGCGGATCCAGGGGAGGTCCCTTGCCGGAGAGAACCAGGAAGAAGGCTGTTCCTTTAGAAGGGTCTCGTGACTATTTTGGAGGAGGCACTGAATTGTAGTAATGTGGTTACAGTGCTGCCGGGTCAACTTAACCACTTCCGGACCGTCGCACGCGAATATACGTCCTAACTTTGAAGAGGGATATCTTTGTTATGGTAGCAGCTAGCTGCCATAACTCCGGTATTCCCTTCTTCGGCCGGCGGTCCGGTTTCCAATAAAAGTGGTCTCTGCGGCAGATTAGCCGCAAGATCACTTTTATCGGTGGCAGAAGAGGTGCCCCCCTCCCTCCCGGATCCTCTTCCTTGCTGGGTATAGAGACCAGTGCGGGGAAGATGGCCCCCACCCCTCTCCATATCATTGCAGGGTGGAAGCGACGTCAAAACGTCACTTCTGCCCGTAGCTCTTAAAGGGACATTTTTTTTTTTTATTTAATTACAAATGAATACATACAAAAAATAATACAAATTTAAATACAAAAAAAAATGACAAAATTTACAAATGACAAATACATTTTTTTTAACCACTTCAATACCCAGCCATAGTCAAATGCTGGGTGGACGTCATATGACGTCCTCCTATCCCGGCCGTCTAGGGGGCGCGCGCGCACACCCGCGGCGTCACTCGGGACCCGGTGCGCGTGCCTGGCGGTCGCGATGTCCGCCGGGCACCCACGATTGCCCGGGAAAACAGCGGGACCGTGGAGCTGTGTGTGTAAACACACAGCTCCACGTCCTGTCACTAGAGAGGAGACCGATCATGTGTTCCCAACTTCCCAGTACAGAGGAACACCGATCGGTCTCCTCCCCTTGTGAGTCCCCTCCCCCCACAGTTAGAATCACTTGCAGGGAACATATATTAACCCCTGCAGCGCCCCCTAGTGTTAACCCCTTCCCTGCCAGTCACATTTACACAGTAATCAGTGCAATTTTATAGCAACGATCGCTGTGTAAATGTGAATGGTCCCAAAAATGTGTCAAAATTGTCCGAAGTGTCCGCCGCAAAGTCGCAGTCATGAAAAAAATTGCAGATCGCCGCCATTACTAGTAAAAAAAAAAAATGCAATAAATCTATCCCCTATTTTTGTAAACGCTATAACTTTTGCGCAAACAAATCAATAAACGCTTATTGCGATTTTTTTTACCAAAAATATGTAGAAGAATACGTATCGGCCTAAACTGAGTAAAACATTTTTTATTTTGTTTTAAATTGAATATTTATTATAGCAAAAAGTAAAAAATATTGTGTTTTTTTTCAAAATTGTCGCTCTTCTTTTATTTATGGCGCAAAAAATAAAAACTGCAGAGGTGATCAAATACCACCAAAAGAAAGCTCTATTTGTGGAAAAAAAAGGACATCAATTTTGTTTGGGTGCAACGTCGCACGACCGCGCAATTGTCAGATAAAGCGACGCAGTGCCGAATCGCAAAAAGTGCTCTGCTAAGGAAGGGGGTAAAATCGCCCGGCGCTGAAGCGGTTAAATGACATTTTTAAATTTTTTTTTTTTTTGTGTAAATATGAGACATGAGGTCTTTTTGACACCAGATCTCATATTTAAGAGGTCCTGTCATAATTTTTTTTCTATTACAAGGGATGTTTACATTCCTTGTAAAAGGAATAAAAGTGAACCATTTTTTTTTTTAAAAACTGTGTAAAAGAAATAAAAAAAATAAAAGGTAAAATAAATAAAAATAAAAAAAAAATTTGAAATGCGCCAAGGTCGCGTTCTGAAGCAAACGCATATGTGAGTAGCGCCCTCATATGAAAATGGTGGTCAAACCACACATGTGAGGTATCGCCGTGATCGGTAGAGCGAGAGCAATAATTCTAGCCCTAGACCTCCTCTGTTACTCCAAACATGCAACCTGTAGATTTTTTTTAAACATTTTTTTTGCCTATGGAGATTTTTAAGGGTAAAGTTTGCCGCCATTCCACGAGCGGGTGCAATTTTGAAGCGTGACATGCGTGACATGTTGGGTATCAATTTACTCGGCGTAACATTATCTTTCACAATATAAAAAACAATTGGGCTAACTTTACTGTTGTCTTATTTTTTCATTCAAAAAAAGCGTGCTTGTAAGACCGCTGCGCAAATGCGGTGTGACAGAAAATATTGCAACGACCACCATTTTATTCTCTAGGGTGTTAGAAAAGAAAATGTATAATGTTTGGGGGGGTCTAAGTAATTTTCTAGCAAAAAAAAATCTGTTTTTAACTTGTAAACAACAAATCTCAGAAAGAGGCTCCGTCCTTAAGTGGTTCTGACTAGACATGTGCGCCGACAATAAATTTGTTTTGTTTTGTTCCGTTCCGTTTCGTATTAGCCATTAATTTGTGTCCGAAATTCAATTTGGATTCGTACGAAATACGAACTTTTCGCAACAATTACGAACCTTCGTTATGATGAATTTATCATTATGAGGGGCTCCCACCATCCCTGTGCTGTGATGACTTCCTGGGTTTTTAACTTCATCATAACGAAAAATCGTAATTCATGAACAATAACGAATAATCGTTATTAACCACTTACCCACTGGGCACTTAAACCCCCTTCCTAACCAGACCAATTTTCAGCTTTCGGTGCTCTCACAATTTGAATGACAATTACTCCGTCATGCAACACTGAACCCGAAAGAATTTTGTGTCCTTTTTTTCACACAAATAGAGCTTTCTTTTGGTGGTATTTAATCACCGCTGTTTTTTTTTATTTTTGCGCTATATATCAAAATATACTGAAAATTCAGTAAAAAAAATAAATAAAAATTCTTTGTTTCTATTAAAATTTATTGCAGAGTATTGGTGAGTATTGGCAGAGTATTGGCAGAGTATTGGCGAGTATTGGCAGAGTATTGGCAGAGTATTGCAGTGTTGCACAGTGGTGGCAGAGCATTGCAGTGGTGGCAGAGCGTTGCACAGTGGTTGCAGAGCATTGCACAGTGGTTGCAGAGCTTTGCACAGTGGGGGCAGAGCGTTGCACAGTGGGGGCAGAGCGTTGCACAGTGGTTGCAGAGCGTTGCACAGTGGTTGCAGAGCGTTGCACAGTGGTTGCAGAGCTTTGCACAGTGGTGGCAGAGCATTGCACAGTGGTTGGTGGCAGAGCATTGCACAGTGCTGGCAGAGCATTACACAGTGGGGGCAGAGCATTGCACAGTGGTGGCAGAGCATTGCACAGTGGTGGCAGTGTATTGACCAGCGCTGTGGGCACTACACATCCAGCCCACAGCGCTGGTCCCGTCTCTCCCCCTCTCTGCTTCTCTCCTCTCTGTACCGATCGGTACAAAGAGGAGAGGGAGGAACCGGAGTCATGACGTGACGCCGGTTTGTGTACATGTGATCGCTCCGTCATTTGACGGAGCGATCACGTGGTAAACGGCCGCTATCAGCGGCCGTTTACCGTGATCCGTGATGCGCCGGGTCCTCGGGACCCGGCGGTCACGGATGTTCCCGAGTGCGCGCCCCAGGGGGCGCGCGGGAGCAAGCTTCTGGGAAGACGTCCGTAGGACGTCCTCCCAGGATAAGCCGACCGCGCTGTAGCCGTCTTTTGACTATAGCGCGGTCGGCATGTGGTTAATGAACAATAACGAATAATTGTAATTAACCACTTCAGCCCCGGACCAATTGGCAGCCAAAGGACCAGGCCCCTTTTTGCGATTCGGCACTGCAACGCTTTAACTGACAATTGTGCGGTCGTGCGACGTGGCTCCCAAACAAACTTTTTTTCCCACAAATAGAGCTTTCTTTTGGTGGTATTTGATCGCCCCTGCGGTTTTTATTTTTTGCGCTATAAACAAAAATAGAAAAATAGAGAAAATATTTTTGCTATAATAAATATCCCCAAACAATATATAAAAAAAAAATGTTTTCCTCAGTTTAGGCCGATACGTATTCTTCTACATATTTTTGGTAAAAAAAAATCGCAATTAGCGATTATTGATTTGTTTGCGCAAAAGTTATAGCGTTTACAAAATAGGGGATAGTTTTATACCATTTTTATGAATATTTATTTTTTTACTAGTAATGGCGGCGATCAGCGATTTTTATTGTGACTGCGACAATATGGCGGCCACGTCGGACATTTTTGACACATATTTGGGACCATTATCATTTATATAGAAATCAATGCTCTTTAAATGCACTGAGTAAATGACACTTGCAGTGAAGGAGTTAACCACTAGGGGGCGGGGAGGAGTTAGTGTGACGTGTTGTGTTTTTTTTTTACAGTAGGGGGGCGTGGCTGTACGTCTGACGTCACTGATCGGCTTTCCCGATGGCAGGGAACAGCCGATCAGTGACAGGCAGTGTAGGAAGCGCGGGGAGAGGTTTGTTTACACAGACCTCTCCCCGTTCTTCAGCTCTGTGACCAGATCGCGGGACACCAGCGGCGATCGGGTCCGCTGGTCCCGCGGCCGTGGTCACGGAGCTCCCGACCGGGTCGCGAGCGCGCCGGCGGGGGCGCGCTCGCGACCCCACGGCTAGGCAATTAAAGGAGACGTATATATACGTGCTTTTGCCTAGCCGTGCCATTCTGCCAACGTATATGTGCAGGAGGCGGTCGGGAAGCGGTTAACGAACAATAACGAATAATCGTAATTAATAAACAATAACAAATAATTGTAATTAATGAACAATAACGAATAATCGTAATAAACAAACATTTTTATTTTGTCCGATTCAGTCTCCCACTCCCATATTAAAAAAGGCCATTTTCCCAACCCTCACAGCAGCAAAAGAAAACCTCTGATTGGTCAACAAAACACCAGTCACGTTTCCGTTGTAACAGATTTTGGATCTGAAATTCGTAAACTAAATTTCGTAATTCGTTAAAAATTTCGGAAGCATAGCAATTCGTATTTTGGATCCTCCCGAATGTACGAATTTGTGGAAATTCGTACGAAACTAATCGCACATGTCTAGTTCTGACACTTTGATGGTGGACATTGATCTGGAGAGTCTGTAAGTGATCTGCTATGGGCTAGACATGTGCGATTAGTTTCGTACGAATTCGAAATTCGTACGAATTTTTCTAAATTCGTACATTCGTACGAATCCGTAGTACGAATTTTTTCGAATACGAATTCTGTACGGAATACGAAATTCCATTTATGAATTTCGGCTCCGAATTATTCGCATCCAACTACCAAATATAGAATTTCAACTAATACGAAAGAAATTATTATAGCGGATATAACGAATGATTCGAATGAATTTGAATGATTCGAATGACAAAGTGTCATTTTTGCAGGAAAAAAAGCTTTTTAAAATCACTCACGGCTAATGAATTGACGGCTCCCGTAACACAGAGAACAGTCATTCATTGAAAGTCATTGATAAAAAAAAAAAAAAAAAAAAGCGTGGGGGTCCCCCCCCAAATTCAATAACCAGGCCCTTCAGGTCTGCTATGGATATTAAGGGCAACCCCACTTCAAATTTAAAAAAAAAAATGACGTGGGGTCCCCCCTAAATATCCATCCCAGACCTGAAGGGCTTGCATTCTTTGACAATTCCTTTATTAAATTCTTCTTTCTTCTGGTCTTCCTTCTTCCTTTCCACTGACGTCATGGGGAAAGCCATAGGGAAGTCCCCATGACGTCCCCGTGCGTCAGAGGGGGGCGGGGTCACCAGGTGCCCTCCGTTTTAAAAGACCTGTCAGACGCAGTGAAGCTTCACACAGCGGGAGCCTCCCTTTGCGAGGAGCGGCCCAAGAAGAGACGCCGACGCCGTAGAAGAAGATGCCGGACGAGAAGACCAGAGCCAGAAGAAGCGGAAGGGGAAACCCACTTCAAATTTTTTTTAAAAAATTACGTGGGGTTCCCCTTAAAATCCATCCCAGACCTGAAGGTTCTGGTATGGATATTTAGGGGGTACCCCACGTCATTTTTTTTTTAAATTTGAAGTGGGGTTCCCCTTAATATCCATAGCAGACCTGAAGGGCCTGGTTATTGAATTTGGGGGGACCCCCACGCTTTTTTTTTTTTATTCTTATCAATGACTTTCAATGAATGACTGTTCTCTGTGTTACGGAGCAGACAATTCATTAGCCGCGAGTGATTTTAAATAGCTTTTTTTCCTGCAAAAATTACACTTTGTGCAGGGACAGTTCTCGATATTAGATATACTGAATCTCAAATTCATTCGAATCATTTGTTAATTCCGCTATAATAATTTCTTTCGTATTAGTTGAAATTCGATATTTGGTAGTTGGATTCGAATTGTTCTCTGTGTTACAGGAACCGGCAATTCATTAGCCGCGAGTGATTATTAACGATTCGTAACGATTCAAAACAATTCTAATTTTTTTAACAATTCGCACGAAATTCGTATTTCGTACGAATTCGAACGGAATTTGTACACGAATTACGAATTAAGATTTTTTTTATATACGAAACGAAACACATTTTTGGACGGTTCCCATGTCTAATCTGGACCCCCTAACCCTCCCCTTCTTCACCATTCTGCAATAAAACTCTAATGCCGCGTACACACAAGCAGATTTTCCATCGGAAAAAACTTGGATGGTTTTTCCGATGGAATTCCGCTCAAGCTCGGCTTGCATACACACGGTCACACAAAAGTTCTCTGAACTTTCGACCGCCAAGAACGCTGTGATGTACAACACTACGACGAGCCGAGGAAACTTAAGTTCAATGCTGCGGAGCATGCGTCGAATTGTTTGCGAGCATGCGTCAGAATTTTGCGCGTTGGAATTGCCACAGACGATCGGAATTTCCGATAGAAACCTTTTCCGTCGGAAAAATAGAGAACCTGCTCTCAATCTTTTGCTGGCTGAAATTCCGCCAGAAAAAGTCCGATGGAGCCTACACACGGTCGGAATTTCGGACAAAAAGCTCTCATCGGACTTTTGCTGGCGGAATTTCCGATCGTGTGTATGGGGCATAAGAAGGACAAAAGTGACTGTCACCCGAAATTCATTCTCAGTCCCCCTTTTTAGCTATGGACCCAGCCTGGGGTGAAATGCTAGCCTGCCCCTTGCCTCTGGAGGTGTCCTACCCCTGAGCAATGCATGCTTCCCTTTTTTTCTTTGTGCTTTGGAAGCAATCAAAAATGATATCTAGGACGTCTTGGTACCATCAGTAGGGATGGGCCGAACACCCCCGGGTTCGGTTCGCACCAGAACCTGCGATCGGACCGAAAGTTTGCACGAACGTTCGAACCCTATTAGTTACAATGGACGCGAACGTTCGAAATCTAAAGTGCTAATTATAACGGCCAATATGCATGTTATTGTCATAAAACAGGTTTGGGGACCCGGGTCCTGCCCCAGGGGACATATATCAATGCAAAAAGACGTTTTAAAAACTGACATTTTTTCTGGAGCAGTGATTTTAATGATGCATAAAGTGAAAAAATAAAAGTGAAATATTCCTTTAAATATGGTACCTGGGGGGTGTGTATAGTATGCCTGTGAAGTGGCATGTGTTTCCCGTGTTTAGAACTGTCCCTGCAAAAAATGACATTTGTAAAGGAAAAAAAGCCATTTAAAACTGCTTGCGGCTTTAATGTCATGTCTTGTCCTGGCAATATGGATGAAAATCTTTGAGAAAAATGGCATGGCTACCCCATCCCCCCCCCCTACCCCAGCCCATTACCAGCCCTTTTGGGTCTTGCATGGATATTAAGGGGAACCCCGCACCCAAAATAAAACCCTATACCTAAAACCCTATATACTCTGAACCGCAGTATACAGACGGTGGAAACAAGACAGGGACTGTAGGTATCTACTGTATGTTTGTATGTATGGACTGTTGGTGTATACTGTATGTATGTATGGACTGTTGGTGTATACTGTATGTATGTATGGACTGTTGGTGTATACTGTGCTGTGCTGGAGGCACACAAAACACACTAACTCCTGCAGATGGCTGTCTTGGGTGACAACAGGGCAGATACAGGGTAAGGTGGTTTAGTGTGCTACTGCTGTGCTATACTCACACAGCACACACACACACTAACTCCTGCAGATGGCTGGATTGGTAGAGAAGAGCACTAAGAAGAACACACTATCCCTGCCTATTTTTCCTACACTTTCCCCACAAGCAAAGGCTGAGAAGAATACACTATCCCTGCCCATTTTTCCTCTATCCCTACACTTTCCCCACGCAGAAATGATTCACATATAGTGTGTACATGTACAGTACACTGTCACTGTTCCTCAAGCCGGAACGCACTACACGAGGCCGTCGGAGCGGCGGCCTTATATAGTGTGGGGCGTGTACTAAACCCCCTGAGCTATAATTGGCCACAGGCATCCTGCCTGTGGCCAATTATTGCTCTCCTCGCCGCTGGCTCATTGATTGGCCAAGCATGCAGGGTCACAGTGCATGCTTGGCCAATCATCAGCCAGCAATGCACTGCGACTGGCGCAGTGCATTGTGGGCCGCTCACATCACACAAATTTGATGCGAACGGCCCTCAGAGTTCTTCCCTCGACGAGCGGACGAACGGCCGATGTTCGAATCAAACACCGGGCCCATCCCTAACCATCAACTTGGCACCGAAATATAAGAATCTGATGGGCGGTTTAATTCACGGGAGCCTAACCAGAGATGAAATATGAGTGTCGGGTGGACTGGATCTTTAATGTACTCAATGGATGAATTAGATGTTTTTTTTTTTTTTTTTTTTAATCTCTCATGAAAAAACCAAGGTAATAAAATTTTACAGAAGAACAGTTCCACGCTGACGTGTAAGGCCGCACGTCCTGCGGAGAATTCTAAGAATTCTTTCAAGGAGATGAAATCATCGCTCTGCAAGACGCGGCCCGTTTTTTTAGTGCTCTGAACAATACATTTCCGGATATTCGCGACGAGACTTGTAAGGAGCTTTTAAGAGGTAGTTTAAGGCAATTTGCTAATGATTTTCTTCCAGCCGTAAAAATCGTCTTCGGAATTATCTCTGTCTTGCAATAAAGTGAGAGAGGAGCACTTTGCGAAGTTGTAGTCAGCGCGGGGCAAAATGAGATTCATGTCCAGAATTCTAATCTCAAAGTTTAAATACAGAAACTTTTAGAAAGCGGTTTTCCTTTTTATTGTATTTTGAGATGTAAACCTAAAAATGAATGTGAATAAAGCCAGACACAGACGGTTCGAATTAGACATGTGCACAACAGAAAAATGTGTTTATTTTCGTTTTGTTTCTTTCGTTTCCGTTGATTCGTAACGATTCGTAAATTCGTAAGTCGTCGGTGTTCGTATTCGTAACGATTCGTATTTTCGTAAGAGTTATTTTTTCGTTGATTCGTTTTTCCGTTAGTTCAATATTCGTTTATTCGAAATTCGGACGCATTCGTATTTATTCGTACTTTCGTAACATTCGTAGATTCGTAATAAGAGCATAATTCATAATTTTATGTAATGTGTGTGCTATTATTACATTTTAAGAGACACGGAAAATTACGAATCGAAAAAAAAAAAAAAGTTACGAATGTACGAATTTTTTCGTTCAATCCATTCGAGGCACGTTAAGCAGCGCCATTGTAAGAGACACGGAAAATTACGAATCGAAAAAAAAAAAAAGTTACGAATGTACGAATTTTTTCGTTCAAACAATTCGAAGCACGTTAAGCAGCGCCATTGTAAGAGACACGGAAAATTACCAATTCAACAAACAAAAAAAGTTACGAATGTACGAATTTTTTCGTTCAATCCATTCGAGGCACGTAAAGCAGCACCATTGTAAGAGACACGGAAAATTACGAATCAAAAAAAATAAGTTACGAATGTACGAATTTTTTTCGTTCAATCCATTTGAGGCACGTTAAGCAGCACCATTGTAAGAGACACGGAAAATTACCAATTCAACAACAAAAAAAAAAGTTACAAATGTATGAATTTTTTCGTTCAATCCTTTCGAGGCACGTTAAGCAGCGCCATTGTAAGAGACACGGAAAATTACGGATCGAAAAAAAAAAAAAAGTTACGAATGTACGAATTTTTTCGTTCAATCAATTCGAAGCACGTTAAGCAGCGCCATTGTAAGAGACACGGAAAATTACGAATCGAAAAAAAAAAAAAAGTTACGAATGTACGAATTTTTTCGTTCAATCCATTCGAAGCACGTTAAGCAGCGCCATTGTAAGGGACACGGAAAATTACCAATTCAACAAAAAAAAAAAAGTTACGAATGTACGAATTTTTTCGTTCAATCCATTCGAAGCACGTTAAGCAGCGCCATTGTAAGGGACACGGAAAATTACCAATTCAACAAAAAAAAAAAAAAGTTACGAATGTACGAATTTTTTCGTTCATTTTGATTTTCGTTGTTCCTGTTTTCGTTTTTCGGATTTTCTTCTTTCGTAGATTCGTTGTTTCTAATGATTTTTTTTCGGATTTTCTTTGTTTTCAGATTCGTTCGATTCAAACAATTCGTTATTCGTTAAAAATTTTTAGCGAATCGTTCGTTTATTCGTACGATAACGAATGAACGAATATAACGAAAAAAAACGAAAAGCTAAAAAAAAATAAACGAATTGCACATGTCTAGTTCGAATCCCAGCCGGTTTAGCAGGGACCAGCCGAGATTCGAACCATGTATGGGGAGGCTGAATGTACCCAAATTGATCAATCGATCTATCAATTGATCGATTTTAAATGCGATTATTGCCGATCATTGCGTTCTCCTGGCCTAGAGAACACAATGGCTCCGCAGGAGGGATTCCCGTGGGTTGCAGGCAGGGCAGCCATCAGATTTTAGACAGCGTTTCACACTTATCAGTGGTTAATCATATCTTTGGAAGGCTATGATTAAGCACTGATAAGTGTGAAACGCGTCAGCTCGATTGTCCCATTTTTATGCTGTGGCTTGTATCTGTTGGATTTTTACAATAAAGGCTATATTCCGGAGAGCGGCTGTCCAGAACTTCCTTTTTTGTTCCATTTTGCTATATGCTTAGCCTACACCTGGTGCTACAATTCCGAGGAAAGTCTCACATCCATATACCCACCTGGAGCAGTGATCCCCTTCCCTTCCCTTCCCCAACTTCCAGGTGACTTGGGACCAGTGGTGGGGGGGGGGGGGCGGAAAAACCAACTCCACTCTCCCCTGTGGGAGACAGACGGGAAGGCGGCGATCGGGGAGATCGCCGCCTTCCCCCGCCTGCCCCCGCCCGCGAAAACAGACGGGAAGGTGGCGATCACAGGTCTCCTTACCTTAGGGGGCAAATAACAAGGATCCAGGGGAGGGCCGTTGCTTCTACTCCTGGCTGAACAGGAAGTGGGTCCTAAGACCCCCTGGCCAATTGGGCCTCAGGAACCACTTCCTGATTGGCTGGGAGGAGAGTCAGGAAGACAATATATCAATTTGCTAATGTCACACAACTGGGTGGGCTCGGGGCGCAGGACTCTGCGCCCCGAGCCCACCTATTTTTTAAGACTATTAGAGGTTCTGGCTCTGTCATTGGTTCAGTCATGTGCTTCATAAAAAAAAAAACCTCATTGAAATCCATGCGTCCGGCATGTAGATTATGGGCTGGGCGCAAGGATTAGGGGGGCGGCACCCCTGAGCCCCGTATGGACGGGCCGCCACTTACTGGGACCCAAACAATCCAGCGCTACTCTAATTTAGAACTAGTTAAGTGTATGGAACACATTCTATACATTACAGTGGAACCTTGGTTTAGGAGTAACGCGGTTAACGAGCGTTTTGAAAGACAAGCAACTTTTTTTTTTTTTTAAATCCTTACTTGGTTTGCGAGTGTTGTCTCGTAAAACGAGCAGGATTTGAACCAATGGGGTGTGCAGTACCGCATTTGGCCAGAGGTGTGGGGGCGCCGGTGACACTCGGAATGGTTCAGAGCTGTTCAGAGCCATTCGGAAACACTCGGAATCACTCGGAAATACTCTGTTCGCGTTTCCAAGTTCTGCTGAGCTGTCCCCGATTATTTCCGAGGCTCTCCGGTGCCCCCCCGACCCCTGGCCACATGCGGTATTGCATTCAATATAAGTCAATGCGGAACAAATTATCTTTGTTCCCATTGACTTCTATGGGGAAACTCGCTTTGATATGCGAGTGCTTTGGATTGCAAGCATTCTCCTGGAACGGATTATACTCGTAATCCAAGGTTCCACTGCATAGGTGTGCGCAGCCTATTGCATTACGGTGTGCACCCCAAAGCTCAAACACAAAGCAACAGAGGCAGTGACTAGTATACATATGCTTCGCAGTCACTGCAGAAATTACAGAGTGCGGAGCCCATGTGAACGAGTCCTTAACCGATTGCCGACCGCCTCGCGCCGATATACGACGGCAGGAGGGCTCGTACAGGCAAACTAACGTACCTGTACGTGGCCCTTTAAAAGGCGGCCTGCGGACTCCGTGAGTCGGGTCGCGGGTCCCGCGGACTCGATCGCCGCGGGGATACCCACGATCGTCTCACGGAGAGGAAGAACGGGGAGATGCTAATGGTGAACAAGCATCTCCCCGTTCTGCCTAGTGACAGTGTCACTGATCTCTGCTTCTTGTGATCGGGAGCAGAGATCAGTGACATGTTACACGTAGCCACGCCCTCCACAGTTAGAAACACTCCCCAGGACACACTTAACCCCTACACTGCCCCCTAGCCGTTACTCCCTTCACTGCCAGTGTCATTTACACAGGAATCAGTGCATTTGTATAGCACTGATTGCTGTATAAATGACAATGGTCCCAAAAATGTGTCAAAAATGGCCGATGTGTCCGCCATAATGTCGCAGTCATGATAAAAATCGCTGATCGCCGCCATTACTAGTAAAAAAAAATGATTAATGAAAATGACATAAAACTATCCCCTATTTTGTAAACGCTATAACTTTTGCGCAAACCAATCAAACGCTTATTGCGTTTTTTTTTTTACCAAAAATATGTAGAAGAATACGTATCGGCCTAAACTGAGGGAAAAAAATATTTTTTTTAGATATTTTTGGGGGATATTTATTATAGCAAAAAGTAAAAAAATAATGCGTTTTTTTTTTTCTTTTAAATAGTCGTTTTTTTTTTTGTTTAAAGCGCAAAAAATAAAAACCGCATAGATGATCAAATACCACCAAAAGAAAGCTCTATTTGTGGGAAAAAAAGGACGTCAATTTTGTTTGGGAGCCACGTCGCACGACCGCGCAATTGTCATTTAAAGTGACGCAGTGCCGAATCGCAAAAAGTGCTCTGGTCAGGAAGGGGGTAAATTCTTCCGGGGCTGAAGTGGTTAATTAAATTATTTATTTTTTTTTACACTTTTCTGCCCTTTTGGGTGTTTTTGGTGAAATTTCAGGGTTCTACATAGAAACCCTGATGACCTACATTTAAGACTGAGAAAGAGACTGAAAACAGGATGGAGGTGCAGATGTTAGAACTGACTCCCCCTG
The DNA here is from genome assembly GCA_028564925.1 of Lithobates sylvaticus. Classification (NCBI taxonomy): domain Eukaryota; kingdom Metazoa; phylum Chordata; class Amphibia; order Anura; family Ranidae; genus Lithobates; species Lithobates sylvaticus. Next base: position 4,849,096 of record CM053028.1, on the reverse strand, counting down.
CTGCGCTGGGAGGAGGGAGAGGAGGTGAAGCGCGTCAGGGGGAGGAACTAGAGGATCGGTATCTGCAATAAGGCAGTACAGCCGGTCCTCCTGCTCGCCAGGTGCCCGGGCCCCCCTCTTGAATTATTAGGACATGGGCCTGGTACAGGAGGGCAGGTTGTAGTGCCTTATCATCGGCCCTGGAGCACAGGGTGATTAGGGTGTGCCCAGGCACACCCGGCACACCCCCTACGCCTATGTTCCACTGTGTAAGAATAATGGCTGTAACCTGGACACAGGTTCATTATAATAAATAAATTAATTTGCTGACTTTAACATAATAGTAATCCCCAGGGAGAGTATTAATAGTCCGCGGACCGATTCTCCTTGTTGTCTGGAATTGCTCTTTAATCCCCATCAGCGTTCAGTTTTTATTCTGACACATAATGTACAGCATGATTTTTTATGTAGTTCTTTCGAATAAAGCAAGATTAGGAAATGGATTATCCTCACTTGTATTGCCACTTCGTGTCCCCATGACAACAAAGGAAAATAACTTTGCTCATTATCAAAAAGGATGTCACTGAACAGCAAATGAATATCAGAATCTCAAATAAACCCCTCAAAGACCTAATTAAATTAGAACGAGGGCCTCCCATTAAAAAAATATGTGTAGCAGCTCTTAAATATAAGCACATGTGCGCTTATAAGTGTAGCACCCTCTAGTGTGCTAAGTGTATATAGCTGTTCGAGTGGGAAAATTTTGGCTTGGCTTCAAGCCAGGCCTGGGTTGAATCTGGGTCAGGGCTGAGTACCTCAGGGAGGCTGGATGACTCAGCAAGCAGCATCACTGGTAACTCCCCCTGCTCTCTGGAACCTTGAAGAATCTGCACTTATAAGTGTAGCACCCTCTAGTGTGCTAAGTGTATATAGCGGTGATGCCCCCGTACACACGGTCGGACTTTCCAACCGCAAATGTTGCGATCGGAGCTTGTTGTCGGAAATCCCGACCGTGTGTAGGCTCCATTGGACATTTTCCGTCGGAATATCCGTCACACAAAATTTGAGATCTGGATCTCAAATTTTCCGACAACAAAATCCGTTCTCGTAAATTCCGATCGTGTGTACACAATTCCGACGCACATAGTGCCACGCATGCTCGGAATCAAGCAGAAGAGCCGCACTGGCTATTGAACTTAATTTTTCTCGGCTCGTCGTACGTGTTGTACGTCACCGCGTTCTTGGCGTTCGCAATTTCCGACCAACTTTGTGTGACCCGTGTGTATGCAAGACAAGTTTGAGCCAACATCCGTCAGAAAAAAAACATGGATTTTGTTGTCGGAATGTCCGATCGTGTGTGCGCGGCATTAGTGTGGAAAAATTTTGGCTTGGCTGAGAGCCAGGCCTGGGTTGATCCTGGGTCAGGGCTGATTAACTCAGGGAGGCTGGATGACTCTGCAAGCAGCATCACTGGTAACTCCCCATGCTCTCTGGAACCTTGAAGAAGCTTCCAGAATTGGAGGGTGGAGTCTAGGAGGAGCTGCTTGGAGTATTGATGGGGGGATTCAGCCAATACCCAGCAAAATGGGCTGGCAGGGCGCAGGCACCTCATAAATACTCATGGGTCATGTCAGGAGGGGCAGTCGGGTGGAAGATGGAGAAGGAGTGCTGAGGCGGCTGTCGTTGGCCCTTGAGGGTGCCCCCCAGTCTAGGGGGGGGTGACCTCAGGCCTGGGGCTCGGGTGCTGGAGGGACCCTCCAGAACAACATGGAAGATCCGGTCCCTGGACTCAGGCATACTATACACACCCCCCAGGTACGAAATTTAACTAGTTCCCGACCGGCGCACGACGATATACGTTGGCAGAATGGCACGGACAGGCAGGAGGGCGTATATATAAGTCCCTCCTTAATGCCGTCCGTGCCATCGGGAGCGCGCCGAGAGCGGCGCGCTCATGCGCCGGTCGGGACCCCCGTGAGGCCGGTCGCGGGTCCCGCGGACTTGATCGCCGCGGGGACACACGCGATCGTCTCACGGGAAGGCTGAACGGGGAGATGCGGAAATAAACAGCATCTCCCCGTTCTGCCTAGCAACTAGTGATGCTGATTGGAGCAGAGATCAGCATTCACTAGCTGACAGCCACGCCCCCCCACAGTAAGAAACACACCCCTAGGCATACTTAACCCCTACACTGCCACCTAGTGGTTAACCCCTTCACTGCCAGTGTCATTTATACAGGAATCAATGCATTTAAATAGCATTGATTGCTGTATAAATGACAATGGTCCCAAAAATGTGTCAAAAATGTCTGATGTGTCCGCCATAATGTCGCAGTCACAATAAAAATCGCTGATCGCCGCCATTACTAGTAAAAAATATTAATAAAAATGCTATAAAACTATCCCCTATTTTGTAAACGCTATAACTTTTGCGCAAACCAATCAATAATCGCTAATTGCGATTTTTTTTTAACCAAAAATATGTAGAAGAATACGTATCGGCCTAAACTGAGGAAAAAAAATGTTTTTTTATATATTTTTGGGGGATATTTATTATAGCAAAAAGCAAAAAATATTGCATTTTTTTCAAAATTGTCGCTCTATTTTTGTTTATAGCGCAAAAAAATAAAAACCGCAGGGGCGATCAAATACCACCAAAAGAAAGCTCTATTTGTGGGAAAAAAAGGACGCCAATTTTGTTTGGGAGCCACGTCGCACGACCGCGCAATTGTCAGTTAAAGCGACGCAGTGCCGAATCGCAAAAAGGGGCCTGGTCCTTTGGCTGCCAATTGGTCCGGGGCTGAAAGTGGTTAATAAAAAGTTTCAATCATATTAATGTCCAATCGTGAAGAAGAAAACAAAAATTGGTGAATGAAGTTGCTGAAAGTGCAAAAAGAAAGTCCCAGGTGAAGTCAAAGTTGAACAGTCTTATGACAACCAAATCCAAGGATATATAACTACCACTGTGACGGCACCACCACCGGTAAAGATGAGAGCTTACCAGATGGTTTGGACTCAAGTGAACGCACGTTCTATGAGCCACAAACACTTTATAATGTCAGCAGGCAATCAGGCTGTATCATCTGAAATGGCGTCCCCAAACTTTTGGAATTGCATCCCTCAAAGATTAGAACGACCAATCTCCGCGCCGGAGTAGATAGCATCAATTTTCAATTAGTAGGTGGAGGAGAGAAAAATAGAACCACATAGCGTAATCCCGTAAAGCCGGTAGATTTATTAAAAATAGTAACACACTTACATTTATGCAGTGTTTTTCAAGCGCTTGTTTAACCTGTAGCCGACCGCCCACTGTCAATTGACGGCGGAGCGGTGCGGCTCTTGTGGCGGGCTGCCGTCATAAGACGGCGCTAACATTTTGGCCACATCGGGTCCCCAGCGACGCGACGGGCATGCGCCTCTCGCGGCACGCGCGCATGCCCGTCGCGTCGCTGGGGACCCGATGCATGTGCCCGGCGGCCGCGATGTCCACCGGGCACCCGGGATTGCCCAGTAACTGAGCAGGACGTGGATCTGTGTATGTAAACACACAGATCCACGTCTGGTCACTGGAGAGGAGACCGATGGTGTGTCCCTTGTACAGAGGAACACCGATCGGTCCCCTCCCCCAGTCAGTCCCCTCCCCCCACAGTTAGAATCACTCACATGGGGAACATATTAACCCCTGCAGCGCCCCCTAGTGTTAACCCCTTCCCTGCCAGTCACATTTATACAGTAACCAATGCATTTTTATAGCAGGGATTGCTGTATAAATGTGAATGGTCCCAAAAATGTGTCAAAAATGTCCGAAGTGTCCGCCGCAATGTCGCAGTCATGATAAAAATCGCAGATCGCCGCCATTACTAGTAAAAAAAAATAATAATAATAATGCTATAAATCTATCCCCTATTTTGTAGACGCTATAACTTTTGCGCAAACCAATCAATATACGCTTATTGCGATTTTTTTACCAAAAATATGTAGAAGAATACGTATCGCCCTAAACTGAGGAAAAAAAATGTTTAAAAAAAAAAATTGGATATTTATTATAATAAAAAGTAAAAAATATTATGTTTTTTTCAAACTTGTCCCTCTTCTTTTGTTTATAGCGCAAGAAATAAAAACCGCAGTGGTGATCAAATACCACCAAAAAAAAGCTCTATCTGTGGGGAAAAAATGATAAAAAATGTATTTGGGTACAGCGTTGCATGACCGCGCAATTGTCATTCAAAATGCGACAGCGCTGAAAGCTGAAAAATGGCTTGGTCAGGAAGGAGGTGTTGGTGCCTGGTAGGCAAGTGGTTAAAAGAGTGGCGGCAATGGAGTCCTCCCGACGCGTTTCGTCTCAATAGACTCGTCTGGGGTCGGGAGTGGTACGAGTCCCTGGCAGGATCAACAGCAGAAGGTCAGTCCAGAGGTTCGGGAGAGTCCTTGCAGAGGGTAGAAGGTGTACGCTCACTATCGTTGGGGGTTCCCCCAATATTGATTCATTTTAGTGTATTTTCCTTAAAACTTGCAGCTCATAAATAGTTGCATGAATATTATGTGACATAAAAAAAAATTGCAACTGCCGCCATTTTTTTCTCTGTGCTTTCAGAAAATATACACTTTTTGAGGAGTTTACAGTCATTTCTAGCAAACAATGCAGATTTTACAGTTTTTCTCCTTTGTTTTGGCTCATTTCTTGAAACAGAAATTACATTCTCAAAACAACATGGACAAATCTCCAAACCACTTGGCAATTGTTCACAACTGAATTGAATTTCTCATTCATTTCTTCAAATTGCAAATGTCTCAGTACACATCTCAATGTCTCAGTACATCTTTCAAATGATTAAGTACAAGTAGCCTACATTTAGCACAATTTCCAAGTAAATATATCTTGTTGATCTAAACTGATTATCAATTCTCAGTCTAATGGTCGTTCACTCCAAAACATGTCAGCGTAATTTCATTGTTTAAGTCATCACATGCACAATAGTCTGTTCAATTGTCAAAATTATGCAGGAACATAATACCATGAATACCATATATGAATCTCTTGGAACATTTGATAAAATGATCACAGCAATTGACAGTCAGGTGCAACTACAACTTGACTAACGAAGGAGGAGTTGGAGTTGGTCTCAGATGACTGATCAAACAGTATGTTTAGTTACCTGACAGGTGCTGTCCATGATTGTGAATGCTGCCAAACATGTATATATATATAGCTTGACCATGCAGGACCAGTACAATTTCTGAACATGGAGGCACCTAACCAAGTAAATGAACAAGGGCAACTGCCTGCTCGAGGAAGAGGAGTAATGCCCCGTACACACGGTCGGAAATCCCGACCACAAAATCCATCAGATTTTTTCCGACGGATTTTGTCCGACGCTGGTGTTGCATACACACGGTCCGACGAAGTTGTTGGAAAATACGATCATTCTGAACGTGGTGACGTTCGTTGCGTACAACAAAACTACGTAGAGGCTAGTAGCCAATAGCTTTGGTTTGGTAATTTGATCTGAGCATGCGTGGCACTTTGTCCGTCGGAATTACCTACACACGGTCGGAAAAAGTCTGATCGGATTTTGTTGTCGGAAAATTAGAGATCCTGCTCTCAAATTTTTTCCGGCGAAAATTACACACGATCAGATTTTCCGACAACATAATCCGATTGGACTTTTTCCATCGGAATAAGATACGGGGCATAACATTTCAGTAAGTCTACTCGTTGATAATTTTTCCCCTCCCCTTTCTGTCAAATACCCCCTGTAGTACCTCTGCATAGGGTACATGTACCCCAGGTTTGGAACCACTGGAATACTGGCCAGTAGTATATTGAACTTGTGTAGAACATAGAACATTCCTATGTAACTGTCTGTAACTGTGTCACGTACCGGGTACGGCGGGGAACAGGAGGTGGATCCCCTATGCCAATGGGGCGATAGCACGGGTTGTATTGGAGGACCGGTTCTAATGTTGCTACTGGTTTTCACCAGAGCCCGCCGCAAGGCGGGATGGACTTGAAGCGGCGGTAGCAACCAGGTCGTGTCTTCCAATAGCAACTCGACCCCACTGACAGCTGAGACAGGCGCGGTACACAAGGATTAGGCAGAGGCAAGGTCAAACGTAGCAAAGGGTCAAGGCAGGTGGCAAAGATTCGTAGTCGGGGGCAACAGCAAAGGTCTGGATACACAGAAGGAGCAAAACACACAAACGCTTTCACTGGGCACTAAGGCAATACAAGATCCGGCGAGAACAGGAAGGGGAAGTGGGTTTTTAATGGGATTGGGAAAACTGTAATTGGACCAGGAACTAATTGATAGTGCACTGGCCCTTTAACTGGGGGCGGAGTTGCGCGCGCGCGCCTGGGGAGCGGGGGCGCGCGCACGCCGAAGACAGCCTGCAGGGGACAGGTGAGAGGAGCGGGATGCGATCCCCGGGCGGACCGAGGATCGCATCCCGTAAACAAAGCAGCGCCTGCGGTCAGGGGAGCTGACCGAGGCGCTGCAGGGCAGAGACCGCCGTGAGCGCTCCGGGGTGGAGGGGATGCCCGGAGCGCTCGGCGTTACAAACTGCAGTGTATGACTCTTCTGTATGACTAATTTGATGTTTTCTTGTTTTACTCTATTGTAGAGAATAATGGCATTGGAAGGAAACGAGACCTCTCACATACTCGTCTATGTGGATGAGGCTGGCTTCAACCTGGCCAAGGGCCGAAGACGTGGCCGTAATTTTATTGGCCACGGTGGATGTCCCAGGTCAGCGAGGGGGCAATATAACTATGTGTGCTGCCATTTCTGAGAATGGTGTGGCCACTCACATCCCCAGTCTTGGCCCATACAATACACAGGAGCTCCTCATCTTCTTGGACCGCCTTTATTTGGATTTGATCCCTGAAAATGAGAGAGGTCGCATAGGGCGTCACCTACCACGATATATAATTGTATGGGACAATGTGAATTTCCATCGTGGCCCGCTTATCAGGGCCTGGTTCACTGCTCACCCAAGGATAGATATGGTGTTCCTACCACCTTACTCTCCTTTCCTCAATCCTATTGAGGAGTTTTTCTCCGCTTGGAGGTGGAGAGTGTATGAGCATCGCGCTCAAGATCAGAGGTCCCTGCTCCATGCAATGGACGCTGCCTTTGAGGATATTACAGGAGATCAGTGTAGGGGATGGTTGCGACATGCACGTCGTTTCTTCCCTCGTTGCATCGCAAGGGAGGATATACGCTGCTATGTTGACGAGAATCTGTGGCCAGACAGACAGCAGAGTGTGGATGGGCAGGAGGGTGAGGATGGTGGCCAGTGAAGAGATGTTACAGTAGTTGTGAAACTCCAGCTTTATTTACAGCATTGTAGGCTAAATTTAATTTTCCTTGTTTTTTGTTTGTGTGTTTATATTTCTGTATATTATGCTGTATAAATTTTCTTTTTACTCTGATGTATGGAAGTAAAGTAATTTTTCCTTGGCAGTATGAGTGCAATGTGTGATGTCAAACCTTGAAGGCTACTCTTACCCTAAAATCTTTTCTTTTTTTTCAGTTTTATACACAATTGTATTCAGTTAGCTAGACCAAAACTGTACAGTAACCATTGTCAATGAAGGACTGGGCTAAGACTGAAAGGTGGACATGAGGGATATTTCAATGGTCCTCTGCCATAGAGACAAAACATCTAAACATTTTGACTTGCAGTGCTTACACAATGCCAAAGGGATGAAGCATTTTGGGGGCACTGACTATTTGAATGAGAAAGAAATTTATTTTTGACACATGAGTGAACTGTTTTGGGAAAGATATGAGCTTTTGAAGGTGAACCGTGGTGTTGTGCCGAACCATCCAGGTTATTTTGGCAAAAGCACCAAGAGAGTTGAGAACGTCTGGTCTGTTTCAAGAAATGAGCCAAAGCAATTGAGAAGAATCTTTGCCATTTTGGGTGCACTGACTCTTTATATGGGAAAGGAATATTGTTTTGAAGCACGAGTGATCAGTTTTGGGAGAGATATGAGCTTTTGCACGTGAGTTATAGTGTTGTGCTGAACTGTAAGACTGTTTAGCCAAATGATCTTAGAGTTTTGAGAATGTAATTTCTGTTTCAAGAAATGAGCCAAAACAATGGAGAAAAACTGTAACATGTGTGCAAAAAATGTAAAAAAAACGGACCCATTAGGCATGCGATTAAAGCTGCCCATTCCATTGAACTGTGATGTACCGTATAAACTCGAGTATAAGCTGAGTTTTTCAGCACATTTTTTTGTGCTGAAAGTGCCCCCCTCGGCTTATACTCGAGTCAAGCACTTTTTTGCAGCAAAAAAAAAAATTTCCAACCCGACTTTTGGGCTCCGTATCTCGGGGCCACTTGGGTCTAGGAGTCCCAAATTTGGTGTGCCAACCCAGTGGACCTCGCTATAACATATCCAAATATGGGGTTCCTAGCACAAAGTGACCCCGAGATACAGGGCCCCAAAGTTGGTTCGGAAAATGTCATTCTCTGCTGCAGAAAAGTGCTTGACATTTTCTGACCCGAATTTGGGGCCCCATATCTCGGGCACACTTGGAGCTAGGAACCCCAAATTTGGCATTCAAACCCAGTTGAACTAGCACTACAACATATCCAAAGATGGGGTTCCTAGCACTAAGTGGCCCGAGATACAGGGCCCCAAAGTCGGTTCAGAAAATGTCATTCTCTGCTGCAGAAAAGTGCTTGAGACTTTCTGACCCGAATTTGGGGCCCCGTATCTCGGGGACACTTGGTGCTAGGAACCCCAAATGTTGTATTCCAACCCAGTGGAATTATCACTACAACATATCTAAAGATGGGGTTCCTAGCACTAAGTGACCCTGAGATACAGGGCCCCAAATCGGTCAACTGTGTCCATCTGCATGGGCACAGTGAGGCTGCAAATGGGCATCGTTGACCCTCTTTTCCACTTACAGTAGCTGCACATTTCTCACCCTAGGCTTATACTCGAGTCAATAAGTTTTCCCAGTTGTTTGTGGTAAAATTAGGTGCCTCTGCTTATATTCGGGTCGGCCTATACTCGAGTATATACGGTACATTTATTGTACTGATATCGTTAGAATAAGTAATTATGTGAATTAAATATAACCAGATGGATATTCCATTTCCCTCTTTGCAAAAGTAATGACACATGCAATAAAGTATAAAGCACAAGGAGCAAAAAGCGTACAGTATGCGGTTCCATAAAAGGAATCCAAAGTATTTTTAGTAGAAATCCAGTTGATGATGATGGACGTGTGATGTCATACGATGACAGCTCAATGAGAAGATCTGAGCTGCACTTTGTGAATCAATAGCTAAAAATAAAAAAAACTAAATATAAGCAAAAGCATGTATTGCGTGTCAGCTACCATCCCGACTATTCAAGTTGTTTAAAAGAAAAAGTAAAAAAAAAAAAAAAAAAAAAAGTGATTTAAAGGTAACCTGTCACCTGAGAATTTCAAACTGAGCATGTGATTAAAAATACATATATTACCAAATGTATTGGGACGCCTGCCTTTACACGGACATGACTTTTAATGGCATCCAAGTCTTAGTCCGGAGGGTTCAATATTGAGTTGGCCCCGCCCTCTGCAGCTATAACAGCTTCAACTCTTCAGGGAAGGCCGTCCACAAGGTTTAGGAGGGTGTCTATGGGAATGTTTGACCATTCTTCCTGAAGAGCATTTGTGAGGTCAGGCACTGATGTTGGATGACAAGAAGGCCTGGCTCTGAATCATCCCAAAAGGTGTTCTATCAGGTTAAGGTCAGGATTCTGTGCAGACCAGTCAAGTTCCTCCATCCCAAACTCGCTCATCCATGTCTTTATGGACCTTGCTTTATACACTGGTAGGCAGTCATGTTGGAACAGGAAGGGGCCGTCCCCAAACTGTTCCCACAAAGTTGGGAGCATGAAATTGTCCAAAATGTCTTGGTATGCCGACGCCTTAAGAGTTCCCTTCACTGGAACTAAGGGGCCAAACCCAACCCCTGAAAAACCACCGCACACCATAATCCCCCCTCCCCCCCACACCATAATCCCCCCCTCCCCACCCCCCCCACACCATAACCCCCCCTCCCCCACACCATAATCCCCCTTCCACCAAATGACTTGTACCCGTGCACAAAGATTGTGTACAATTTGAATCGAGACAGAGAGTGGACGACAGGAAGCTGTCATTTATTGGCAGTAGTAATGCATCAATCATGATGATCAATGACCCAATGATACAAAAATGATGACCCACGCCGATGATCCTCTCCTGCTGGACTCCTGCCTCAAATGACAGCTCCCCATCCAGTACCTGAATGTAAATAAAGTGGTTGGTAACGATCCAAAGAGTGGGCTTCAGAAAGCTGTCATTTATTGGCAGCAGTAATATGTCAATCAAGTTATCCATTGTCAATCATGATGACCTAAGACCCAACAACACAAACATGATGACCCAACGCGACGATCCTCTTCTGCTGGACTCCTGCCTCAAATGACTCAACTCATCATCCAGTAGCTGAATTGTAACAAAGTAGCCAGTAATATTGGCTGATGTCATTGACCAAATATGATCATGACCATATTTGGTCAATGATGTTACTCAGGATGCCCCCCAGATTGTACAATGTTAAACAAGCCAGAGAGCGGGTGACAGGAAGCTGTCATTTATTGGTAATAGTAATAGGTCAATCATGTAATCCATTGTCAAGCATGATGGCCAATGACCCAACAACACAAACATGATCACCCATGCCGATGATCCTCTCCTGCTGGACTCCTGCTTCAAATGACAGCTCCCCATCCAGCACCTGAATGTAAATAAAGTGGTTGGTAACGATCCAGAGAGTGGGCTTCAGAAAGCTGTAATTTATTGGCAGCAGTAATATGTCAATCAAATTATCCATTGTCAATCATGATGACCTATGACCCAACAACACAAACATCATGACCCAACGCGACGATCCTCTTCTGCTGGACTCCTGCCTCAAATGACGGCTCCTCATCCAGCACCTGATTGTTAACAAAGCAACCAGAAGTGTTGGCTAATGTCAATGACCAAATATGATCATGACCATATTTGGTCAGCGATGTCACCCAGGATGTCGCAGCTTGTGTACAATTTGAATAGACAGAGAGCGGACGACAGGTAAGCTGTCATTTATTGGCAGTAGTAATAGATCAATCATGCTGATCAATGACCCAATGATACAAACACGATGACCCATGCCGTTGATCCTCTCCTGCTGGACTCCTGCCTCAAATGACCGCTCCTCATCCAGCAGCTGTATGTTAATAAAGGGGTCGGTAACGAGCCAGAGAGTGGGCTTCAGAAAGCTGTCATTTATTGGCAGCGGTAATATGTCAATCAAGTTATCCATTGTTAATCATGATAACCAATGACCCAACAACACAAACATGGTGACTCGAGCCGAAGATCCTCTTCCGCTAGACTCCTGCCTCAAAGGAATCAACTCCTCATCCAGTAAGTGAATGTTAACAATGTAGTCGGTAATGTTGGCTGACATCATTGACCAAGTATGCTCATGACCATATTTGGTCAATGATGTCACTCAGGATGCCCCCCAGCTTGTACAATTTAAAATGAGCCAAAGAGTGGGTGACAGGGAGCTGTCATTTATAGCTAGTATTAACATGCCAATCACAATATCCATTTTCAATCATGATGACCAATGACCCAGCAACACAAACATGATGACCCGATCCTTTCCTGCAGGACTCCTGCCTCAAATGACAACTCCCCAGGTGGCAGCTGAATCTAAATCAAGTGGCCGGTAATGTTGACTGACATCATTGACCTAATATGATCATGACCATATTTGGGTAATGCTGTCACCCAGGTTGCCCCCCTGGCTTGTGTACAATTTGAAATGAGTCAGAGAGTGTGTAAGCGGGTACAGTTAGCTAGTCTGCCACTAGGTGGCTCTGTTCCAAAATAGTGCCTGGATACAGAAAACTGTTTCATCAGGTGCTAGGCCCCTTTTTGTTAGTCCTGTTGTTGAGTCCTCATGTGGTGATGTGAGCCAGTACCCACATGTAAGCCAGGCTTGGAGGAGCCCTAGTGCAATTGGCCCTAGGGCATGGGAACCAGACACCCCACCACAAGGCAGATGTAGCCAGCAAGTGGAGGCCCTGGGCAGGACCGGGGAGAGGTAGATCTGCACCCAGAAGAGCCATCTGTAGACTTCCTGACGCTTATGGAGGCGGGGGTTAGGGTTGGTTGCAAAAGGCTTTTTAGGCAAGACCGAGAGTTCCCAGGAGTGAGGTTATCCCTCTGGAGGGTTCCAGGAGAGGAGCTGTCAGGATGGGCAAGCCAGTAGACAAGATGGCTCCTCTGGGCAGACTTCTGTGCATCTTCACAGGCTTATTCACATTCCTTCTTCGTGGATGTAGGAACTCTTATGCCGCGTACACACGATCGGAAATGCCGCCAGCAAAAGACCGATGTGAGCTTTTGGTCGGAAAATGCGACCGTGTGTATGCTCCATCAGACTTTTGGTGGTGGCATTTCCACCAGCAAAAGATTGAGAGCAGGTTCTCAATTTTTCGGTCGGAAAAAAGTTCCGATCGGAAATTCCGATTGTCTGTACGCAAAATTCCTACGCATGCTCGGAAACAATACCCCTTCTTCCATTTAACGCAGGTATGTGGTACAGCTCAGTTGGGAAGGAGGAGATATTCCACCTATCAGGAGGGAGGTTGTGAATAAGATCCTATCCATGGGATTTAAGGCGGAGGATATTTATGCTCTTATCAGTCCCGCTGGTTCCTTCAAATATGATTTCTCATTTGTGCGTCCAGAATGGCTGGATCTGTTTTGGGATCGGTTTGAGCGTGTATATGGGGGCCAGCCGGACGGGAAGGGACTTGTCCCCAAAGTTGTCTCACGACAGACCTTGATAAAAAATTTGACTATCCTGACAAGGAATAAGTCTATACCCCCCCCCCCCCCCCCCCCGAGGATTTATGGGTCTGGTTGGGGAGGTTTGGGGAAATGTTGTGTCACCTAAAAAAGATTGTGGATGATAGAGGAATCTGGACGGGTGGTTGGTCGGTGGCAATGAGGTTGAGTGTGTGTGGGAATGTGGTCCAGCATTTGCCTTTATTGGTAGAGATAGGATTACTGTCTTCTACCCTGGTCAACCTAAGGTGTGCCATAAATGTGGAGTCAAGGGACATTTCTCCTCTAACTGTCCAGAACAGAAGTGCTCTTTGTGTCAGGAACTGGGGCATCTGGCGAGGGACTGTAACATCATTAAATGTAACCTATGTGATAAGGTTGGTCACCCTTATAGCCGGTGCCCTGAGGCTTTGCACAATAAGCCAGAGTTGGTGGAGGAATTCTTCCGCCCGGATAGAGAAGAGTCTGGGTTGGCGGAGGTTGTACCAGGGGATCCTAGTGTCTCTGTCCCGTCAGAATCTGTGTCTGTGAGGCCGTCTGTGGTGTCAGTGTCCCCCCAGTCTGTGGTTCCCCAGTCAGTGTCAGAAAGTGTAGTTGTCAAGTCTGTATCTGCACCTATTGTTTCTCCTAGTGTAGTGAAGACAGTGGAGGGTGCTGGACCAGAATGTATGGTGGTGCCAACCCCTCCTCCTCGGCGTGGCAGAAGTGCAGCTGGAGGTCAGCGGACACCGAGGGGTGGAGTGAGGGATGGATTGGATGATGGTGGGGGGAGGGAATGAGGGTGGCTGGTGCAGAATGCAAGGTGAATGATGTGGAAGTCGGGGTGAATGATGTGGGGGGAGGGGTTAATGGAGGTGTTTTGGAAACGCATCCTGATGACGATTAAATCTGAAAAGGTTTCTTAGCCTGGATTGTGTTTAAGTTGAAGTTCGGGGTTTGTAGTCTCTTTTTTGTTGTCCTTAAAATATGTTTCTTAATATGTGATCTTGTCAGGAAACGTTTTTCTTTACTTGCTGATGTGCGCACGCTTGTTTTTGTTATTTATTTTTGTGTAAATATGTTGTTATTAATGAGCTGTATGTTTGTGTGATTTTTTTAATATAAAACATTTACACTCTAATGCAACCCCTTCCCCATACAATGTATAAGCATTTGAAATATGTAAGTGAATAATGCAGACACCTTTACAATATGGTAGCATCGGTGTCATTGGAATCTCTTTATTGCCTTTTATGCTTTATAATGTTTTTTTTTTTTTTTAGTTTATAATCAATAAAATGCATCAACGTATTACTGGGCAATTCAGATCATTTCTGGGAATCGATATCATATATGTTCCCTCAGACCTCCTGTCTGCTAAGAATCCGTTCCTGTTTCCCAATAGAGAGAAATTAGATACTGTAGCTGGGCATGTAGAGATAGATAGATAGATAGATAGATAGATAGATAGATAGATAGAGATAGATAGATAGATAGATAGATAGATAGATAGATATCTAATTAGATAGATAGATAGATAGATATCTAATTAGATAGATAGATAGATAGATAGATAGATATCTAATTAGATAGATAGATAGATAGATAGATAGATAGATAGATAGATAGATAGATAGATAGATAGATAGATAGATAGATAGATAGATAGATAGATAGATAGATAGATAGATAGATAGATAGATAGATATCTAATTAGATAGATAGATAGATAGATATCTAATTAGATAGATAGATAGATAGATAGATAGATAGATAGATAGATAGATAGATAGATAGATAGATAGATAGATAGATAGATATCTAATTAGATAGATAGATAGAGAGATAGATAGATAGATAGATAGATAGATAGATAGATAGATAGATAGATAGATAGATAGATAGATAGATATCTAATTAAATAGATAGATAGATAGATAGATAGATAGAGATAGATAGATAGATAGATAGATAGATAGATAGATAGATAGATAGATAGATAGATAGATAGATAGATAGATAGATAGATAGATAGATATCTAATTAGATAGATAGATAGATAGATATCTAATTAGATAGATAGATAGATAGATATAGATAGATAGATAGATAGATAGATAGATAGATAGATAGATAGATAGATAGATAGATAGATAGCTATATAATTAGATAGATAGATATATAATTAGATAGATAGATAGATAGATAGATAGATAGATAGATAGATAGATAGATAGATAGATAGATAGATAGATAGATAAAAAAAGAATTTATACATTTTTTTAATACATTACAGAACCTCACTTGAATTGTGTACATTATAGAAAATGAAACAAAGTAAAAAGAGTAAAAAAAAAACTGCTTTCACCACCTCCAAGTCCCTCTTCCATTATGAATGAAGCCCAGCGTGTTGGATTCTTACAAACAACATTCCCGGAGAATTGTTTCTTTCTCCTGATGTTTAGTATTATGTGTTTCCTCGAGGCGGAATCAGTTTCCTTTTTGTGGCGGGATCTATGCAGTTGACAGAATATAAGCACGAATAACGCGCCTTACACTATTGGATTATATTTAATATTTCTATCCACCACACATTGTTGCTGACCTTGGCTTGTTCCTCCATTAGGCTTCTGCTTCATCCCTACCTGCTGCATCTGATACCAAACCCCCGGCTTGCTCACTTCCTGGTGGGGCGATCCTAAAGGACCATGACCTGGCACCAGCATGCAGCAAAACCTCCAGCTTTCCACCAGATCTCTCCTTCAGGTTTCCAGATCTCCACCATCAGGAGCTCTGGTGCTTAGACCCCACACCTCAGATGAGCCCGTGTCATTCGCCAGGGTGATCTGCTTATGTTCTTATCCTGCTGGTTGGACTAGGAACCTCTTGGCTGCTATAGCTACCTGTCTCCGAGCCTGACCCCTGATCATGAGAACCTATCTGGGTCACCATAACCTCACCAGATGTACCGTATATACTCAGGTATAAGCCGAGTAGAAGCCTAGGATGAGAAATGCGCAGCTACTGTAAGTGGAAAAGAGGGTCAACAATGCCCATTTGGGGTCTCTGGACCCAAAGGGTCCTGAAATGACATTGCTGCAGATGGACACAGTTGACCAACTTTGGGGCCCTGTATCTCGGGGCCACTTGGTGCTAGGATATGTTGTAGTGTTGGTTCCACTGGGTTTGCACACCAAATTTTAGGTTCCTAGCACCAAGTGGCCCCAAGATACG
The DNA here is from genome assembly GCA_028564925.1 of Lithobates sylvaticus. NCBI lineage: Eukaryota > Metazoa > Chordata > Amphibia > Anura > Ranidae > Lithobates > Lithobates sylvaticus. The sequence goes on along the minus strand of CM053028.1, from coordinate 4,833,003 downwards.
GGGCCCCAAATTCGGGTCAGAAAATTTCATTCTCTGATGCAGAAAAGTGCTTGACTCCAGTATAAGCCGAGGGGGGCATTTTCAGCACAAGAAAATGTGCTAAAAAACTCGGCTTATACTCGAGTATATATGGTAAGTCATTTTTTTTTATTTTCATTGATTCTCTTTATTGAGAAAATAACTACATTTAGATACATTCTATTCTTATACGGGTTCTCCTACCTCTCCCCTCCCTTTTTCCAGTGGATACCTCAAATCCTTTTATTGGGTCTCAAATTTTCGGCCTGACCCCTTGGACCTTTGAGGACCACCACCACAAAAAAAAATAAAACTGTAGGGAATATTTAGGACCCCTGACTACTTAGTTACTAAAACAGGTGTCCCCATTGGAAGATTTCCTCTTACCTCCTTTTCCAATGGCAACTGAAAAGTTTGGCTTTTCGATCACCTTCTGTCTTAGTGACAAAAGCAGTGGCGGCCGGTGCTCAATTTTCTTAGGGGAGCAGCCCGCGGCCACCACCCAGCCAGCCAGCTACCCCCCCCCTTCAGCCAGCCAACCACCTCCCTACTCGATCAATCGCCACTTCCCCCCACCCCCATAGCTCGATCGATCACTACTTTGTTCGCCTGTTGCCTGCCAGGCGCCCTGCACTTAAAGAGGAAGTAAACCCTGATGGGTTTTACTTCCTCTTTGTTTCCCTGCAAAGTTGAAGCATAATGGGCTACTATTCATGGCATAGTAGCCCCATTATGTGTCACTTACCTGACACAGGAGCCAGCGATGTCACCGCTGTCCCCTCTTTCACGAAGCGTCCATCTTCCTTCCGGGTATGGCGGCTCTGGCGCTGTGATTGGCCGGAGCTGCGATGACATCACTCCCGCACATGCATGCTCAGTGCGCCTGCACGCCGCTGCCTATGGTGCATGCGCTGTAGACAGCAGTGCCTGCCATATGCAAATATCTCCTAAACCATGTAGGTTTAGAAGATATTTCTTGCACCTACAGATAAGCCTTAATCTAGGCTTACCTGTAGGTAAAAGTGGTCTGTAAGGGTTTACAACCACTTTAACCCATCCAGGTCACGGCTCCCCCCCCCCCCCCCGGCGTCTCCTCCCGAGTCCTGGTGGTCGCTTCTCCTCCCAGCCAATCGGGTCCCAGGACCCGCATCCTGATTGGCCAGAAGGAGAAGCAGGAAGACATTAGCGAATATTAATTCTCTAATGTCACACAACTGGGTGGGCTTGTGAAGCAGTGCTCTGCGCCCCGAGCCCACCCTTTTTGAAGCCAATTAGAGGTTCAGGCTCTAATCATGTGCTTAAAAAAGAAAACCCCATTGAAATCCATGCGTCCGGCATCCGGCGCGCCCTGCATGTAGATTAGGGGAGCGGCATCCCTGCACCCCGTATTAGCGGCCGTCACTGGACAAAAGGTCACCAGGCCAAATTGAGAGGATGAACTTACTCAGTGGGGACAACAGACAACGATAAAAAACCTGAGAGGGGTTTCAACATTTTAACCCCCTATACCAGTTTTTCTCAAAATGTTTACCTCAAAGGAACCCCTTGAAACAATATTTCAGGTCTTGGGGAACTCCTGGTAAAACAAATTCTTTGATGGTCTGTGTGAAAAATATCCCTTACATTGGTGGCTACTGGAAATACAGTAAAGCCCCCCCCCCCCCTTACTGTGGTTGCCAGAATGCCAACCTTTATTTCAATTGACTCCAGACGGGGGGAAGCGGTGGATGGGAGGGTATATAGGGTAGGGAAGGGAGGGTATATAGGGTAGGGAAGGGAGGGTATATAGGGTAGGGAAGGGAGGGTATATAGGGTAGGGAAGGGAGGGTATATAGGGTAGGGAAGGGAGGGCATATAGGGTAGGGAAGGTAGGGTATTGGGGTAGAGGAGAGAAGGGGGAGCACCAGCAAGATGGTCCATTATATCATATTAGACAAAGAAGGGAGTTAAGATAACAGATTAATCAGAAACATATGTTCGCAGTACATTTAGGATGCTTTAACCAAGACGACCAGTTAGAAAGGAATTTTTCCATTCCTACATTTTTTCTAGCCACTAGTCTCTACTTCTCACATCGATGCTTGAGGTCTCCAATTGTATTGGAGATGTTGGGAGGTTCTGAGGACTTCCAAAGCTCGGTAATGTTTAATTTCACTGCAAGTAGTAGGTGCAGTACTACAACCCTGGAGCTAGGAGGGAATCTCTCTATGCTAAGATGGAGTAACGCCAGCTGGGGGTTGAAGGGGGTTCGCGATATTGAAGAGATCAGGGAAAACACTTGTCTCTAGAAGGAGTTTATAGATCTGCAAAACCACAAGGTGTGTGCAATAGTGCCAATACTTCCACAAGACCTCCAGCAAGATGTCCCCTGATTGGCGGTAGTACGTCAGCAACCATCTGTGTAAAAGCTTTTTGATATGATTCTCAATGGTTGGAACAACGGGAGGCCGTACAGGTGAGTCTGAAGGCACGTGACCACCAGTGATGTAAGTAACTGAGTTAAAATAACTCAGTTACTTTAGAGGGTAACTAGTAATCTAACTGATTACTTTTCCCCTCATGGTAACTCAGTTCCCATTACTTTGGCTTAGTTACCCCAATTACATCTACCGTCACTAGATGGCAGTAGTGTAATTCCGGTGTCCTGCCAAAAAAGTTCCCCCGCCGGATAAGGACCCCCTGTACTGCGCAGGCGCAGCGCTTGCGCAGTACGAAGGACTACGGAGCTTCCGAAAATTTCCAAACCTAAACAGCTCTGAGTGAACTCTACACAGCGCAGGCGCAGTTAACATGTAATTGTACGAGGCGATGCCGCACCCTCATGATGCTCGTGCTACTCTGCAAGGGGCGTCTATCGTGTAACTAAGGGGCGGGTCTAGTATTACTGTAACCAAGGGCGCATTTATTATTATTGTTATATATCGAGCTCTGCCCATTAATTTAACATTCGCCCTCTTCTGTAGAAATCCACCCCCTTACACGATATAATAATAATAGACCCGCCCCTTACACGATATAATAATAATAGACCCGCCCCTTACACGATATAATAATAATAGACCCGCCCCTTACACGATATAATAATAATAGACCCGCCCCTTGCTTACACGCTATAACAGATCTGCCCCTTGGTTACACGATATATAACAATAATAATAAATGCGCCCCTTGGTTACAGTAATACTAGACCCGCCCCTTAGTTACACGTATAGAATATTTAAAAAAAAAAGTCAGTTACTTTGCTGCGTAACTAATTACTTTTCCAATGTAGTAACTGAGTTACTAACGCAATTACTTTTTGGGAGAAGTAATTTGTAACTTAACTAATTACTTTTTTAAAGTAAGATGACCAACACTGGAGACCACATAATAAGGGTAGCACTACTATTTAGTTCTTCTATCCATTTTGAGGGAGTGGTGATTTGAGAGTAGAGGCGGTTGGCACACAGTGTAGATGTCAGCATTATGTAGACGATCAACACGCTGTGTAGATCGTAGAAAGAATGCCAACCTTTGGACAGCCGATCAACAGATCATTGAGGTCATTCAGCCAGCTCTGCCAAGTGGCATTGATTCAAGCACCATCCAATAAGAGGTCAATCAGCAACTGCTCAAGGAACCCTTGGCAAGCTATGGAGGGACTCTTGGATTCCACGGAACCCTGGTGGAGAATGGTTGCTCTATGCAAAGCTAAAAAGTATGTTTTGACTTTGGATGTGCTTTAAATCATCCTGTTTGGGTACACCCAAAATTAGGCATTCCAGATCATCATCATATTTGCCCCTCCCCAACAGCATGAAATTGCAATAATAATACGTGACTAGACATGTGCAATTCGTTTCGTTCTCTTTTCGTTTTTCGTTTTTTTCGTTCATTCGTTAGCGTACGAATGAACGAACGATTCGGTAAAAATTTTAACGAATAACGAATCGTTCGAATCGAACGAATCCGAACAACAACGAAAATCCGAAAAAAAAAATAATTAGAAACAACGAATCTACGAATGAAGAAAATCCGAAAAACGAAAACAGGAACTAGACAAGTGCACAACAAAAAAATTCGTTTATTTTCGTTTCGTTTTTTTAGTTTCCGAAAAAAATTATTTTTTTTTCGTTTAGTTTTTTTAGTTTCCGTCGATTCAAAACGATTCGTACATTCGTAAGTCGTCGTTGTTCGGATTCGTAACGATTCGTACATTCGTAAGTCGTCGGTGTTCGTATTCGTAACGATTCGTACATTCGTAAGAGTTATTTTTTCGTTGATTCGTTTTTTCGTTAGTTTAATTTTCGGACGCATTCGTATTTATTCGTACATTCGTAACATTCGTAGATTCGTAATCGGAGCATAATTCATAATCTGATGTAATGCGTATGCTATTATTACATTTTAATAATTTACGAATCGAAAAAAAAAAGTTACGAATCGAAAAAAAAAAGTTACGAATCGAAAAAAAAGTTACGAATGTACGAATTTTTTTGTTCAATAGAGACACGGAAAATTACAAATCGAAAAAAAAAAAAAAAAAAGTTACGAATCGAAAAAAAAGTTACGAATTGAAAAAAAAGTTATGAATCGAAAAAATAAAAAGTTACGAATCGAAAAAAAAGTTACGAATGTACGAATTTTTTTGTTCAATCCATTCGAAGCACGTTTAGCAGCGCCATTGTAAGGGACACAGAAAATTACCAATTCAACAAAAAAAAAGTTACGAATGTACGAATTTTTTTCGTTCGTTTTCGTTTTTTAGGATTTTCTTCATTAGTGCATTCGTTGTTTCTAATTCGTTTTTTTCGGATTTTCGTTGTTTTTCGGATTCGTTCGATTCAAATGGTTCGTTAATCGGATTCGTACGATTCGAACGATTCGTTACGATTCGTTATTCGGATTCGTACGATTCGAATGATTCGTTCATTCGTACGAAAACGAACGAACGAAAATAACGAAAAAAAACGAAAAAACGAAACAAAACGAAACGAATTGCACATGTCTAACAGGAACAACGAAAATCAAAATGAATGAAAAAATTCGTACATTCGTAACTTTTTTTTGTTGTTGAATTGGTAATTTTCCGTGTCCCTTACAATGGCGCTGCTTAACGTGCTTCGAATGGATTGAACGAAAAAATTCGTACATTTGTAACTTTTTTTTTCGATTCGTAATTTTTCGTGTCTCTTAAAATGTAATAATAGCATACACATTACATAAAATTATGAATTATGCTCCGATTACGAATCTACGAATGTTACGAATGTACGAATAAATACGAATGCGTCCGAATTTCGAATAAACGAATAAACGAAAATTAAACTAACGAAAAAACGAATCAATGAAAAAATAACTCTAACGAAAATACGAATCGTTACGAATACGAACACCGACGACTTACGAATTTACGAATCGTTACGAATCAACGGAAACGAAAAAAACGAAAACGAAAATAAACACATTTTTTTGTTGTGCACATGTCTATACGTGACTATTACTGTGAACATTAGGGTAGAGCAAAATTTAGAGATTGCTTTTCAACAAAATTTTGTAAAAAAAAATTGAGGATTTCAGAAAATTTGGTAGAATAGGTTGGAGTTAAATAAGAAGGTGAATTTGAGCATTATCTGTGCAATGGGCTTTAACTGGCTCCACAGGTTTACAGAATTTAATAAAAAAAACTGCATTTGTCTGAATACATTTATTTTTTTGACAGGAAAACAGCAACGTAAAAATAAAAAATGTAAAGCAATAATTCACAAGTAACAATTAAATACACACAAAAAAACCTAAAAAAAAAAATGTCACCATCTGTGTCCCATTTTGGAGATTTCCCTTCACTTCCTGTCCCATAGCCAAACAGGAAGTGAAAGGAAACCCCTGCAAAGAGAATATCTTGAGGACTCCCAGGTCACCAGAACTAGTTTCCCCCATTGGAAGATTTTTCCTCTATTACTTTTCAGGGGACAGCCCAAAATTTGTGATTTTCTTTTACTTTCACTTTCAATGATAATGGTAAACAGGACAAATAGAGAGGCAGCATCTCCACAATGCTGACAGCGGTTCTAATCCATCTCCACTCTATCCAAAACTAAAAAAAAAAAAGTTTTGCCTTTCGTTATACTTTAACCACTTCAATACCGAGGGGCACCTAAACACCTTCCTGCCCAGACCAATTTTCACCTTTCAATCAGTGCCAAACAATCAGTGCCAAACAATAATGCATGCCAATCAGTGATGCCTATTGTGGGCACTGATTGGCATCCATTGTGGGCACTGACTGGCATCCCTGGTGATCTAGGGTGGCATACCTGGTGCTGGGCATCCCTGGTGGTCTGGTGGCGTGCCTGGTGGTCCAGTGTGGGCATCCTCGGGGGGGCTGCGCTGATAATCGATCAGCACAGACCCCCCCCCTGTCTGAGGAGCAGACGATTGTCTCTCCTCTACTCGCGAGTGAGGAAAAGCCGATCAACGGCATTTCCTATTTACACTGTGATCAGCCGTGATTGGACATCAGACTGACACCCCGCAACAACGATCGCCGCGATGCGCGCCCCAGGGTGCGTGCAGCGGCTCAAAATCCTGAGGACGTCATATGACGCCCGGTCAGGATTTTGAAACCACTTTGCAGCCTTCATTCGCCTATAGGGCGGGCAGCAAGTGGTTAATACAGCAACCCTCTAAAAGCAAAAAAAAATTAGGATTTTGGTAAAATTTGTTAAATTAGGTTGGAGTCAATTGAGAATGCAAATTCAAAGCTTTTTTTGGGCAATGGGCCTTAGCTGGCTCCACAGATTACAGAATCAGACAAATAAACCCGTTAGTCTGATTAATTTATGTTTTTCTCAAAGAAAAAATTCTGCAAAAAAAGTAAAATAAAAAAACGTAAAGCAATAATATACACATAAAAAAAAACACACAAATACAAATGCACAAAATTATATCAACAAAACTACTCTTAATACAACCATCCTACAAAATACAAATCGGCAACCCACCATTTTCATTTCCAGAGTTGGTGCCTTAGATATGTGTTATTGGCCAAAACGACCTTGTCCATAGGTTATGCCATACTCCCCTATATCCTGTCAGGGCGCCCATCAGCCCTTCCTTCTCTGAGCTGGCCGCTCAGCTGTCGGTTAATTGCCAGCTCCTATCTCTCCACAGTGACTCACCTGTTGATGATATCCTGCTCGTCAGTCCTGCCTACTTAAGCCGTCCAGTCCAGAGGGTCTCTGCCTTCGCCTTGGTCACATCTCTAGAGACTATCGCCTGCATTCCTGTTAACCGCTTCCCGACCGGCCACTGCATATATACGTCAGCAGAATGGCTCGGCAGGCAGAATCACGTACCTGTACGTGATCGTGCATGTGCCTGCCCGTGGGTCGCGCGCGCGCCGCTAGCGGCGCGCTCGCGACCCGGTCGGGAGCTCCGTGACCCTGGCCGCGGGACCAGCGGACCCGATCGCCGCTGGTATCCCGCGATCGGGTTACGGAGCGGAAGAACGGGGAGAGGTCTATGTAAACAAACCTCTCCCCGCGCTTCCTACACTGACTGTCAGTGATCGGCGGTTCCCTGTCATCGGGAACGCCGATCAATGACGTCACACGTACAGCCACGCCCCCCTACTGTAAAAAAAACACAACACGTCACACTGACTCCTCCCCGCCCCCTAGTGGTTAACCCCCTAACTACAACTGTCATTTACATAGGAATCAGTGCTATTTAAATAGCACTGATTGCTGTATAAATGACAAATGTCCCAAAAATGTGTCAAAAATGTCCGATGTGTCCGCCATAATGTCGCAGTCACAATAAAAATCGCTGATCGCCGCCATTACTAATAAAAAAAAAAATATTAATACAAATGCTATAAAACTATCCCCTATTTTGTAAACGCTATAACTTTTGCGCAAACTAATCAATAATCGCTAATTGCGATTTTTTTACCAAAAATATGTAGAAGAATACGTATCGGCCTAAACTGAGGAAAAAAAATGTTTTTTTATATATTTTTTTTGGGGATATTTATTATAGCAAAAAGTAAAAAATATTGCATTTTTTTCAAAATTGTCGCTCTATTTTTGTTTATAGCGCAAAAAATAAAAACCGCAGGGCGATCAAATACCACCAAAAGAAAGCTCTATTTGTGGGAAAAAAAGGACGCCAATTTTGTTTTGGAGCCACGTCGCATGACCGCGCAATTGTTAGTTAAAGCGACGCAGTGCCGAATTGCAAAAAGGGGCCTGGTCCTTTAGCTGCAAATTGGTCCGGGGCTGAAGTGGTTAAAGACTTGCTTGGCTGACATTCTATCCGGCTCCCTGATGTTTTGGCTTGTCTGACTATCCATTCCGGTTCCTGAACTCTGGCTATGTTTTGACTACGTTTACTCTTATTACCTTTTTTTTATTATTATTAAACAAGTGTTATTTACCAATACGTCTGTTTCAGCCTGATTCATGGTTTCTGACATATCCTCATACTCTCTACATTTTTCAACCCCCCCCCCCCCCCCCCATTTTTTTTCCTACTTGCTCACTAGAAATGATCGACCCAGTTCCCTCGACTTGTTGTATTCTTTGGTTTATCTAGGTGATTATTACTTGTTTGACAGGCAATCGTACATATGTATTGACAATATTAGTCTTCAACTTTCTTTATACCATGTGCTAATGTTTATGTATTTGTAAAATAATGCTAAAAATCTGTGTGATCCCCCTCTCCCTCTGAGATATCACACAACAAAATGCATGTATTCTTGAGCTCTTTAATAAATTCTATTGAAAAAAAAAATCCTCAAAAAAAAAACCCTCATTAGTCTGATTAATTCTTTTTTTTGACAGAAAAAAACAACAAAAAAGTAAAATAAAAATGTAAAGCAACAGTACACAAAAAACAATCAAATACGCACACAAAAAAACAAAAAATATATAAAAAATAAAAAAACATAAAACACAAAATGATTTCAATTAAACTTCCCTTAAACCACCACCCTCTAAAAAAAAAAAAAGAAGGATGGAGGATTTTGGTAAAATTTGGTGAAATAAAGCAAACCCAAGCTTTTGTGTGCAATGGGCTTTAATTTGCTTCACAGGGTTATATAAGTTTTCAAGGAAATCCTCATTAGTATAGTTTAATTTATGTTTTTTCACAGAAAAAAAGCCAGCAAAAAAGTAAATAAAAATGTAAAGCAACAGTACACGAAAAAATCAATCAACCATACACAAAAAAAAAAACACAAATCAAAAAACACAAGATTATATCAAGGAAACTACCCATAATAAAACCACCCTCTAGAGAAAATCCTCTAAGGAAAAAAATAAAAAAAAATTTCCCACACAAATTTGGCCTAAGCTTCTCAATGAGTGAAATTGCGAGTTTCTTATCTGGCAAAATCATGTTAGCCAAAAATGACTCCACTCATCCCTATGCTGCTCCTTCTGTCCCAAGGATGGGCAACCATGATTCATGTTAGAAGAATGAATGGCTTTATCAGTAAGACCAGCTTGGCCAGTGGCCACAACCAGATCTCTCCCCTGGCAGCTGCAGCAATATACTGTATGCTCTCCATTTCTCTGCTTGAGCACCATCTGGAGTCATTTATTTATGGACACTTCTCTTTTCATAATTGTTTTATACACCCAATGTGCATGCTAAGAATTCCATAAATTACTTATTATCCTTTTTAGATAAAACTAAACTTGGCAGGAGCGGGAAGTCTTTATCTCATCTCAATTGTCTCCAGAAATGGTGTCCCCCTCCCCAGAGATGGATCTAGGGGGTTGCTTGGGAGTGCTGTGCCCCCCCCCCCCCCCCCAGATTTTGGTCTTATCTCCCAGAACCAGTGGCATCAGCAACATGCACCATGAAGACCAGCCCGACCACCACAGTGCCCATAAGCACAAGGGTGAAATGAAAGTGTTTGTACCTCCAGATCAGACACACTAGATCCTGCCCCACCCCACCACTGGTATCTTCTCAGATACCTAGCAGCCCCCATCAGCTGTGAGGTAATGAGTCTGGCCACACCCTTCCTAGCTGAATGGGCCCTTGATGCAGGAGGCACCTGTTTCCTTGCCCAACCCAGATTTCTTGGATTACCTTGTTGCGAACCTTTGTCTTGTATCTGGATTACTTTTTGGCTTGCTGCCTGAACCTGACCTTGTAAGCCCTACTGCAGGGCTCGAGTCCTGGGGGAACGCGTGGGAACGGCGTCCCTGCACTTTTTTCACAGCAGGAACGCCGTTCCCTTTGCAGGACTAGAGCCGCCAGAGCCGAATGAGATGCATGCAGAGTAGCGCAGGAAGCGTCTATCTGTAATACGTTTTCTCTCATGTCACTCAGCGCTGCTCGCTCCCCGGCGGCCCCTCCTCTCTTCTCGTCTATCCCCATTGGCTTGAGACATCATCTGGGATAGACGAGAAGAGAGGAGGGGCCGCCGGGGAGCGAGCAGCTCTGAGTGACATGAGAGAAAACGTGTTACAGACAGACGCTTCCTGCGCTACTCTGCATGCTGGCAAGTAAGATCCCCAGATGTGCCCTGTAATGTGCCCCCTGATGTGCCCCCTGCCCTGATGCCCTAATGTGCCCCATGCCCTGATGTGCTATGTGCCCCATGCCCTATAATGTGCCCTGATGTGCTATGTGCCCCATAATGTGCCCTGATGTGCTATGTGCCCCAATGTGCCCCATAATGTGCCCTGATGTGCTATGTGCCCCATAATGTGCCCTGATGTGCTATGTGCCCCATAATGTGCCCTGATGTGCTATGTGCCCCATAATGTGCTATGTGCCCCATAATGTGCCCAGATGTGCCCGAGCCCTGATGTGCCATGTGCCCTGATGTGCTATGTGCCCTGTGGCCTGATGTGCATGTGCCCTTATGTGCCATGTGCCCTGATGTGCTATGTGCCCCCATAATGTGCCCTGATGTGCCATAATGTGCCCTGATGTGCCCCGTGCCCTGATGTGCCATGTGCCCTAATGTGCCCCATGCCCTGATGTGCTATATGTCCCGTGCACTGATGTGCTATGTGCCCCATAATGTGCCCTGATGTGCTATGTGCCCCATAATGTGCCCTGATGTGCCATGTGCCCTGATGTGCTATGTGCCCCATGCCCTGATGTGCCATGTGGCCTGATGTGCCCTGTGCCCTGAGGTGCCCCATGCCCTCATTGCCCCGTGCCCTTATGTGCTATGTGCCCCATAATGTGCCCTGATGTGCCATGTGCCCCGTGCCCTGATGTGCCTCGTGCCCTGATGTGCCATGTGGCCTGATGTGCCCCATGCTCTGAGGTGCCATGTGCCCCGATGTCCTATTTTTTTTTGGTGGTGGAGTGGATCTTGGGTGGGAGTTCCCACACTTTTTTCCCCAGGACTTGACCCCTGCCCTACTGTACTACACTTTCTCTCTATCTGCCATGACCCTGGAAATGTGTATTGAATTAAGCCTGTTTGCAACCTGTCCTGACCTCGAAACTGTTTCGAGACTATGCGTTCTCCCTAACTGCCTGGACCTTGGACCTTCCCAGGATTCCACTACTCGCCGTTGCCTTCTGCCTGGCCAACCTCGGGACTACAGGTTCTCTTTCGTGTCTCAGTTGCATAATCCATGTGCCATCTAGCCAGGAACTGTAGCATTATGTTCAATGACTTGGGGGCAACCAAATCATGGTAGTCTTAGCCCCCATACACACGGTCGTAAATTCCGACCACAACATCCGTCAGATTTTTTCCGACGGATTTTGTCCGACACTGGTGTTGCATACACACGGTCGGACAAAGTTGTCGGAAAATCTGATCATTCTGAACGTGGTGATGTTCGTTGTGTACGACGGAACTACGTAGAGGCTAGTAGCCAATTGCTTTGGTCTCGTAATTTGATCTGAGCATGCGTGGCACTTTGTCCGTCGGAATTCTCTACACCCGATTGGAAAAAGTCCGATCGGATTTTGTTGTCGGAAAATTTGAGCGCAGGATCTCAAATTCCGACAGAAAAAGTCAGATGGAGCCCACACACGGGCGGATTTTCCAACAACATGGTCCGATCGGACATTTTCCGTCGGAATCTCCGACCGTGTGTACAGGGGCTTACTTGCCCTAAGGGAATGGGGGCTACTATAGATAGAAGAAACCCCAGTCAGCTACAGTTCCTGACCTAGGCATTGGACTGTGCATTACATCTACTCTTGCTTTGGTGAAAACTCAAAAAAATGTATTTCCTGCCAATTTCTGTCCCAATAGCAATAGCCAGAATTATAAAACATGAGAGTAGATTTTCGAAAGGGCGGACACAGAAAACAACGAATACCCAAAGCTTTAACCCTTGCTCACTCAATCCAAATCTCAACAGAAAGTTTTTGGCTGGAGGTCCAATCTAAACTTAACATCTCACGGCTGTATGGACAGGGCTGGTCTGCCCTACATCAGATAAATCATATATTAAACATAAGAGAGCTTCATATAAGCAGCTCATGGCTTGTTTTGCATGTTCTTACTGCATGTTTGACAAGTGCTTCGGGGGAGAAAATGAGACATCGGGGAGCAGAACAACAAAAAAGCCGCAGAGAACATCAGAAGAATAAGAATAATTGAGTAGAACAATGGAAAAAGACATGAACTTTGCCGAGATCAGAGGTAAAGATAGACTTCATCTTTATTAGGGGGGATATTACTAGTTCATAGGGAGCAAGCGATACAAAAGAAGTGCCTCAGGTTATACACCCAGCGGCATGCTGTGCCCTTCTTTCAGGATAGTTGAAGGGAAGACGATCGATTGGATATTTCTTTTAGTCCAAATATTGACAGAATAAAGATTTCTCAACAGCCTGGAAAATTCTTTTGGCCGATATCTTCATTTTCTTAATCATTGATTCAGCCAACAATGATTGCTTTTGTATCATTCGTATGCTATGCATGTTAGAATAGACAGATGATTAAGTTTGGTGAACCATTCTGTTTCCTTTTTTAAAATTTTTGCTTTTTCCTTTTTTAATTCCTTGAGATAATGCTGTAAATTCGTGAAATTTTTGGCCAAACATTCGGAATTCTATGGTGGTGTCAGGACCTGGATCTTCACCTACAGCCTTTGCTGCATCTGGCAGGCAGTGGCTCTGCTGGACAGCTCCCTGATCTGATCTTTTGGACTTTCTTGCTTTGTCTCTTGTTTCTGGTGAACCTTGAACTCTGTGCTCCTCCCATGAACTTCCTGATTCAAGCCATGTCTCTGCACTTCCTGTTTGCCAGATTATTGTGCTCTCCCCAGCTTACCGACCTTTGGCTTGTTCCTTGACTACCGACCTGCAACCACTTGTTACCGATCTTTGGCTTGTTTACTGACTACACTTCTTGGGTGACTACACCCAACCTGCTATATCTGCTTCTGGACCCTGGCTTGTCCATCTCTTGGTGGGGTGGTCCTGAGGACTGTGACCCGGTACTAACACCCAGCAAAACCCCTCTCCACCATCAGAAGCTTTGGTGAACACCGGATAGTGCTTACACCTTGCACCTCGGGTGAGCCTGCGTCATCCACCAGGAGGACCTGTTTGTTTACTTATCCTGCTGGTTGGTGGGAGTCTTTCTACTGCTATAGCTACTGGTCTCCGAGCCTGACCCCGGACCGTGACAGGCAGCATGCGAACCTCATCTTTACTCTAAGTCTCCAATGGGTGAGCGAGGGACAACTAGGGTTGAGAAGGTGGTTCATTCTGAATCTAGGTTTTGTCCGTTCAGCAAGCATCATATACTATGTGCCCCTTACTCATTCACATAAGAGGGATATCTGAGGGCACCCCTTATTTTTAAAGGGGCCTTCTGATTTTGATTAGCCTCTGCCCACAGATCCCCAAAACCACCAGGTCAGAAATGTGAAGAAGGACCATTGTTCCCATCAATATTGCAACAAGGTGCTTTGCTGGGAAGGGGGAGGTGTAATCTTGAAAGGCACTGCCCCATACTGAGAGTATGAGTCCTGGTATGTTTCAGGAGGAGGGGGATGCATACTCATCCACCCACCTTTTCCTGTCCAGTCAGGATGTATGCTCAGGTTAATCGTCTGTTATTGATTTTATTTTATTTTTTTGGGGGGGGGGGGGGGGGGGGGGATTGTGCATGAGGATGCCCCTTAAATCCATACAAGCCTTAAAGGGTCTAATATGGATTAATATTTTAGGGGACCTTTGGAGTGAAGGGAAAATATCATTTGCCAGCAATTTAAAATGATTTTCTTTGCAAAAGAGGGGAAGTGAGGGGAAGATGGCCCCCAGCCATCTCCATATCATTGCAGAGGGGAAGCGACGTCAAAACGGCACTTCTGCCAATAGCTCTTAAAGGGTCATTTTTTTTATTTTTTTTTTAAATGCCAACATTTTTTTTTTTTCTATTGCATTTTAGTGTAAATATGAGATGTGAGGACTTTTTGCCCCCCAGATCTCATATTTAAGAGGTTCTGTCATGCTTTTTTCTATTAGGGATGTTTATACTCCTTGTAATAGGAATAAAAGTGACACTTTTTTTTTTTAAAAGAACAGTGTAAAAATAAAAAATAAAAGGTAAAATAAATAGAAAATAATTTTTTTTAAACACGCACTGTCCCGCCGAGCTCGCGTGCAGGAGCGAACACATACTTGAGTAGTGCCCGCATATGAAAACGGTGTTTAAACCACACATGTGAGGTATCGCCGCGATCGGTAGAGCAAAAGCAATAATTCTAGCCCTAGACCTCCTCTGTAACTCAAAACATGCAACCTGTAGAATTTTTTAAACGTCGCCTATGGAGATTTTTAAGGGTAAAAGTTTGTCGCCATTCCACGAGCGGGCGAAATTTTGAAGCATGACATGTTGGGTATCAATTTACTCGGCGTAACATTATCTTTCACAATATAAAAAAAATTGGGCTAAATTTACTGTTGTCTTATTTTTTAATTAAAAAAGGTGTATTAATTAAAAAAAGTGTATTTTTTTTTCAAAAAAAAGTGTATTTTTTTCAAAAAAAAGTGCGCTTGTAAGACCGCTGCACAAATACGGTGTGACAGAAAGTATTACAACGACCGCCATTTTATTCTCTAGGGTGTTAGAAAAAATAAATATAATGTTTGGGGGTTCTAGGTAATTTTCTAGCAAAAAAAAAATGTTTTCAACATTAAACAACAAATCTCAAAAAAAAGCTTGGTCTTTAAGTGGCTAGTGACAACATAGGAGAATAATTAGGGGACAGAGACAGTGCGTTGTCACCCTATAAAGCAAGTGCCTTCACAAGGACCTTCACGGAAGGGTTACCTTCACAAGGACCTTCACGGCAGGGTCACCTTCACAAGGACCTTCACGCAGGGTCACCTTCACAAGGACCTTCACGGCAGGGTCACCTTCACAAGGACCTTCACGGCAGGGTCACTTTCACAAGGACCTTCACGGCAGGGTCACCTTCACAAAGACCTTCACGGCAGGGTCACTTTCATAAGGACCTTCACGGCAGGGTCACCTTATCAAGGACCTTCATGCAGGGTCACCTTCACAAGGACCTTCACGGCAGGGTCACCTTCACAAGGACCTTCACGGCAGGGTCACTTTCACAAGGACCTTCACGGCAGGGTCACTTTCACAAGGACCTTCACGGCAGGGTCACCTTCACAAGGACCTTCACGGCAGGGTCACCTTCACAAGGACCTTCACGGCAGGGTCACCTTCACAAGGACCTTCACTGCAGGGTCACCTTCACAAGGACCTTCACGGCAGGGTCACCTTCACAAGGATCTTCACTGCAGGGTCACTTTCACAAGGACCTTAATGGCAGGGTCACCTTCACGAGGACCTTCATGGCAGGGTCACCTTCACAAGGACCTTCACGGCAGGGTCACCTTCACAAGGACCTTCATGGCAGGGTCACCTTCACAAGGACCTTCACTGCAGGGTCACTTTCACAAGGACCTTAATGGCAGGGTCACCTTCACGAGGACCTTCACGGCAGGGTCACCTTCACGAGGACCTTCACGGCAGGGTCACCTTCACGAGGACCTTCACGGCAGGGTCACCTTCACGAGGACCTTCATGGCAGGGTCACTTTCACAAGGACCTTAATGGCAGGGTCACCTTCACGAGGACCTTCATGGCAGGGTCACCTTCACAAGGACCTTCACTGCAGGGTCACCTTCACAAGGACCTTCATGGCAGGGTCACCTTCACAAGGAGCTTCACTGCAGGGTCACTTTCACAAGGACCTTAATGGCAGGGTCACCTTCACGAGGACCTTCACGGCAGGGTCACCTTCACAAGGACCTTCATGGCAGGGTCACCTTCACGAGGACCTTCATGGCAGGGTCACCTTCACAAGGACCTTCACGGCAGGGTCACCTTCACAAGGACCTTCATGGCAGGGTCACTTTCACAAGGACCTTCACGGCAGGGTCACCTTCACAAGGACCTTCATGGCAGGGTCACCTTCACAAGGAGCTTCACTGCAGGGTCACTTTCACAAGGACCTTAATGGCAGGGTCACCTTCACAAGGACCTTCACGGCAGGGTCACCTTCACGAGGACCTTCATGGCAGGGTCACCTTCACAAGGACCTTCATGGCAGGGTCACCTTCACGAGGACCTTCATGGCAGGGTCACCTTCACAAGGACCTTCACGGCAGGGTCACCTTCACGAGGACCTTCATGGCAGGGTCACTTTCACAAGGACCTTCACGGCAGGGTCACCTTCACAAAGACCTTCACGGCAGGGTCACTTTCATAAGGACCTTCACGGCAGGGTCACCTTATCAAGGACCTTCATGCAGGGTCACCTTCACAAGGACCTTCACGGCAGGGTCACCTTCACAAGGACCTTCACGGCAGGGTCACTTTCACAAGGACCTTCACGGCAGGGTCACCTTCACAAGGACCTTCACGGCAGGGTCACCTTCACAAGGACCTTCACGGCAGGGTCACCTTCACAAGGACCTTCACTGCAGGGTCACCTTCACAAGGACCTTCACGGCAGGGTCACCTTCACAAGGATCTTCACTGCAGGGTCACTTTCACAAGGACCTTAATGGCAGGGTCACCTTCACGAGGACCTTCATGGCAGGGTCACCTTCACAAGGACCTTCACGGCAGGGTCACCTTCACAAGGACCTTCACTGCAGGGTCACCTTCACAAGGACCTTCACGGCAGGGTCACCTTCACAAGGACCTTCACGGCAGGGTCACCTTCATAAGGACCTTCACTGCAGGGTCACCTTCACGAGGACCTTCATGGCAGGGTCACCTTCACAAGGACCTTCATGGCAGGGTCACCTTCACAAGGACCTTCACGGCAGGGTCACTTTCACAAGGACCTTAATGGCAGGGTCACCTTCACAAGGACCTTCATGGCAGGGTCACTTTCACAAGGACCTTCACGGCAGGGTCACTTTCACAAGGACCTTCACTGCAGGGTCACCTTCACAAGGACCTTCACGGTAGGGTCACCAGGTAGCATTTGAATAAACACTGAAAAAATTAAGATGTTGAGAATGACCTTTGAATTACAACATCTAAAAATTTTTAGGAGAGTTTAGTAATTTGGTTTGCCTTTTTCTTAAAAAAAATCAAGTGCATCAAAACAAAAAAGATTGTGCTTAGAAGATTACTAAAGCAAATACTGGCATCTCAGCACATTCCCCGCGGTCTGCCGGCTTGTATTATCTGTACTCGTGAGCCTTTACACCAATACTGATGAACATTCTGTTTGATGGCTTCGTATCAGATACACCTGCCCACACTTTGTGAGTTCATTTGGTATTTATGTATTAGGCCCTCAGGTGTTATCACTAAAGATGAAGTGTGTGTTGTGGGGGGGGGGGGGCCGGCATTTACGGAAAAATCGGCCATGTGAAAATGGCATTTACCCAGATGTCTTTTTTATTTGAAGAGGATAATTAAAATTAATTTCCCAATGGGCTTTGTCAGAGTTCTCAACACCTGTACATTGTATTCCATTGAAGTCAGTCCTGTAGGTCTTCAAATGCCAGCCAGAATCACCAAAAATGTCCAAAAATGCCATTGCTCCGTTCCTCTGTTTTCTTAGGACCCATGATGTTTCTAGATGTAGCACTCTCCTAGGATGGGATGCTAGTGAAACTTAGTTGTTGGCTTTCTCTATAATCAGAGGAGCGGAGATTGATTGCCTGGGTCTGTTCATAGCTCAAGAAAAAAAAGGGGTAGCCCCTGGAAGTCGCACATCTAGGGTGTCCTGGGAGAGGTGAATGGAGTGGCAACTAGACATGTGCAATTCGTTTAGTTACGAATTTGTTTTCCGTTCAAATTCGTTATATTCGTTCATTCGTTATCGTACGAATGACCGAAAGGTTTACTAAAAATTCTAACGAATAACGAACTATCGAAAAGAACGAATATGAAAAACAACGAAAATACGAAATAATTAAATTAGAAAAAACGAAACTACGAAAGAATGAAAATCCGAAAAACGAAAACAGAAACAACAAAAATACCGAACAAAGATTCAAAAATAACGAAAATCAAAATGAACGAAAAAAAAAATCGAAATTACGAATATTCTGAAAAAGGAAATCAAAACAACGAAAATAAGAAATAACAAAAATTCTGCTGATCCAGAATTCGAAAGAACGAATATTAGTTCTGATTCTGAAATATTCCATCCAGAGTCCAGATAGGGTGTGGTTGGGTGTGGCTGGGTGTGGTTGGTACGAAAATACGAAATAACAAAAATTCTGCTGATCGAGAATTCGAAAGAACTAATATTAGTTCTGATTCTGAAATATTCCATCCAGAGTCCAGATAGGGTGTGGTTGGGTGTGGCTGGGTGTGGTTGGGTCGGAGGCTCTGTGTTTTGGTGGATTTTTGAGTTAAGTTCTGACTTGTGAGAGAGAAATTCTTTGTTTCTTAAACATGTAAATAGCATAAACATTACATAAAATTATGAATTATGCTCCGATTAAGAATCTACGAAAACAATGTTACAAAAGTACGAATAAATCAATCTTACAAAAGTACGAATGTAACTAAATCTACGAAAATACGAATTTGGAATCAACGAAAATTAGATTAACGGAAATACGAATATTTTTAAATCAACGAAAATATAGCTCTTCCGAAAATACGAATGCGTCCGAATACGAAATATAACAAAAATACGAATTTCGAAAATTAGACTAATGAATCAACGAAAAAATAACTCTTACGAAAATACGAGTCCGAATACGAACACAGACGACTTACGAAATTACGAATCGTTACGAATCAACGGAAACGAACAGGAACTAAACTAATTTTTCTATTGTGCACATGTCTAGTGGCAACCTCAGCCTGGACTCCAACCAGGCCCAGAGATTAGTCATGACTGAGGTTGTCACTCCATTCTCCTCTCTATGACACCTTAGGTGTGTGACTTCCCCTTTTTTTTTTCTTGAACCCTTGCAGGAGCCAGGAAAGGCTCCATCCCCTAACAGCAGCTGCAGATACACCATTCCCATACCCCCTCTCTACTGAGCATGAGCGGCACACATACCCTTTCCAGGTCACAGTCTGTTCATAACTCCACAGCCTGGGAATTTGATTGTTCCCCCAGCCACCGTGGAGAGCCTTCCAGGGCTTAGGGTGGGAAATGCTAATGCCTCAGCTGATATTGCCAATATTCGGGGGTTGTGTTGTCCAGTAGGTGGTCAGAGAGCTGGTAAGTTGGCTGGAGCCATAACCAGATTTGTCTTTTCTTCACAAGGGGACTGATCTGTGAGCTTCAGCGGGCTGTTTGCTCCAGGAGAACTCCTGGATTGGTTGCTGAACTACTCTCCTACAGACGGAGCCTATGGACTTGTCCTACTTCGGGATCTGTGGGTAGAGCCTAATTCCTGTGCCGCAGTCTATTAATGGCCCTCAGCCATGGATGTGTGGACTCTTCCAGTTTGTCAACTTGTGCTACAAGTTAACCTTATAGTCCAGAGCTGTGAGGACTTAGAATGTTCCAGTCTATATTAGACATGTGCACAACTAAAAAATTTGTTTATTTTCGTTTCGTTTTTTTCGTTCCTGAAAAAAATTCGTTTTTTTAGTCTAGTTTTTTTCTTTCCGTTGATTCATAACTATTCGTACATTCGTAAGTCGTCGGTGTTCGGATTCGTAACGATTCGTACATTCGTAAGAGTTATTTTTTTCGTTGATTCGTTTTTTCGTTAGTTTGAATTTTCGGACGCATTCGTATTTATTCGTACATTCGTAACATTCGTAGATTCGTAATCGGAGCATAATTCATAATTTTATGTAATGTGTATGCTATTATTACATTTTAATAATTTACGAATCGAAAAAAAAAAAGTTACGAATCGAAAAAAAAAAGTTACGAATCGAAAAAAAAGTTACGAATGTACGATTTTTTTTGTTCAATAGAGACACGGAAAATTACAAATCGAAAAAAAAAAAAAAAAGTTACGAATCGAAAAAAAAAAGTTACGAATCGAAAAAAAAGTTACGAATGTACGAATTTTTTTGTTCAATAGAGACACGGAAAATTACAAATCGAAAAAAAAAAAAAAAAGTTACGAATCGAAAAAAAAAAAAGTTACGAATCGAAAAAAAAAGTTACGAATGTACGAATTTTTTTGTTCAATAGACACGGAAAATTACAAATCGAAAAAAAAAAAAAAAAAGTTAAAAAAAAAAAAAGTTACGAATCGAAAAAAAAAAGAATGTACGAATTTTTTTGTTCAATAGACACGGAAAATTACAAATCAAAAAAAAAAAGTTACAAATCGAAAAAAAAAGTTATGAATCGAAAAAAAAAGTTACGAATTTTTTTTGTTCAATAGACACGGAAAATTACAAATCGAAAAAAAAAAAAAAAAAGTTACGAATCGAAAAAAAAAAAAAGTTACGAATCGAAAAAAAAGTTACGAATGTACGAATTTTTTTGTTCAATAGACACGGAAAATTACAAATCGAAAAAAAAAGTTACGAATCGAAAAAAAAAGTTACGAATGTACGAATTTTTTTGTTCAATCCATTCGAAGCACGTTTAGCAGCACCGTTGTAAGAGACACTGAAAATTACCAATTCAACAAAAAAAAAAATTTACGAATGTACAAATTTTTTCGTTCGTTTTCGTTTTTCGGATTTTCTTCATTAGTACATTCGTTGTTTCTAATTAGTTTTTTTCGGATTTTTGTTGTTTTTCGGATTCGTTCGATTCGAATGATTCGTTATTCGGATACGTACGATTCAAATGATTCGTTCATTCGTACGAAAACGAACGAACGAAAATAACGAAAAAAAACGAAAAACTAAAAAAAACGAAACGAATTGCACATGTCTAGTCTATATTTACTTGTGCTCAAACCTACTTCATGGTCCCCAGCCGTGAACCTATAGACAAGTCTTTTTCAACCTTTTTACCTCAAAGGAACTCTTGCAATATTTTTCAGGTCTCAGGGAACCCCTGCTAAGATGGGTCTAATTATGGTTATTGGGAAAACACCCCTTACATTGGTGGTGGTCAGTGGAATGAATGCTCATCTTACAGTGCTGGTCAGAATGCCACCCTAATGCCCCGTACACACGGTCGGATTTTCTGACGGAAAATGTCCTATCGGACAATGTTGTCGGAAATTCCGACCGTGTGTAGGCACCATCGGACTTTTTCTGTCGGATTTTCCGACGGACAAAGTTTTATCTCCTGCTCTCAAATTTTCCGACAACTAAGTCCTATCGGACTTTTTCCGATCGTGTGTAGCGAATTCCGACGGACAAAGTGCCACGCATGCTCAGATCACATTACAAGACCAAAGCTATTGGCTACTAGCCTCTAGGTAGTTCCGTCGTACGCAACGAACGTCACCACGTTCAGAATGATCGGATTTTTCGACAACTTTGTCCGACCGTGTGTACGCAACACCAGTGTCGGACAAAATCCGTCGGAAAAAAAAAAAAATCTGATGGATTTTGTGGTCGGAATTTCCGACCGTATGTACGGGGCATAACAGTCATGCCTCTGGCTCTGCCAAGTGGTATTGAACCTGGAACTATGCAGGCATCACCACATGGAAGGTCACTTAGCCACAGCTTACAGCCACAGAGGGCCAGATTTGATAACGTGAACATGCGTGAGGGCCGACCATTTTGCCTGACATTCTTTGAACCATTAAAATTCTGTCTAAGTGTGTTCATCCGAGCGCCAATACACGGCCCAACAAGAATTCTCTTGCCTTTGTGGCTGTGTGTGGTGAAGAGATGAGCTTTTTTGTGTTATTTGGATATATATATATAAAACTTTTGTGGCCCCCAATGAATCCCTGAGCGCCGCTCAGGACTAAGGATGATCTCGGGCGTGTTATTTGAATATACCGTATTTATCGGCGTATAACATGCACCTTCACTTTAAGAGGGAAGTTTCAGGAAAGAAATGTAATTTTAAATAAAGAACAGTGAAGCAAAATAAGGGTCAGTGCCCATCAAAGCAGCCTAATAAGTGCCCATCTGAAGCCTCACCATTACCAAGAATGCAGCCTCACCATTGCCATGAATGCAGCCTTACCATTGCCCGAATACAGCCTTACCATTGCCATGAATGCAACCTCACCATTGCCATGAATGCAACCTCACCATTGCTATGAATGCAACCTCACCATTGCCATGAATGCAACCTCACCATTGCTATGAATGCAACCTCACCATTGCCATGAATGCAGCCTTACCATTGCCCGAATACAGCCTTACCATTGCCATGAATGTAACCTCACCATTGCCATGAATGCAACCTCACCATTGCTATGAATGCAACCTCACCATTGCCAAGAATGCAGCCTCACCATTGCTATGAATGCAACCTCACCATTGCTATGAATGCAACCTCACCATTGCCAAGAATGCAGCCTCACCATTGCCATGAATGCAGCCTCACCATTGTCATGAATGCAACCTCACCATTCCTATGAATGCAGCCTTACCATTGCCCAAATGCAGCCTCACCATTGCCATGAATGCAACCTCACCATTGCCATGAATGCAACCTCACCATTGCCATGAATGCAACCTCACCATTGTCATTAATGCAGCCTCACCATTGCCATGAATGCAGCCTCACAAGTACCATGAATGCAGCCTCACAAGTGCCATGAATGCAACCTCACCATTGCCATGAATGCAACCTCACTATTGTCATGAATGCAGCCTTACTATTTCCATGAATTCAGCCTCACAAGTGCCATGAATGCAGCCTCACCATTGCCATGAATGCAGCCTCACAAGTGCCATGAATGCAGCCTCACAAGTGATATGAATGCAGCCTCACCATTGCCATGAATGCAGCCTCACAAGTGCCATGAATGCAGCCTTACCATTGCCATGAATGCGGCCTCACAAGTGCAATGAATGCAACCTCAGCGTTGCCATGGATGCAGCCTTACCATTGCCATGAATGCAGCCTCACCATTGCCATGAATGCAACCTCACCATTGCTATGAATGCAACCTCACCATTACCATGAATGCAGCCTCACCATTGCCATGAATGTAGCCTCACCATTGTCATAAATGCAACCTCACCATTGCCATGAATGCAGCCTTACCATTGCCCGAATGCAGCCTCACCATTGCCATGAATGCAACCTCACCATTGCCATGAATGCAACCTCACCATTGCTATGAATGCAACCTCACCATTGCTATGAATGCAACCTCACCATTGCCATGAATGCAGCCTCACCATTGCCATGAATGCAGCCTCACCATTGTCATGAATGCAACCTCACCATTGCCATGAATGCAGCTATACTATTGCCCAAATGCAGCCTCACCATTGCCATGAAAGCAACCTCACCATTGCCATGAATGCAACCTCACCATTGCCATGAATGCAACCTCACCATTGTCATGAATGCAGCCTCACCATTGGCATGAATGCAGCCTCACAAGTACCATGAATGCAGCCTCACAAGTGCCAAGAATGCAACTTCACCATTGCCATGAATGCAACCTCACTATTGTCATGAATGCAGCCTTACTATTTCCATGAATGCAGCCTCACCATTGCCATGAATGCAACCTCACCATTGCCATGAATGCAGCCTTACAATTGCCATGAATGCAGCCTCACAATTGCTATGAATGCAACCTCACCATTGCCATGAATGCAACCTCACCACTGCCATGAATGCAGCCTCACCATTGACATGAATGCAGCCTTACCATTGCCATCAGTGCAGCCTGATCCATACCCATCTGCAGCCTCAGAGGGGACAGGGAGGGGGGCGGGACGAGTGCTGACAGACTTACATACAGGAGAATCTCCTGTTTACTCGGCGGCCTCTTTAATACAAAGTCCCGCCTCCAATGATAGACAGAACAATCGTCCAATGCCAGCCCAGGAGACGGAACTTCCTATTAGAGATGCCGCCGACTAAACAGGAGATTCTCCTGTATGTAATCTGAAGGCACTCATCCCCTCCATGGCAGCGCTTATAAATATGTTATATATCTTTTGTGGCCATGGGGGCCACAAAGGATATATATATCCAAATTACCATGGGGGCCGTATTAAACCGGAACGCGGGCCGCAATTGGCCCATGGGTTGGACTTTTGACATGCCTGCTCTAGAGGTTCATGTCACTAACTGTTTTAAATTAGAAAGGATTATTATTATTAGTATTATCCATATTATTTGAGTTTAAATATAAGCTCCTCTGGGGTGGGGACTGAATCTCCTTGGGCGGGAAGTAAGGAGGAGTGGGTTCCTCTGGGGCGGAGACTGAATTTAATAATTCAGTGTTTTTTTAAGGGGCAACAGATAATTTCACGACTATAGACCCTAACTGGAAAATACAGAGAAAACACAAAAAAGAAAACAACTTATTAGACTGACTTGCAACAGTTTTCCCACTTGGCCCACAAATGAAAAATAAATATAACATAAATAAAAAATAAAAATCACAAAATGATCAGAGCTTACATTAATTGCATCTGAAGGCTTGTTTGTTTGCTTTTTATTAACTAATACGACCGAATGGAAGATTTTGAAAACAAATCATTTTTCTCTTTCTGGTTTGTTAGTTTTTGTGTGAAGTTTGCAGTCTATTCCGGCTCCTCGTACACCACGGGAGACGAAGGGGAAACAACAGGAAAGATTGTGCGTTGGCACGGAATCCGGGAGCAGCTGGCACTGGCGGCCCGTCTCGTGGACGGCGATGGCGTTTTTGGCTCGCAAACGTCTGACACCTGCAGGCTCCGGCGCAAGAGCTCTGTACAAATAAACATTTGATAGGAAACCACAATAGGCATTTCCACCATGCTTTGAGCGCCGACTGAATAATATATGCACTGCAGAGCCGTCAGAGATATTTTTTTCATCCATTCGATACGAGACGTCCCAGAAACCCAACAATTATCAAGCAGTTGGAGGGACACTTTTTTTTATATATATATATGATAGAACAGTTTAAAAAAGAAAAATTAGCCTGTCCACAGGAAAGCATGGGCAATAGTTCCACTCTTCCTTTCTTGTATCGAAATGCAAAAATTTTGTTAACCTCTTCAATACCGGGGCACTTTTACCCCCCTTCCTGCCCAGGCCAATTTTTAGCTTTCAGCGCTCTCACACTTTGAATGACAATTGCGCGGTCATAAAACACTGTACCCATATGACATTTTTGTCATTTTTTTACCACACAAATAGAGCTTTCTTTTGGTGGTATTTTATCATCACTGAGTATTTATTTTTTGCTAAACAAAACGAATATAAGACCGAAAATTTTGATTTTTTTTTTTTTTAGCTTCTGTTATAAAATAGATATTATATCTATTTATAGATATTTACTCCTTAACTGATGTGTGCTGATGAAGCTGCACTGATAGACAGCACTGATGGGCACTGATTGGTGACACTGATGGACACTCATAGGGGACACTGATGGGCACTGGTGAACACTGATAGGTGACACTGATGGGCACTGATAGGTGACACTGATGGACACTCATAGGGGACACTGATGGGCACTGGTGAACACTGATTGGTGACACTGATGGGCACTGATAGGTGACACTGATGGACACTCATAGGTGACACTGATGGGCACTGGTGAACACTGATAGGTGACACTGATGGGCACAGATCGGTGACACTGTTGGACACTCATAGGTGACACTGATGGGCACTGGTGAACACTGATAGGTGGCACTGATGCGCACTGATAGGTGGCAATGATGGGCACTGATGACACTGATAGATGGCACTGATGGGAATTGATAGGTGACACTTGCCCCCCCCATTGCGGATGCCCATGTCTGCTACTGGACCCCGGCTTGTTCATCTCCCAGTGGGGCAATCCTGAGGATGGTGAACTGGTACTAAGACACAACACAGCTCATCCCCAGCATCAGGAGCTCTGGTAAACACCGGTTAGTACTTAGCCCCCGTACACACGGTCGGAAATTCCAACCACAAAATCCGTCTGATTTTTTCTGACGGATTTTGTCCGTCACTGGTGTTGCATACACACGGTCAGACAAAGTTGTCGGAAAATCCAATCATTCTGAACGTGGTGACGTTCGTTGCGTATGACAGAACTACGTAGAGGCCAGTAGCCAATAGCTTTGGTCTCGTAATTTGATCTGAGCATGCGTGGCACTTTGTCGGTTGGAATTCTCTACACACGATTGGAAAAAGTCAGATCAGATTTTGTTGTCGGAAAATTTGAGAGCAGGATCTCAAAAGTCCGATGGAGCCCACACACGGGCGGATTTGCCGACAACATGGTCTGATCGGACATTTTCCGTCTGAATTTTCTGACCGTGTGTTAGACTCCGCACCTCAGGTGAGCCCATGTCATCTGCTAGGATGACCTGCTTGTGTATTTATCCAGCCGGTCGGTGGGAGCTTCTCTGCTATTATGGCTACTGGTCTCCTTGCCTGACTCCAGACCACAACACTGACCATTCTTTAAGGAGCTGAGCCTGTACTGTATTTATAACATGCCTGAAGGTTCTATTGTCCGGTGCTCCCTATTGCCCAGTGCTCCTGTTTGGACATTAACCACCTGATTACTTTGCACTTAAACCCCCCTCGTGACCAGACCAATTTTCAGATTTTGGCGCTGACGCACTTGGAATGACAATTGCGCGGTCATACGACACTGTACCCAAATGAAATTGTTATCATTTTTTCCCCACAAATAGAGCTTTCTTTTGGTGGTATTTGATTACCTCTGCGTTTTTTATTTTTTGCGCAATAAACAAAAGAAGAGAGACAAATTAAAAAAAAAAACAATATTTTTTACTTTTTGCTATACTAAATATCCCAAAAAAAATATATAAAAAAACATTTTTTTCCTCAGTTTAGGCCGAAACGTATTCTTCTACATATTTTTGGTAAAAAAAAAAATCGCAATTAGCGATTATTGATTAGTTTGCGCAAAAGTTATAGCGTTTACAAAATAGGGGATAGTTTTATAGCATTTTTATTAATATTTTTTTTTTTACTAGTAATGGCGGTGATCAGCGATTTTTATTGTGACTGCGACATTATGGCGGACACATCGGACATTTTTGACACATTTTTGGCACCATTGTCATTTATACAGGAATCAATGCTATTTAAATGCATTGATTGCTGTATAAATGACACTGGCAGTGAAGGGGTTAACCTCTAGGGGGCGGGGAGGGGTTAATTATGTTCCCTGGGAGTGTTTCTTACTGTGGGGGAGGGGACTCACAAGGGGAGGAGACCGATCGGTGTTTCTCTGTACAGAGAACACCATCGGCTCCTCTCCTCTGACAGGACCGTTGATCTGTGTGTTTACACACACAGATCCACGGTCCCGCTGTGTTACCGGGCAATCGCGGGTGCCCAGCGGACATCGCGGCCGCTGGGCACGCGCATCGGGTGCCCAATGACACGGCGAGAGCGCGCGCGCGCCCCCGGCGGCGCGCGCGCGCTCCCTGGAGTGCACAGAAGGGGAGGACGTCATATGACGTGCTCCCGGCACAACAGATCGCGCTGTAGCCGTCATTTGGCTATAGCGCGGATCTCAGCTAGTTAAACCTTCATCATCAGTTTAATATTTGCTTTCTTATTGGCCCATTCAATGATTTACCTCCAATCCACAAGGATTATGAATGGATGAAAAGACACTTTTGGCTTCACCGAAATATTCAGAAAATTTGAATATTTTGGCTAAATTTGGACATTTTGGGCAAATGCATCGGAGTAGGAAAGTGAAATTAACATGGCTCATAAATGTTTGGGTCCAGTGGTCTAATGGGGTAATTTATTGTCCTCACTTTGTTATGGTTGTCCATTTGTTGCCCACATGTGCTTAAAATTGCCTATTTTTTGCCCAATCATTGTCACAGTTGCCCATTTATAATGCTTGAACCATAGTTGCCTGTCTAGGAACCCCATCGCACTCCGCTTAGACCCCTTTCACACTGCCAGCTTTTTCAGGCGCTACAGCACTAAAAATAGCACCTGTATAGTGCCTGAAAAAAGCCTGAGGGCTTACACACTGGAGCGGTGCGCTGGCAGGGGGTCACAAAAAGTCCTGCCAGCAGCTTCTTTGGAGCGGTGAAGGAACGGTGAACTCACCTCTCCTCCACCGCCCCTCCACCGCTGCTCCCCATTGAAATCAATGGGGCAGCGCTGCGATCCCGCCAGAAAAACGTCGCTCCTGCGGCGTCTTGCGGGCGGATTTAACCCCTTTTCAGCCGCTAGCGGAGGGTTAAAACCGCCCCTCTAGCGGCCGAATAACGCCGCTAAAACGACGGTAAAACGGCGCTAAAAAAGCCGCTTTACCACCGACGCCGGCCGTGGTGGTAAATTAAATTAAATTGTCACAATTGTCCATTTATAACGCTTGAACCATAGTTGCCCATCTGTTGTAACTATCTACTGCTTTAAGTCAGCATAGAGCAATGATTGCCCATTTTGTTACCCGTGCTTTGACATTTGTTGCCTGTGTATTGTCATGATTATATATAAAGGAAAGTGCAGCGCTGATATGATGTCAATGTAATAGACAACAAAATAATATAACTACATACTTAGCGCAATGACTTCATATGTAAGTGAGACAAGTGATGTCGCTACAATAAACAGCAAAATGATGTGATTACATACTCAGTAGTGTACAATGACTTCATATGTCAGTGAAACAAGTGCTGATGTAAATCAATGTTCTATAATGGAAAGGTCAATAAATCCCCATACAGTCACATAGACCAAAGTGAACAAACAAATGATTAAAAGTAATGATAGTAATGTGAAGCAAAAAGGGAATATTCATAAAAGAACATCAAAGTCCGTAGAAGCTATATATGACGACATGGTGACTTGAAAAACTTGGTACAGACAATTTGTCAGTAGATAATCCACCACCGATATATATAAGGCTTACCGGAACGGTTGAACCAAAATAGGCGTGCGCCTAATGAGTCAGTAATGCCGCGTACACCGGACTTTTCAACAGCAAAGGTCCGACTGAACGAATCCGTCGGACAATTCGATCGTGTGTGGGCTCCATCAGACTTTTGCTGTCGAAAAATCCGACAGACTTTAGAAATAGAACATGTTTCAAATTTTCCCGCCGGAACTCCGCTGGACCCAGTTCCTATCGAAAAATACGCTCGTCTGTGTGCTAGTCCGACGGAAAAACAACGACGCTACGGCAGCTATTGGCTACTGGCTACGAACTTCCTTATTCTAGTCCGGTCGTACGTCATCACGTTCAAATACGTTGGGCTTTAGTGTGATTGTGTGTGGCCAAGTCCGTTCATTCAGAAAGTTCGTCGGAACTCCGTCGAAAGTCCGTCGGAAAGACCGTCGGACCTAGTCCGTCGAAAAGTCCGCTCGTGTGTAGGCGGCATTAGGCTTGTGGTGTAATACACCCAGGGGAATCTTTCATCCGCACATACAGTATCCAATGGGAGAAAAAACTTGTGTGGTCCTTCACAACACTACTTCCGAATGGATGCCCACCGGAGGGATGATGGCCAGAGGATGGATCAGAGAATTTCTCCCACGTGTAGGAAGAAAAAGGAATAGGCCACATAGTGTAATTCCATTTCAGTGAAAAAAAAAGAAACATGAAAAACCCACAGTTACAGCAATTCAGATAGACCCACATTGCAGTGCGCAGGCTCCAACTCAAGTCACAGCGCCAATCTAAAATGGCGGCACTAGAGTGCATGCACTCTGTGTGTTACCTAATACTGACCCCTGGACTCTGGGGGTTACTCAATCCTGACCCCTGGATTCTGGGTGTGTCAGGAGCATGTAGCGCTCCTGATCCTTGATAGCTGCTGGTCTCATTCCAACACCCTGGTTTTGGCTGTGATACATTCTCCCTGTCTGTCCACCTGCAAGGTGATTGATGCGGCCAGTCTCTGGGTGGAGACCAAACCTCATTTAAGCCAGCCAAGCCTGCAGTCTCATGCGTGTGAAATTGCGTTTTAACATGTGCTCAAGCTCCCTTTGTCTTTCCTGCTCTGCTGCCTGGATTACCTTGTTGATGACCTCGGATTGGATATCGACTGTTCTCTGAGCTCTGCCTACCTTTGACTACAGATTTGACCCCGACTATTCTGAACCTTATTTGTCTTGTACCTGGACTGTTATTAAACCGCTCTGCCTGTCTGCCAACCGCAAGTACCTGTTTACTGTGCTCAGTTTGCACCTGCCTCGGTGGCCAGACACTATAGCATTGTGTATAAGTCCTGGGGGCAACCAAGTACCGGTAGGCCTGCTTGATTATGCGAAAGGGGGGCTGCTATGGCTATAGTTGAAGAACACAGAAGCCAGCTATAGTGCCTGACCTCCTGCGTTAGGGGTAAGCATGACAGGGAGTTACCTTAACCTGACCCCTGGACTCTGGGTGTTACCTAATTTGGACCCCTGGACTCTTGGCAATACCTTATCCTGACCCCTAGACTCTGTGTGTTACCTATTCCCAAACCCTGTTCCCTATTTAGGACCCCTGGTCTCTGGGTGTTACCTTATCCTGACCCCTAGGCTCTGGGTGTTACCTAAGCTGGACCCCTGGACTCTGGGCAATAACTTATCCTGACCCCTAGACTCCTCTGTGTGTTACCTATTCCCAACCCCTGTTACCTAATCAGGTCCCCTGGACTCTGGGTGTTACCTAATCCGGACCCCTGGACTCTGGGTGTTACCTAATCTGGACCCGTGGACTCTTGGCAATACCTTATCCTGACCCCTAGACTCTGTGTGTTACCTACTCCCAACCCCTGGACTCTGGGCATTACCTAATCCAGACCCCTGGACTCTGGGTGTTACCTAATCCGAACCCCTGGACTCTGGGTGTTACCTAATTTGGACCCCTGGACTCTGGGTGTTACCTAATCCGGACCCCTGGACTCTGGGTGTCACCTAATCAGGTCCCTGGACTCTGGGTGTTACCTAATCCGGACCCCTGGACTCTGGGTGTCACCTAATCAGGTCCCTGGACTCTGGGTGTTACCTAATCCGGACCACCTGGACTCTGGGGGTTACTTAATTCTGACCCCTGCACTCTCTGTATTACTTACAGTGGTGTGAAAAAGTGTTTGCCCCCTTCCTCATTTCCTGTTCCTTTGCATGTTTGTCACACTTAAGTGTTTCGGAACATCAAACCAATTTAAACAATAGTCAAGGACAACACAAGTAAACACAAAATGCAATTTGTAAATGAAGGTGTTTATTATTAAAGGTGAAAAAAAATCCAAACCATCATGGCCCTGTGTGAAAAAGTGATTGCCCCCCTTGTTAAAACATACTAGAACTGTGGTTATCCACACCTGAGTTCAATTTCTCTAGCCACACCCAGGCCTGATTATTGCCACACCTGTTCACAATCAATCAAGGCATCACTTAAATAGGAGCTGCTTGACACAGTAAGGTCCACCAGAAGATCCTTAAAAGCTACACATCATGCCGAGACCCAAAGAAATTCAGGAACAATTGAGAAAGAAAGTAATTGAGATCTATCAGTCTGGAAAGGGTTATAAGCCATTTCCAAAGCTTTGGGAATCCAGCGAACCACAGTGAGAGCCATTATCCACAAATGGCGAAGACATGGAACAGTGGTGAACCTTCCCAGGAGTGGCCGGCCGCCCAAAATTACCCCAAGAGCGCAGCGACGACTCATCCAAGAGGTCACAAAAGACCCCACAACAACGTCCAAGGAACTGCAGGCCTCACTTGCCTCAGTTAAGGTCAGCGTTCATGCCTCCACCATCAGGAAAAGACTGGGCAAAAAAATGGCCTGCATGGCAGAGTTCCAAGGAGAAAACCACTGCTGAGCAAAAAGAACATCAAAGCTCGTCTCAATTTCTCCACAACACATCTTGATGATCCCCAAGACTTTTGGGACAACATTCTGTGGACCGATGAGACAAAAGTGGAACTCTTTGGAAGGTGTGTGTCCAAGTATATCTGGCGTAGAAGGCACACTGCATTTCAGAAAAAGAACATTATACCAACAGTAAAATATGGTGGTGGTAGTGTGATGGTCTGGGGCTGTTTTGCTGCTTCAGGACCTGGAAGACTTGCCGTGATAAAAGGAACTATGAATTCTGCTGTCTACCAAGAGATCCTGAAGGAGAATGTCCGACCATCTGTTCGTGTACTCAAGCTGAAACGAACTTGGGTTCTGCAGCAGGACAATGATCCTAAACACACCAGCAAGTCCACCACCGAATGGCTGAAGAAAAACAAAATGAAGACTTTGGAGTGGCCTAGCCAAAGTCCAGACCTGAATCCTATTGAGATGTTGTGGTATGACCTTAAAAAGGCCGTTCATGCTCGAAAACCCTCTAATGTAACTGAATTAGGACAATTCTGCAAAGATGAGTGGGCCAAAATTCCTCCAGGACGCTGTAAAAGCCTCATTGCACGTTATCGCAAACGCTTGGTTGCAGTTGTTGCTGCTAAGGGTGGCCCAACCAGTTATTAGGTTTAGGGGGCAATCACTTTTTCACACAGGGCCATGATGGTTTGGATTTTTTTTCACCTTTAATAATAAACACCTTCATTTACAAATTGCATTTTGTGTTTACTTGTGTTGTCCTTGACTATTGTTTAAATTGGTTTGATGTTCCGAAACACTTAAGTGTGACAAACATGCAAAGGAACAGGAAATGAGGAAGGGGGCAAACACTTTTTCACACCACTGTACTTCTGACTTTGAACTCTCTGCTATACTTACCCCTGAACTCTGTGTGTTATGTACTCCTGACCCCAGCATTTCCCAGTGCTACTTAATCATGTTTTAGTTAACCACACCCCTTTAAGCCCCACCCCTGCAGTTACAGCTATTTGGCCTCACCCACAATTTTTCGCCATAATTCCCTTACTCATGGTGCCCATGGTAATTTGTCGCTATGCCTTAAATTTCTGCTTCTTGTTCCAAAAGTCTGTGACCAATTGTTTCAGGGTTTTGTAAAATCTCTACGTGATTTTGTAGGTGTGGCTACAAATGAGGGTGTGGGTTATTGGGCGTGGTTAAAAGTGGACGTGCCCGTATTTCATTTTGAAAATCTGTTCCAAAGGAACCTTCAACAGTCCACTTACGAAGACGAGTTTGTCTGGTGCCCTGTACTGCTGCCCATAAGCCTAATCTGGAGCGGATCCAAGGCTAGTTGGACCAATTATGCCCATCACTAGTTAAAAATTAGGCAAACTTCCATGGGACCCGCCCACGACGGTTGATCGAGCTTCAATAATTCTGCTGCCTTTGTAGGCCTCTAATCTTCATAGTCATGAACATATGCAAATTCCTGCTTAGCATAAATCAATTCCGTCCGTCTGGGCGCTATGTGTGCGACGAGTTTTAGAAATCATTATAATTCCACCTTTGTGCGAGGTGGAATTATAATGACGCGTGGAGGATAATTTCCTCGCCACGTCTGCCAGTCAGATTACAGAGGCCCGCTCCCAGATTAGTGTGCGGAAGGAGCGCTACGCCGAATCAAAGAGAAAGTTCATTTTTTTTAATGTAACAAAATTATCACCCCAGAAAATCAACGATGATTAAAAAAAAAAAAAAAAAAAAAACGTGGAACGCTTCCAAAATGTTTTCAGACAAATCTACTAATCCTGTAATGTATCTCCTCCGGGGGAAAGAGAGAAATAAACATAAAAGAGAGAAGTCTTGTTGTGTACACGAGCGCTGGGAGGCCGGGCAGAGGAGGAAGATTCTGAAATATTGATTCTCTGTAATTAAAAGGAAGACATAACTGTTTTAAAGTACGTCTAAACCCAATCGCTAAAATCGCAAGTACGCGTTTACATGTTATTGTCTTCTCAAAAGTTGTTTTCAATTTTTTTTTATATCTACAGTTTCAGTAAAGCTAAATTTACATATATATATATATATATATATATATATATATATATATATATATTATTTTTTTTTGCATAGGCACACTACCCCAACTTGGAAACATCGAAGTTAGTATACAGTACTGTGCAAATGTTTTAGGCAGGTGAGTGCTTTAATAGCGTGTTAATAGCAGTGGCGGCTGCCGGTGCTCCATTTTTGTGGCAAACAAACCGCCTGAACCCCCCCCCCCGCCCCCCCCACCCCCCTGTTCGTTTGTTTGGTCAGTCAAACCCCCCCCCATCGCTCGGTTGATCAGCAAACCACTCATCACCCTCCCCATGTCACTCGCCCGCCCGCCCACCAGCCCCGCACTTACCCTATCTAGGTCACGGGCAGTTTTGGTGTTTCCCCTCCGTCTCCTCCTCCTCGGTGTCCTCTCCCTTCATCTCCTCCTCTGTGGCTTCTCCATGCTTCTCTTCCTCGGCGGCTTCTCCCTGCTTCTCTTCCTCTGCGGCTTCTCCCTGCATCTCCTTCTTGGCGGCTTCTCCCTGCTTCGCCTCCTCTGCAGCTTCTCCCTGCTTTGCCTCCTCATCGGCTTCTCCCTACATCTCCTTCACGTGGCATCTCCCTACTTCTCCTCCTCTGTGGCTTCTCCCTGCATCTCCTCCTCGGGGGCTTCTCCCTGCATCTCCTCCTCAGGGGCTTCTCCCTGCATCTCCTTCTGAGGGGCTTCTCCCTGCATCTTCTTCTCGGGGGCTTCTC
The DNA here is from genome assembly GCA_028564925.1 of Lithobates sylvaticus. Classification (NCBI taxonomy): domain Eukaryota; kingdom Metazoa; phylum Chordata; class Amphibia; order Anura; family Ranidae; genus Lithobates; species Lithobates sylvaticus. Next base: position 4,797,939 of record CM053028.1, on the reverse strand, counting down.
CCTGCATCTCCTTCTCGGCGGCTTCTCCCTGCTTCTCCACCTCAGCGGCTTCTCCCTGCTTCTCCTCCTCAGCCGCCTCTCTCTGCATCTCCTCCTTGGCAGCTTCTCCCTGCTTCTCCTCCTCTGCGGCTTCTCACTGCATCTCCTCCTCAGCAGCTTCTCCCTGCTTCTCTTCCTTGGCGGCTACTCCCTGCATCTCCTCCTCTGCGGCTTCTTCCTGCATCTCCTCCTTGGTGGCTTCTCCCTGCATCTCCTCCTCGGCGGCTTCACCCTGAATCTCCTCCTCTGAAGCTTCTCCCTGCCTTACCTCCTCGATGGCTTCTCCCTGCATCTCCTCCTCAGCAGCTTCTCCCTGCTTCTCTTCCTCGGCAGCTTCTCCTTGCATCTCCTCCTCGTCAGCTTCTCCCTGCATCTCCTCCTCGGCGGCTTCTCCCTGCATCTCCTCCTCGGCAGCTTCTCCCTGCATCTCCTCCTTGGCAGCTTCTCCCTGCTTCTCCTCCTCTGCAGCTTCTCCCTGCTTCTCCTCCTCAGCGGCTTCTCCCTGCATCTCCTCCTTGGTGGCTTCTCCCTGCTTCTCCTCCTCAGCAGCTTCTCCCTGCATCTCCTTCTCAGTGGCATCTTTCTACTTCTCCTCCTCTGTGGCTTCTCCCTGCATCTCCTCCTCGGGGGGCTTCTCCCTGCATCTCCTCCTCGGGGGGCTTCTCCCTGCATCTCCTCTTCGGGGGCTTCTCCCTGCATCTCCTCTTCGGGGGCTTCTCCCTGCATCTTCTTCTCGGGGGCTTTTCCCTGCATCTCCTTGTCGGCGGCTTCTTCCTGCTTCTCCACCTCGGCGGCTTCTCCCTGCATCTCCTTCCCGGCGGTTTCTCCCTGCTTCTCCTCCTCAGCCACCTCTCCCTGCATCTCCTCCTCGGCGGCTTCTCACTGCATCTCCTCCTCAGAAGCTTCTCCCCACTTCTCTTCCTCGGCGGCTACTCCCTGCATCTCCTCCTCTGCGGCTTCTCCCTGCTTCTCCTCCTCTGCGGTTTCTCCCTGCATCTCTTCCTCGGCGGCTTCTCCCTGCATCTCTTCCTCGATGGCTTCTCCTCCTTGGCGGCTTCTCCCTGCTTCTCCTCCTTGGCGGCTTTTCCCTGCTTCTCTTCCTCTGCGGCTTCTCCCTGCATCTCCTCCTTGGCGGCTTCTCCCTGCTTCTCCTCCTTGGCAGCTTCTCCCTGCTTTGCCTCCTCTGCGGCTTCTCCCTGCATCTCCTCCACTGCGGCTTCTCCCTTCATCACTTCCTCAATGGCTTCTCCCTGCATCTCCTCCTCGGCGACTACTCCCTGCTTCTCCTCCTCAGCGGCTTCTCCCTGCTTCTCCTTCTTGGCGCCTTCTCCCTGCATCTCCTCCTCAGCGGCTTCTCCCTGCATCTCTTCCTCTACGTTAACAGAAAAAACCGCGCTCACCAAAATAGAGCTGGAAGGGGAGGGGAAGGGGAAAGGGGTTATGGAAGGGGGGGCAAATAAGTAATAAAATAATAAAAATAAGTAATACCTAACCCGGCTGCAGGATAGTGGGATAAACACAATGCAATATGAAAAAGAAAAAAAAGAAAAAACTGCGCCAGGTACGGCGCAGTTTTTTCTTTTTCATCTCTTCCTCTACGGCTTCTCCCTGCATCTCTTCCTCTACGGCTTCTCCCTGCATCTCCTCCTCAGCGGCTTCTCCCTGCATCTCTTCCTCTACGGCTTCTCCCTGCATCTGCTCCTCGGCGGCTTCTCCCTGCATCTCCTTCTCTGCGGCTTCTCCCTGCTTCTCCACCTCGGCGGCTTCTCCCTGCTTCTCCACCTCGGCGGCTACTCCCTGCATCTCCTCCTCTGCGGCTTCTCCCTGCTTCTCCTCCTCTGCGGTTTCTCCCTGCATCTTTTCCTCTGCGGCTTCTCCATGCATCTCTTCCTCGGCGGCTTCTCCCTGCATCTCTTCCTCGATGGCTTCTCCTCCTCTGCGGCTTCTCCCTGCTTCTCCTCCTCAGCGGCTTCTCCCTGCTTCTACTCCTTGGCGGCTTCTCCCTGCTTCTCTTCCTCTGCGGCTTCTCCCTGCATCTCCTCCTTGGCGGCTTCTCCCTGCTTCTCCTCCTTGGCAGCTTCATCCTTCTTTGCCTCCTCTGCGGCTTCTCCCTGCATCTCCTCCTCTGCGGCTTCTCCCTGCATCACTTCCTCAATGGCTTCTCCCTGCTTCTCCTCCTCGGCGGCTTCTCCCTGCTTCTACTCCTTGGCGGCTTCTCCCTGCTTCTCTTCCTCTGCAGGTTCTCCCTGCATCTCCTCCTCGGCGGCTTCTCCCTGCTTCTCCTCCTCAGCGGCTTCTCCCTGCTTCTCCTCCTTGGCGGCTTCTCCCTGCTTCTCCTCCTTGGCGGCTTCTCCCTGCATCTCCTCCTCTGCGGCTTCTCCCTGCATCTCTTCCTCTACGGCTTCTCCCTGCATCTCCTCCTCTGCGGCTTCTCCCTGCATCTCTTCCTCTACGGCTTCTCCCTGCATCTCCTCCTCGGCGGCTTCTCCCTGCATCTCCTCCTCGGCGGTTTCTCCCTGCTTTTCCTCCTTGGTGGCTTCTCCCTCTTCGCCTCCTCTGCGGCTTCTCCTTGGATCTCTTCCTCTGCAGGTTCTCCCTGCATCTCTTCCTCCGCGGATTCTCCCTGCTTCTTCTCCTCGGCGGCTTCTCCCAACTTCCACAGGACTCCATGCTGTTCCCAATCTTCTGCAGAAGAGTCAAACAGCCTCCATGGCACTCCATCTTCCATTCTGCCTCCAGATAGGGTCAGCAGCTACTGTCCTAAGCTCCAGGCCTTAAACACATCCAGACCTCTATAGGCAGGCCTAAGAAGCAGCCCCATTGCATGCACCCTCCCCAGGCCAGAGTCTGGAGGAAAGAGAGCTTGCATAAGCCAGCCCCAAATATTTATACCCTCTCCCAGAATGTACCACTGGCACAGTAAACTCCTACTGATTGGCTGGGGGAAAAAATGTGCATTTTCATAATCAGACCTACTGTGTGATCTATGACTATTCCTAGAGGTGATAGTGCCACCTATTGACAGAAGGTAGAACAGATAGTCAGGCTAGACTTATGCCCTGTACACGCAATAGGATTTTCCAACGGAAAATGTGCGATCGGAGCTTGTTGTCGGAAATTCGGCCCGTGTGTAGGCTCCATCGGACATTTTCCATCGGAATTTCCGTCACACAACATTTGGGAGCTGGTTCTCAAATTTTCCGACAACAAAATCTGTTGTCATAAATTCCAATCGTGTGTACACAGTTCCGACACACAAAGTGCCACGCATGTTCAGAATCAAGCAGAAGAGCAGCACTGGCTATTGAACTTCATTTTTCTCGGCTCGTCGTACATGTTGTACGTCACCGCGTTCTTGACGTTCGGAATTTCCAACCAACTTTGTGTGACCGTGTGTATGCAAGACAAGTTTGAGCCAACATCCGTCGGAAAAAAAACATGGATTTTGTTGTTGGAAAATCCCATCGTGTGTACGGGGCATTGGGGGAAGCTAAACAAGACACAGACTATAAATGGCATTGGCAGTCATGCAAACCAAATTTAGAGACACCGCTGCTTTTTGGCACGGTGGCTACAGATGCAGGGCCGTCTTTAAGGCAGGGCAAAAGGGGCAGCTGCCCTGGGCCCTGTCATTGTTGTGGGGCCCAAAGCAGCTGCCTCATACTTGCCAACTATCCCAGTTTAAATTCCCTTGTCCCTACAAGTTTTATTCCCCTGCTGTGTCCTGATATCTACCAATCAGTGAGCAGTATTACTGTACAGTAATCTCTAGCAACCAATCAACAAGCAGAAATCGCGTGCTGTAACTAATCAGTGAGCCGTAATGTGTGCTGTAACCTCTAGAAACCAGTCAGTGAGCGATAATGATACACTGTAACCTCTGGCAACCAATCGCAATCGCTGCCTGATCTAAAACAGTAAACTGATTTTAAGTCTAGCTGCTATTTATTGTATGTCTCGGAGCAGGTGTAGAGCGAAATTGTATGGGGGGCCCAAGAAAACGTTTGCCCAGGGCCCAATCAATATTAAAGACAGCCCTGTACAGATGCATAGTACTTTGGCAAACTAAATCAGAGTTTGGTTTTACATCTACTTTAACCGGTTCCTGACCGGCGCACGACGATGTACGTCGGCAGAATGGCACAGACAGGCATAAGGGCATACAGGTACGTTCCCTTTAAATTGTCGCTGTGCCATCGCGTGCACGCCGTGAGTCCGGTCGCGGGTCCTGCGGACTCGATCGCCGCGGGGATACCCGCGATCGTCTCACGGGACGGCTGAATGGGGAGATACGGAAGTAAACAGCATCTCCCCGTTCTGCCTAGCAACTAGTGACACTGATCTCTGCTCCCTGTAATTGGAGCAGAGATCAGTGTTCACTAAATTACAGCCACGCCCCCCCCCACAGTTAGTAACACGCCCCTAGGAACACTTAACCCATACACTGCCACCTAGTGGTTAACCCCTTCACTGCCAGTGTCATTTACACAGGAATCAATGCATTTAAATAGCACGGATTGCTGTATAAATGACAATGGTCCCAAAAATGTCCAATGTGTCCGTCATAATGTCGCAGTCACAATAAAAATCGCCGATCGCCGCCATTACTAGTAAAAAAAAAAATTATTACTAAAAATGCTATAAAACTATCCCCTATTTTGTAGACGCTATAACTTTTGCGCAAACCAATCAATAATCGCTTATTGCAATTTTTTTTACCAAAAATATGTAGAAGAATACGTATCGGCCTAAACTGAGGAAAAACAATGTTTTTTTATATATTTTTGGGGGATATTTATTATAGCAAAAACTAAAAAAAATAATGCATTTTTTTCAAAATTGTCGCTCTTTTTTTGTTTATAGCGCAAAAAATAAAAACCGCAGAGGTGATCAAATACCACCAAAAGAAAGCTCTATTTGTGGGAAATAAAGGACGTCAATTTTGTTTGGGAGCCACGTCGCACAACTGCGCAAATTGTCAGTTAAAGCGACGCAGTGCCGAATCGCAAAAAGTGGTCTGGTCTTAAGCCAGCAAAATGGTCCGGGTCTGAAAGTGGTTAAAGCCCAACTCAAAAAAAAAAGGTAAAAAAATAAACTAAAAAACAGAATAAAAAAAAAAATGATGTTGCAATATTCACCTTCAGTCTTGAACTGTTACTAGCACTATTTTTTTTTTTTGGCCATCACAAGTTGTCACCCGGCGTCATTCAACTTGGTAGACTGAGAACATACAGTGAATACAGAGCATTACTATGCCACCGCCTAAGGGGGCATCACAGGGGTGCCCCTTTTATCCATTGTGTATTGACGGTGAGAGTGGTGGTGACATCATGTTAGCATCACTTTCGGCATCTCTGATGTCTACACAATGCTGGAGAACGTTGGGAGAGGAAGATGATGACCTTGTGTGCCACCTGGCAGGCCAGAAGACATCAGAAAAATATTTTTAAAAAAAGCATAAAAAATGATGGACCTCAAGGTGTTGGGAAGGGGAGGTGGCATGGGCGTCCGTAGGTAGGGGCAAGGGGGGTCACGTGCCCCCCCCCCCCCTGGAATCAGGCATTGGATCTTAAATTCAGCACAGTTGCATCGCTATGGGGGTGCAGGCAGTCCGCACCCGGGTGCCACCTGCCAGTGGGGTGACACCATCAAGGTGCTGTCAAGCCCCCCCCCATCAGTGTAGTGTGATTTAAGGTCCTTTCCCTGCTCAGTCCAGCAGAGAACTCGGTGGCGCTGTGACAGGAGAAAGGTGAGCTGCGGGCTATCAGAGGTTTCCCCCGCTCACCCCCCCCCCCCCTTTCTCCTGTCAGGGAAAAGAGATGAAAGCTCTCACCAGGTTCCCTGCCCACTCCATTCCTTCCCTATTGGCCATAACTGAGGGCCATTCAAAAGAGACTACTAGAGGAGAGCATCATGGGACATGTAGTCCCAAAGATTGGTGGCCCCATTTTCCACAGGAAGGAGGCTACAGCTCGATACAAGAAAGAGATTTATAGACTGCAGCCTGGAAAAAAGCTGAGGGAGAGAGCGCTACAGGACAAAGAACGAGGATTGTGCTGGGCGGAAGCCAGAGAGAGAGCCACGCTGCCCAGCACCACCAGAGAGAGAGCTATGCTTCCCAGTGCTACAAGAGAGAAGCACGCTGCCCAGCACCACCAGAGAGAGCGCCACGCTGCCCAGCGCTACAAGAGAGAGAGCCATGCTGGCCAGCACCACCAGAGAGAGAGCCATGCTGCCCAGCGCTACAAGAGAGAGAGCCACGCTGCCCAGCACCACCAGAGAGAGCGCCATGCTGCCCAGCGCTACAAGAGAGAGAGCCACGCTGCCCAGCGCTACAAGAGAGAGAGCCACGCTGCCCAGCACCACCAGAGAGAGAGCCACGCTGCCCAGCGCTAAAAGAGAGAAGGCCACGCTGCCCAGCACCACGAGAGAGAGAGCCACGCTGCCCAGCGCTACAAGAGAGAGAGCCATGCTGCCCAGCGCTACAAGAGAGAGAGCCACGCTGCCCAGCACCACCAGAGAGAGAGCCACGCTGCCCATCGCTAAAAGAGAGAGCCACGCTGCCCAGCACCACCAGAGAGAGAGCCACGCTGCCCAGCGCTACAAGAGAGAGAGCCACGCTGGCCAGCACCACCAGAGAGAGAGCCATGCTGCCCAGCGCTACAAGAGAGAGAGCCACGCTGCCCAGCACCACCAGAGAGAGCGCCATGCTGCCCAGCGCTACAAGAGAGAGAGCCACGCTGCCCAGCGCTACAAGAGAGAGAGCCACGCTGCCCAGCACCACCAGAGAGAGAGCCACGCTTCCCAGCGCTAAAAGAGAGAAGGCCACGCTGCCCAGCACCACGAGAGAGAGAGCCACGCTGCCCAGCGCTACAAGAGAGAGAGCCATGCTGCCCAGCGCTACAAGAGAGAGAGCCACGCTGCCCAGCACCACCAGAGAGAGAGCCACGCTGCCCATCGCTAAAAGAGAGAGCCACGCTGCCCAGCACCACCAGAGAGAGAGCCACGCTGCCCAGCGCTACAAGAGAGAGAGCCACGCTGCCCAGCGCCACCAGAGAGAGAGCCACGCTGCCCAGCGCTACAAGAGAGAGAGCCACGCTGCCCAGCGCTACAAGAGAGAGAGCCACGCTGCCAAGCACCACCAGAGAGAGAGCCACGCTGCCCAGCACTACAAGAGAGAGAGCCACGCTGCCCAGCGCTACAAGAGAGAGAGCCACGCTGGCCAGCACCACCAGAGAGAGAAAGACTGAGCCACTACCAGGGTACATGCATGCTACACTACTGACCAGAGTCGCCCCCGGGGAACCCAGAGTGAGCGATCGTCCAGTCGGAGGGATCACTGCTGTCGTTTCGCTGGGTCTGGTAAGAGGGCCATTATCCATTACTTTTCCTAGGGACTGTACTACGTCTGCAGCCTCTGACCATAATAATGTGATAATGACATTGTCGAAAAGGGGTCGGTGCATGGGTGACCCTAAAAATATGCCCCCACCTGAAAAAAGTTCTGCGGACGCCCATGGGGGGGAGGGGGTACTTTGTAGGGGAAGAGCGCGAATCCCAGGGATTTATTGATAAATAACAGTCATTTGGATTTCATGGTCCGTCTTCGGTTGGAGGATCAAGGCCGGGAATCAGGAATTGGTGATTTTTGTTAATGCCGACATCAGGTTTCCCGAGGAGGAAAACGTGTTTTTGGCGTTCGTTCCTCGATCTTTAATTCCCGCGCCTTATATACTGTGCGGTTCTAATACTGTAAAAGCCAAATTAAAAGCAGCATGTTAATTATTCCTTGGCGAGCGTTGCATTCGGCTCGGGTGGACGCGCTCGCTGCCAAGCCCCCTTAATAAGTTCACATGGCAGACTCACAACTTCTGCAAGGAAGGTGTATAATTTTTTAATTGGCCAAATTACTGAGCCGCTTAATTCTCTGGTATTTTGCTGGAGTAGAGTGAATGCTTAGAGACCGCGGCCGCTTCATTTTACACATATAAGAAAATTGCAGTGTACATTTCAGAATCTTCCAGGTCGTTGTACACGCTAAGCTGGATAAAAGCGTCTATTTGAGGGACACGATGAGAAAGGCGATTGGTCCTTTTCTCCCTCCGGGGTTCAGAATACATTTTTTTGGAATGCATAGGACTGGGATGGGGGGGGGGGGGGGGGGGGGACAGGTTAGGAAGGTTCCAGTCCCGGAACGTCCAACTGTTCAAACAAGTGAAGGGGATCTGCTGCCCTCTACTGTCTGTATTTGTAAACAGCTGTGCTGCTTAACCACTTACTTACTGGGAACTTGAACCCCCCTCCTGCCCAGGCCAATTTTCAGCTTTCAGCGCTGATGCACTTTGAATGACAATTACGCGGTCATGTAACACTGTACACATATGATATTTTTTACATTTTTTTTTCACACAAATAGAGCTTTCTTCTGGTGGTGTTTAATCACTGCTGGGATTTTTATTTTTTGCTAAAACTCAAAAAAAAAAAAAAAAAACTGTTTCAATAGTTTGTTATAAGATTTTTAAAACAGGACATTTTTCTCCTTCAGTGATGTGAGCTGATGAGGCTGCACTGATGGGCACTGATAAGGTGGCACTGATCGTGGAACTGATGGGCACTGATAGGTGGCACTGATGGGCATTGATAAGGCGGCACTGATGGGCACTGATAAGACGGCACTGATCGGTGGCACTGATGGGCACCAATTGGCAGCACTGATGGGCACTGATAAGGCGCCACTGATCGGTGGCACTGATGGGACCCAATTGGCGGCACTGATGGGCACTGATAAGGCGGCACTGATAGGCGGCACTGATGGGCACTGATAAGGCGGCACTGATTTTTGGCACTGACGGACACTGATAGGTGGCACTGAGAGGTGGCATTGATAGCCGGCGCTGATAGTTGGCACTGATGGGCACTGATAGGCGGCACTGATAAGGCAGCACTGATTTTTGGCACTGATGAATGAATGAATGATTTGTATAGCGCTGCAAATGCGAACTGAATCGCCTCAAGGTGCTTGTCTGCCCTTGTTGTCCTGCTATATTAGAAGAGGTGCACTGAAAGGTGGCACTGAGAGGTGGCATTGATAGCCGGCGCTGATAGTTGGCACTGATGGTCACTGATGGGTGCCACTGATGGGCACTGGTAAGTGACACTGAT